>OY292333.1:2402500-3602500 GCA_958496145.1 Heliothis peltigera
CCTACATGATTATTGGATTTACATGCTAAGTAAAATATCAAATTACATTTTTATGTTTGCGTAACCTCTTCTATTTTTAATGTTTCGCAATATAAATCAGTAATTTCCTTCCTCATCACAATGATCACATAGGTAGTCATTATAATTCAGCATTCATAAATGTAGTATTCGAATGTTTGAAACTAAGAAACTTAAGTAGGTTCCGATTGAGGCACAAACATGAGTTTCTAAGACCTACGAAGGAAGATAGTCCTACCTACGGTCCTTTACCTACTTTTTTTTATTTGTTAACTATATTATGGAAAAATGAACCAGTATTTTAAGGCACGCAATTTTCTCTCTCACCTCTGCTCCATGCCGCTACAACAACAAATACAGAAAACTATGATACAATGAATATTTTAGTGGGTTCTTTAAAGGTAACCAAGATTTCTTTAGTACGGAACCAACACAAACACGCAGAATTTACTCAGAGATCAGATTGCCGTATTTTATTGCTAACTGATCCGTTCCACTTCCATGTTTATTTCGCTACGCATAATCTAGCAACAAACAATTGTAATTCTAGACTCGAATAGTATGACGGAGCCTAGCGAATGTCACGGTAGTGGGATGCCTAGCTAAGTTTACATTTATAAACACGTGAACATGTTCGTATAATTAAACCTTCGATCAATTAAACGCGCGATCCTAAGCTTGCAATGTCATTGATATTGTTATTGAATTGTAGCTCGTGAAAGATGCTGAAGACCTAGCAGTCGGCTTATGAGTCAAAGATTCATAGAAGTCGGCGATAATGTTCATTGCCTCTAAAAACTAAGTAGGTACAAAAATTGGGTCTTTCACCAACCTATCATTGTGTTTTCATATAGCTAATTCGGTATCTGTACTGATTATAAGCACAATAAGATTGTATAATAAACAATACATAAAAAATGAGGTTTTAAGTATCACCTACGGTAATTTAGGTAGATCAGATACCAACGCAACGTGATGAATAACTAGTCTCGACAGACGCATCCGTTGGTGACTAACGTTTTTTCACAAGAAAAATTGTACCCAAACACATCATCTTTTCGGCATTCATATAGCATCCCAAAAACTGAAATGCTGACATCAAGATGACAGGTGTCTCGATATCATTACAAAAACTGGTTAAAATTTTCGTACCAGGAAAGCACGGATTTATCCAAAACATCTAAATTAGTACGAAGTACCAACAGGTGTTGCGAAACACCACACCCGGTTGTTTCATAAATGTTTACTCACAATCGCCGTCTTATACTGTCGAATTTATTCCCCTTAAGATTACGAACTTCTCGACAAAATGTGAAACTGAGTTCGAATGAAATCTACGCCCGTTGCGCCTTGTTCCCACTTAGGATCTTGTCATAACATTTAGCCGACCACAAATAAAAGGCGATTAAGCCCTATTCAAGTATCAGATTCGTTATTACAAAGCTCACTGTGTGGTCTTGCTTCTATTGTTCAACAAGCTTTAAGTTAAACATAAACTTGTTCTTGTGTTGATTTGGTTTCAAATATTTATTGAAATTGTATTTGAGTTATGCATTTGGTCCCTCGGATTCAAAAGCTTTGATATTGTTTCCGAATAAATAGCGTGGGTTAAATAAGTTCAGATTATCTATTTATGATTATAGGATATCGGCAAAACCATTTCTTTTTCTTGAAATGGGTTAATTGATCATTTTTTTTGGATTTTCTCACGCCAGAAGGACCTACGCAGTTTAAATGAGGAGTGAGATGTTGACGATGACATGGTCTATTAAATTAACACCGTTATGGTTAATTGACTTTGGCAATGAACTCTATGATCTGCATTAATTAGTTTTAAACCTACTGTTCACTTTAGAACAGGCTGTGATCAGCTTTGGCTGTGAACACCTTCATAAAATATCTTGCGATTGTAAATAATTACAGTAAAATCTTTATTTTTCAATTCTATTCGCTATTTAACTTCATAAGGAAGCTGTGTCTATGTTTTTCGCCGCTCAGGACATTTATAGGATTGGAAGAATGCCAACCAACACAAGAACTCCTTACATAAGGGCTTGCAGAAGCGCTAACACTTGGATGTTTGATTTGCACATTTATTTTAGTATGGGCCATTTTTTTTTGCTGTCTCCTACAATATAATGAAGAGATTCTCAACAAGGTTCATAAATATTTACCAACTTATAGTTGGTTCTTTTGTTGGTCCAATGAATTGCGTTTATAGTCGACGCCTGCCCATGAACTTTGTTTCGCTCAAGTTCTCCCATAAATATGGCATATTTTATCGCGGCACGGGCCGGTTCGCGAGGTCTTTGAACCCCCGAATTCCCCTCAGATGTTTAACCAACTGCTATATTTAGAACTGCACATTCATACCAAATCGGGATGCGTGTGTTGTTTTAAATCTAGGAATTATAAATATTTGAAACCAGTGATGTTTCACACACCTCTTGCGTTGTTATGAAAGTTTATAAAATGGTTTACTTCAGTACTTTTCTTCAGACAGCTGCAGAGCCATTGGAATAAGAAATAAATTGTCTTCGTTAGAGTAATAATATTTAATACAAGATGACTAGACAGTTTGAATTTAGCAAAGAATCAAAAAACTATGTCAAACAAGATTGTGAAAATGACTACTTTATATTATATTCTCACCAAGACCCAAGACCAAGACCCTAGGAGCTGCAGGTGCCCAAAAAATTCTGCATCTACTGCACAATCGCAGTTGAACTTCAGTCAAATTTCTTGTTATTAGCAGTCTTGTTATTATCGTAAGCTTTTTATGAGTCTTTATTGACGAGTTTCTCTCTTCGAATTATATGAAATAATGGTCCCAAGTTATGTTGCGTATGATACAACATAACTTGGACTAAGCAGTATCAACCTAATATTGTGTCTTGATTCCCACAGCGAGTTTAATCTTTATTTGCTCTATTGTATCCAATGACCTGTCCGATCGTGATTCAATTCGCATCTTTTTGCTATTCAACTGGATTTGTGATTTTCTTTCGCGTGCTGCAGAATCGTGAGCAGAATTTAATCGTCTGATATAATTCGACGTATTCATTAATTACGATTATTAAAAGACAGGCTTAAAAGTCGTAAACATCATCGACGGTCCGATCTTTCTATATACGGCCAGAAGTTTCGTATGGGTAGGGCCAGCTTGCTTCAAATGAGTAATTAATTTCGTTTCGTCTTCTTAAATACCTTGAGGATTGGAAGATTAATAAAGGTAACTGACTTTAGGAACACCAAATTACAAAATCAGGCTCAAATAATGTGCTAAGTATATGTCATTTCCATCAAAATGACTTGGCTTTCACTACATAACTCTTCACATGAGAGGCCGTTTGAAACCCTACATGAATCTGGATGACGTATTGTTTCTCCCTACATGGCAGGTAATAAGAATCTAGGGACGCGAGTGCACGCGTAGTGTCTCATTTCAACATCGGCTGGCGGATCAATTTACCTACCACATAGCCTATCCCTCTCACACACCTTTTTGAGACAGGGATGGCGACAAAATGCATATTACTTTTGAAAAGCATGTTTAAAAGTTCTTAATCTGTGCACGTATGGTAACTATTTTTATTTCCGTTGAGGAAATGATTAAAGTTTTGTCAATCCATTTCCTGATGTAACCACTCGTTGATGTCATCAATATTTTTGGTAATGAATGCGAAAGAATTGAATGGAATAAACTTTTGCATACAATAAATGGTTTGGAAACGGAAGTGTTTATGTAGACAATTTTAATATTAGCTGCAAAATTTAAACATAGGTGACAATTACTATTGATATCGTACGTCACAATCTAATTACTGTAATAGCTTACATTGGCAATAATTATTACTTTATTAGTTACCTCTGTGAGTGCCCGTACAAAAGGCATGTTGTTAATAGCATCGCCGTCTATTGTAATGACTGCAGCTGTACGATCGATATGAAATGCAGTAGTTCTGCACTCGTTCCAGATTAGAAAATTGTTATCGTTCGAAACAGATTTTGTGGCGTTTGCCTTATGTGTTTATCTTGCCAGTTCCTTTATGGAGTCAGTGCTCTCTGTGTTCAAATTATTAATGCCAGTGTTGTGCCAAAATTTAGTTTTGTGGATTTATAAATCATACGGGTGAGTTACATCTGGGTTTGTAATATTTTTGGCTTTATATTTGATTCTAATAAAAATGGATTGTAATAAGTTTTCAATGTTGTATTCTTCTTCTTATTGATGGACACATGATACGATATGGAACGTAGATTGAGCAGTGTTATTAGTTCATAACGTGTTATCAGTTGGCAAATGAAAATATGGCCTATTCTTTAGCTACTGTAGTTTTGGGGCATCGAGTTCCTCTCCCAAAATATTTAGCAATAACATGAAGCGATTAACTTGTGGCGATTATGTCGCAAAGGTATGCCCATCTGCAACCAAAACTGGTGGTTATTATTATTCGATTGTAATAAAAGGCACAAAAATACCAAAATTATGTAACTCAAGATTGTGTAAGATCCGAATGACCATCGGAATTCTTACACTTCCAAATAAGTAATCGACGCGAAAAGAGAGATCCATGGCCCGCAGTTATGCAAAATACCTCGCTATCTAGTATAAACATAATTAAAAATGCAAAAACATGACTAAGGCTTACTCATAGTGTGCAAGTACAGTTTTATCTTTCCTATTTGTATGTACTATTTAGACGCGTAATGCCTTGAGAATGCCGGTGATGATTTCACTGGATAATCTTAGTTTTGTTTATACTTGTCCATATTAACGTGTTGTAAGTAAAGGATACTCCATATTTGTAAAACGTGAGGCTGAACAAATTATGTTACGTACGTGTCATATCTTTAGGGAACGTGTAGGAACCTTGTAAACTTGCCTGTGCACACGTGCGATAGGCGTACATATATTAAACACTTATTAAGTTTGTCACAATGCAATGCTCTGCATTATATTGTTCGTATTACCCCAGTTTATGAAAGCTAGACAAATGGCTAGTTTCTGATTTCATTAAAACAAGATTTTTTCCTTTTATGTCCAAAAGAAGACAATTCGGCAATTCGCTAAATGCGACAAACAACTGTCAAGCACGCGTGCGCCCGCGCATGATTCACGCACCGGTCCGCGCTTGGCGCATGCGTAAAGCGTGTTTCTGTACCGGTAGTCAGGAAGCGGACGGACGGACGTCCGACACGCAACTCTCACTCTTACTCAGTAGACTTACGACCTACATTCCTTTTACTGAATTAATAATATATTCACTAGTCATTAACTGAGTTCGCGATAGAATTTTCTAACGGGGAAATGAAATGATTAGTACTGATTAACTGGTCGTTAACAACTTTAACAAGTACCTGCCAATTCGTTAGTTTACTGATGATTATCATTTAGAATCGGTTACCGTTACAGCTACTCACAATTTTTATTTTTCTGGTACTTTCATACCCTACTAGATACCCAGCGAGGAAAACTTGAACTATGAAAATGATTTAATGAGTAAAAATGACATGGAACTATCGCAGCTTTAATATCTTACTAAAGTAATGCACTGCTTAATGGTTAGATGGCGCTGTCAGGTCTTTATGAATTAGAACGTTCCGTTTGTAGACGAAAGAGGTTTGTACATTTTTATAAGGAAGTACTTAGTTTATTTTAGTAAGACTGCGAACAAATATCCCTGTTCCCAGATTATCCGCCCACTACCAAGCTTTTGCGATAATGACGCATGTTGATTTAGTTAATAAATCATTATAAAAAATATCGCAACTTTTAACTTTTTTCCCGATCTTGTTACCAGTATTATGTTTTATCGCTAGATAACCTTAAATAATCAGGATCCGAAGGACGTAGATAAATATCTAGTTTACCAGTGTACGTGTACCACTATAAACTGCCATAGAAAGTGAAGTGTGAAAAAAACACTCATGTTGAACATTGTTCTCACTAACATTTGAACAGTTAACACTTTCGATAGGATATGTGTTGCGTAAGTCGACGTAACATAAGATACAAGTGCAGCTAATGAAGTAGATAGCATAAATTATGAGCTAGTTATAAGCTATTGTGTTCAGAATCTCGTTTCGCTTTCTGGTTTTGCTAGGTTTATTTTCGTGCAAAAATATGCTAGTTATTAACTTTTGATATGAAGATCAGATGGTATTTCATACAAAGTGATCAAATAAGGAATGATTTCGTTTAAAAAAAGCTTCAGTTCCCAAGATACGAATTTCGTCAGATAAGTAAATTCAGTAACGCATAAATAATACCGCCAGGTAGTCGGAATGCTGTCGATTGCGTCATATTTTGAATGTCTTGTATTAAATTAATTCTTCATCCATTAGATGATCTAATCTTCTTACGTTTTAGGCACAGATTCTTGCAGGTCATCTGTTTTTAATGTATATGGTGATTAGATGCATCTAGTCGTGTTAGGTTAGTGTGTTAAAATAACTGATTTCTTCATGTCATTAGCCAATACGTTATTTAGACGATATCAGGTAGAAATATAAATAATGCACCAGATTTTCTAAGAAAACATCTAGGTAGACAACGTATTTCGACACTACCAGTAAATATACAATGTCTGATAAAATAGTGTCTTTGTCTCTTCGAAAACAAAAACAAACGCCTGGGGACATAATTTTCAGTAGTTAATCTGGGTGGTTTGATATAATCCTAGTGACGATAAATTGACGAAAATAATTCTAGGAGATCAAATACAGAGAAGAGAACGAACCTCCTCTTTCTCTGAATTAATGTGTAATTCCTATTTCTTTTCTCCCAAGTCGTCCGTGACGTCGCATATATCAATCCACGTGTGTTATATTATAGTATAAACAAATAGTAGTTCAGCAGTCAATGGTGGAACATCCGTGTGTTTGTGGCCCGTATTCAGTGGGCACGTACCCTATGGCCTTCGTGATCTGTTTGCATTCGACCCGCGGACGGCACCCAGCGCAGAGGCGAAGCAAGTATCGATATTTTCAATGGTCGATTTTAGTTAAATTGTATTTTTTTTTGTAATGTTGCTTAGTCAAAAGAATGTGATAGAAATAACAGGCTTCCTTGTTTTTGTTTCTTGTAAAAAGGTAGCAAATTATGACTAGAAAAACTTACCTTAACACTATGTAATACTATACTATGTCACCTATTTGTGTTGAAAACATGATTATACACTTTCCCGCTTATCACAAGGAAAATAAAAACATAGGAATACGGATCGATACAACAATTTTGCAACGATAACACCGAGTTTATCTAAACTTTATTAAACACTAGTGGAACCATCGAACAAACTTATATCGATATCTATCCGTACAACACTACAATGCATGAGGATATAAAATTAATTGTTATTCCATAGGCACATGAGGTGGTCTCCTTTCTCCAAAGATTCAACGACAAATTTTAACTTTTAGAAAGAAATATGGTGAAACCACCGAAGAAGTTTTATGGCCGTTTAGTGAAATTGGTAGCTGTGCAATGTATCTCAATGTAGAAGAACAGAAATAACCTGAAAGCTATACACGTACTATTTTGACTACTGAAAATATGGCAGACATGTTACCTTTTACATTGCATTCTTGCATTCCAACGAGGAGAAGAGTAACTTGTGCGAAAGAAAGAGGAATTCTCATACTTGAGACAGTTACGATGTTTACGTGCATTTTTCATTAAGATGTTTTTGTAACCTTAGTTCAGGTTCAAACATAATATGCACCTATCACAATTATTGATTTAATGTGATTAGAACTAAATAAAAAGAAGAAATTGCATTACACACTCCAAGATTGCGAATTCATGCACAGAACAGGTAGGCTGACGCAAGAGAACATCTTCCTCGTATGTCGCCATTCCGTCAGACATCAATCAAAGCCGTCAGCTTTGCGCGACGCCTTTGTATGAATCCCGTGATAGATACAGAAGCTTTGGTCACAGGATAAAAATAGCAGTAGAGCGATTGCCTATCCTTGCCATCTCACGACCGAATGAGATATTTCAAGATGCCGAGTAATTCCAAATCGATTTGTATCGATTTAAGTGTGGACTCGGGACAATATATCTATAAAGCTTTCAATAGAACGCCTCCCCTACGATATAAACAATCCAATGTTTAAATGTGCATATTTATTCCTTTTCATATTACTTATTCTCATCAAGTGTATACTTCTTATTCACAATGCGTTTGTTCGCGCGATCAATATGGTGATTTAAATGGCTGACAATAACACTTTATAATTAAACGTATAGTACTTATTGCTCAGCAATCAACAATGTAGGTAATGAAAAGTTGTTGGTAACAATGCAGAGAAATTATTTTGACACGTGACACTCCTTGCCCGAAGCGAGGATATTAGAAAGCATCAACCTCTATACGTGTGTTCTCAGTTTTATGGCATACGTGTGAACCGATTCGGATGGGTGGCCTTTGTATGACTAATGACGTTATTGTTGTCGAAGTTAGCCCGCCCTTTGTTTTAAAGGGAGACTTTCTTTTTATTGATTGGTATAACTGCCAATTATAATACATTGTGCGTGTGCATTGTTATTGTAATAACAGTTTTATATCAAAAATATTAAATTCTTCTAAAAGCTGCGTTGGATGGTCTGTAGCATCAAAATATTACATAGACATCTAAAATTCAAATTAGCACCCAAAACTTTTCCAAAGCATTTCGCTCATAGTGCAAATTGTAATTACAAACTAACCAGACGAACTACAATTGAACTAATGCACTTACAACACATTTCGTACAATACAAAATATGTAAGCAATTTTGTTAAAACCTGCTTTCATATTTACATCACCTGTCGAATGTTTAACGCAACATTCGAATAAGTGTAAATTGGAGCCTGGCTTGAAACAATGGGTGATCGAGATAATTCGAGAGCATTGTTCTGTATCGATGCGCGCCAAGGTCATTACGACACCCACACGGCCGCAGCCTTTGGGGTAGGCCGTCTGAGTGACGGATGACAGCGGTTGTGACTAGACTTCATTTTTTTCTGAGTGCCTGGACTATTTTTGGTTATTTTCTGTAAGAGGTTTGCATCCTGAATGAATTCGTCGCTTTCTACCACTAGCGAAATTTAAATGTTAAGTACCTTATTCCATATTGACCATGCAAAGATTTTCTTACTACTCGTTGTTTGACTTTTGAGAGCTTTAAACCGCGCTTAAAGTCCTGTGTGCTTAAAGTGCATACTTTTAATCCTGGTAAGAATCTTCTGAGTAACATTTTTAACTTGGACCACCTTCCAAATGTCTCCATTTCAAATCATAACTTGACATGTCCCGCCCCTCTATGATACTGCTATGTCAAGTGCGGATATGTCGAAACTAACATTGTTGTGATTGTAATATCCAATCCGTAATGGTTATCCGCTCTTGTTACTGCTTAATTTGACAGGTCTATGATTTTGATAGTAGTCATGATTTCAATTACATTATTAGAGTATGTAATACATAGTTAATTGAAGCTACTAATTTATCAATTGCGCTCTTTTTGTTGCGTCTATTCGGACTTTCAATATTGCAAACTCATTATGTAAATATTGCTTTCCAAAAGATGTTTCTACAGTCAAAAGTTGGAGATCTTGAAAATCGACTCCTTTGCACCTACAGGAAAAGTACCTACCGAAGTATACTAGGCTGTTCTAAAAATAAAATGTCACCGCCGTGATTGTGCGCTATTACGGTTCGTGTCGAGCCAGCTATATTCTCTTCGCCAGACGCACTCGTCGCGTGTGTCTATTCTGTCTACCTGGGGTCGTGGGGTTGTCAGGGCGAGGGTGAGACATTTGATAAGACTCGGAAAGATTAATGACTGTCTGCGTTTCCCCTCTTTTTGTACTTTTTATCAGAATTATGTCTTGTGTGTTGAAAATCAACTTTTGGTGCGTTTATTGATTTTCGATTTGGGAGAAATTATTGATAGTGACAAGTCTAATCATAATGTGAGGCGTACTGCCGATTTCGTAAGTTTAAAATAACCTATAATGTCCATTAGTTTTTTATTTATTTCTTGTTGATGGGTAAAGCTTTTGATGTAATGACAAGCACGACATGGTTTGTTCACGGAACGCAAGTTGCTATGTGACTGCGCTAACGCCTAATGAATAGTTCGCACTTCGCCGTAATTGTTATCCAGTGCGCAAACTAAACGCGAATTGATCTGAATAGTAATGTTGTTGGAAACGTGCCTTAGAACTTTGAGACTTACATGCTCAGCTAGTTCTTTTACCTAATTTACTTATAATATGAGAGAAAAAAAAATTGGCTAATATATTGTATAAGCCAAAGGTGTGAATTAAATTAAACGCCAAATAATTTCGCCATTTCTAGTAAAGACTAGAACATCAACAATTACGAAATGAAATGCAATAATCATATTATGCATTTTGTGTTTAGTAAGCCAGAGCATAATAGATTTTTTAACGTGTCAAAGGTCAGGTCATGTTTTGAACTAGATGGTGTCTGCATTTCCTAACCCACAGTAATGAGGAGAAATGTCGAAATAATTTAGATTATTGTTGACGCTAATGCTTTGCAATAGTCTTCTTTATTTGTTTTTTATTTTGTAGTTCAAGAAAAAGTATCGTATAATCTAAACGCATGTTCGTAACAGTATTTCTGTCACCAAAATGTGTAATTTATTGAGTTAAAGGGGACCGCGTGTTTAGTATGCAAAGCATCGTGCGGTTTGGTGGGCCGTGAATCTTGACGTCATTTAATAGACCCGGATTTTGCAGACAATGTGGCTCCTCAAAATGTAGAACAAATGGTTAAGGAAAGATAAGGAAAAAGTATTGTTTGTTTTCATCATGTGGATTCGTTTTTCGCATGCTGTTTTTTTTTATGGAATATTTATCCGATTGTGAAGAGCGCTTACTTTTTCGCGCGACTTTATCCAGTATATCGTACCTATGTATGTGCATAAAATATTCTTAATTCTTACGATATCTTCGAAACCGCTGAAAGGATTACAATAATCAGGGCATCGTTGGGTTCGTGTCGTCCTTTCTTAGTTTTGCTCTGTATACATGCCATTTTATGTATCGATTGCTATATTATTTTGTCATGGTTATCCAGATATTAGCTAAAACAGTCTAGAGTAGTTTTGTTTATACGAGTTTTTACGAATTATTATAGTTAATACGAATATATTTCTACACATTTACTTTAGAGTAACATAAATGATGTAACTTTATTTAGTCCATTTAGCTCATGATAATATCGTGAATTACAGTATAACTATACCTGATTACGATACGGTGTTTTCCTGTTTATTCATCTAAATATGTATCATGAACACATGCGCGTATATTTAACGCGTGCCGTCAATTGTTACGTTAAATGGAACATTTGCTTTACATCATGTTCAGTTTTAGGTATCGTTACAGTTAGTTTATGATCATTAATTTGCCTATATGTTTTTTTGGTAAGATATTGGTAATCTAATAAACAAATCTGGGTAGTATTACGTGTCAACAGAACTGCTTTGTCTCCAAAACTGTTATACGTGATTTCAGCAACTTGTTTCTTTTTTCTCAATGGAAAACTTAAGTAAAATTCCTAGCAACTATTTTTTTTTTCATATTTAATTGTGTATAGTATTTCTTTACTTGCATTCAAGAAGATAAAACATTGACTTCGGTAGTTTTTTTGTTGTTTGTTTACGCTAGCCTATATGGTCGCGAAACAAAGGTATGTTCACTTTCACTCAGCTTGGCATCCCGTTTGGAGGTCGTTGGGTCGTCGCTCATCAGTTTTATCTGTTGTTGTTTTTTTTTGCGTGTTACCTGTGTATTGTTGGGTTGTATATCTGTTCATTTTGACAGGTAAAATATATTTAGATCTAGCCCATTACTTTGTTCTTGAAAGTTTTAAATCTTATGTTTTAAATGGTTTAAATGTTGTACCAGAATTGGTTCAGTAACTTTCAACATATGTATATATATATATTCTCCTTTTTGCGTTCGCATTAAAACTTGTTGGATAAGTTATTTTGTATTATTCATTTAATGAAATTTTGGAAATGTTAGGTTTTTTAGTGCCAATTATAGTATTGTGCCGTTTTACCATATTGATACCCAGTATTATTGAGTATACTTAAAAAAACTGGCACGAGACAGTCCACAAATGGGTGCAGCGTTCAAGATTCCTGAGGACAAGGCCCAAGGTTAGCTGCTTAGACCAACAAAAAGCGGATACCTACATAATTATCTGTATCTAATCATTACATCAGTTGATTTAATCAGCTTTTTTTAACCGACTGCCAAGAAGGGTAATAATTTTCAAGCTTATTTCGTATGCATGCATGTATTATTCTTTATTCCCTTATATCTTCAAAACAGCCGAATGGATTCCTCTCGATTACCCGAGTGTTCTTAGAAATGTGAAGTTATTTTTGTTTGCTGCAATATAGAGGTATAAAAATTTGATTTACATCCTGATTGAATCCAATTGTGATTAATTAGCCTAACGTGTCCAGGCTTTCCATGTTTCCAATTTTGCGCGCAGCTGGAGAGCTGACAGATAAAACCATAATTCTTTGACGGTCGGGTAATACTTAATAGAGCCCTACTACTCGTAAGGTAGCACTGGGAACAGAGCAAGAAGAAGAACACTGGCGAGCCGGGTCCGAAGTACTGTGTTAGGTTTAAATAGGAGTGGAGTATGACAAAGACTTCAGCTGGTCTCAAATGTGTATCTACTAAAAATGTCTACAAGTTCCTTGACAATTGAGCTCATGTAAGGATCCCAAGTTTTATGTAGAAGTAGGTGTAGCTGATACGATTTACATGCATCTCATTTACATGATAATAGTATGTCAAGTCAGCGGGTTCCGTGTTGGCTGATGTTTTGATTAGGAGTTTTTTTCTCCTTCATAAAACATGAGGTTATTATGGCGCCATGGTTTACGATTTGTTTGTCTAGCTCTGCGGTTTATTTTAGGAAGCATTCAAAAGTAACTACTTACTAGTGTTCTTTTTGTTTGAGGAATGCTCATTTTCCGCTACATAGCAGCAGGTGAGTAAATGTAAGCTATTGAAGGAACTAAAAACAGGATGCATCCAAATACAGCTTACCCAAATTTACTAAGAAGGTATTGTGCAAGAAAGGTTCTTTTGTTAATAGGAACTATAGGCTAAATATGTATATTGGTTTGGGGTTCTAGTTAATAAACCTTTTTGCCATAATAAATTATGATAATGTTGCGATGGAAGCTTCTGTCCACATTTCAAATTAATTGTTATTAATCAGTTTCACGAGTCGTTATGCAACACAATGGCGTATATAATCAGTTTCAGTAACTATTCATATCTGTCATCTCCGTCCAAATTCCAGGCACACCCGAATATTTGATTGTTGCCTCTACGATTAATAACCACTGTGCGAATAAAGTCCTTCGCATATTTCCCACTGTATTATTTGCAATTAATTAGTTGTCGATTGTGTGCCCAATATTTCGATTAAACACGGTTATTAGTGCAGTTTAGCCGCACCCACACACCTACAACCCCGCCGAATAAATACATACGAAACATGACAAAGGAGACGTTGCCTTGAAGATTTGCAATCGATTATTCCAGAATTTGGGCCAATTAAGTCCTATCTATTCTGACTGTACATTTTGGCCGTACCCACCCACCTACTTCCCTCGAGAATAAATACATACGCAATGAAGTCAAAAGGGGGAGATATTACCGTTAAGGAAATGGCTACTTAATTAATTAAATTGTTACACGTGGTTCAAAGGGTAAGGGCGAGTAATGCTATATGATAATGCTAATGATAAAAAGAGTTTTTGAACTTTAAAGAATGAGTAAACAACGCTGAATCATTAACCAATTCTAGAAAGAGGTTGGCAAGAAAGAAACAAGCATTTCGAAGAGAGAGAGAGAGAGATTTAAAAATTGACAAGTAACATGTACTGTTTAGAGTAGTGGCATAAATTAACGATATGAAATCGATTATACTGTTTTGTCAATTATAGATTTAGTAAGTAATACTGACTGACATAACAACCCAAGTTCTAGTAACAACAGTCTAATTACTGAAACGCTCAAGCGCGCTACAATATTTAAGTACCACCACTTAGCGTTCAACTAAAACTAGTTAAAGTTTTATTAATATCTAATATTTTAGTAGAACAGTTTGGGCCGACAATTAAGTGTAATAAAATATTTATATTTTCTGATTTGAGACCAATTTGTGTATTTTATTGTGCCCTTTATCTCAAATTGGTTCAGCTTGCGTGGTTTACTAATTGCATAGGCGCCAATAATTTATAAATGAATTCCTATTCGTATTAAAGGCCTTATTATTGGTCTATAAATAAGTGTTTGGTCGATCGTATATCGTGCTATCGCAATGTTTAAGATGAATCGTCTATTGCTTATTTATAACAAGCGATTATGAGTATATCGATTGGTTTATCTTTCGAATGAATCGGTTTGTAAACTAAAGATTATGTTAAAATGTTGCTACAAGCTAGTTAGTGTCCGCGATATTGGCCTGTCTTATATTTTTGCGCATAAACTGTGCACACTTAAAAAAAATGTCCGCGATTAAGCTAATTAAAATAAACGACTGCTAAAATACAACATAATCGAGGCAATTAATAATGTAAAAAAGTTATGTCATTGCTGTCTTATTTGACCGATGTTTGTTTACGTTCGATGACCGTTAGGCAGGTTTTGAACTCCAAGTTAGAGAGGAAACATACTAGGAGTTCGCCTCACTAAGAGGAAACGTACCTCAGTGACGTAACAGAAATAAATCGCGTTCGAAATTAGAATTGCAAAACGAATTCCTTCGCCCTTCTGTGAAAGTTTTCGGTGCCATTTTCTTAATGAGTAATATTTTATGTCTTGAGTTATGGTCAGTTTAAAACGTTTCCGCATAACTAATTTAAATTAGTTGTCATTTGTCTTGTTATACTAGTGCAGTGACGACTAGTAGTTACGTGATGCTCGTGTGAGGTTAATTATCGTACATTTATTTGATCGGGGTTAATTAACTTGTTCAATTAATGGATCTACTCGTTTTTATTTGTTGGCAAATTTTATTTAAGTGTTCGAGCGCCTCGTTCTGTTTGCATAATTTTATTGACTGTTTTTTTTTTTGGGTGCTACATTTATTTATTTGCAGGTCTAATGATCATATCCATTTAATACAAATAAGATGTCTTTATAACATGATAATTAAGTTTCTACATGGTATGGGCATGTAATGCGGAGGAATGAGGATCTTGTTGTGAAGAAGGTCTTGAACATGAATATGGATGGATATAGAGGGACGACCAAAGAAACGATGGATGGATTGTGTGAAAGTTAATATGGCTAGAAAGAAGGTAACTTGTGTGATGACGGCAGACAGAAGAGCGTGGAAGACAAAAACATGCTGCGCCGACCCCAAATAAAACTTGGGATAAGGGCAGGAGGATGATGATGATGATGAATTAGGTTCCTACCATTTTACATGTTTATAAAAATTATTATGTACCGAAGGTCCAGATTTTCTGCACAACGACAACTGTAACTCACTCAAATGAATTATGCACACATTTAAGTTATCAGTACCACCAAGTATGTAGAATAACACGGCACTGCACTTAACCCAGTCACAGCACAAAGCTTCTGTAACAATGTTCAGCTGTTGAAAGGGAAATGTTTATAGTGCGCGAAAGTCGAGCAGAATGCAAGAAAGTACTGCCATTAAGAAAAGGTCGCAGAAATAAGGTGGTACCTACTCGAAGTTTTGGTAAGGTTATTAGGCCATTATGAAGGAATATAAAAATATTGGTAACTTCGTACGTACCTAAATGGTTATTTCTTCTCGTCTCAATCCATCCAAAGGTTGTCTGTAAGAGATAGCTTAATAAAAAGTATTATCTATCTATCTAAAGTACAAGTTCCTAATATTAACCAAATTAATAATTAACCAAAGCGAAAAAGCAATCATGGTATTTTAGAATAAGACACTACTGATAAAAGTACTATGTTCAATTGTGGATAATATGTATATTCTCTGCCTGTACCAATATATTCCTTTTTTTATAGGTAGTAAGTTTCTAATATCTTAAGCTAGCTTAAGTACCTACCATTACAATTTTTGTACGCCGTCATAAGGCACAACATGAGTTTATATTACTTATTCTAAGACCTATGCTTGTACCATGTTTCACAAAATAAAATATCTTTATCTTTATCGATGTATTAGCAAAACTGTAGGATACTTCACCGACCTTTATTTACATCGGCTTAGTTAAGTATTAATTAGATTTAATTATTAAGCATTGTTCCACTATTCTACATAGCTAATATTGGATTTTCCTTGTAGGAAAAGAAGCGTCGCATGTCAATAATAGTGATTTCCGCGTTGGAAACGGAATCATAGTGTACTGATCACGACAACCTTGATCACACGAAAGGCGAATAGAAAATAGTTTAATTAATATTGTTTATTATGGACTGTTTGATTCTTAAAGCATTCGGAAATGCTGAATATCATATAAGGACAAAAAATAAGTTAGACCATTGGTCTGTCATATGTACTGCCTTTAAGTTATTTTTTTAATTCTTGGATAAGCTTTAGTGATTATCCAAGCTTATCCAAAATAATAGTCGTGGTGGCCTAGCGGTTAAAGAGCCAACCTCTCAAGTGTGAGGGCGTGGGTTCGATTCCAGGTCGGGCAAGTACCAATGCAACTTTTCTAAGTTTGTATGTACTTTCTAAGTATATCTTGGACACCAATGACTGTGTTTCGGATGGCACGTTAAACTGTAGGTCGCGGCTGTCATTGAACATCCTTGGCAGTCGATACGGGTAGTCAGAAGCCAGTAAGTCTGACGCCAGTCTAACCAAGGGGTATTGGGTTGCCCGGGTAACTGGGTTGAGGAGGTCAGATAGGCAGTCGCTCCTTGTAAAACACTGGTACTCAGCTGAATCCGGTTAGACTGGAAGCCGACCCCAACATAGTTGGGAAAAGGCTCGGGAGATGATGATGGATAAGCTTTAGTGATTACCCTAGTATAAATAAGAAGAAAATAATTCGGTTGAGATCAATAGATTAGATAACCCATCTGGTATCTTAAGCATTGTTCACAATCCCACTAGAATACAGACTTGTGATCATTATTATGCTTTAAATGGATACAAAAAAATGTCAAGGGCTTAAGCAGGTAAAAATGCGCAGCGCACTCAGTCTGAATGTGATATCTTGTATGTGTCTAGCTTATAAGAAATATGAAAAGAACTATTTTCGTGTAAATCCAGCCTTACTTGATGAATCTATATTAGTTTCTTCATGCTGCGGGTGGAAAGATAAGTCAAGGTTTTTAGTAAATTTTTCACTCACAATAACGTTTTATAAAGATTAAATATGTATAAATAATGATTAAAATGATAAGCTTACTCGGTCTCTGTAGTTGCGCCTTAATTATTATAACAATTTTAATGACATTTTATTAATGATTGATGGGGTATTAAATAACACTTGGTATCATGTCAACATTGTAAAAAAACATTACCTATTTAATATTGACAGCGTTAGTTAATTTGTAATAATAAATTTTCAATTATTAACTATAAAAACTGGGCGCTTATCGATTGTTAATTAGCATACTAAACAGCTGACATACACCAAAGTCAGCCTTGAAAATAAAAAAGTACCAATCAATCTTTTATCTCGACGTTTTATCAATTTCCTTATATTTGAACCATTTTTCTGATATACTAATTTGCGACCTTTATATCGATGCATCCACTTCCTAATACATGGTATAACTAAGAAAATTCGATACATTAAGATTACTTATTGGTACTGCCCGTCTAGCCTTTTCCCAATCTAAGTTGGTGTTGGCTCCTTAACAGGTAGCAGTTGAGTACCAGTATTTTAGATGGAGCTACTGCATCTCACCTCCTTAATCCAGTTTCCCGGGCAACCCGAGACCCTCCCTGAGACTATCAGACCTTCTGGTTCTTGACAACCCGTACCGATTGCCAAAATGTTGTGATTGATGGAGCCGTGGGGCTCTTACTTAAGCAGCTGCTCATCATTTATTCCTCAATGTTAAGTAGACTCATACAACCCTCAATGTTTTGGTACCTGCTTATTGTATTGCATAAGTAAGTAGATACGGAACTCTATGCTCGGAACTGTTTAAATTTAACATCTCATATGTCCAACGAGTTCCTCTATCTTAGCCCATTATAACGTCACTTATATTCTCAATGATGTTGGTCGGTAAACCAGAAAAGTTATTATTAGTGAAGCTGTTAAATCGACCGCAATATAATTGAATATTTATAGTCGCACCTCGAGGAAATGGTCTCCCTAGCAACGCTTTCACACTAGCAGATATTGCGTTCAGTTATTAGGCGCGGTGCTGATCGATTAATTCAGTCTTTGATAAAACAAACAATTGACAACCACTGGAGCAAAAAAAGACGTTTGCAACCGCGGTACAGATTTTTGCCGCTCGAAATATGTCACGCAGATAAGAACCAAGCGAATACGCGCGACAAAATCCGGTAGTGTGAATTCGCTGTTAGTGTCTTTACAATGGCTTATTAATAATTTATTTCACGCCTACTCATGTATGAGGGAAGCAAAGCTTTCAATGTTGGTAAACAAGGCGAGTGAGATTGGAAATGTTTTCAAGTAAGTTCTTAAGCTTATCGTGAAGTTGGTCCTGAAGGCCGTTGCATAAGTTAGCTATCGGATCTACGTATCTATCTATAGGCTGCAGAAAATGCAAATCCTATGGAAATTCGCGTAAATGACTTCGTATATCCCGATCTCTAAAACTCAGGTGTTTTGTAAAGCTTCGGTACTTGAGACAGTTTCGGTCCTTGGCGCAATCTTTTCTTAGTGTTTTGAACTTAGGTAATTTAATTTAAAAAAACTTATGCAGCTGAACAAATGAATGAACCCTTTAGGTAATCTGGGTGCAGCAAGTGAAGGTCAGTCGGTAATTACTTGAGTACATTTTTGGATTGACTCACTGGTTTATGATTTTACTAATTGACAAATGACTCGGTGTTATGACTTATTGAGGACAATGTAAGGCTAGCCTTATGATATTGGGAAATCTGACCTAATGCTATTTTATGTTTTTATTTATAATTATTAGTTGGATTAATAAGAACCTTTGGTCACCAAAGAGAGAGAGAGAGAGAGAAAGTGGTGTTATTCACGAAGTTAAGTCATATTGACATAACGTTATTTTGCCTATTTACTTATATCATTACATGTGTACTGTCTTTGAACACCACACTGGATTCGCATGTAGTTAAGATATATGAAGACAGCTAACAAACAGAAAAGGAAACAATTATATTTCATTCTTCTTTTATAACCTCTTAGAAAGTAATAAATACACACGAAAACTGCCACAGTTCGCTGACGTAACATTTAATTGCTCAATTAATTCGTCATGTATGTTTCTTGGCCCGCCAACGGAAGCTTTCCGTTTTATTGTTTACAAAGCTCAGTGGCCCTTCACCGGTTAAGTAATTGAAGTATGGAGTATTATTATTTTCGCCTATTACTCAATCATGCCGGAAGATATCAGCTGTATATTGACGCGTGTCGGTATGTGGAATATATTTTTTCTACTTGATTATTTTTGTTAGTTAACTTATTGATTTGGTGGTTCAGATAAGATCTGTGTACAAATTATGTGTTAGAGCCGTATAATTAGTGTGTTTACTAATGAGAAAACTTGTTGTAGGTACCTGTTTCTATGGTTACCTTTACACCACATCATTTTTTTTTTCATAAGATATACCTATTTAGTCTACAAATTTAAGATCGATAAATAGATGGAATTTTTATTCCTTAACTAGAAGCACAGAAACAGCTATGAAATAGTATTATGTAATCTTTAAACATTTCAGTGTCACCTCGTTCAGTTCCCTTTAGAAGCATATTTTCTTTGTGTGGTCTTTAAGCTAAAAATACGGAAGACACCGCTCTAATTTGTCGACCTAATCTGTCAGCTCATTAATTTACAAAATGGTTTAGAAGACCGGAATATTTAGTGTCTAGCTAATGTCCTTTATTTTGAAGACCTTCTATAGGACTGCGCAATGTTTTCATTCGACTGTTCTGGAATTCAGACATGAATCAAGTACTTATGTCATCAGGACATACCACTTTAGGACATAGAAGATCAACTTTCGACGTATCCAGTACTCTTCTATCAAAGTTAATTACACAAGCCGTCAAGAAAACTTATGATCGCTCACTGCATTTTCTCTCGTGTTCTAAAGTGCATTCGTTACTACGACAGTCAACTCCGCAGGTGGTATTCCCACAACCATTCTCAGACCACTTACGGACATAAGTGGGTTAATAATTGAAATTAAATCAATAATTTAGTTTATTCTTACTTTTATTACGCATAAGAGCGCAACGTTATCAATGAAAGTGGGAAACTTATTTTTATATACGATGGGACCTTTTATGCAGTTTCTTGGAACCAGACCATTGTTGCTATGTGAAAGTAAGGTGGAATAAAATTTGAGAATTAAAGAAATGCAGGCTGCATTCCACTGTTTCTAAATTAGGAATAAGATTGTGTAAGGCGTTAGAATGGAAATAATATTACAGCCACGAAAGCTCAATAAAATGGATGCACCAGCATTACAAATTGTTTCGTTTTATTTCATTCAGAAATAGCTAACAATATTATCTATTAAATGTTAAGAGTATCTTATTGAATGTTATTTTATTACAAAGAATTTATTTTCAAAGCTGCGGGACAGTAGAATTTTTTCATTCCAACCATTCGGTGCTTCTCACCACCATGCTTTTATGGTGTCTGTTAAATTACTCGAGCAACATCCATAGGAATCAGTCGTCACGGCCATTATACCGTCATGGTGTTTTGTTTTCACCATAGCCGGCAGCTGTCCTCTATAGAACATTTGTATTTTTAAACTGGGGATATTAAAATAGTACCAGGAAGAAATGGGGGATATTTTAAAAGCTAAATATGGCTCGGATTTAGGAAGTAGGTTGGAATTAAGATACGAATAAACTTGTTCTTTGATCAAAAGATGGGTCTATCAACATTCTTGAGTAAAGAATGCGTTTTGTATTTTTGTCTAACCAAAGATAAGTTTTACGCATACATAGTATTTTGTCTATAGGTAGTACAATTTTATCGCCTATATCTTTAAAGCTTCCAAGAAGTAACAATTTCATCGATAATATTTCTTCATAAAAAACGATACGATCAAATCACACCGAAAGCAATATATCGATTTGTCATTTGAGCACTTTTCTTATTTCATCACGTTTCACATAGAAATTTTAATAACGCAAAAAGATTTGATACCTACACCTTGACAATGGGACCTTTGATGGTGTTCGTGATATAGTTGCGATGTGCCAATTTACGTATCGGTCGCTATTATAACCCGAGATGGCGTAACGAATCTGCCAAGCTCGTAACCACTTAAAAGTAATATGTGCAAAAATAATCAATGGTTGACACGGTTAAATGTGGATCAGTAAATTAAATTAAATACACTGAATAAGAAACCGCGGATGCTATCTCTAAGTTGCTATGAAATTGCAGTTATGATTTCTCTTTAAACGAGAACACTTCTAGTCGCTAGTCAGATAGAAAACTATCCTTTTATTCCTTGGAAGTTCTTCACCCGTATATAATCTTATTTACGCTGGTATAACGGCAAACTCTGTGAAGTTTCCCTTTCCGTAAACTTACAACGTTTATTCACCGGCACCATATCCTTGCTTCGAGCTTCGTGCTATGCAAGACGCGTCCCTATTGTGTGCCATATAAGTTGAAATTGGGTTAACAGCGCCACCCATGGGTTTCACGGAGTGCTGCATCCACATTAGTGCAACAACATCGCTTGATGATACATCGATGCTTATGTGCTGGAAATGGTGTGATCACATTTTTTTTAAGTCTTAACTAAACGTACTTTATTAAATATATTCAATATAGGGACTGTAAAAATCTGTTGTCCAAAATTTGCTTCAGTTTATAAATACTCAGACATTTCATGTCGAAAATGGAACTCATAATAGTAGAGTAAAATAATATTTATTCGGGACCAAGTTCATAACCCAAGTGTATTTCTTAACTACAAAAATAAAAACCAATTGTTTTCCTGTGAAAACTAATTGCATAATCTTTTAATCCAACATGTAACTTGCTTTTTCTCCCATACTAGAAATTCTTAGCCAAAAACATTTCAATCAAAAAGCAGTTTTCCTTAACCGCGTCTCTTCTAGCAATAGCTGAATGAAATATTATTTATGTGAAGAATATTATCATTATAATGATGCCGACGATGTTGCGAAATCACGGCCGCACCTTATGGGGTATCTGGGCTATGGTGTAGATGATGTTGTGTGAAAATGTTATTGATTCCATAACCGATGAGAGCCCTAAATGCCGATATTGATGGAGCACACGTTTTTTGAAAGTTAGAAGGTACTTGTGGGATGATGAAATTGCCAGTTAACAATAACGTCGGAAGGTTAAATTATTAAAATCTTCGCAATAATATAACAAAGGTCTGTTTATACATGTTACAAAAACAAAGATGAAGAACGCTACAACATTTTATATTTAACATAAAAGTATTTTCATGAGCTCCGATCCCGATAAGTGCATCTGTGCATATCTCAACAAGATGTTGATTGAAACACTCGATTAGATGTTTGATATAGATCGAGAGATACCTGAAGAGCTGAAGAGAAAGTAAATCGATAATCGTGATCGAATCGGTAGTTCGATTTATGTAGATCCGAGTTGCATTTTACTTTCGAGCCAGTACGGAATTAGGAAGTCTGGCAAGAGGCCAAACATTCGAAGTTGGGAATCTGATCAAATAACTTTTGAAGCTGTAAACGGGGCTTTTAAAGTAACCTTTAATATGAAGTTTATAGCCTAAGTCAGATAGGCCATTTTGATTGTTATTTTTTTTTGTAATAAAAAACCCATAATCTTGCTAATTAACTATAAACATGGTCTTCCGTAGTTGTTGAATTAGCATATGAGTAGAGAAAACCGCAGATAATCGTAATGACAAAAAATTAACAATGTTCATTGAACAAACAAAACAAGCTACGAATACTCGTAGTGTTTTTAACATGAACAGAAGAGAGGATGCTTGTACCAACAAACATTTGATGGTAACAACAGCTTCGTACAAACAATTAGACGCACGCTTCCTAAACGCGGAAGTAAAGGATTCTGTAACCGTTATAAATACGTCAAAATGTTATTTAGATAAGTGGTGCATAGAATACGGAGGCTATGACGTCATCATAAACCGGACATGAGAAGTATTGCATCGGAACGAATTGAACTAGTGGTCCAATACCGGCCCTAGATTGCTTCGTTGGTGACATAAAAGCTAAGCCTACTTAGATTTGTTCTGAAGATTAAGTATGAAGTATTCTTCATACTTAATCTAATAAGAGCCTGCGCTTGTTTAACAGATGGGCAATGTTACTCTGCTTTAATTTGCAAATCTATTGACTAAGTTTACATGACGGGATATGTTTCAGAACATTTAGGAGGTATTACGTCAATCAAAAGTCTGAACTGTTTAAAAGTACAAATAAGTGACCGAGAACCATGATTCACAGCTATTGATACACATAAAACTATGATTGAAGAAGACAATTTTAATAGTTACGCTTATCTAAAAGTCATAAATTTGATCTAAATACATGAACATAAGTCGTACCTTGAAAGCAGGAACCACATCAACAGAAAAGCACATATATTTGCGGTTTGGTTGAGAAACGCGGATTTACCCGGCTAGACGGAGGCAGCTCTCGTAGCCACCAGCTACCGTACAATACGTATTGTTATCGTACTGACTCAAATAGATTCAGTGTCTGGGCGTCTCCTTATATGCCGTGTCGCTGCAACTTTTGCCAAAAACATTTTTAAAAACAATGCTTGGGACTCAAAAAAAAAATTACAAAATTTGGATGAGGCTTTGAAAGTATTCTCACTCTAGAGGTAGTCGTCGGTGTCATCAGTAGCATTTTATTTATGCCCGTGGTTACAAAACCTGACCTTACAAATGTAGAGGTGTAACTTGATCTTGAACTAAATTGCTCTGGAAAATCCATAACGTTTAACTACAATTATCAAATTAAACAAATAATAAATTAACTCAAAGGACTAATTTGGGTCAGCACTAAAAGCATTTATTGGTCACTGCTTAGCGTACATAACAAATTGCTAGTTAAGTAATAACTCGCTTGTAACATTTTAATGGGAGACATACAAGAATGTTCGGGGTGTAACAGGAAATAAATCTTAGCAGCCATTGATTTGTGAGAAACGTAATCTTGTGAGTATGAAGCGTGGAAGGTCACAGTCAATTCACATACAGAAAAAGATTAAGTTATAAGCTTCAGGCTTTTGGATATTCTTGTTATTATGTTTTATATATGATTTATTTTGATGAATAAATAGCGTGGTCTCAACATATACTCCAAAAATGAGTCCTTCATCATCATCGCACCGCTCGAGTTAAGAGCGCAAATCTTAAATGTGTAAATGTAAAAATTTACTCTGCCACGTCTTATGACTTGCTATTTTCCAGTAGATAACGCACAGATCAAGTGGTCTGTCAGTGTAGTCATTAGAACTAATCAATCAGAGAGGCGAGACTGGCCCACATCCGCCAATTTATACTACGCATTGTTTTTATGACTATAACCCTCACACCTGATAATTTTCTGATAAGTTTCACTTCGAGATGATGAATTTGTAGAAGATATCGCATTACGTTTCGATGCAGTATCAAAGGTTAATCTAATCAAAGTACCGAACGCAAACGAGATTGGTAAAGAAAGTAAAAGTGGCGCGGAAATTGTTATGCTAATGTATCCAATGTGTTGTGGGAAAAAAGTTCTAGGATAGCATAAGTAGATTTACGAGTTGCATTGATTATAATTAAGGCGCATCGTAATAGATACGCTCGCTTATTTTCTTTAATAATTAAAACGGTTGAATTAATTGTGCTATGCTTTGTATGCTTTGCTATGCTATGTATTGTGTGTGCAATGCTTTTCGCGTGGTGCCCACTAGAATCAAGATATGGGAATATAAAATATTTGGAATTTACATTTCCTTGTATGGACTTACAATATCATCAAAATCGATTTTGATAACCTTTGGTGCATACAATTATATCGTTTTGAATCTTTAAACATACAATTGCAGTAAGTTTGTAAACATTTCAAGTGAATTGTAATTCCAATGGTGAACGAATCAAAGTTCAAAAAGCCAAAATAAAGCGAGTTTGTGAAAGTCAATTTCGAAAATAGGTGGGTACGTGCAGATTGTTGAAGAAATTATACCGTAATGATGGTTCCTTTGATTACGTTCTATAGAACTTGTATCTATCGCGATTAAAGTCTTTCAGAAATTGTCACACGATCCATTCATAATTTTCCTCAAACACTAATCACATTCTAAGTTTAAGGTATTCGTAATGCTTATTAGCTTCCAGAGTAGGGCCCTGATTTTGCATTGAAAGTGTTCATTGGTTCACCTTTTTTATTTTGATTTTAATAATGGGGTACATCACAGCAACTTTAGGTAGGCACGAAACTGATAAACCTCTTAATGTTTTGCAGGAGGCTCGGGTCTTATTAGCGTTCCACAGTTTGCCACTTAGCATTTTTATATGATTATTATTTTCTCAGTGAATTTTGCATATCTTCACACAAAGCAATAATTGATAATGTTTTCAAATTTGGATTATTACATCAAAGTTTACGGTGCTTGTATGTAAACATTAATGTTTTGGTATAAAGATGATTATTATGCCTTTGTCCTTGATGGTCGTCACATCATGTTGTTATCGTGTATTATCTTGATTGAAAGCATCTCTTCCTTTTTATCTTCATTGTTTTGCATAACATTATTTAGAAAGGTGACGTTAGTGAACAAGTACGTCCGTCTTACATTCGTTCACAAGACCAGTATCGAGTTTCAGTGTTATCAAAAACATGAAGAATATAAAATTATACATGGACTGGTACTGCCACCCGTGTTTTGGAATTAAATTTTGGGCAATGCCTGTGTAGTATTTTAATCATCATTATCAGCAATATCAGCTACAGCAGCAATGGTACATCCAATTTAAGCAACATTGATATGCGCAACAGCAAGCAGACCTACAATTTCATATGTGACCGATTTTATTATTGTTACAGGTGAGTACTCCTGGCTTCTGCATTCAAACGGCATCCGCAAATAAAAATAGACGGTAGACGATTGAAGACGAGTACGGCACGGTAAGTAATGATAGTTGTTTTCTACAACTATTTTCTCTGACGTGCCGTGACATCGCTACCTACTTCGGTTCAGCGGCTGCGATTTCGACCCGCGCCGGTCGATCGCGGGTGCGTGCGCGCAGTCACCTGCCGCGAGCACCGACCGCCACACGTCGCGACCGCGAGATGCCGCCAATCGCGCCTAAACGATCTATTCTGTTCACTTTTTGAATGGACGATTTTAGGCGCCAAATGTTTTAATTCCTTTTTGGTGGACTGTGTTCTTGTGTTTTTGTGTGCGGCTTATTTTACTTGGAGGCCTTTTGGACATGGTTTAACTTTTGTTGTTTATGGTAAACATTTTTTTTTGATTTCGCACATTTCATCAGTTTCGAAAACAAAATTGCTTTTTTGGATTATTTCGCTTGACTTGTGTAAGTTTTTGATGTCAATATGAAAATAGACAATAAACGCACAGTTTTTGAAAGCCAATAAAAATAAGATTATGGAAAATAAAATAAATTGTCATGGACCGAAGTAATTTGTCAATGTCTTTTGTTTCAAGACCATGGAATGCGGTAGTCGAATTAAATACTTGTATTGAATGGTCAAAAACGTTTATTTTCTATGAGTTTGTATGAAAATAAGAACTAAGAGATTAGATCATAGATTTAGCACATCAAACTGTGTAGGTACTTATTTTGCTTATAATACCTAAAATAAATTAATAAATTTTCTATCAAAACGAGAAATCAAAGAGACAATTTGAGATGCTTTACCTTTGACTGAAATCATACTTCAGAATTATGCTCAGATTAACATCTCGTACATACATGGGTTTTTTTATTCTACCTTTGAAATTATAAAAATAATTAGCTTACAATGTCAAATCTCAATAATTGATTAACACAAAAACCCTAAACTCTTACAGCTGACATCTTAGATACAGGCTACAATTATTAGAATGCAATGTACATATGGGCAATACATGCATATACAAATAGTCATTCGGAGTAGACTATTTTCATGATTGTTATGATAAATAATATCGGTCGTGTGTTCCATCAATTAGTTAGAATAAGTCTCAACATTGTTTAACTCAAACGCATATTCTTATTCTTTGTTTGTATTTAATTATTTTTTTTTGTTTATTGGAATAGGAAGTTTTATTAAAATATTCATATACTATATGCAGCAACGATACTAGTATATTGTTTCTTTAAAAAATGACGCATTAATAGATTTAAAAATCCGGAACACTAACCAAAGAAAAAAAAACAATAATAGGAATATGTGGGTACTTGAATATAAATCGAAGCAAACAAATCACCTTGATACCAGTTTCCATGAAAAATAGTTTGCATGCCATCTGCTATTGTACTATCGAAAAGGTGTATTCACCCTAACCTTTTGGCTAAGGCATTTGGTTGCGACACGCTGTGCAGCTATGCATGCAAGCGGGGTAATTTTACACGACTCTTCACTTATTGACCCTTTATGACTGTTTGTCTTTGTAAATTACTATTTTGGTCCATAAAAAGTGTATTGTTCTGAAATGCTCTTTTGACCATATTAATGTGAAGTTCTTATTATCAGGCATTTCTACGTATTTCTGCAAGTTAGTGTCATTTGTTTATGTTTTTCCATTTTGTTAAATCAGTCAGGTCAGTGAGTAGGTCAATCGTAGTGGCCTAGTGGTTAAAGCACCAGCCTTTCGAGTATGAGGGCGCGGGTTCGATTCCAGGTCAGACAAGTACCAATGTAACTTTTCTAAGTTTTACGTACTTTCTAAGTTCATCTTGGACACCAATGACTGAATAAAGATGGAGGAAAACATCTCGAGGAAACCTGGACTATAAAGTCTGAAATCGCCAACCCGCAAGCGTGAGCAAGCGTGGTGATTAACGCTCAATCCTTCTCCGTGGGAGAGGAGGGCTGTGCCCAGCAGCGGGACGATAAAAAGGCTGTAATGATGATTTTGTTAAATAGCTCATAAAATCCTTTTGTGATTGCATAATAGCTTAATTGTTTATTTATCGCATTTCGTTGAATGATTTCAATGAAAAGCGTGACAATGGAAAAGTTTCAATTAATTGTTCTCAATTAGAAATTATTGCTATTATTTATCGTGATTGAAATACAATAGATGAGTATTCTTCTGTCTGAATAATGCGAAAGGAATAGTTTATTATTATTATTATACAGTTATTTCTTTATTATGAACTAGCGACCCGCCCCGGCTTCGCACGGGTGCAATGCTGATACTAAAATTATACATATAAACCTTCCTCTTGTATCACTCTATCTATTAAAAAAAACTGCATCAAAATCCGTTGCGTAGTTTCAAAGATTTAAGCATACAAAGGGACATAGGGACAGAAAAAGCGACTTTGTTTTATACTATGTAGTGATGACTTCGGACGAGTTCTGTAAATAGGTATTAGATTCTTTAGCTTTCCTGTAGATATCCGTTGGCCTACATCCTCATCATCATCTCCCGAGCCCTTTTCCCAACTATGTTGGGGTCGGCTTCCAGTCTCACCGGATTTTAGCTGAGTACCAGTGTTTTATAAGGAGCGATTGCCTATCTGACCTCCTCGACCCAGTTACCCGGGCAACCCAATACCCCTTGGTTAGACTGGCGTCAGACTAACTTGCTTCTGACTACCTGTAACGACTGCCAAGGATGTTCAATGACAGCCGGGACCTACAGTTTAACGTGCCATCCGAAACACAGTCCAAGATATACTTAGAAAGTACATACAAACTTAGAAAATTTCCATTGTATGTTAGCCTATATATGAATAGAAAATTTCTTATACGATGACATGAAAACTAACATGTTAATAAATTATTAAATTAAAATTAATATTCAGCGGTTTTGAAGTAATGAAAGTAATTGGGAGCTAACTTAAGGCTGTCGAAATAGTTTCATGAAAACTCAGTGGTATCCAATTTGGACATGCCTGTGGTTATTTTTCGTCATGCGGCAATGTTGTGGATTTCAATTATTGGTACCTTGATCACTGACTTTTGACAAATAGTGTGACAAAATCATATTTCGTATAAGTTAGCAAAAATATTGCGAGTAATTTAGAATTCTTGGTTTTTTATGCAAATTATATGCTCGTGTCAATCTTTGTTTCGATTGTCATTTATTTTCTTCATAAGCTAAGTAGGTAGATACATAATCTAACTTTTATACTTATTTATGAGCAGTTTTTAATTAGGTTATTAGTTCATAATTTTAAAGGTGACGTAATCCAAACTCGTTCCGTAATAAATATTAGCGCTTTTGAATGCGACCATTAACATGTTAATTATTGTAAATATAATCAGTATTGGTCGAATTGTCTGCTGCAATGGTAATTAACTTGACATGGCGCAATGTTTACATAGGCCGCTACGGAGAAAATAATAATGCTTTATGCGGCCAATACGTTGCAAGCCTATTATAGAAAAAAAAACTTAACAGATACATGTGTTGCTGTGTCCGTTTTCGAAAGCTATCGAAATCTAATAAATTAATCGTTTGACCCGAAATCGATAAGTTCGCTTAACTAAACACCTACAAGGCGTGCAGAAACATGTATTAGTTAGTGAAAGTGAACTACAACCAAATTCGTTTAACGTAAGTACTGTTTGCACGTATTCACACCCACACAATGGACCTGCCTCTACGTGTTAACTATAAATAGAGAACCGATATTTGGGTGTTACCATATAAAATGTGAGGAAAATAAATTAAGGCTTAGTTTTTTACTAGAGACGTGAACTAATATTGCATAATGTGATGGACATGGTAAAAAATGACATTCGGAGTGTTTTTTTATGAAGTGAGTATTTAAAACGTTTCTAGTTTTAAAATCATAATGATTAATTTCGAATTTATATAAAGTTTGAAAATGATCTCAATTTTTAAATTAATCGCAGCAAATTCGACGTCAGTAGCTACTAGATTGATGCAAAGAGGACGAATTTTACGAGAAAGCGTGGCTCGTATCAAAGTTATAAGATTTTCTAAATGCGTTGCCCAAATGGCATGAAATTGCTCAGTCGGTTATCAATTCTCACAATACTATGTTACTCTCGTTTTCTTTGGTATGTTAACAAAAAGTGATAAAAAAAAACTCCACCGTCTGCCAGCAGAACCGGTTGTGTTTGCAACGTAACAGCTAAAAAGATTCAGGAATAAAAAAATAAACATTTTATTTCGGAATTGTGCAACATCGATTATGCGTTTTGCGTTTAATAAATGATCGCCTCTTTATTGGGTACCTGTTTTTTGACGTTGACGTTGAATTAACCGTGTTTGGACGACACGCTATATTTAGAACTTTTTTGTCAAACGTTGGCGTGATTTATTACTAGACAGCAGTTTTGGGTATATTGTTACATTTTTTCTATCGCGGTTCCAAAGTCCACTGACATTGTTTCTAAAACTGCACATTCAGATTTACGGAGATTTTTTCAAGTAGCTGCTTTTATATGCACTAGATTCCTATCAAATGATGTATAGTGCATTCTTCCTGCAATGTTCCGGTGTGCTCTTGCAAAAAATCTCAAACTGAAGGCTTCACTATTGTTTCATTCCACGAACAGATTGACATTACAAGGTCCACGGACATCCTTTCATTTCCAAAGCCTTCGTCACCTTGCCCTTTCATGGCAAGACCTCGAATGCTGGTCAATTCGATTAATATTTTGACCTTTTTCCGTTTGTATGACCTGTCCCTTTAGATGCATTGTTTGTCCGTGATAGACAGACAGTAATTTATACGCCTACTTGTCTTTATTGTTAAGATTATATCGACTGAATAAATTTATAACAGCGGTCGTAAAATATTTAAAAAAGATATTGGACAGCCGAGCCTCGTTTGTTTTCCGGTTCATCGATTTATTGACCTCTAGCCGTGCCCCACACAGCGCTCTTTACTCTCCTATCTTTTACTACCCATTACCATAATAACGCTTATTTTTCAAAGGAACACAAAAACGGTTTTATAACTAAAATGTGTTAAAATTAATATTCATCATCTCGATTCGTCATCATGCTTGTGATATAACGATGCCTGCAAAGGTTTCAAATTAGAATAATATGCAAGAATCCAGTGAAATTGTTCTTAACAAATGGTGATTTCACCGCCTTTTTTTAAATTTGCATTTAATTGTCATAGGCGTGGGTAAGCGGGGAGATTTAAGTGGATTTATGCGAAGTGTTAATCTCGAAAACAAAAAACAAGGCACGATTATTCTCCATTGTATCTTTTTCAGTTTCCCAAACTACACTCAATTATTTTGTCTGCGTATACTCTTCTTAGAGCTTGTATAGTCTTGTCATTAACCTATTAACTTAATTATTGCCAGTATCAAAAATTCAAAGCATTTTTTCATCTCAATACAGTAACTTTTTGTGCAGCATCATTTTCAAGACCACAATAGCTTCTATATCAGTAAACACGCAAACACCATTGCATGTCCCAAAAAACTTATCCCCAGCTGACACTCGATACTATTTCGATTGATCAACTGTACCACATAATTTTGCAACGTTTGTTTCGTAAATTTCATTATAGCAAGTAATTATTCGTATCGGTTGACTTATTTGATTGTTATCAGCGTAATGCCCCGTGCCAGTGCTGGCTGTTTGCTGTTTTACTAGTATGTGTGATAATGGCATGCAAATTATTCTGCGTTGACCAGTGCAGCGTGTCTGCAAATGTTGTTGCTAATTCGACGTACACCTATTTTCCTGAATGCTGCTTTGATTTACTATTGTAATTTATTAGCTGGCATTCAGTGTGAATGGTGTTTTTTGTTTGCTTCTATTTAAATCCGAGATAATTGAGTTATGTTGTGTTTAATTGTCATCTAGCTATCAATACGTTGAGAATTGTAAATACTTCCATTATGCGCTCGGAAAATGTTGTCGGCGTCATGTGTTCACTGAGAAAGTGTGCTTATTAGATGCGTATTAGATTATTATAAATCTAGAAGTCCATTGGTCTCATAGTAAAATAAACGTCTCGTTTTTCCAGTTCGTTCGCTATAGACATGCTAAAGTGAGTAGTGCGATGTGATAGTTTCTAAGGAGTTACAACAAAACACAACAATGTGCAGCAAGGAACAGATCAACCATGTGCTCAGTAAGATAAATGTGGTAAGTTTTGCATAAATTTAAAAGTGTTTGTTTTGCTATAGTGAAATAATATTGGTATATGGTGTTTTTGGAATTTCTTCTCATAGTTTGGAAAGATCGTATTCATTAAACCTGATCCTGGTTACCGGTAACTTTCAGTATCAATGAGAAGTATTGCTACATTATTTAAATACATATGCATTGTTGGCTTAACGGTTTCTGAACGTTTAATTACTTACGTATAAATGCTTAAATCATTTTATTGGACTGACATAATAACCATTTAACATTATTAACCTTTCGGAACAGTTACAACAAATTAACGATTATGGCTGACTAATCTAAGGCTAGTTTGAAATTCTAATTGGTTACAATTTGACAATGATTACTTTAGTTGATACTTGTACGAAGGTTGGTGCCAAGGTTGGTCATAGTGTTGGCTGTCCAAACCACGTATGTGCCATGGATGGTCCGGGAAGGAAAATTTACATGTATACATTGACATTGGCCTATAAATGTCAATGGCTTAAAATTTGTTGCAACGAAGCGTGAATAATTAACAAGCGTATTGTACTGCAGTCTGCAATGCGGTGGCGATAGAGGTGAAACCACACCTGCAGTTCTGCATTTTATAGTTCTATCGCATGTTGCTGTAAAATAGCTTTAGATTTTATGCGAAAAATGAAGTTTGAAATAACCGTGATCAATTTATGGGGACACACTGTAATATTATTTACTTTCTAATACATACTATTATTAGGTAGAGATTAATAATGCAGAGCTATACTAAGTCGGTAAACATGAACTTTAACGGCCGAAATTAATAACCTATCTATCCATTGTTTTGCTTACTAGGGATTTAATTTTGACATTAGCCCCATATAATTTGTGTCAAATTTCTATCTCTAGTAAGCAAAACAACGGATAGATAGGTTATTAATTTCAGCCGTAAAAGGCGACATCATCACTAACCGATGAAAAATGGTAATGTGATGAAGTGAAAAGGATTCTAGACATAACAACTGAAGCAGATTTTACATAGTCCCTGTTCCCTCACAATGATTCCCAATAGCGATTTAAGTAGTTTTCATAAAAGCACGAAGTTCAAACCATGCCTTACGACTTAGCAATCCAAAGTACCTGAACGACTGCTCAATGTGAATATGAGTATCCATAAATAATCGGCCGATTTGACCGGGTGTCTGTATACTAATGTGTTTAGACGCTCTATTATACTATTTGTTCTGCTATATCTAACATCGTTATGTGTAACAGACGTGGCATCATGGTATATTGCATTATCTGCCTTATGTATCTCTGTTAGCCCTAAGTCATTGGCCATTATGAATATGTATGCATTTGAGATATGTTGTGCATATTCAGGTTGCATTTGAGTTAGTTTATGTGTGTATGTATGCAATGATGAATGCTTCGCTGCCTGCGGACGGACCCAACCAATCGTGTCAAATTGAATATTGTAGCCGAGATTATCAAGATAATCCACTGCTTCTATTTTAATATTAGACTTTTATGGTATTTGGTCCTTCGAGTATTGCTATTAGAAATACGATATCTAATTTTGTTGCATTGAATACTTTGTAGTTAATTGTTTCGCGAAGTAATAATTTCTTATCGTTAATTACACGAACATGAAAATATGCATCTAGTTCACGAGCGCAGGTTGTTTGTTTCTTTTATTTAAATACTTTTGGTCCTTTGGTACGTATTTGTTACAATCGTGCTCTACGTATTGACATGTAATTTTAATTGAACTCCTTAATTAGCCTTCGCCGTTCAATCACGATCGTGGTGTTTCTATATCTTTGTTTTTTTACATAACTTCGTAACATTTAAATTGATTTAGTGCTGCACTTAAAGATCATTAATAAATTATTTATTTTAATGTGGATGTCGATTCAAGATCGATACTAATTGAATATGAATTGCGGTAATGACGAAGGTTGCAATGGTTTCTTAAATTTTAATGTGTGCAGTGATAGTAAATTGACATTGGATTCAGTTGAGGCTTCAAGAGCCAACGGCCCGAACATCCGATGATCCGTAATTCTGATTATGATTTCGAAAGTTTTTTTGTTGTTATTTTACAAGGTCTATAATAAAAATTAAATGTTTAAATTTCGAAAACTTCAGCGGTATCGTATTATAAATTAATTATCGGCTGAAGTGTGCTAGACTGATAAATGCCGTTCACCTCATGATAATTCACAAGTGTTTTAAAATGTAATAAAAACTAAATTCGTTTTTGGAAAATGAAAACATTTCACATGGCGATAACCTTGTACGCTAAATCGAGATACCTCATTTGAGAAAAATAAATTACTCGTAATTTTTGGAGACTGAAAACATGCAAAACAAAAGATATTCATACAGGAAGTTTTTTTCATTGCACGTTTCAGAAATGTTTATGATATGATAAGTGATAAACTCAGGTGAGTTGACGCTTCTTATTTCCAAGATAAGATGCCGATGCTGACCAGATGATTGATAACCCTATCACATAGTATTTTTAGAAACTGACATAAACAAGTACCATAACATCTTTCCTGACAGGAGGAATAACTTAAACAAAAGTAATTAGCAGTTAATTAGATAACTATGGGAAGTAAACTTTTAGGCAACAACTCTAACTGCAGTTTATTCGATACCTATCTATTAAATGGAAATCGAACCGGAAAAACGAACAAACAATGCGGGTAACGGCATCACCATGCACAGATATAGCCTACAATTATTTGTACATTGTAGTAATGAGGCTTCGTATACGTCACCCTATCTACTATAATAGCTAATTAACAGTTTAGTATTGAGGAGATAGCGACCTGACTCCGCTTAGCCTAATACCTGCTTGATTTCTATCCTGTGTGTTCTGGTTTTTGCCTTCTCTTCATAATGGGGATTAGGACCAAGTGTTATATAAATTGTTACTGATTAGTAACCTACTTTACTGATGAGTAGTAGATTAGTAGTGAAGAGATACCGATTGGTATCTCTATAGGTCTTAAATTCATTGAATTAAATCTACCTCCTCCAAGTACGGTAACAGACGCCAGCACACGAAGCTACTGCAATCTGTCAAAGATTTTCAACTTTATCGCTGAAGCATATGGTTCAAATTTGATTGGGAAAATTTGACAGTTTCGGGTAGCTTGATGTCCTGGCGTCTGTACTTTGACAGGTAACCACTCTATATACAATTACCTCCCAAGTTTAATGCTGATAGATATGAAAGAAGAGGCATATGGCCATGTAAAGACATAGGTACATACTCTAGTGGTCATATGGATCACTGTTTGAGCGCCAACATTATGATGTAAAGGAGTAACTGGAGTAGAAAAACAATTGCGCTACGGAAACCTATGGTATATATGACGTAATGCGTAATTGTGCTATGAATGAGGTCGCTGGATATGCAGCCTCATTTCCATTCGGTTGAAGAAGTTCTCGTAATGTACTGATAGTTGAGTGACATGGGATCCGAACATACTGTGAGTATCAAAGCTTGGACTCTGCAATTTGCTCCTAACTTTTCTTTCGTCTGCTCTATTTTTACGAGTACCTATACCTGCTCGGTTACGAGAGACAAGGCTAGTAGAGAGGTTATAAGAGAGATTCTAATGCTTGCTTGAAAACGCAGATCCTACTACTATTATAAAGGCGAAAGTTTGTAAGTATGGATGTTTGTTACTCTTTCACGTAAAAACTACTGAATGGATTTGAATGAAACTTTACCACAATATAGCTTATACATCAGAATAACATATAGGCTACTTTTTATCCGGGTATGGAAAGTACTTCCCTCAGAAAACGGGTGAAACCGCTGGCGGAAGCTAGTATGTAATATACCTGCTAAATGTGTGTGTTTTAACGCTTTTTACTCTTAATAGGGCGAGTAGAATATTTAGTTATTTTTATCTTAAATGGCATCAGTTATGCTTATTAAGCACGCATAAGTCGTTCATTTGTGTTTGTGATTCTAATTACAAACAGGATTGTAGGTATTTGCAAGTAGTCTTATTATATGCCTCGTTGGTAATCTCGAGGGCCTGTATTTATTTTACACGAAGTAACCTTAGAACTATACACCATTTGTTTAAAGTGTAGACAAAAAAACCATGTGACTTACAGAGCCTAAACCTTTTATTTCATATGTTATACACTTATTACGTACGTCTTATTTGGATGGATAACACTCTTTAGGCCATGTTTCTTCTACATATTTAAACACATTTATCATTGTATGTTTCTCAGACGAAGAAAGAGGCCCGGTTTTAAAGCCTTTCTTCGTCCATGATGGAAATCTTATTTGTAAACCAGCTGTCCCCAGCGGTTTCACCCGCATCTTTGGTTACTGCTCCGCTCCCGTGTGTCTTAGCGTGATAGTATATAGCCTATAGCCTTCCTCGATAAATGGGATATCTAACACTAAAAGAATTTTTCAAATCGAACCAGTAGTTTCGGAGATTAGCGCGTTCAAACAAACAAACAAACAAACTCTTCAGCTTTATAATATTAGTATAGATTACATTGATAGCAACACTGTATAACGCGCTATGTTTGATAGCCATAGATTTTGTTAAGTTTCCAGTATTAAATATTATCTAAGCCTTAGATTCTAAGACAATCTTTCGGCTGACGTGGTTTTCTGAAATGGTTGTGGGAGAACTAGATCCGATCCCTTTTCAATTCATAAATCAACGCCCACGATTTAAATTTGAGGTTAAACGCAGTCAAATTGTATTAATATACTACTCCATGAAATATACTCGTAAATAATGTACAGCTGGAGGCTATTATAAAATATTGCCGAGATAACATCGATATGGGCCGTTCATAGTCAAAATATTGTTCAACTTGGCAATGAGATTCTAGCAGATTGCGTTAAACGTTTACATAGGAGATAGTACTGATAAGAACTATATTGTGGTGTGTCACAAAATAGATTGGAGTCAGAAGTTGTACTTTATTATTTTCACAAACTTATAGGTATTTTCTTTTATTGGTTTCAATAACAACAACAGAACTTTCCGCACGTCCGCGTCCTGTCTTACGTAGTATAATGTATACTCTTTGGTCCTGGCGTGCAGTTGTGGCTTTCGTCGAACTAAATACATATTGTTGAAGGCAATTATTAAACCTTATAACCACATTATACTCTTATCCCAAATGTATCACGAAGCGTTTGATAAGCAAACGATTCGTGATACATTCATCAATTTATAATTACTGGTTTTAGATGTTATGTAGTAAGATGATTTTGAGAATTCAAACAAGTGGAACTTCTGATATATTTTTATGCAATGCCTTTATTATTGTGCCTAATAGGTTTTATTAATCATAACTAGGTAAACGTTGCAAAGTATTGTGTAATTATTAGTTGGTACTGGTACATAAGCTTGTACTGTTACTAATTTAGGTACTAGTCTAGGTTTGCCCGTTGACTATTTAGTTTTAAGTATAAAAATGTTAAAATTCTGCATGTACATCCTCTTAAGGACTCTTAAAATGGGTTATATTCATGTAACCTTGAGTAATATTTGACATTATTTGTGATGGTGTATTGTTTCCATAAGTACACACTACACATTGTAAGCCTTTGTGTCTTACAAATAACATAACGAAATATCTTACTGTAGGCGATTCTCTACATAAGGCGAATAAGGGCGCGTGATTTTACCTAATGGGTAGGCGTTTATAAATATATTCTAAATACGTTATGATCTAGTAACGTTGCCTAGTAAGACAGTACAAATATAAACGTTTATTTCCGAATAACCTTTCCATTAAAACCTGATCATAAATTCATATTACATCCTTATCCGGAGAGTACTAAATTTATTGCAATAATCAATTATAGTTTATAGCCGCAATACTAAGATATTCATGTCTTGAATATTAACTCTTAATCTAGTCATAGAAGATTAACAGAACAGAATAATATTCGTTTCGGATTCATGCGTGACAAAGGACCAGGGAACACGTTCCATAAAAATACATAGTTCCAAGTCATGCTAAATGATCACTTTACACCTCAACCGATAGTTTTAAAGATATACAAATTATATGAAACTGTAGCCACAAAACCGCGAAGAATGCTACCAGTATGAGACTAATAAGGGCACGTGACACCTACTCTTTTATAACCAACGTAATGATTGATGTGTCGTGAACCAACAGCTGTTTGGTTTCCGAACAGTCACGAATATACGACATTGTTGCATACCGAAATGTATGGTAATTATACATCTTGTCAAACGCATGGGTATGAAGTCATTTGGACAACTTCGTTCGGTTTGTTCCTTGTTTATATTTTGGAGTGGTCTTTTAAGCACTCTACCTAACAGATGTATTTAGGTGAAGATATTATGTAGCAAATGCTTACAATATTTTTCCAGCACTCGATAGAAATTATTTAGTTTACTTCATTTTAGAATTTTACAAAAATCTTCGAACTGCTAATAGCTAGTGATTCGTATCAGGCCGGATCCGGAGCCTCTCCATTTACTAATGCATCTGCGGTGACCTCTTTACAATTACGTTTGGTGCACCAGGAATCGGTATCAGGAATTCCGGACTAGTTTCCAGATGAATTCCGTTGCATCATCATGGCATCGTAGCTTATATTACCCGAGACATTTATTTTTCAAAATAGTGCTTCGATCCCTTTAGAGGATTGCTTCAAAGAAAATCATGTTCGTGTCAATAATAGAGACATTAATAATAACAAAGAACATCGAATATTACCATTGCAGATTATAGTTTGTCTAAAATGATTGATGTGTCGTGTTTAAATGACGGTTTGCTACCAAACTGTCACGAGCGACCTTTGCGGTCGTTTGTCGCGCATACCGAACGATAATTATACTTTCTTGTGCTTGTAATTATATTGCTGTAGTTAGCGTGTTTTGTTTCGCTTCGTGATTTAGATGCTTTGAATTCTGTTTGGGAGGTATTTTGTGCCTTTTGGCTTATCTGATGCGTCTTGATATTGTGGTTTAATATTTAGGATGCTGTGTTTTTCTCTTTTGAAGAAGAACAGGCACAGTTTATTTCTCTGCTTTGCAATACTTTGCTTTGTTTCTAAAATGCATTGAATTTCGTCACACAAATAACCCCCATTGTAAAAGAAAAGAAATCAACAAACAAATCGATCAATGACTGAGAACGTTACGTTTGAATTCATCCAGACTATTTGAAATATAAATAACTGTTATGAAAACTCTTCATACTGAGCTTAGAGAAGCTCAATATCAGTTACCAATAAACAAACATGATTATTAAGTAGTGTTGTTGATTATGTATTTTTCCCAGACCGACGACCATGCAATGCAAAGAAAGTGAACATGTAACACATGATTAATGATTCACATAAGTAGAACATTAATTTCCCTTTTGTTACTCATCCGCTTTTTGGTTGCATGCTTATGTTTGTTGAACTTAAAGGTATATTAATTGCCTTTGTCATCACCCTCCTGCCCCTATTCAAAAATATTAGCGTTTTTTGGCATTGCTTGTGCTATCGAAAGTCTTGTATTCATTTATTTTAATTAAATGGTACGTTCAACAATATTTTTTATAAGCGTACGTATATATGCGTTTGCGCAGTCGTGCGTAATGGCGAAGCAACGCAACAATCGACAGTGACGCGACGCACCGCGTTCCACTCAAATGTAGACTTCTCAGGAATAGTTTCATTGCTTCCGTATGTTTATGCTCGGAAATTAAAATAACTAACATAACTGCCTCCTGCTTTCTTAGAAGGCTTACGCAAAGCGGTACAGCACCTAGACTGGTTAGTTTGGCTATAAATATATCATTTGTGAAATACGACAACTCTCTTTGTTACACTTCCAGCCGGAAGGGGAGGGATCGTAATAAAATCGAATGTTCCTTTGCGTCGAACTAGTCTATTAACTAGTGACGTGATGATAGCTAGATAGATTTTAGACAGTATTGGTAACCACAAGAAAAATCTTCACTTGTTTATTTTATTGGAGTTCTCACACGCAAATTACCCATAAAAATATTCAACTCCATTCACAGCCCATACATGGCGCTTAAGATATGCTGCAAAGAATTCGCTCACACATCGGGTATCTCCATTCTTGTCAGCAGTCCATTGTGATGTCAACAGCCGAGTATTATCTGGTCCATCGATCTTATCTGCCGTTCAGTGATCGACGGATCGATATTACTCACCCGCCATTGTCTTTGCGTAGTCGAGTTTTAAAACGGTAGATGATGTTATGATATTGTTTTTAAAGGCTAAAATTGTATCGAAGCGTTTGAGTACAGCATGATTTGTAGAGGATTATATATGTTTGATATTTTTGGTGGCTTCTCCAACTACTTTTCATGGGTTAAGTTATTGTGCTAATAGACTGCCGAAGAATCTGGAGTCCCGCGCGCACGTGCGAGGAGACAGGGGTGGTTTTAGCCGGTAAGAGTCCGGCACGACCCTCCGCCTCTCCCTAGGCGGAGGATGGCAAAGAGGATTTAGAAAAAAAGTGTGCCAATAGAACCAACTATTCATATCGACACTTTTTGCCGACACTATTGATACCATATTCCAGAATCGTTATAATTAGCGCGAAACATGACGGGAACATCCCATAGCAAGTAATTGTTGCTATTTTAATAGGGAAGATGCAATATTTTTATTTTTGTTTTTATTTTAAAGAATTCCATGTAGAATAGACCACAAATATATAAAAAAATTTAAACACTGCAATTTATTGTAAAAAAATGCAGTTTTAAATTGACAATTTAAATTTTCGCGCCAAAACGGGCCTACGGTTCCGATGACGTCATTCGCGTCTGACACTACTCGTACTTGTTCGTTGCCGGCTTTCATTCATTTGCATTTTTCTCGACTTTCGAGATATTTTTCAGTAAAAATTTAAAATGGATTATCCGTCAACATCAGGGGATCATAACAATACCACCAATGCTCCGAACCATCTACTTCAACAAAGTTTTGACTGGACCTTCTGACCCAAAACTAAGAAAATTCCAAGCTGCGAATGGGAAGGATAATTATTATTCTCCAAAAAAACGCGAAATTCTTGAGAGCATTTAATTCATTCCTTCAGATTTATCCTTATTATACTAGAGACAAACATTTAAACTTTCACATTTGTAATATTATTAAGATAGTACTTGCTGATGAAGAACTGAATTATTATTTCTTTCATGTTTCAGATTCATCTTTAGAGTGTTCATTAATCAAACACATGATTCTGAAAATTTTTAAATATCCAATGATAAGAGTGTACAGGTGTCTATATATCCTCAGAAACGATCGAAACAAGCTCAAGTAGAAATGGAAATACCCCAAAAGACTGTAGCTTTATCACCTAAAAAAATCAATAAATCCAATTTCCATTTTAATCTGAAAAACACAATTAATTTTCGCACAAACTAATTACATTAATGTTCACCTTTACAACTATCTATAACCTCAAATAAATTGTCATAACGAGAGTGACGTCACTGAACGCTGATTGGTGTTTTGAAATACGTTTCGTTTCAAGTCACTTTAATTTTTAATTATTCGTAAAAATCAACATTATGTAAAATAAAAATGTTACAGTAGTCTTTCTTTTATACTTTTTTAAAATTTTAATGATAAAATTTTCAATAATATTACATTTGCATCTTCCCTATTGAATAATCTTTAGCCGTCAATTTGTTGGCTAACTAAGTATTCAATATTCTGGCATTGAAGTTTAAGGCTTATATCTCGTTAAGGATTTTATAATGCCATTAGAATCTAGCCGGCGGCGCACCCTTTCTGTGACTCCGTAGACTGCTCAGTTAAAATAAAAGACTTAAAGGTTACATGCCTTACTGTTGAACAAGTAATAGAATAAACATTTATTCATTCAATCAGCAAGTATACAAAGAAATTATATAGTATTATGTATTTTTATATCTGGCTATGTTGGGAAAATATCAAGCATTTACTTTGTTTAGGGCCTGTTCCACCACCTACGAATAAGTTCTAGATAGCTTATTTGGTAGATAGGTTCATACAAATTCTGTTCAATTTTTGAATTTATCTGGTAGATAGTGGCTGTCGGTAACCTGTGAAACTGGCCCTTAGGGTCTGAATGGTATGAAATTATTTGCCAGATTAACTATCTGGAACTTATCAGCAACCGGTGAAACTGGCCCTTAATCTCCTTATTTAATCGTGCACAATTTTCATAAACCAACTTCCGCGACATTGAACGATCTGCATTCTATATACGTTTAAGGTAGGCCACAGTCCTCTACGTGCTATTAAAAGTTTAATGCTTCAATCAACATGAGGTCAAATTAACCTTACTCATTGATTTGGTTGTATTCATGAAAATATTACCTATACATTGATATAACATGTACCTACACATAATCAACCATACATTTTATATTTACCGTCCTCGATGCTTCATATTATCCTCTGATATAAGCCTCTTGCCAAATCAAATGCTCTAATAAAGAGTACTTTGTAATCATCCTTCTATAGAATTTTCTGGAAGTTTATATAGCGGATCAAAGTTCATCGCATTTCCAAGTTTCTCCGTCCAGAAGTTTAGAGTATGCAAGGAAAGTTGGAAACATCGTGCCGCATCTTCAGATCGAGTAGAAAATGTGAAAGCGACGGTCAAAAATTACGTCCATGTAAACTTGTAGTTAGCTAATGATTTTCTATTATGAGAATTTAGTTGGTTACACGAAGATCGCTACTGCATGATACATGGTTATGGGCATATTCCATAAGCTCTTGAAGAGAGTTGTGTGCGGTACATTGTTCAAATGATTATTCTTTTATGTTAGCTCTGCATCACTTGCAGAAAAATAATTATAAGTAATGTCTTGTAATCTTTCTTTCTAATGTGCCGGTAAAGACGGGAAAGTTCAGGTGAAAATAATGGCATAAAAGCCAAGTGGCTACGGCCACTTTTCTCAAAGCTCTTTGACATTATTTTCCTCATATGTTTTTCAAAAAATGCATTCACTATTTAAAATTATACGCTGCCATTAAGCGTACTAAATACAATTTCCTATGGTTTCCCTTAGTTTCTATCCCAAACGTAATTAATTAAATTTGACTATTAATTAAATATGTACACAAGTTAAATGTATTAATATTCATTACTAAATTATAGTTACGAGTACCTGGAGTATGACATAATAGCAAAAAAAAATTATACAACTGCACTCCCCATTATATTTAAAATATTCTTGAAGCGGACGCATTGTCCAAAAATTTGACAGCTGTCACAATCGTCAAAGCGTATAACGTTTCGCAAAGGTTTTCCTTCGTTGTGACAGAACGCCGACGTATTGCAACCGCGTGCCACGCAGTTGGCCGCTACAATAAGTAATTAATTCGCACCGTGATTAGCTGGTGCAGTGTGCAGTTACAAAATAGGTTGCTCAGTTTTGTGGTATGCTTGTGTACAGTCTTTTGGTTGCAATGATGCGTGTTTTGCACGTTGAATTATACTTGTGAAATGACGTCAGATAGAGAAGTATGGAAGAAGACATGTTTTGCTGACCCCAAACAAACGGATGATGTCGATGATGCGTGATTTTAAATTTTATTATTAGATAGGCTCTAAGTTCTAATTCTAAGTTTGCCATGGGCAGTAAGTTATATTGGTCCTCTTATACAAAATATACAAATGTTATATATTTATCGGTATGATAATGGCTTATTCATTTCCATGAGATAATACATACAGGCCTGTTATAACAATGATTTATCTTTTAATTTATTTATGACATCTGAAGTATCATTTCTCTTGACTGTCCCGTCTTACCATTCCTCTGATCCCATTCATTTTAAGAAGATAATATGTTGTATTATAATTTATTGTGCCTAAAACATGTAGCATAGTCACGTGCAACGACACAATATTAGATCTACGCCTATTTTGAATTTTTTTTTCTGAATGGCAAATACATAAAACCGCTATTCCTGTTATCGGAAAGCAAATAAAAACAAGATGTTTGACATTGGATGAAAAATCCTCTACGGAGACGAAGTCGCGCAACAATTCTTGTGACGATAAATTTTTCAGTTAAGCTTATTTAGATAAAAAAATTGCTTTCAATAAATTTACCTACCTTGCTTGTGTGGGTGCTGGTACAAAACAAAAATTCAGAATCCCACGATTTTTATTCAGGTTATTAAGATCATAAATTATATTTCGCACATAAATCTTTTTATTTGCATCAAATGAGACGTTTTGATACGTATTTCCAGAAGTTTTAAGAGCTATAAATGTACTGATTCACATGTTTCTCGTTTAGTATTCCGTGTTGAATATTGTATTGTTCTCAGATATTACTATACAATTGTCGGTGTTATAAATTTTGTGTAAACAATGCCGTTGGATGCCAGGGCGTCTGCCGCCGACTGCTTCTAGGAATACTTGGCAATTGTACAGGTTTTAAACTTATTACTTTAAGCTAATTTATGTAGGCTTTATCCTGCATTGATAGCTGTTTGTTAAGTACTTTCTTATCATGTATGTTTTACTCAATTCTAAATCGTCCTAATTTGTACCTTTCAAATACATTATTCATTACAGCCCCGCAACTGAATAATTAGTGTTTTGACGTAAATACAGATTTCCGTATTTATCATTGTTGACGTAAATAACAAGTTCATCAAACTCAAATATTCACGAGATAATATATTACAACAGTACTCTGTAATGCGTGTTTATTGCAAAAACTTCAGCATTGCTACGAAATAACCATTTCATGTAAACGGTCCGTGCGTGGTGGCACTTTTTGCCAACAATTTTATGTCTCAATTCTGTATTCATTGCATTTCAAGTCGATGGTGATGTACGCAAGAGTTATTTTCCATAAATATTATTCAGAAGTCAATTGTTTTTACGAGATATCAAACGAACCGTTATAACGTGTTTTTTATGGATTTTCGTGTCTTTTGGATGTTTTTTGGAATCATGATTTATTTTCAGAACTTACGGTGTTTTCGTACGTGAGTTAAATTTTCGTAGTTATTTTAATACGAAGGAATTTCTACAAATGTAGTTTTAATTCAAGTTGTGCAAGAAATAACAAAATTAAACCTCTGGTCTGCGACTATAATTCGCTCGTTTGCGTACAAAAGGGACCAGTTTAACGTTTGAATAGTTTAAAATATGTTTATCTGCGTAAGAACATGTTTTCAATCGTGTACATACTTGATACGTGGGTGAAGGTTGTTGCAATTTGTCAATTGATGAGTTTAGAGGTCAACCCATGTTTGTACAATTAGTTAACATTCAAATATTTTAAAGTCCTTAACTTTGAGGGCTTTGTAGTGTCAATATAAGGGAGCAGAAGCTATACTCTACCATGTTACCATCTATCTAAAAACTTGCCACCATACCGGCAAAAAATTCTACGGCATAAGAACGAGTGCATATTTAATATCTCGATTAATCAGTTCCTTACCTATTAGATAAAAAAAATGTATTTCAACATTAGTTTATGATTGTTCTCCGTTCTCCCTACATAGTCTCGATGATTTTGGATTATCATTTTATATGGATCTGACATGAATATTACTCTTCTTAAATTCTCACTTATTGTTACCCATATTGGGATTTATTTGGTGTAACGAAAACTATTCAATAAATAATGACGCTAATATAATCGCACCGCTTTACACTTATAGCATTAAACGTTTACCTAGGACACGGTGTAGCTAAGGTGCGGCGATTATATGAACGTTTACACTGACAAGTCGTGGTGGCTTAGTGGTTAAAGAGCCAACCTCTCAAGTATAAGTGCGTGGGTTCCATTTCAGGTCAGGCGAGTACCAATGCAACTTTTCTAAGTTTGTATGTATGTACCTACTTTCTAAGTACATATATCTTGGATAACAACAACAACAATGACAGTGTTTCAGATGGCACGTTAAACTATAGGCCCCGGCTGTCATTGAACATCTGACGCCAGTCTAACCCCCCTTGGTTAGACTATTGGGTTGCCCGGGTAACAGTCGCTTCTTGTAAAACACTGGTACTGGTAAGCCGACAAGTCGCAATCTGTGTTTAGCTTCAATTTTACGAATACAACCGATTTCATAACATGAATTATCACCGCGAATTTAGTATAATTGCACATGTAACGCGTTTCTCCAACTAAACCTGAATATGTGAACAGCACAGGCCATAACGATTGATACGAACGAGTATTTCTAAAGTCGTCAAACTTAATTAATTTCTGTGTATTTTTACGAGCTATTGTACATATTTGTGATATATCTTGTTGAACGCCTTCCTGTAAATCTAAATAAGAAAGCGTAATGACCTGTCTCACCGTATTATTTTACAATTATTTTTATCACTTAAGAGACAAATGTTGACTAGATTTCTTGCAAGTGCTGATAATGAAGTAACTATTTTAAGGAGTGTTTTGTGCCAATTAATGAATAGGCACCATTTAATACTGTATCTGTTGGACCACTAAGACTGTAGTTTCTACTCACTTCAAACTTATTATTATTTACTAGCTTCCGCCAGCGGTTTCACCCGCTTTCTGAGGGAAGTACTTTCCATACCCGGATAAAAAGTAGCCTATATGTTATTCTGATGTATAAGCTATATTGTGGTAAAGTTTCATTCAAATCCATTCAGTAGTTTTTACGTGAAACAGTAACAAACATCCATACATCCATACATCTATACATCCATACATCCATACTTACAAACTTTCGCCTTTATAATAGTAGTAGGATTTAATTTATAAACAAATGAAAACGAATTAAACAATACACATTGACAGACTACACACACAACCATAAAATAAATCAGCATTAAAAATCAAACTTTCCATCGCAATGCAGACAGTAGACAAATAAAATTTGAACACCATGTAAATTCGTGAAATGCAGTCTTGTCCATAATTGCTAGCGTGTATTTGAAATCGTATCTCCATTCAGCTTTCGCTAATGTTTAGTGTCGTACCGTTTGTTTGTAGGCAAATTGGTCAAGTGACTGCTGTCTATACTTGTCTTGAAGTTTTATTGTCCATGCATCTTTTGCGGTCAGGTCTTAACCTTGCGTCTGCGCAAGTTGTGCTTTGAAAGTTGAAGTCGTGATTGTCTTTCTTCAGCCTTTTGTCGGAGAGTTTTTAATTTGCCTTTGTCTTTTATTATTAGGTACTTTTAGTAGTAGTCCATGATAAAGCTGCCTGTTAATTAATTACTTTTAATTTATTAGTTGGGTTTTTATTAAGGTTTTATGTATTGTTTTTAAGCTTTCGAAATCGCTTTTTATTTGATTTCAACTACTTCTGCTTCATGCTCCGTGACCTAAATTGGTATTTGTTACCCTACAGCCTAAGTGAAGTATTAGTGACAAAAAGTATAAGCTATAACTTTAGACATAAAGGTGATAAAGAAGCATTGACCTTATAAGTAAATACATCCATAAATAAAAGAACCACGAACCACGAAGCTAGAAAGAAATTCCTCAATGAGATCATAGCATACATTCTGAATTGCATTGATGTCATAGTTCAATAGTCAATACTTGGACCGGTTGAGTCACGGCGCGTTGTACCTGCCCATACCGCATTTCACAGTGATATCTGGTGAAATTAACAACCCATAAGACGAGAAAATTATGAAATTTCCAGAAAATTATTTGCCTACTTTTCAGATATCGTCCTTATTTCATAAGAAGTGAGCATTCTACAGCGTGGTATGAAGAATGGGAAGACGGATCTACCGAAGTCAAAAATAAAGACTAACAGACAGAGTGCCCACCTAATTAGTTCAAGACTTTATAATTTGATCAGTGAGCTAAACATTAACGATGTTATCTATGTGTAAGCTTACAATAGGTACCTGTCAAGTTAAAAAAATAAGCGGACAAAAAGACCAATCACTTTCTGAGATGGACAGCAAACAATTACGGACACCGAGTATCAGTGTACTGGTTTAACACTAATTACATAATACATAATTGAAGTTCCCACTATTTACTAGTGATGTAACATGTTCTATCGATGCTAGATCCGGCTTCTGGTTCCGATCTGTTCATACGTAACTCGATAGTGCACTATAACTCTATTGGATGGGCGTGTTGTAACTCAACAAATGATTTCAAGTATTAATATTGATTATTTAAGTCGATTAGTCGAGATTTATTGGCTTGCCATAAATAAACAGTTTGTCAAAGTTGTTTGGAAGGATTTTCGATTCGAGTATTTGATTATTTCGGGTTTACGTAAATTGGGGCAGCTGTTTATGTATAAGGTAGCAAGTTATTCGCATTTATGGCTCTATTCTGCAATTCTAGTAGAATGGTACTAGTATTCAGTTTAAGCTCGGTCTTTTACATATGAAACGTGAATTATGGTTGGCAATACAGTAATGTTAGCCAAAGGAATCAAAGCCAAATTGGCACATCACTTGAAAAGAGCTGAATGGGGACTCAAGTTGGTTTATGTATTTACGCATCTTAAGGTTTGCTAACAAAATGTGTTTTATACGTAAAATAGAAAATAATCATAGATTAAAGTTCAATTTTGACCTAAATGAACTAATGCATGGTTATGTTTTCTGCAGGTATATTTTCATTATTCACAAGTTTAATACTCTACAACTCATCACCAGGGCCAATATAATCTACTTTAACATTTGTTACGTCCAAGATGCATAGGTCTACTCTCATACATTTACCTACAAATTGGTCAATACAGCACTTTTATTATTGTAGTTTCGAGTCCGCCTGCGCTGCGGCATGAATTATTCAGTCTTGGTGTGGCATCGTTCTCTTCAATAAGGGCATCTCGATATGTTGTAGAATTCACAATATATTGCTTGTTTACTTTTTGTTGTGGTGCACTATTTAGATCACGGATCTTTCGTGTTACTTTTCTTCAGCTTACCTTCTGGAATTTTCCTTTGTTAATGATTCTATGTTTTGTCAGTGACCTAAAATTATGTTGTTAGGTTTATTCATAATAATATGATCGATCTTTCATTCGCGTTCCGTGGGAACGACACTGCGAACCAGAATAAAAGTAGCTTAACGTTGGGAGTATTTTGCAAGTCGGTCAAGTAATTCTTGGGATTATCGCGTTAACAAACTCTTTAGCTATAAGGGTTTAGTTGTCCATTGTAATAAGGAAAACTAACAATAAAAAGTAAGAAGCGAAATGACAAATGCATTAGTGTTTACTTTAGCCAATAAAAGTATGATTAAAACACACTTAGGTATAATAGCATTTTATAAACTCGTTTAAGCATCGATTGAAGCGAAAGCTACGATCATTATCTTACATAATGACATAAGTAATAAGGAAACTGCAAATTTGTAATGCCTAGATCATTAATACTGATGTAATGTAACTATAAAATAATTGCAAGTTAGTGATCACTCTGTAACATGTTAGAATTTGAAGACGTTTACGGTAAAGATAAGTTAACTCTAGTAATAAAGTTGGCAAAGAATTGCGTGGTGGGTTTATTGAACAAAGAAGTAATTAAAATTCTGCTGCTAGTGAATTACGTAGATCGTAGATGCGTTGGGTATATTCATGTAATGTAGATTATACGTGATGATATTTTGACGTCAGGATCGTAAATTTCGTGCCGGGCCTGCGGGATTATTCGCAAGAGTTACCGCAGTCCTGGCACACAAAGGGCTCCAGAAGGAGTAAATGGGTTTTAGTCAGCAAAAGTCTGTCACTCTCTCCAGCTGCACCCACATCTGCTAATTTCCCATTCAAAAAAGAACCGTCAATTTTCGGATTTAAAGTTGCTTGCACTTTCTTTGCATCCTTTGTTCACAATGATCTTGAAAAGGATTGCTGGTACATTTTAATCGTTGTTATTAATGTCTTATCTAGGGTAGATACTGCTTGTATGTCATGTAAATGTTAAATTAATTTTGAATTTTGTTATGGTCTGCACGGAATGTTGAAAATTTTCCTCACCATCGTCCCTAATTACATTGGACCAAAGATCACTAGACATTATTCGTATTAGCGAGTGTCGAACCTATACAAGGTTTAGGTATCCAATGATTGATGATGTACCAATTAACTAATAATGCATCAAAACGGTTTTTGTTCGTAATTACTTTATGCTAATGACGAAGATGTCAAGGATTTGACGAGAACTTAATTTAATCTGTATAACTGAGATCAGCCAAATTATGAGCAAGTGTAGGTACTTAAAAATAACGATGTAGGTAGTTGTAATGTGTGTTCGTGGTTCACCCAAACTTTGAGGTGGCAATATTTTGGTTTTTTAATTTGTTTGCAAACTGTGCCACGTCATAAAATAGTTCCTTTAGTAGACCGGTCGCGTTCCTCTTGTTCTAATGCATTTTTAGTACTGTCTTTCATTTAAATAGAACTTGATCGATGCTTTTTAGTGCTATTTGGAAAGTATGTACAGAAATATCTTCTTTGCAAGTGATGTTAGAGCGTGTTGTATGTTTGTTAGTTTGTTCTATGTGAAATGTCGCGGGTGCTGAGTAAACCTTCTAAATCAACAATCTTGTTTATCTTTACGGCTCAGTCCGTGTTTTCCCCAATGATAACGCATTTGTCGTACAGGTCATTACCATCATAAAGTAGGATTTTTGATTCTCTAAAATTATTTGCCGTTTTATTCTTCAAGTTTCTTTGTCACATTCAGACTGTATCTATCATTAGTGAAACGATTTATAACTTCTATATTGTATTGAAGCGATAGTATCCATCATATTTAATTTACATTATCACATTTCAATTCCTGAATGGTCTGAACAACTTATGTGGCTATCGCCGTGTCGCATTATTATCTATAGGTAGTACTGTATTGGTTTGCATTATATTCTGAATGGCGTGTACATACAATAGGTCACCAGCATTTCTACCCATGATTTCTACTAACATGAAATCTTTTGGAGGAAAATGTGTCAGACGCTTTCAAATACATACCAGTCACAATAATTCAAGTTCCTACTTGGAGTTTACGACCCATGCAAAAATTGAATGTTACTTATGCGAAACAATTATGAGCAAAGGTAAATCGAGGATGAGTAAACACTGACTAGAATTTTTATCATGACTTTTTTAAGGTATAAAATTTTAAGTAAAAAAGTTTTGATGTTGGTAATAGAAAGTGAAGAGGTTTCATTTGTTGCAAAGTTCTCATTTTCAATAAAATATCCTTTGAATGAAATATTCCTAGTAAGATTGTCATTGACAACAGTTAAGAAAAAGAGATCTACGGATCTCATAATAATATTGATTTCGGTTAACTTTGATCATATCGCATTAAATTCCTGTAGGCCTATTCACACAAACATTTTAGGCATCAAATTCACTTTCACCACATCCTAGTGTGTCGCTCACCCATCGCTCCTACGTGATTCCCATCGCAACTGTGTCCTCCTGACACACTACACTTGACGACGAAAGTACCTGTCTGTTACACTTTCAGCATTTATATTGTCTTGTGTGGAAACTAATGCATCACATTTTTGTCTTAGCTTGTTGTCTTGGATTTGGCAAAGGCTTTCGACATGCCTTTGTTATACTGTTGTGAAAGATGTTCTAAGTATTTACTGCAAGGTTGTTCTTGATGTTTAGTGCTATGATCTTTCTTTGATTATCGTATTGTTTTGTTTATTGTTATTTGACTTTATTTGTAAGATTGTGTTTAGTTAAAGGTTCATTCGATTTGAAATTTGTTTGAGCGCTTTGCAGTGTTTAAATATTCTCAAAATTGAACAGGAAAGAACTAAAATAACTTTTAACTGTTAAAAGAAAATCAAACGGTGTCGCCAATTATCTGGCTATTTAGCATCACTACCTACATACAATCGCAAAACTAATCACCGTGCACTGAACAGTTATTCATAAGACACACGCATATCGTAGACACTGCAGACTGGCAAAACATCCAAACATCACATTCGGTTATCATACCTTTATGATCAATTCGCAACAGTTCACTAAATGCCGCACAAAAGTTCAACGGAACAATAGCTCAGGCTGGTGTCGAAACCAACGCTAAACTAAATCATGATGGGTGTGCATAAATTACTAACTTTAGATAAGATGGCTGTCAGCAAGTAATTAATTAGATTAAAACTCTTGATATTGGAATGCTCTTGTATTTATTTTAACTTGAGTGAATTCGTGAAGCCGATAAATAATTCTAAGCCAGCTTTATCTAATGCTAAGTGGGTTGGTCAGGAATATTTATTCTAATCTCTTTTAGACTGACACATAAAGGGTACGGGTTGACCTTATATCTACGAATGTTTGTCTATCTTCTGACAGTAATTCTGATCTCTGCAGACAATAAACCAACCAAGATCAAAGATTGGATAATGCAATGTCAAAAATAACATTGACTAAAATCTGTGACACTTAAGGTTCATAGATAGTAATTTTGAGTTTCTACAATATCGATATCCAGATTTATACTAGGTATCTAGTATTGCAAGTTTAAGTTGTATGTAGAATTTCAGCTTTCTGTGCAACTTGCGTGGGATTAATGCATAATTCTAACATTATTTTATATGACCGTTACATCTAGCTACAAATTCTATCGAATCGATTTTCTGAGAACAAATGTAAACGCTGAATAGATTTAATGTCCGTTGCCACACATTGTTCTCAAATCACATGAAGTAAATTGAAATACGAAGACATTGCTATAAAATTAAATGTCGCAAGCTGTTTAACGGGAAGGACTTTAAAATGTCGGCGTGTGGATGAACTAATTTCTTTGGTCTTATTTGTTTGTATGAATTATATTTTATACTATCTTCTGCCAGCGGCTTCACCTGCCTTTCGCGAGAACACGCTAATCTTAGGAACTTACTGGACCAATTTGGGTGACGAAATAGTTCTCGTGGGCGGGATACATTTTGCCAAAATTATAACCAATACTGGTTAATGGTGTGTTAATTTTTTCTATAACTGTATTTTACTTTTATTCCGTTATGATTATTTTTTTATTATTTTCCACAAATGTTTTTAAATCTTCTCTAAGAACCACTCGCTTGTCTGTTTCGATATACAGCAATGATGAACAAACGAGGCCTCTGGTTAGCCCCACGACCTTTATGAAGCCTCTCCTTCACTGAATTAATTGACGTTAAATAGGTTTTGTTTTCATAATTCACTTTCTGTCACCCTATCGTTCTTCTCGATGCCCGTGACATTTCAATACCATTGTCTAATTGAGCACAGTCAACATTGAATTTATAAACACAACAACAATATTTTGTTTTCTTGGTATTATCATCTGTCAAATAGTGAATGGCAGATTAAAATGAGCGTTATGCAAAACGTTGTTAATTTTTAAAAGGCCTCATTAACAGTATTATGCAATGGATTAAGTGATGTTATGAAGTTTATACTTGATGCATATTAATTGGTTTAATTTGACCGATAAATTAGATGTTACAACTTATGATGTTAATGACTCACTAATTGATTGGTTGGTAATTAACGCAACAATCTTGTCGTAATACATAGTATTTTATTTCAGTTTTTATTTTTGAAACTTATCCTTCTGTTTAAAATCCTAGTTACCTATATTCTTAGTAGACTTTAGGTTTAACTCCTTCAAGTCTCTCAGGAAATCAAAATACAAAGTTTTTGCCCACGCAATTTTCATCCATCAATATTTATAGGTATGTCGATTATAATGGCGACGATTTGAACTAGTTTCTACTTTTTAACATAAGAATTCCCATTCGCCGTAACAGACATGTTTCCTATTCCGATCGGTTGCGTCAGACCATCTGTCGGAAGAAAGTCGTTTGACATAAACGTTTTCGCTTTTCCATCACTTGGCACATGTAGTGGCCGGCAAAAATATTGAGTTACTGGTGTTATTTTAGTTGATAACAAATCTACGAAGGAGATGTAAGAAAGTACTAGTAGAATCGAAGTTTGGGTTGAAGTAAAACCTTTTGTTATAAGAATATAGGTATTCTTATTTTAATAGCTTCTTATGTCTACAGCTCTTACGAAGCATTTTAAGTGCATATTGCTGCGGTAATGGTCTTGTCTAGTCGTGATTGTGCTAGTAATTTTGAAATGGTGTGCAAAATGTCTTGTGTTCAGGTAGATGTGTTGTTGCGTGTAGCATCAATTTCTTCCTGGTTGCGAAAAGTTGTACAGTTTATTGCAGTGTAACTGCTGTATTCAGAGGGAATGTATGTTTTTATTACCTACTTATGTTCTTTAACTTACTACTACATACTTTATTATAGCTTATCATAATTTAAAAAACTATAATTGATTGTCCGATTTGCGTAGCCATGTCCCAAATTATTCACCACAACAACATCAAACAATAATAAAAGGTAAAATTGAATAAGCGTTAAAGTTTTCATGTCCGGCAGTGTAGCGAATCACTCTCGCTGTCAGAAGCGCGCTAAACATGAGTGATACCGTTATTACGTGCGAGTGATTGCGTGAGCGCAGCTTCACGTCGGCCTTGACTGACATGATCTTGTACGGTTCGATTTGCATGCATTTTCATGATATCTGGGATGATGGGTCGTGAACCAATTGTTTTGCTTGTTTTGATCACAGTCGCGGTGGTCGAAATAAGGTTGAAAAGTAAAAAATTTAAAGCTATTTAGTATGACAATATCTCACGTGCACAACGAACCGAAAGAGGAATAGTATTACAGAATGTTAATCTAATTTACTTTTCCTATTGTCTTCAGGGTCTGCCATCGTGGTCGCGCGGCCTGGAGGTGGCCGAGGCTGCGCGCACGCGCCTCGTGCGCTGGGCGTGCGGCGACCCACCGGCGGAGCCCGACCCGCCGCGCAAGAAGATGCCGCATGCGTTGCGGAGGAGGTGGCCCTTGTGCCCTTGTTTACAGGTTAGTAGAACATCTACAAGCTTTTATTTTAAGTCTAGTGTGAAGAATGATTCTGAGGAAGGAATTCTCAGAACTTCATTTTCGTTTATCTGGACCAGCAGAGCGGTAGCTGGAAGTTTAGCCACACAGCTATTGTTTTTCTATTAAATTCTGCTTATTCTATTTAGTCAGCGCATTCTAGTGCTTCAGTGGAATTGTTACTAGCGCTGATCGAAGGTAGATGGGGTGTCCAGAATCTACGGAATGAAACCTAAAAGCATTTTTTTTTCGATTAGTTACCTTGTATCATATTTGCATTGCTATCAAATTTGGTTCCTTTGAGTATCTTCATTGTATTCCTGTTTTGATCTCACTAGGTCAATAGAGAAAAAAGCCTTCTCTAATTGCACCAAGGCGTTTGCATAAATGTCTACCACTCAACATAACCTCAATACAACTATTAAAGGGTTGCAAGCATAATTACATTTATTGCACGCTTCCGCCCTTTCAACAAATGGCATCAATTATAATTTTCCCTATACCCTTCATCGACGGATATGCAAAGAAAAATAAAGCAATCAAGCGAATTATTGATCAATATCCTTGTTAATTACTGTGGGTCTATGATCTAGTGGATCTATGTACCTGTATTTAAGTAGTTCGGGCTAATTGTTCCGGAACGTGTCGGTTCACTTCACCAGCTGGTAACGAGACACCCACGGCATATTGAGTTCGGCTTAGAGGGTTCGTTTTCCTAGTACTTTCACCGCTCGCTTAGGGACTTTGAAATAGATATGATATTTTTGCTAAGGACACTGAACCTTGATTCATATTTGATTGCTAAATTGGTCTTGTAACTTTGTATAAAGACGACTCTTTTGAAGAATTGCCCAGTAGGAAGTTTTGAATTAGAGTACATATCTACCATTTCCTGATCTAGTTTACGGAATTTTATGATATCTGGGTCAGAGACCTGTTATTCCCCACGAAAATATCATCTCCCTTCAACAAAACGCATGTTATGACATTTATTGTATATCCCATTTACATTTGACTTCATCAGAATACATTAATACAGTTTTCGTAGAAAATGAAAGCATACGAGATTTAATGGTTTCCATAGCAGCAGACTTGTTTGTATCAGACTGGTTTGGGCCACGTCAAGCGTGTTTACTTCGTGTATCGTGTCCCAAAGGTTGAAGGTCATTCGCAGTTAACAGGTTGCTCATAGACAACGCCATCAGTGAAAGTTATGATTGAGGACTTTATTTTTCTTCAAAGAAACCAGCTTATCCACATGTCCTGCAAAATTGTTTACCCCTTAGTCAAGTACTTATTTATTGCTTAATTAGTTGCTCAACCAATTGGATATAACCAATTGAATATATTATTCATAGATTTGTAAGCCATGAAATTTCAACAAGGCCTGAACTTTAAATTAAATTCTGAATCTTTCTCTACCAATCTGAGAAGCGGGTCGCGCAAATCTCTATAAGTTCAAGTTGGCTATAACGACATAATTAACATTTGGAATAGCTAAAGGCAATCCAATGGTAATTGCCACACCCACTAAGGTATTAGTTGCTGATTAGACTGGTAGGATGATGCTAAAGGTTCATACATATACATGGTGGGTTTGTGCGATGAACTAGGGAAACCAACATTTTCCTAGTTCAAGATTAGAATCAAGATTTCTTAAAAGTATATTAATAAACTTCTTTGTATCTTGATCTAAATATTTAACCTAGTTCCAAAAAATCGAAAAGATAAATAGAAACAAAAGAGCACTAAGTATGCCACACTTGTGTAAAAATTTTTGCTAAAGCATGATTTTCTTGTTTTAAATCTAAGCATTAATGAGAATTAGACTTCTGTATATAAAGTATTAACTGCTAACTAACATGAGTTCCATTCAGAGAAATAAACACGTTTACACTAGCAATTTGTGTCAGCCTCCTAGCTTCGATGTATCGTTGTTTAATATCCTCATTAATTTCGAATCGCGAGTAATTAAGATTTGTTTGTCGTACTCGTTTCTCAACGACTGGTGGGAATCGAAATGCAGATAGTTTAGTTACATTTCTTGCCCACGTATAGCGATTAGCTCTTGCAAAGTGGCTTTGGTTTAATGTCCATCTTATGTTACTATTACTTTTATAGTTGTTTAGTCATAAAACTCAAGTAGTTTATTTACTTTATGTAAATTCACGCCTCTATCTGTAGTGTCAACTATTTCTATTTTACTAATTGGTTTTCCTGTGAAAGTCATATCTCTAAGTTCTAGCCTTTACTCGTTTAAATTTATGGACTTGTTGAATTCAGGTTCAGCAGTTCGTTTACCCATGATGTGTCCAAGTAACGGTTGTTTATGTGGCCCGACAGACATCTGGTCTACAACCTTCCGTATAACTGGTTTCCAATATATGATGTTATCAACGTGATGGATGTTATTGGCCGTTAACCTGGTACAGTTAGTAATTGAGAATTTTGATGAACTCTCTTAATTGTCCTTAAAGGATAATTTTTTTGTAAATTTTTTATACTATGTCTTTCATTAAGTACATAATAAACACTCGATGAAAAGATATAAGCAGATAAAAATTCGAACGCCTGCGAATTTGTTGTTCTTCTCACATTATTTGAATAAACAAAACCCTTTGTTATTTAAGCAAAAAGTCAACAAACCTGTTCTTCAAATGGTTTCAAGATCAAGAGCGATGTACCGTCAGTCTCCTAATCTGATGCCTTTTGAAAGTCAAAAAGCTTATTTATTATATTTTCGCATAAATTTCGCAAAAGTGAAATTATAGTTCCGGCATCCATTGATACGATTAGCACGCGTTAATGTATTTAAATTTTGTGCAAATTTTATTGTCCCATATGGGTTCAGAGGTGAGCCATTAGAGTTTGTCGTAGAGAAACTTTTAGCTTCCCATCTCATCGTGTGTCGTTCTATACTATACACTTTTTTGTTTTTATCCCAATTATTTATATTCTTTACATCGTAATTTATTCCATCCATTGATTATGCTGATTCTATTTTAAAGCGTATCGAATATAATTTGTTGCAGGTTGATTTGAATAATAAAACTTGTTTCTAACGTAGAATAGCTGTTTTCTGCAATTTTAAAATTCATATTGATATTGGTGTGCATTTATAAAATGATGACATTTTAATTATTGACCTTGACATTCCGGTAAGAAAACTTGACGATAACGGACATTTTATTTTTATTCGTTTTTGGGTTTATTCCAATCAAAATACATACATTTAATGTAATTGTAGGACTCGAGAAGAGATCATTGACCGTTAAAATGCGAATAATAAAAACGTTATGTGCAAACAAATGAATGAATGCAGACACGCTCGATTAGCGTAGCTAAAATTATCTTTGTTCTTAAATATTTACATATTCTTCCAATCAAATTACTCACAGAGACTTGAAGAAACAAGCTGATAAATTATCTCTAAACAAATTGCTTTGTATAAATCGCGATGAAGTGATGAAGAGCTCATATCAATATGAGAATTGCATTTCTCTGAGATTTCTATTAAAAATTACCTAACTTTCACTTTGAAATTGTTCGTACGTATGAAAGGGCTTGATAGTTTAGGGTCAGCTACGCATGCGCTATTGAAAACCAGTTTACATTGGATTGGAAAGCAGGTAAGATGTCGGTCAGTCGGCACATGCATGGCACTTGCTTATATACGATTTCCGAGATGAGGTGCCTACACGTGCTAATGGCAAATTATTGCGATGTCGAGCTGTCGTCAGATTGAAACGAAGTAATTTCTTTGCGATTTATCTTGTACGACTTCAGGTGGTTATTTGTATTGATTCGATTTTCATTTGGACTACTTTGAGTTTGTGTTACTTGCGCTACTTGAACTTGTTCTGTTTAAAATAAATTTTACTTTAGTACTTAAATGAAGCTTTGGATTTAAGCCGTACGAAGCCATGTTCTTCAATCAACTTGCCAAAAAAATTTGGCCAATCAACAACCCTTTGTAATATTGATAAAAAGTCAAGATAAACTTGTATTTTCGACTTCCCAATCAACTACAATTGAACAAAAGTGCGATTGTGCACTGAATGAAACACTCCGTTGATTGATAGGCCACGTGTTCCATAGAAGTCGCAAGTTCGAACGTCAGGTCAGACATAATCGTGTTAAACGATAAGGGTTCACGTCAAAATATTACAATAAAGCCACTTAACAGTCTTAACATTTCTGATTTAAATATTACTAAACATATTTCCCAATCATAAGCTGATTATGGACAGCAATAAACGTCGAGGGTGATAGGATTATGGGTGTTTGAAACAAATTTAATTGGATCGTTTGAAGCTAGAAGGTCGTGACTTATTGTATGTGAAATTAATGGAGTAATGTCGCTAGTAAAGCCTTTATGAACAAAGATTCGAGATAAACTTGTGCGTTTCCAAATCGTTTATCGAGATTTGAATTTATAGTTTATTTAGTCTTAATGCAATTCTGTTGTACTTGGAAGTGAACGCGTTGATAAGTAGGAGTATTCTGGTATTTATTGCTCGGCCTACGTCCAGCCCTTGTTTATTTGTTCGGAAGCACACATTTCATTTATAAATACTTATTGTGTCGTTCGTCAACATGGACCCTAATGAAACTTCCATTTAGTCGTTAATAGAATTAGAGCGAGACAATGCACTTCGATAAATACGGGAAGCAATTACGGGTACAACATGGAGGTCTTTAGTTTTGATTGAGACACATTGCGAGGCGCCTGGCGTCCCTGTCTCGTTCGTTTTGTCATCCTTTCCTCGATTGGCTCTTGCGCAAGTGGGAAAGCGTTTTATTGACTCTGCAGTCGAGTGGCTAGTATTAAATTAATCAATCAACTGTCGTTTAGTGTGTTGTTTCGTTGATGATATAGGACTGTGAATCGTAATGAGCAAAACTAGATTTTTTACTTTGAGGAGAAAGCAGTCGATCGCTAAGGTTCATGTGAGTTTATTCTTTTAAATAAACATTTTTTTCGTGTTTCTGAGAACGCAAGCGTTAATAGTCAAAGATGGTCCACGTTCACACCCTTTTGAAGTTAATGCGTGTTCTCAAACATAATATTTATTTATGCAAATGCGTTTCGTCGGAACACCAAACGGCTATGGGGAACGAATGCATTTTGGTCACCATGTTTCGGTTTGAAAATTAGTATGACAATGACAATACTTAAACCAAATCTCGCAGCATTGCAAAAATTAAATAAAAACGTCGTATTTTACAATTTTAACCCAAAATTGATGTCAGATATACTTTTAATTGCTTACAACAATGTCTAAGGAAAGATAATATTGTCTTTACAAAGTCATAAATAAATTAACTTGGACAAAGACCACTGCGCAAGAGCGTACATATTTTACTGTAATTAGTAGAACTTGAAGAGTTATGTTTTAAAGGAAGACATTCTTTCTAGCGCTTGTATTAAAAGACCTATCAGTACTGCATTAAATTATGTGGTGTAAATATTTAAGAGATATGTGACCAAAGTATGTCTATCCGCAACCGTTTAGGCTGTATGCTCTTATGTTAAGAATAAAAAGTCCTGCCAACGTACATATATATAGATAAAATTTTGTACTGTTTTACTAAGAATACAATGCAAAGGATACAAGAAAAATAACATATTCTAACTGCGAATTCAAATTTCCAATTTTTTTGTTGTCTTGCTTACTACTGACAGAATTTTGACATTCGCTCCATACAAGTTGTGTTAAATTCCCATCTCTAGTAAGCCAACAACAGATAGATAGGTTATTGATATCCAACGTAAGTTATTTTCAAAAAACTTTGTTTGGGATGATGGCCGATTATGCGAGGAAGAATAATAGTGGAATACTCAGTTTTTCTTCTTAATGTCCTTTTCCTATATATTTACTTTATTTACCTAATTATATCTTAATTGGCATCGTCTTATTTTATGTTGTTAACGATAGTCCTGGAAATAAGTCTGTACCGGACTGGATGAAGTCATCGACGGAAATATACTCCGCTCCTTGTGCCTTTTGTAGGGATGTAGGGCTATCGCTTCAGTAAATTTAGATTGCGGTGTTAATAAGAAAAATTGCGTGTGTAACTTGTGAGTAAGGGAGTGACGTCACTTTGTTAAAGCTATATTTTATGCCTTATATTTATAGTGATTTTGTGGTATTTAAGGCGTTCTGGTTGAGATGTAAACTGTACTGTGATATCTATGTAGATTTGGACTATTATGTATTTATATTTAGACACAAGATTTATCTATGTTGGTTTAACAGTTTTGTTATGAAAGCGTTGTAAAAATGGTTGACCATGCCTTAATTTTTTTTCGGATATCTCAAGGTCAGAAAATCTGAGACAAGTAACTACTAAAATTACCTTGTATTTGGTCCTGAAACATCATCTACGTCACCGCATTATTAAAATGAAGAAAAAAAAAATGGAATTTCCATCTAAAAATATGTCGAAATCATGAGGAATACTAATACTACTAATCTAATCTATATTTTACCCGACTGAAAACAAGGGGGCGAATTACATTTTTAAATAATAGATTTCATAATAATGTTACGGAAGAAACCTGTAGCCTTAGAGTTGTACGCTAATGATATGTAGATTAAAATACGAATAAATGTTAACAAGGTAATTAATAAAATTAAATGTATGAAAATTAAAAATGAACGCATATTATCTAAAAAACAAAACTAGATATCGCAACAGGATGCGTCTAAATCATTTAATACCTAATTTTATAACAAGTCATTAGGTTTATGAATCTTTTCCATTGTTCTTAGAGAACAAATATTTTGCTACACTGTTCATGACCTCATTATACCGTCTAGATAAGTTTTATTTGCCTTTCCGTCTGTTTGTGCGGAGTCTATACTTTCTACTATTAATGTTAATTAAGCGAGTACTTAAAGGAATACATAATTAATTGGTGTGGTTTACATTAGTCTCTTTCTGTCTGTCCGAATCGTGTTTACATTGAAAACTTTTTTGTTCTGTTAATTATTATGATGCACATCTATGTATGTAGATATTGGCGTATTTGTTTATTTCCAGTCTACAAACTGTCGTTGGTTGGGTGTGCTCAATATATTATTTTTGCAATTTTCCCTTTTAGTTCATCATTATCATCTCAGCCATAAGATTTCCATTGCTAAACATAGGCCTCTCCTTTAGATCTCCACGTATACCGGTTGGAAGCGACCTGCATCCAGCTTCTTCCGACGACTATCTTGTTGGTGGACGTCTTCATTATCTTCATTATTTACACTACCACTGTCTTAATCACATTTGTCTTTGATGAATAAAACTAGTTGTAGTTTACCTCAATGGTGTAATAAGTTAAAATTGACAATAAACACGCCCTAAACTTGTTTAGTCATTACCCTATGGGGACCGGGTATTCATCTCGAATATTGTGAAGCCTTGGTCTGAAGTCACGTATCAGCAATAACGCTAAAGATGGCGACACTACAGTAATAGCAGTGCGAGGGTGTGAATTCTGAGATCACCGCAATTTGTTCCCCTCGGTAAAACTAACAAATTGCGGGAGACGAAATTCCTTGTAGTTTCTTTGCCTTACTTACGAAATTGAAATTCCGATGATAGTTATTAAGATGATTCATACAATTTTTTTCGACAATATTTTAACATAGTCATAGGCCCAAAATAACAAGTAAGATAATACCACTTACACATATATAAATTAATTTTCAGAAGTGAAGAATTAATTTATCATGCTTTCTCCGCACAACCCTATTCATTATGTCAATGGATTCGCGAGACATCGGGCGACAGTTTGTAGAAATGCGTCTCAGGCGCCGCCAAAAGGTCACTATGACTCAGAGGCGCTTTTAGCGTGCACTTGCATGGACGTGCATTATGTTATTTGATTTTATGTTCTTCAGAGCAAGCAAATAAACAGGATCTTCTACAATATCTATACTAATATTATAAAGCTGAATTTTCTTTGTTTATACATGCTAATCTCTTGAACTACTAGTCCGGTATTAAAACAGTGTTATGTTATGGCCCATTTATCGACGAACTTGGATACCTTAAGTAGTTTCTGAGGGACGCGGGTGAAATCAAAGTAAAATCACATTAATTTGCCGTAATTTGAATACGAAAGAATTTTGATTTAGTTATGCGCTTATTACTCGTAGTACCCAGTTTTTTTAAGTACAAACGAAATTTGCAGTTACCCGTATATTGCCATAAGGACGAAGCATAAAGGAGGAACTCGATACAAAAATAAATTCCTTTGATTAGGTTATAATCAACTATATTATAGACAAAATGTTGATTTAATTTGTGTATAAAGTCCTAACAATTTTCAATTCGAAGAAAGTGGGACATTAAGGAACTTTACAAACATGTTATTAGTTTTTTTTAAATAATTACAATAATAACCGGTTTGTGGCTCAAAGAAAGGAAAAAAAAAACATATTCTAAACGCAGCAAATAACGATTTGCATCCATGCATTTAATTGTAATTACATTCCTATAATTGTAATGGCTTTGCGTTCAAGTGATTGTCGGTGCTGCCTTTTATGCGAGACTTTTTGTTCATACGTGCGCACTTCCTCATTGGCCACATTTGTCGACTCTCCCTTTAAGGAAGGAACCAACGTCTTCCTCATTTTATTTTTAACTCGCAATTTAAATGGAGATTTTTTCTCTCGTTTCTTAAGAAGTATTTGCGCGAAGATTATGCCCTCACGTTGATTTATGTCTTACTGAGAAAATTTATCCAATGTAAGCGCAATATTTTTTGTGTAATTAGGTATTGATTGCAGTAATTTTATTTATGACTTCCTTAAATTGGACAGATGTTGGGATGGAAATATATGTAGAAAGTTTATTGTGTTTTGTTTTTTTTTTTTTGGAGGCACGCGCCCGTAATGTGTCTTGGGTTGAGTACGTATCTCATGTTGATTTTCGGTTGTCAGCAAATGATTGATAAGTCATGTTGTATTATTATGTTGTAATTGTTTGCCTTTTTGTCTTCATTATTTATTACATGGACAAGTTTTCTTGGTATTTACTGTCAAAGTTGGAATTGCAATCCCTTTCGAATCCGAGTTCACCGTTTACGTTAATAGGCCTTTATCTTCAGTTATAACATTCTTGTTGCAATAAATTATTATAAGCGACACTTTGATTGCCAATAAATCTTTGCTTCAAGGATAGAAGGTCTTGACTTCGCCATTTTTGATCGATGCTATCTTCTGGCCATTTGAAAGTGATATTAGTGACAAAATATTGATGAATTACGACAAAAATCCAATTATAAAGTCCGAAGTCGATCTATCTGCTTATTTATTATACAAATATGTACAATAATTGGTTTAGGTTTATTGCTAAGTTAATTGGTTTAAGACGTAATAATTATATTGCCTTCGCACATAATGCGTCTGACTGCGTCACGATAGGTGAATGAACGACGTTTATTTGTACTGTGGTATGTATACATGTGTGGGTACAGTAAAACTATCTTTAGATTTATTTTGGTTCTTATTTGCAAAATGTTACGCCATCTCAACAAAAATATTTAGAATTAAAGATTTGAAATGATCTGGTTCATGAACCATAGCCTTCACCTTACGTTTCATCGTTAATTTCTTCTACTAGTGTTATATTACTTCTAATTTTAATTTCAACCACTCAGCTGTATCTGTTCTCCCACCTGTTACTCTTGAAACATCGTTTCTTAATCTTGTCTTATTTGTGTTATGCAAGCCAATCCTCTATTTTCTGGTCGGATACTTTAATTTAATCTCAATCGATCTCATCTATTTATCAATCTAACAAATTCCTTTACTTATAAATTGTTTTTGTTCTCCAGAATGACGAGCCTCCAGAGATCACATACTGCGTGGTGGGGGGCGAAGGCGGCCTGGCTCTCCAGGCAGTCACCCCCACACACCCCATGCCACCGCAGGATGAACTCGATGCCAAGTTCGCCGAGCTTGTGGTAAGTACACAATGTATTTTTTTATCCTAGGAGTCTTGTGGTCACAATTTAAGTCACTTTTATGTCCGTGTGTTTTGAAAAACTTGGGATTATTTACTTGATGGATTTTGGGCTGTGTTCTTGATTATAAGAAGCTTGAGCTTCATATTATGGAATTCAAAATTACTTTATCGCTAACAGAATAAATGGGTAATCTATTTCTGTGTAAGGCTATTTGTAGAAAACTTCTGTATTTTTCCTTAGCAAAATGGTCATAAATTGCATCGTAATTTTTAGTGCTCTTCTATCGTAAGAATCTATTTAGTTGAAAATAATTGAATATCGAAATATTTTTATAGGTAGAGTAATTTTATTATAAATTTTAAGGACGGCTATAAAATTAGCTACTATCTTGATAAATGAGAGTTACAATTACGCAAATTATTTAGTTCTACTTATATTTTTTTTCTTTTTCTTAGTAAAGACCGTGGTCGTAAGCAGTGCAAATAATTATGTAGTTTTCCTGCGTGGAGGTTTTAATCCATTCCGAGAAATTCAAGTTGTTCTTAGATCTTGGAACTAGATAGGAAACTATAAAATAATAAACTGGTGAACTGAATTATTTCAATTTAAAATTATTATAAAGAATCTGTATACACTTAGTCTTACTACTCTTTCTATACAAAGAATAAACTTAACTCGTATGTAATTTTTTTTAAGACTGTAGTCTGAATTGTTAGTTATGCTATCATTTAGACTAAACCATGTAATCCATATGGCATGATGATGATGTCGCTGGATGTTAATTCATAAAAGTTGAATACATATTTGTTGTGGACTCAAGGTTATCAACTCGGTCGCTCTTTTCATGAAATCTTTGAAGGTAAAGATTTTTACATTTAACATTTTGATTGTCAAAACAAAAACATAAATAAATTTAATCACGTACAATGTGATCTTCCGTATAAAATTTCCCTGTATTGTATTCAAAAATCGTCAATGAAACAAAAGTTTCCTTATAAAATGTCTTAAAGAATTTTAATAACATGACGCGAATCCCATAACATAACATGGAGTTTTCATAATACCTCCATCTTAGTTCTCATCATTATACGCTGAATTTCGTCATTGTGAGCGCATGCACATAGTTTATACTTATGTAACTGATGACTGTTGTTATGCATGTAGTTGTTGCTATGTATATTAGTTTTTTTTTTATAAAAAAAATCGCATGTCTTCTTAAATTTACTCTCCATCTCATCTTCATTTTGTTGTTGGTAAATAATGTTCTTCATGTAACAGATCCGGAAGTTTTTTTTTGCATAGAATATTCTAAGAAATTCTTTCAGTAAATATACATATACAACAAATGTGGTTATTATTTGATAAAGTTTTGCTAGAGCTTCAGCTTAATTTATGATTGATATGATCTGAAACTTATAGTTCTGCAATAAAAAGAAAAACATGTGTACCCACTTCAGTAACACTCATACGAAGTGTACCAGTAGGTTTATTACCTTTAGAAACCCAACAGCAAGAATTCTATTGACTTTTATTCTCTGATAAGGTGATAACGTTTTATGATTGTATTGTAACATGACCTAGAACCTTAAAACAATCAAACCGAAACATTAGTTTTATACTGAATGCTATTTTGTTAGATTAATCGTCGTTTCTTTGTCCTTCACCTTATTCTTTGTAAAGTCCTAAGACCTTGTCATTATTACACCTTTACTGCATATATTTTGCATTTGACCCTTTGCTAGTAAAAGTACACCTCTTCTTTCATTTTCTTCTCCTTGCTGTTTAAATTCCTCTCTTTTAGCCGTCGTTATATCTTTCACTCCTTTCATATTTCGTTCCTTCAATATAGTATTTTTCAATTTGTTTCTCGTATAAAATAGAACCATTCTACGTAATGATTCCCGGTACTTACATCTCAGTTGGCACGTTAACATTATCGAAGCAGATAGACGGGCAGTGATTGGAAGGTGTTGTTTAGACAGATGAGGCGCTGCCCCGCCTCCAGGCACCTGCACCCTCGGTCTACTTTCACAATACATCGCTGATTTTGTAGGGTTGTCACCGAGGGCATTTTTAAATCGAATTTAATTACAGGCGCCTTAGTACATAATATTATTACTTAACTAAATGTTCATATTTGCAAGAATTTGATGAATTTAATTATTAAGAAAATTACAGTTACACTTTTCTTAAATTCATGGATAGTTATGTCTACGAAGATAGCCGTTCCCTCCTTTTTTATTGCTTACCTAAGCCAGACTTGCCTTTTCTACCACTGCACACTGGTTACATAACATTAAATGTGTTTCCAGAATGTGCATAATTAAGGCTTCATTAGAATGGTTAAAACTATTATACCTCTAATAAAGCGTAAATCATATTGTCATAATGTTGGTATTAAAGCCAAAACAGATAGAAATGTTAATTTTATCTTAAAACAAGATCTTAACAAAGTCTAGAATTGTGGCTAAGTTTAAATTGGAAACATCCTTGAAATTGTTGGAAAGGCTAAAGTTGATAATAATCATATAGCGGATGCCACATGCTGCTTGCTTCAAGGAGTATTATTATAAAACTTAAAATGCATGTGAATGATTTTGCATTTAAATTAGGTAGGTTTTGTAGTATCGAGGTAATGCAACTTTATTATTTAATTAATTTATTTGTACATATTTTTAAATAAGTTAAATCTGCTTGGAAAATAAAATACCTGTTTATTTATTTAATTGTTGATAAAACCTAAAAAAAACAATGCAGGTCCGGGTTTTTGGGTATGCTCCATGCAATAATAAGCAATGGTGTGATAAAAAGAAAATGGCCATTAGTCAACCCTATTGCCGCTTACATCGGATAACAAGTATCGTATCGAGTGGTAGGTGGCGTTTAATTTGATTTACTGGCGGCACGGTGCCACGCAAATTGCCGGCCTCGATCCCACTGGTTTGTTCGATCGCCTATCGTACCATCACATCGCCACTTACCGATCAGCAATCGCCGCCGAAGGGTTAAACTGGGAAAATGAGCAAAACTGTTATGGGAATTTTATTATTTAATAAACAGCTTTATCTTGTAAACTATTACTAGATTATCGGTCTTTCGTTTTAATACAGAGGTTCCCAAACTTTTTCTCATTCAAAATTTTCCATAACTTTCACAGCTTTCGATAAACCCTGTTAAATTTTTCCATTTTCCGAAAAAGCCACAAAAAAATTTGTTCCAAGAAAGTATAGCAAATTAAAGCGCGAGCGTGGGCGAGTGCGACTTTTTTTGCTATTTTGAAAACAAAAGAACACAAAAAATACAGACGAATGAAGAACCTCTTCGTTTTTTAAAATTGAATGCGCGTGCGAATTGAGCGCTTATTTTGATATTTGAGGAAAAAAATGCAGCCCAGTTGTATAGTAACTTAATTTGTGAGCGAATCAAGCGCAACTTTATTGCTGCTTCACATCTTAGCGATTTAACAATCATCAGTCTGTTGATTGCGGCGTCCCGTCTTTGGGCGTCGGCTTGTGGAATCACTCATATCACAAGGAATTATCTAATTAGGTTTACTACCTGTGATTCTCACTTAAAAACTCTCAATTCGGATAGATTAAAATTAAAAAAAAAAACAAAAAATGTGTTGTACCTACAGACATCAGCACATCAAGCTACCTGAAACTGTCAAATTTTACCAATCAACTTTGAACCATAATGCTATAACGATAAAGCTGAAAATTCATTAATCATATTTGTAGTCGCTTGATGTGCTAGCGTCTGTACAAAACTAAGAAAACTGGAGAATGTGGTGTCATTGTGAACTTTGAGTACAGATATTATGTAGGTACGTAGTTTGTTATTATCTTGAAGCAGTTATCAAGTAGACTCATATTTGTACCGTTCCGCATTCCAGTCACTTGTGAAGTACATACATAGGTATAATAGATCATTTGCACAGAATAAGCTACTGATGAAATTCCTCTTATTATGGAAAACTACGATCTTGCTATCGTCACCTTAACTTCAACTTCAACTTTGAGTTAAAAAATGCAAGCATTTGTGTGAATGTATTAGTATGAGATTCATATAAACTCATCTCTCGAGCCTTCTCCCTACTATGTTGGGGTCGGATTCTAGTCTAACCGGATTTAGGATCAACCCAGTCACCCGGGCAACCCTCAACACCCTTGTTTAGACTGGATATATACAGATTACTACTTAAACTAATGAACAAATAAATTAATATTTTATATCTTTAGGTAATTGCCTTTTTTAATATTTTTAGTATCTGTTGTTAAAACTTGTATATGTGGATTGTCATGCAGTCTTGTTGCCACAACGTGTTCCTTGAACTATGGAAATAAGATGCGAACATATTGTCTGTCACTGCGTTTTTGTCTTATATGGTTGGTTGCGTAAACTGTTTTGTTTTGGGCAAATTACTACTATTAATAGAATATGCAAATTGATACAATTTTGCATTTAGTCGTCATCAGAGAGATTTTAATCATTTTGGCATTGAAAACATAAAATGCTTTTGAAATGGTTTAATAGTTTGCCTTTATCTTTTATCGGTTTGATCATACACTCAAATAAGGCAAACATTAACATAGTGGGTGCAAGCCAAATAAAATCCAAGACATTTGCTTTCTTCCAAAATGTCAAAAGGTGTCATTCAATTACTCGAATTTCCAAAAGATTAAGATATCAAGTAATCAGCTTATAAAAAGGCAAAAGTTATCGCCCGACAAAATATTTAATTAGCTGCCCCAGCTGTTAATAGCGATCAGCGGTTACATTAACGAAATTTCACTTACGCTTGCAAACTGGTTTGGGACTCACGCCGGCCATCGTAAAAGATATTATAAATAAACAGACCTTGGTTTTTAATTCGTTGTAAATTCTTGCAACCTTTAAACAATTAATATAGTAAATGCCTGCCATATTTCTTGGGTGTATATTTTTCAAATTTTTTCTCAGAAACGTAAGGTTTAAACGCGGTTTTAAAAGTTGTGGCTGAAGTGATTAGAAATATAAAATAAAAATAAAACTACACACAGAGAAGTGAATTGATTGCAGTTAATAAAAATCATCTAACTAAATCTTTTCTGCATTATGATTCTATAAGTAATATGGACACATAATAGAGAAATTAAACTAATGACAGATCAATACAATAAGACAATGATAATTACAGATGTAATGTAGGTGACGCAACACATATTGGTAACTCACGTAACTTTCACTGAACGGTATGACAGGCTACTGACAGATTTATGACACTTACAAACTCAACTGATAATGGCGATGCCAAACTGTCACATGATACTGACGTTAGATTATTAGGAAGGTATGATTGAGATGCTTTCGTAGGAAGACCAATAGAAATCTACGGCATCGGTTATAATCTTGAAGAATTTATGCTAAGAATAGTCATCGTATCATATCTAAGTAATAGCAAATACTTAACCTCCTCAATAGGTTCATCTTCATCATCCATCGTTAAGTTAGAAATCTTGACTGTCATATTACTTGCATTTATTTAATAATACGCTGACTATTACTGTTTGAGAATCATATTTTGTAAGTATTTCATTATAGTCAATGGTTGGCTTAATTCTAGGTTCTCACGCTTATTTTGGTAATGAGTCTATATTTTTGTTTGTTATTTCATTCCGCTGCGTCCTTAAGACTTCCTTTTGTAAATACATTAGCGTAAATATTTCTTAATTTCTGAAGATATCTTCATATTGTTTCGCTGAGTCAGGAAATATTTCACTTGGAGTAGGTACACAAATTATGAGCATTGTGGACGCTTTCTCTCGACCCCTGGTGTGATCACTGGGCGCCGCCACCATGATTGGCATAAGTACAGACATGCCAATGAGTTTGTTATTAATGATTTCTCTAACGACTTGCACCTACGCGAATAGTGTTTTCTCCTCATCATCAATCATTGTTCAAGACGCTTTTAGCGGGTTTTTCACGCCCATTGTAATGAAAACTGTTAACACAGCTACAAATTTATCTTTATTAATGCTGAATGTAATTGTAGCTAGGTAGTTCATTATTCTAGAATCGTGGCCAATGTAATTATTTTCTAGTCATAAAATTTTTGATCACTAACTTTCTTTTCGCAATAATTGAGAGTAAGCCGGTGGTTTTAATTACAATCTTCAATGAATACTAATTGGGATGGGTTTCTAGGGCCGCTTTTACTCTGCGTGTTACCGTGCTCTAGAATTGATCAACGTCCGGTAGGATTAAAAATTATCATTTTCCTGTCGGCTTTTTGGAGTCTTGTTAAATTTTGAAGCAAGCGATGAAATTCACGATATGTGGTGACAGGACTTTTATGGTCTGCTATAAACATTCCAACATTAAATTGTGACCGGATCGCCTTCGCAGAAGTAAATACAAATAAAACGTTTTCTAGATTCAACGGTGGGAGGTGTTAGCTAGGCACTAGACTAGATTCCTAAGCGACTCGAAAGGTCTCACTTATTTACATTTGACTTTGAATGCCGATCACAAAACTAGTTATATCATTTTCTAGTGCATTAGCGTGTCGTATCGTGAATTAATTTCTATTTAACCTTCGTCCAGTCACGAGAAGTCGCGATTGCTTGATCGATTTTATTAAGTTCAGACCATCCGTCAATGCTCGCATCATTATTCAGAACTCATGCCGAAAGAACAATTTTTTAATTAGTTTTAACATATGAGAAGACCAAATTTAAGATTGATGGTGCTTTGACATTTTGTGTTACCTAATAATATTTCTTGCTACGTTGTGATTTTACTGTATGTATTGAGATTTTTATTTCGAAGGTGATTCCTAAAGTCGTGATTGATTATAATCGTATTGTTGCACAGCGTTGGTGTCACGACAATCAGATGATCTGATATGCAACAAAAAACCAACAAGACATTCAAGATGAAGTCCAAAATTTCTTAGAAGTAGTAAAAGTCAGTCATGGACTCATGGAATTGCTTAAAATGTATTGCGTTGAGAAGTTATAAGGATACATTTACGATTACAATTCTTATTACGCTTTAGTTAGATGACATTTGATAACGAATTTTGTATTATCTGTTTGTGCAGCGCGGGAACCTCGCTTATATTTTCTTTATAAAGCCTACAATCATTTGTAACACTTACAGTAATGTTATTTAGTTCATGTGATCATCGATTGCTGAACGTTCAAGGATGTATTTGAGTGTCTACATTCTTCGATTGTGCATGCTTCTTGCATTAGACTAACGATTGCCTGTCAGTGGTTGCTGTATGACCTATAATGTCATCCAAATCTTGTTTATCTGCTTGTTAACGCATTTCAATTACTTAAATAGATTGCCACGTTTGTGTTCTATTGAAACACATACCTGCAATTCTATGTTTATTGCCAGACGTGAGATAGAGCAAGTTACAGACTCAGGTGGAAAAAATGCTTATAAATAATAATATTATGCATTCGCAGTATCTACAATGAGTAGAACGCAAACATCGCTATTTATATATTTTGCAGTTTAAAACTGTTTTAGTGTTCATTTATTATTATGATTTTCCTGCAAATGAGTCGCTGAGGTGTGGCCAGAGAGAGCCGGTCTTGGTAACCTTTAAGATTAGCTTGATATCGCTAACAGTTGTCATCAGCCGTGTACGCACGATCATGATTTATGTTTGCCTAATTAAATTCTGTAGTAGATACGAAAATACTCTGAATTGATTTGATGAACAATTTATTGTTATTGCTTCCGATTGACAGGGTAAAGGAGAACAGTAATTTGGCCGAATTTCGCACTTAATTAAAAACTGGTTTCATTTATAAAGTACATAGCGAATAGTAAGTAGTAACAGTAGTGGCTACGCTACTAAGAGGAACCATTTTAAATCTATTCACATATGCATAAGCATGTGCATATCATTAGAAGTTGTTTATGTGCAGAATACGAAATACTCGTTAAAACGAGTTTATGGAGTTAATGATACTAATGATGACTTCTTATCATAATTTATCGTCTTTTTCATATCAATCGGAAGTCATTCAATACTTCCTACATCCAATACATTACTTAAACTTGTATCACCTAGGAAACAAATAACTTAAAGACCTAGAACAAGCAAGTACTATACAAGTTAACAAGGTTATAATCACAGTTTACCATGTGACGGCTAATAGCTGATGAATGCAGCCTCAATGCCAACTCAAAGAGGGGTCATCTAAGTACCTACATAGTTCTTAACCCCCTGTTCTCATTGACCGCGTTTGAGATATTTAGTTAAGTGACAAATTATTATAAATTGCTGGCTGCAATTTGTGTCGACGCGGATGGTATGTAGAAGAATTCTGCGTTGGAGCATGAAGAGTGGTTCAATCACGATGTTCGCATTTTGATGGTTTTAATGGATTGTTAATTAAATACAGATCTAATGGAAATGCGAATTTAGGTATAAAAACCCTTAAAGCGATTAAAATACCAGTGACCCCTGTTCAGGTGTTCCAAAAATGTATTTTCGTCGGGATATAAGATTGGGAACAAATGGGTAGCATACACCGCATGCAAATACTTATTTCATTAACTAAACTATTTTACCAAATTCAGGAAACATTTAAGACTAAATTGTTTGATCTCATGTTATTTTATGAAGTCGTAAGCAAAGTTCCGTTGGCTATTTGCGGTCACTTGTGATCGAACGTCGCGGTTTATGTAGTTCAGAATGTCCGCGGTCTTTGAAACTAACTCGGAAGCATTTACTTTGTCCGCTTATTTTTTTTAAACTGCAACTTCTCCAACTCCTCCACCTTCATGTATATGTTTTACTGTTGCTTATTATTGCTAAGCGACTAAATTACCCAGCTTAACCAACTCTTTAAACAGCATAAGTTGGTCTTTGATCTTTTATGACATCATCATCTCCCGAGCCTTTTTCCCAATTATGTTGGGGTCGGCTTCCAGTCTAACCGGTTTCGGCTGAGTACCAGTGTTTTACAAGCAGCGACTGCCTATCTGACCTCCTCAACCCAGTTACCTGGGCAACCCAATACCCCTTGGTTAGACTGGCATCAGACTTACTGGCTTCTGACTACCCATAACGACTGCCAAGGATGTTCAATGACAGCCGGGACCTACAGTTTAACGTGCCATCCGAAACACAGTCATTGGTGTCCAAGATATACTTAGAAAGTACATATAAACTTAGAAAAGTTGCATTGGTACTTGCCCGACCTGGAATCGAACCCACACCCTCACACTTGAGAGGTTGGCTCTTTAACCACTAGGCCACCACGACTTTGATCTTTTATGACATATTGCACAAAATATGTGCTTGTGTGCATTGTGAGCGCGTGAAGTCAGTCTTTTCAGATGCAAGATTGTGTATCCATGTTCTAGTTTTAAAACATTACCAGGAAGTACTTTTATTTTCAAACCAAAAAACCCCTATGAGATATTCATTCCGTTTACTAAACTTAGTATTCAAACCAATACTTAGCATCGAAGCCCGACTTTCGAAGTCTGAGAGAAAAACATCCGCGATCCAACGTGTAACTGATATTAATAAGACATTTCGTTTCTTCGATTCTAAATAACTGTATTTTCTCTTGATGTGTGAAAGTTATCAGGACTGATAGTTTCATTAGTGGGTACTGCTTTCTAGCTCGCCCTATGCCCACTTGCATATTTAGTGCCAGTCAGATAGAGATATCTGCTAACTAGATGAGATTTCCATGTATCTACTTGTTTAGTCTTACTTTGTTACACACGCTGAGATTATGGCCGTAGGTAACAGAGGTAGGTTTCTTTATGTTGACTTTGTTGAATATTATTGAGTAGATGTAGGAATGTTGCAGCAATCTACTTAGTTTAGGCGCGTAAAAAAAATTTATACGTTAATTTTTCTTTTCTTCTATGGGTACGGACTGATACAATGCCATTATCTTTATTTGACTATTTCAGATGGTCTAGCTTTCTGTTATTTACTATTTGATTGGTTTCTGATCTCATTCATCCATAAAATATCACGTTTATACCTTATTGTCTATCTTTGCTTCTTTGCCATATAAAGGCAAATCTCGTTCTGGTGTTGCAATTTAACGATCGTCGTCATTGCTAATGCCATTCTCCAGGCGCAATATGTTTTGTGTTTTATTGAAGAAAGCTCTCGTCTTTTAGAGATAATTTCAGATTTCCAATGCTTGTTTAAAACGATTATGAGTTTGATATTACTGTTACTCTAAAAGTCATAGAACAAATTTCTGCTTGAAAATTTTTGTTTTTCGCCTTGACGCAGTATGGTAGCGAACGTGTTGACAAGTGTTTCCTCTAAGGGACACACAAAACATTTTGAAAGTTCAAGTTTGATCTAATTATTCTTTGTATGTTTTTGGCTTAAATTGTATTTTTCTTAAATTGAAATCTTGCAAATCTGACGAACAAATAAAAATAAAACTTATGTTTAAAATTATCTAAAAGTACGGGAACTACCAGCAATTTACAAAGTTACATAACAATCTTCTTATCAGTGGCTAACGATGGAAGCAATTACAACACTAATTGCAAGGACAAGGTTATCTTGTATGCAACTGTTAAAATTATTCATAACTGTAGTTAGTGCTTCACAGTTTTAATTAGTGCTGATGGCCAATTGTTTGAAAGTTCTAGATAAATCTCCTCACCTCATGTTTATTTTTAGATTGAAGATAAAACTCCCCTGAAACTTGAATCAGAAGGCGACTAGACAAAAATTTACCTATTCAAATCAATCACTGCCTAGCCTTTTCCCAAGCTGTGTTGAGGTCAGCTTCCAGTCTTAACCAGATGTAACTGAGTACCAGTGTTTTACGTGGAGTGATTGCCTATCTGATCTCCTCAACTTAGTTACCTGGGCAACCCGGTACCCCTTGGTAAGACTGGAAAAAGTTGTAAAAGAAATAAGTTCTTACTGTTGGTAATAGGTTTTCTCATGTTTATCTTTTTTTGTTCTAATAATAGCCTGCTTGTGTTACTTATTTTCCCATCTTCCCGTCAGCAGTCACTTCCAATTCCAATTTGACATTGCTATTCCATATTTGTAGTTAATCACCTCTTTCCAACGTCATCCTGGAAGCCCCTGCATGCCTTCGTCTAATCGTTCTACTTTCTAACTAGTGGTAATCTAATGAGCTAAATAAAAATTACCTATTTCCTATTTAGAGATTTATTTATATTCCATTATAGGATTTATTATGTCAGTTTTATTAATAGTTAATGCATGACCTATAGCTTTAGCCTCTTCACCTTCTTTAAGAATTTTCAGATGCGACTCTCATCTTCACACTTTGCTATTGCGTACCTATACATTTTTGCGCGATCATTATGGGCACATAGTTCGAGTACAGTTTTGGTTTCTTCTCACTACAAACTGAAAAGGTCTGAGTGATCTGTGTTTCTTAAAAAGGTACTTTTTCTTAAGGTAACTAACTCTGTTGCGTAAAATTATTACTAAATTCAACGTATTTAAAAGCGGTTTTACCTTCCTGAACTTTACTTATGATAAGTCTCATAATTAAATCATAATAACAGGTATGCCAAGTAAAATATTAACAGAAGCTTATGTTTGAGTTGTGTTTGAAATAATAAGGATTGTTATGGTTTTCTCGGCGTGTTTTTATCACATGTAATTCCATTTATTTATAATATTATAACATCTTCTTATGATTTATGGTACATTCGCTGTTGGTTTATTTTAATGCTTTAAATCACTCTTATTGGGTTTTAAAGTATTCCAAATAAGTAACGAGTATAAAGACATGTCTACTTGTAGCATAGAGTCTTTTCAATATCATAGTAATGATATAGAGTATGGATGGATATACATAGTCCAAAGAAGCCCCTGAGGGTTATAAAGAGCAGTATGTGATTTTAAAAAGCAAACACTACAAAAAATGGTCCTAAAACTGTTACGAAAGTTCTCGATTTTTCTAAGAAATCCTCATGCACCTTCCTTGGGTAATTTGTCTACGTTCTTCCTTATGAATCACCTTAGTTCCTCATGTCACCTTTTCACATAGCTTTCTCATAGACACTCCTTATACTAATTGGCTAGCCGGGTACGTTGCTAAGTGGGCACTCCTGGAATCCGAGCTTTGTAGGCTGTCTGGCGTGTCGGGAAGCCTTAAAAATGCATAGGAAGTAGGAAATAGCTGTGCTTGTAGTTATGTTAGAAGATTGTACTAGAGTTGTTATTTAGCGTTCGGGGTTATAGGTGCTTGTTTTGTTTATTCTACTACTATTATAAAGGCGAAAGTTTGTAAGTATGGATGTATGGATGTATGGATGTTTGTTACTCTTTCACGTAAAAACTACTGAATGGATTTGAATGAAACTTTACCACATCCTACTACTATTATAAAGGCGAAAGTTTGTAAGTATGGATGTATGGATGTATGGATGTTTGTTACTCTTTCACGTAAAAACTACTGAATGGATTTGAATGAAACTTTACCACAATATAGCTTATACATCAGAATAACATATAGGCTACTTTTTATCCGGGTATGGAAAGTACTTCCCTCAGAAAGCGGGTGAAACCGCTGGCGGAAGCTAGTGTTAAATATTGTGTGTTAGTTGTAGAAGTTTGAAAGCAATCTTAAAATACGCGATATTATTTTTCAGCCTGTTCTTCTGTTAATAGGTATTTTTATTGCTCTGTAAAGGTCGTTGACCCACAAGATGTCTGATGATACCTCGTCTAATTATGGCAATTGCTTTAAACGGTCGCCTCTTATGCGGACTATGCGAGTTGCAGTCCCGTGCATCGCGCCGTTTGAAAAATACCGGCTAATCATCATAAATGGTGCCCTAAAATTTTGATTATTATGATAACTAGTCAGTGATTACGGTGCGATAGTTTTGGACTGGTTTTTTATTGCATGCTGGCTAATAGGGAAGATTCCGACGTTTCTCAAGTGTTGTTTGAAATAGTTTTACGAAGTGAGTTTTGTGTTATAAAGTTTATATTCGGGGTGATTTGTTAACGGAATGTTCAGACCAAATGGATATTTTGGTTCGCAATCGCAGTTCGAATCAATATCATATCCAGGGAGACTTTCTAGGGTACGTCTGACTAATTAACTACTAGTTAAAGCCTTTGCTGAAACGGCCATTTTGACGATTCCCCCAGACACATTTACCTCCTCATTTTTTATATAAGGTGCTTTTTAAATACCTGCCATCCTCTTAAGGGGTCATTGTACTCATCATTATAAACATCTTTTACTATGGGACCAACTCCAAAATCGCGAACATAAAATTAGCTGTTCCCTACATTTCGATGAGTCACGTGACCAAAATCGTAGGGAACAGCTGATTTTATTTTCAGACAGTCAATGACTCGAAGAACGAACAGACAGCATACCATATCCTAATCGTTAATAATCATCTAATGCGTCATTTAGCTGTCCCCTTAGGCCATCAATTATATCACAACTGTTGCGAAACGAGATGAAAGTATATCTATTGTTCTATATGCACCAGATTATTTCCGATGATTCGTGTTTTGTATGTGATTAAAATACAATTGATCTGATGGCCTGCAGGTAGCTTTAGATTAATTGTAGCCCCGTTGAAAGTGTGATTAGATTGGTATTGTTTAGGTTTTTGTTTGATTTGGAGTTGAATCGGTTATGTAAGTTTAATTGTGATTTCACGCTCTTTTGTGAACAGATTTTTTTTTATGGATTTTGTTTTTATTGAAGCGATGTTATTGCTACAAATATTAAGATGAAATGGTATCTTTTAAATCGATTTCCAAAAAGGAAGAAGGTTCCAAATTCGGCTGTATGGTATTTTTTTTTTGTCTTTGTTACTCGATTTTTCGAAGGCGCCTAGACCGATTTGAAATATTCTTATGACAAATTAATTTCATTGCCTTTGGTCTCATAAAATATTAACATGAAAATGAACATTTTTGTATAATTTACAGACATACGCAGCAGTATATGTATAAAACTAAAAATGCTATTATAATTTACCACATGGGAAGTAAAAACTACCAGTAACCTAGATGTCGTTAAATTTTTACGGCTGTTTAGTTTGACAGTAATGTTGACATGATCCTAATCCGACATTTTACGGCCGTTGTTAATCGGCTTAATGAAAACATGAGTAGCTATTTAAATAATAGGTACATGATGAACGTGTCAATTTGAAGTCTATAAAAATAAGTTTATAGTTTCATAACTAATTTCGTGTTTTCGAAATATTTAATTTACTACGTCTAGACTGGATGAAAGCAAAATATCCCGGTTTTAATAAAGTAATGTAAAATTTAGCTTTTCTCCTTTGCAGTTGGTTGCATCTAATTATGATAAGATTGACCTGAAAATGTCTTATAGTTTTATCTAGCGTCAGGCGGTTGTCTGAGCTCGTGATAATGCAAGCTTGTCTTTATAATATTTTCTCTTATTATTTATAAGGGCTGACTCATAGCTGGCCTATTTTTACCAAGCTGATAAGTAATAAAGTTTCTGTGAGGAATTCATCAAGCAACTTTTCATATTTGTTAATATTATTCCTTTCTAATGAAACTTATCCTTATATATGCTGAGGCCCTCGGACTTTTTGAAATTCAATGCATATATGGTAATAGGTAATTTAATAAATTGAGCAATAATAACTCGCTTAGCTACTCCCGGTTTTCATAATTATTGCAAGTACCCAACTAATTCTAACGTCACGAGTTCTTGCTTACAATGCAATACGACGATTAGAAGTAATCGTAGGACATATCCATTATTTAAATACTCAATAGGGAAGCTACAACGTACATTAACTAATCGATTTCGTCATTATCATGGCACACGGGTCCTACCCACTGAAGTTTTATAATAACAGGTCATGCCTCACTAAACCTACATTTTACAGCCTCACATCCGCATCACTCAACATTTCCACGATTATATCGATCATAAATCGATCCACGGTTGATCGATTACCTTTCTTCGCGGAAGTCCGGCACGGGCTGATGCGATTCGATTCGATTCTCGATGCGATTTCATGCGATTCGTTAGCTCTGTCCATAATTGTTGTGCGTTTGTCATCGTGTCAATTATCTTGTAATGATACAATTTCTAATGATAATGAGTAGATTGTTGAAAAGTAAATAACCCTTGAGGTTACAGAGATTTGTGCTGAGAGATTAATAGCTATATATCGTGCATTAAATATCTTCTACAAACACTTAGACGAAGCGCTATAGCTTATGCCTTTATTTTCCGCTTGCCTGGACCATAGTACTCGCGAAATGATTGCTCAACTACGCAGTTTAGCTATTCAAATAGCTGGATTCAGTATGAGAAAATAGGTGTAACTTTCTCATAATAGTTTAATAGCCTGCTCAATATTCAGAATATATCAAATAACTAGTGCATAGGTACTGCCTACTATAAAGCAGTCTTCCTCCATGCTATTTACCAAGTGGGTCACATAAAGCCCGCCTCAATATCTATAAAAGGTGACATTTGAAATTCTAATCGCGTACTGCCCATGTTTTACTACCTACCTATGGAAGTAATACATAAACTGCATTGCTGCACCAAATATTGCGTCCATTACTCCGAATACCTGACTAAATAGAAGACTGGCCGAAAATAAATCATTCCGGAATACTGGTCTTTTTGGGCGCGCACAAAAAGTAGTTTTTCCATTCTTGTCATTGATACTCGTAACATTTTAGCACTTGGAATGAAGGGTACGGCTTATTTCATTAGGAAAGATGGCTTGAATTTTTATAGCCTTATAAAGAACGGTCACCATAAAATTTTTACAAACCTCGCATACTAGGTCCTCACTGACTGGAGGCTTAGTCTAATCATGTTAAGAGAATAAGGCCTTTAAATTTTACTCTGAAGGACATACATATTTATTAATTCCAACCTTAACTTTCTTTATCTACAGGAAGAGCTGGACCTGACAGCCGTGAACAAAGCAGCCATGATGGCTCTCCCCGCGGCCAAGAAGTGGCAGATCTACTGCAGCCGGCGGCCCCCGCCAGGCCAACCCCCACCGCTAGCTACCGCGCCTCAGCTTGAGGAGTACATCAAGGCTCTAAACGAAATTGCTGACGTGAGTAAAGAAACTCCCTTAAAGTTACATAAATTTTGTGATTCTATGTATAATTTTTGAACCGCCACGTCGTGGTCGATAAATGAAACAGGATAGCACTGCTCGAGGTACCTTCACTATGGATATGATTTTGCCAGAATCGTAATCTATGCTATTTTTGGGACTTGACACCTCATTGGAAAACAAATAAAACGACTAAAACTTGCAAGCTTACATACTTATGAAAACAGCTCGCAATAAGCTGTAAATTCGATCTCCTTTGAAACCAAGAAACCAAGACTAATGACCCCTCAATATTCAATTTCCAGGCTTTCGCATCATCAGAAGGCGTACTACCAGCGGAAGCATGCGCCCTTGTGGAAGGCCTCAAAACAGCATTACGGACAAGAGCACACAGCTTTGTACTCAGGTTCATCAAACAAGGAGGCTTAGGTTCCTTGCTAGATGCCCTTCAGCGAGCGCCAAGGGATGACGCTTCCACCAGGCACAACCTCATTGCGGCCATAAAGGCGCTCATGAACAACTCTGTGAGTACTAGTAGATCAGTGTAAAGATTGGGAGTATATGTATGATATAAAAGAATTTTGGTTTGGTTGGATGTAGTTCTTTTTAGCATTGGACAGTTAGCTTCATTAACTGTTTATCATGTAAAATTCTATGCTATACTTTCTTCTCTATGACTTTCTGTTTGGTTCTACCCTCTGCTTGTATTTGCCAATAGATCATTTAGCATTCTGACCACAGCGATTTGAATTTGTTTCGCAAAGCAAACCACATTGATTGCAATGAACATAATAGACTTGTCCGTGGATACTAACAACAAACGGTTAGAAATTCAAATTCATGTTAATCTGTTGTATTCAAATGTAAATTTCATATTTTGTTGTTGCTATTTTGGCTATCAAATCACTTGTAAGCTGTTCAACTAGACGTTTGTCTAGCTACTGTTGCAGTATTTTGATACTTTGTAAATATAATTGGTTCTGTTTCACAGTTCCAAAAACCTATTTTGTCTTATCAGGAACGTTATTATATATTTTCATAACGAAATCAGTTAATAGAGTTGAAATTGTTCTGATATAAAACTGGTTTCGCTGAATCAGGATTGGTAGACTCGATAAGATAGATTTATGAAGATCATTTAATTAATCTTCTAATACTATGAGGTATTAAAAGATTATAACAGGTGTTACAATACCAAGAGAGGATTTGGTACTTTACCTTCATCAGAACTGTTCGGTTGAATCTTGAGCGCTGTTGGAACTGTTGTTCTCTCTTGTATTTCCATATCTTCCTCTTCTTCTAGCGCTTTACAAATATGTTGGTTGCTTGCAGACGGGGCGCGCGCATGTGCTGGCTCACCCCACGAGCATCGATCTGATCGCACAGTCCTTAGACACTGACAATGTTAAGACAAAGGTCGCTGCACTTGAGATACTGGGAGCCGTATGTCTTGTTCCAGGAGGACATAAAAAGGTAGTGTTTATTAGCTTGGGTACTACAGAACTATACATAGATATATGGCAAGATCATGTAATATTTCTTGGAAAGAAATGGTAGTGACCAGATTTAAGTATTTTCGTTGATGTATATTTTGTTTATAAAAAAAAAACCTTATAGGAAGACACCATAGGTTGCATAATATAAAGGCGAATATAATATATACACTAAAAAAATCAAGGCGAAATCGAAGGTCATCTTCATCTTTAAAGCGAATACAGTCAACTCTGAACTTTGACAAAACATTACGCCCCCTTAATATAGAACGTGGTTTTGAAAAGTACTGGCTTAGTACTAGATTTAGCCCATTAACTTTTAAAACCATGTTTTATAATAAGGGGGTACTGGTTTAATTTCCACTAAAGAGTAATCCCTAAAAACTCAACCAAAATCCCTAGGTACTAGAAGCGATGGTCCACTACCAAAAATACGCGGGTGAGCGTGCCCGCTTCCAAAGCATAATGAACGAGTTGGATCGTAGTACCGGCGCCTATAGAGACGATCTTGGCTTGAAGACTGCCATCATGTCCTTTGTTAATGCGGTCCTGAATTATGGACCCGGGGAGGAGAGTTTGGAGTTCAGGCTGCATTTGAGATACGAGCTGCTTATGTTGGGGATACAACCAGGTATGTATTTGATGTGGATGTTAGAGTTTTTTTTTTAAATAAAGTTTGGTATACACCATTCCGAGTCCTTAATGGTGGTAAAGTCAGAAGCCAGAAAGTCTGACAACCAGTCTTACCGAGGAATATAAGGTTGCCTAGGTAACTGGGTTGTGGGGGTCAGGCAGTCGCTCAACGTAAAGCACTGATACTCAACTGCATCCGGTTAAGTCTGGAAGCCGACCCCAACACGGCTTGGGAAAAGGCTAGGCAGATGAATAGTGGCGATTTTTGTTTTTTTCTGTGCGCTGCACTATATCACTATCCTCAAGATAAATTAATTTTGCGCCAGACATGGACATGCAAAAAATATCTCAATCCATTATTTTCTTACTTCATCAATTTGGTAGTGTCTTCAAACACTTTCAATCCATTAATTATCTTTTTTTTAGTAATCGAAAAACTCCGCAAATACGAAAACGAAACACTGGACCGTCATATCGAGTTTTTCGAGATGGTTCGCAACGAGGACGAGCGGGAACTGGCGAGGAGGTTCGATAAGGAACACGTTGACACTAAGAGTGCTACCTCCATGTTCGAACTGCTGAGGAGGAAGCTCAGCCATACTGGAGCTTACCCTCATCTGCTGTCTATGTTGGAGCATCTGCTGTTATTGCCATGTAAGTAGAGTTTAAGTATGGATGTGTTGTAACCTTCCCTATTTGATAAAATAGTAACATTGCTGGATTAGCGTGTTAATTTTCATAATACTTTTTGGAGACAATATCTACGCTGTGAACAGTTGTCATTTGTACACCTTCGACAGTCGGTTACAGGTTGTCAGAAGCCAGAAAGTCTGACAACCAGTCTTACAAAGGGGTATTGGGTTGACCAGGTAACTGGTTTGAGGAGGTCAGCAAGGCAGTCGTGCCACGTAAAACAATGGTACTCTGCATCCGGTTAAGACTGGAAGCCGACCCCAACATAGCTTGGGAAAAGGCTAGGCAGATGATGTCTACGCTGTGAACGGTAACTTACCTCAACAAACCGCTTGGACCATGGGAAAGTCACCAACGAATTTGACAAACTTTGTCGTTTTGACATCAACAATCTTCACTTTATTTAGTTTATAGTCTGTCATTTCTCTGCTTTAATGTGGGTTTCCATATAAGAAATCTAAAATACTCGTATTCTAGTGGAATACAACCCGATGTCCCAGCACTGGCTGCTGCTAGACCGCGTGGTGCAACAAGTGGTGCTGCAGCAGCCCGCCGCTGGAAGCCGCGCTAACTCCGAACAGGGCAGCGAGCGGGGCAGTACCTCGGACACCACTAAGGTAGCTTAGTACTATAGCAAACGTTGTCTCTGTCGCTAGGGGACACGCCGTAGACATACCAAGACCAATCTCAGTCTCAGAGGATAATTATAAACTTTTTGTAATTTTTTTTTATATTAGTGCATACTTTCTTGCATCATAATTATCGTTAATAGCCCGTGTAAATCCATCGCTAGGCAAATACCATTCCTGTTATTTTGGGATATAATAACTTCACTTGGTAACAAGGCACCCTATTTGCTGAAATCAAAAATGTCTACCTATCGATCAAAGCAGTTCCTTCAAAAAATGGAAAAAGAATACTCAAATGACACAAGCGCGATCTAATAAATATTTCTTTTTCTAGATCTACGACCCAGACGTAGCACCTTTAGAAATCAACGTTGGCGAAATAGTTCATTTGCTAGCCAAGGAAGAAGAGCTGGTCGCCGCCAGGACGAAGGCTGAAAACTTAGAGAGGGAGAACGTTGACCTCGCCACCGAACTCGCTAAGAAGGTAAGACCTGCCTTTTGTGAAAGCTTCAGTTAGGACTTGCGAAGATTTGTTATTGTAGATGTGGGAGAGATAAGGTGTTTAGGGATCCTTTTGGGGTGTTTGTAGCTTCTAGAAATGCTACAATAGTACCCAATGTGTTTTATCATTTTTGAAAGAAAATATTAATAAAAACAATTGAAACAAGTTCTCTGACGAAGTCTAAGATTATATTAAAATCCTCTTCGCATTATGTTGAAAATTAAAACACCCATTTTAGGCACTCTCCCAAGTAACGTAAAGTTTTGAGCTCCATTGCTTACGCAAAGTATTTGAGTAGTTGAAAATAGGTCATATGGTAACAAGTCTTCAAGCATGTTAACGGCAGCCTAACGGTAGTGGAAGACATGAATTTAATCAAAACATTCTCCTAATTTATTTATGATTTCCATTACAGTCATAAATACATATCCATCTTGGTGATATAGCTGTTCCATCTTACGATGCAATTTGGAGTCTATTGCTTTGATTTTAAGAATCAAATTCTATTAAACGGACAATCGTAAAATGGAGCATCTGTAGGACAATAAATCATCGACATAAAGCTATATTGACAAAGAACAACACTTTTTGAGACAAGTTTTATAATGTGCGGTGTTTAATGCCTTTATTTGCATGTGTGCTGGTTCTGGATATATTTTATTTGATTTTCGTAGGTCCGGGCTTAGTCACATGACAACAGAGCAGTTCCTTATACGTAAATATTTAGATCCGTATAATACGCGAAAAAATGCTCAGCGGGCATAATTCATGTAATTCCGTAGTGGTGCTTAGTTTCGCGCTAAATTCCGGTGTTATTTGAATGCTTTCATCGCGGCCACCACTCGTGACTGCATAATTTTTAACTAAGTCTAATCATAACTTTTACTATTTTTCTTTTAATATATTTTAATAATTTACGAATAACCCTAACATGACAGCTATGATTATTTTAAATAGCTAATTGAATGTTGGGTTGTGCAAAGAGAACCCCGATATCCCTATGTTCGCGAACCAACTTGGTTCGCTGTAACCACGTTTATGGACACGTACGCGAGTACGCTGAGCGCGTAACACCATTGCCGTCCAAAAATGTAGGGTATCCCTCAAAGTATCGATCAAATCAACTAAGTAAGACCATTTTTTAAATATTTTTGAAGGGATGGGTAATAAATTTCTCTTTAAATAACTTCGGAGAAAAAAATATTAAATAAAAAACTATCAGGGTTATCGATTTCTTTTGCTTGAGGATGTTGTAAAATGGACACACATTTATGATTGACTACACTGGATCTCTCGGTTGGTCTAGTGGCAGCAAAGCGCGTCTGCTGTACAACGGGTCTCGGATTAAATTCCCGCGTAGGGCCCCAGCCTTGTAGGTTAAAAAGGGAGAAGGAGGAGCTCAAAGAACCTTCCACGGTCAAAAAAACAATAAAATTAAACAAGAGATTGACCAAAGCGGCTTCTTGGCTTACCACGTTGATGTAATAGACCAGACACATTTTCGTATCGAATGAAATTGAATAAAAAAATACGCATTCTCAGAACCTCACACATGACCCGACCGCCAATAATTCCCACCTCACCTGCATGTACTGACCGCTACTAACAGGAGAAGCAAGTGGACGAGCAGAGCCAGGAGCGCGAAGAGTTGGAGGGTGTGGTGTCGCGCTTCAAGGAACGTCTCGAGCGCGAGACCGCCGCGCACATGGAGTGTTCCGAGCGCGCGCGCGCCGCCGCCACGCGCGCGCTGCAGCTCGAGCAGCAGGTACGTACGGCAACACGTCAGACACGTGCGGCAACACGTCAGTCACGTACGGCATCACGCGCGACAGCTCGAGCAGCAGGTACGTACGGCAACACGTCAGACACGTGCGGCAACACGTCAGTCACGTACGGCATCACGCGCGACAGCTCGAGCAGCAGGTACGTACGGCAACACGTCAGACACGTGCGGCAACACGTCAGTCACGTACGGCATCACGCGCGACAGCTCGAGCAGCAGGTACGTACGGCAACACGTCAGACACGTGCGGCAACACGTCAGTCACGTACGGCATCACGCGCGACAGCTCGAGCAGCAGGTACGTACGGCAACACGCCAGTCACGGACGAAAACACGCGAGTCACGAACGGCAATACGCCAGTCAGGTACGGCAACACGTCAGGCCGGTACGGCAACACGTCAGGCATGTTCGGCAACACGCGCTGCAGGTACGTACGCCAACACGCGCTGCCGCTACGGTTGCTGATACGTACGGCAAAACGCACGCTGCAGCTACGGCAGCAGGTACCTACGGCAGCAGGTGCGTACGGCAACACGCCAGGTACGTACGGCAACACGCGAAGTACGTACAGCAACACGCGCTGCAGATACGTACGGCAACAAATACAAACTTAACTTACAAATAGGCTGAAATGCCAAAGTTGATTAATTCAACTCTGGTCAAAAGCAAACTGAGCAATTGAGCATTGCATCAATCATTGCCTTCTAACATCTTGGGCAAAATGTAAATCTTTAAACCAATTCGGCAGCTTGCCTTACTAACAGCAAAGTTCAAGTATTTAAAACTGAGTTATGAACTTCACCATAGTAATGACGTTTTATTAATATTCGTCTTTCCTATATAGCTGAACCAGGAACGAGCTGAACGAGCGAGGTTTGAGAAACTAGTCAGTGAAGGAAGCATACCGGATGACGCCAAGGTAAACTTGACTAGCTTCAATACAAAATGAAATACCATTTGTTGAGTAATTCTCCTAATATATTATTTGTTATGTGTATAGGTCAGCAACCTGAAGAGCGCAGTCATCGAAACTTGCACAGTTCCACCGCCTCCCCCTCCTCCCGCACTCAGTGCCCCGCCCGCGCCGCCGGCCCCTCCCGCGCCCGCTCCCCCTCCCGCACCCCTCGCACCTTTAGCACCCCTCGCCCCCGCCCCACCACGCGCTAAGAAAAATGTCCCTACCCCTGGCAATCCTCTCAAGAGTTTCAACTGGAGTAAACTGCCCGATACTAAGCTTCATGGTACCATCTGGCAGGAGCTTGATGATACTAAACTGTATAATGCTATGGACTTGCATACTATTGATAAAATGTTCTGCGCGTACCAGAAGAATGGCGTTCAGGTGAGTTTCTATTGTTCTAAAAAGCATGTTTTATACCGTTCTAAAAGATAAATTTGAATTTTAAATCAAATTCTCATTCAGTGATGAATCGAACACCTCTTTTTGTTTTACTGTTGTTATTTTGAAAAACTTCCACCTCTTTTTGTTTTACTGTTCTTATTTTGAAAATTTTCCACCTCTTTTTGTTTTACTGTTCTTATTTTGAAGAACCTCTTCTTATTTCAAATTTTGATCACGACCTGCTTCAGTTCCAATTTCTAATATAAATTATTTGAAAAACTGTCTATAGAACGAAGGCTCAGTAGAGGACCTGAGGCAGTTGGGCGCGAAACCCCGCACTAAGATCCTGACTGTGATCGACGGCCGACGAGCGCAGAACTGCACCATCTTACTATCGAAGCTGAAGATGACGGACGAGGAGATATGCCGGTGAGTATTATTAAACCTCATTTTAAGTCATTTGAGTTTCGCTGTAATGTCGATGTTATGTGATTTGATATTTTATGTTATGTTACGGTTTCTTTTATCGAGATGTTCTGAGAGGATTTGTCTGACTTCATCCTATTATCATATGTATATCAGTCTATACAGACGGTAGTTCGAAAATTATCGAACTTCTTTTGTTGAATAATTCGCATTTTTTTTTATTTTCTTCATTCTCTCCCTCAGAGCAATCCTCCGTATGGACAGTGCTGAACAGCTCCCCATAGACATGGTGGAACAGCTGGTGAAGTTCACGCCCAGCGCCGAGGAGGCGGCTTTACTCGAGGAGCATCAGGACGAGCTCGACAGCATGGCGCGTGCCGACCGCTTCTTATATGAGATATCCAAGTAAGAGAATATAATTCTTTCACAAAATATTACCTTTGGAATGCCTCAAGGCACTGTTATGGGACTTACGCTATTTTTGATACCCTATAATGAGCTTTAAATACATTAAAAAAAACAATCAATTTCCTTCTTATCATGCTGGTATAGGTTCGTTAAGTATAGGCCATTGACCTGCTAGGTCTTCTCAGTTTTCTCAAATTCAGTAGAATGCCTTTGAAATGGAATTACATATAACATCAGTTACTCAGTTGGCGGCGATGGCGGCTTAAATCAAAGGGTACACCATTGGACTTATGTATTTGTATGCATAAATTCACACTTTGTGCAGTGTCTCATATCATATTTGACAGATGACGTGAAGAAAGAATTTTGAATACACAAAAAATAATTATTGTACCTTTCTTGCATTTCAGGATCCCACACTATTCTGAACGCGTTCGACTGCTACTCTTCAAGAAGAAGTTTAGCGGCGCTGCGGCTGAGGCCACCGCCCGCGCATGCGTAGTACTGCGAGCTGCGCGAGACATGCCACGCTCACGTCGGTTGCGAGCGCTTCTCGAGATTGTACTAGCGCTTGGAAACTATATGAATAGGTACCGTCAAGTTTTGTTTTATTAATTCCACCAGTTTTTAAACTGTTATTATGGAAGATAAGTTAATGATAAATTAAAAGAAAAATCTTTTTTTAAAAAGCTTTTATAGTCCGCCATATTGGATTTAGAATAACAACAAATTATTTTTTAAGTCACTCTCAATAAGCCCTTTCATTTGATACCCATATTGTTGAAATTCATTAAAAATAACAACGCCGACATTTTGTGTGGTCCGCCATTTTGGATTTAGAATAACCTCTTATAACATATCGTGCATTGTCATCCAAACTGAACGTGTATACAAAATTTCAGCTCAATCGGATGAAGATATCTACTTCAAAATTGAGTTCAAAGAATCCACCGTAACATACATACACGGCAAGTTAAATAAAAGCTTTTAATTTATTTTTATTATCTTTACAGAGGTGCTAGAGGTAACGCGTCTGGCTTCCGTCTGACGTCACTGAACAAGCTGGCGGACACTAAGTCGTCTGTGTCCCGGAACACAACACTGCTGCATTATCTCGTTGAAATACTAGAATCACAGGTACACTAAATAAGAAAATTATTTCGATGTTATTTTAAGGCCGATATTAAAGGTCTACTTGGCAGTCGTAACGGGTTAGTCAGAAGCCAGTAAGTCTGACGCCAGTCTAACCAAGGGGTATTGGGTTGCCCGGGTAACTGGGTTGAGGAGGTTAGATAGGCAGTCGCTCCTTGTAAAACACTGGTACCCAGCCAAAACCGGTTAGACTGGAAGCCGACCCCAACATAGTTGGGAAAAGGCTCGGGAGATGATATTAAAGGTCTACTTGGAGGACTTTCTGAGACTTAAATTATAGTTAATTACTATAATTTAAGTCTCAGTATTCATTGTCTAAGTCAGAAGTAGGCATATGTAGGGTGTAACAAAAGTAGTGCACCATATTTTTACAGGTCATCTAGAACATGCTAAGGAACATGTTTACTATAAAAAGTCATGAAAACAACAACATATTTTATTAAATTTATCATCACAGTCTTCAAATTCTACGCATAACGCCTGTCTCTATGAAGGCGCTCGATCGTTGACCACTAGGTCATTTAACTTTTTTTGTGGTAAACATGATCCTTAGCATGTACTAGATGACCTGTAAAAATATGGTGTACTAGTTTTGTTACACCCTGTATATTAGATATTTCTAAATGAGGAGTAATGAATAATGTTGTGGTACGTTCCCAGTTCAAGGACGTGCTGCTGCTGGAGGAGGACCTGCCGCACGTGCGCGCGGCCGCCAAGGTGTGCGTGGAGCAGCTGGAGCGCGACGTGGCGGCGCTGCGCGCGGGGCTGCGCGACGTCGCGCGCGAGCTCGACTACCAGGCCGCGCTGCCCGCCCGCCCCCGCCAGGACATGTTCCTGCCCGCCATGCGCGACTTCCACGCCCACGCCGTCATCGCCTTCACGCAGCTCGAGGACCTCTTCCAGGTATACACGGCTGTCTCCTACTGATCATATACCTTATTGGACTTTTTTGAAATAAAAAAAGAGTGCTAAGTTCAAATTGATAAAAAAATAAAGAAAAAAAATTTTGCCCTCTAGAATTTAAATGTATCAAACAAAATCTATACTAATATTATAAAGTTTGTTTGTTTGAACGCGCTAATCTCCGAAACTACTGGTTCGATTTGAAAAATTATATCAGTGTTAGATAGCCCATTTATCGAGGCAGGCTATAGGCTATATACCATCACGCTAAGACACACGGGAGCGGAGCAGTAACCAAAGATGCGGGTGAAACCGCTGGGGACAGCTAGTGTTTGAATATAAAACTAAACATTAAATTGGTTTTACCTCAGGACATGAAGAGCCGCCTGGAAGCTTGTGCGCAGGCGTTCGGCGAGGAGGCGTCGGCGTCCCCCGAGCAGCTGTTCGGCGCGCTGGCCGCCTTCCTCGCGCAGCTGGGCGACGCGCGCAACGACTGCGACGCCGCGCGACGGCGCCGCGACGACGAGGAGCGACGCACCCGACACGAGCAGGAGGTCGCTATCACTGCATTTACTTTTAGGGATAGACCAAAACGAAACAAAATTATTGCTCGAACTTTCCATTGAGGTTTACCAACTATATTTGCCATTATGTTTGTTTTGTCATAATCAGTTGAATTTATAATGATGTTGTACTTAAAAAAAACTACTTGACCACCATAACTCTTCACTACTATAGAAAAAGAAAGAAAGAAAAGTCTACTATTACAATATGTTTAGCCCAAATGAAGTAGTGATTGTATTTTAATGACATTCATAATTTGTCTTCTTATAACTGTTTTTCCATGTTCACAGCTAAAAAAACGCACAATGGAACGAAAACAAGCGTCCAGCCTCCTGAGCTCTGTGGGCAAATCCCTCGGCAAATCCAACGGCAATACCGACTGCAACGGTCACTCCGATAGTTCCCGAGACGGCACTCTCACCAACGGACAAAAAGGAGAGTTCGATGACCTCATCTCCGCCCTCCGAACAGGCGACGTCTTCGGAGACGACGTGGCCAAGTTCAAACGTTCCCGGAAAGCCTCCAAAGTCAGCCACAAGGGAAGGGATTCCCCCCCTAGAGGCATTTGCAGAGAGGACTCCAGGGAACGACAGAAGAATTGAACGAACCAACACTAGTAAAGGTTATTGAAAGTTTGTAGCGTCCAGCGTACCTTGTAGTTTCTTGGTCAGTGTTAACGCGAAGCTTTATTTACTAGACAAATTTTCTCGTAATAAGGTAAATCGACTAATATTAACTATGTTGATGTATACTTTTGGCTTTCAACGTTTACCTGGCTTCTGTCAAATTGACAATAGAAATACCCGTAGGTAGGACGCTGGACTGGTGGAAGCAAACGATAGTTTAATCGAAACGTGATATTTACCGCGTAGGGGATCCTATTGGTCCGTTATAAGTACGGAGTCACAAATATGAGATTACAAAAGACGTGTGACGTGTCATAGAACCCATAGTTTTATGTGACAACGAAGCGACCGCTGCCATTTTTTTGGATTAATTTTTGAAAATTATCTCACAAACATGGTGCCTAATTTTGGATGTTTTTAAGGTCGTGGCCTGGCGAAGTTGTGCGTCACGTGGTTTCTATTTGAACGATAGACGTAATGTTTTAGTTTCCAAAGATATATTGATGAAAAACATCTATTCTTATCTGTAGTTTAGTGCAATGGTACCAGTGAAAATGCTCGAATGATACTATGTATTCCCTAAAATATAAAGCCCTTCAAAGGGCCACGACCTCTCCGAGAATTTTCGAAAAGCTTTTGCTGGTTATCGACTGAAGTAGTCAAAGACTGTGCGTGTTATTCCATAGACGATTTATTTTAGTCTTTACTTATCTATAAGCGTTGTGTGATTTGAGTAACCATAGAGTTAGAGTGTATTGAGTTTTTTACTGGAGTTCTCTTGGTTGTAGGAAGGTGTCGTTGTGTTTATCGATTTTAATTTTACTGTTTAACCAATAAGGAATATTTATTCATTTAATATTCTTACTAATAACACGTCTTAATGATCGTATTGATAAACATAACGACCGCTTTCAGTATGAATGTCGATGATTTTTTACATATCTCAAGTGTACCTATAGACAATTCGGACACAATAGAACCTTCTTAAGTGTCAATAATATGGGAATTGACGAAACACTATATTATTATTATATACTGTTACTAAAGTTTACTAGGTGTAGGAATTGATACATACCTAGACTATAAAATACAACATTTTGGAATTTTGTATCAACTAAAGCGTGGTAGAAAATTTTTGATAAAATTTACATTTTATATAATTATCATCATCATTTTAATTTATTCACAAATGATTTTAATAATTGATTGAAAAAAAGAACTATTTTTTTCATTGTAAATATATTTTTTTAATTTTGCCAAAATTTGTTACCGTCACTTATAAAACGGAGTCAATAATTTATTGAAAATTTTCTTAATGTATGTAATAAAGTTTGTCACTTGTAAATTTTATTGTTTTGTTCAGTATTGCTTAAGCTCATAGTATATTAATATAATAATTATATATTAGACACTATTTAAATTAAATCCTTGAACAATATTTCGTGATTTTCTTCCATCTTCCACCTCTATTATATACCCTTTTTGATAAGTTTGGATGATACAAAAAAAAAATAAGTTAAAGAGCTAAGAAAGTAGTCCTTAGTTACTATTAATATGATGAGCAGATGGGGGTAGAAGTATATATCTGCTATTCTAGTACCGGTTACCATTCCCGCATGAATCAAATACATATTTTCTGAATGCCGTAGTAATTTAAGCGTTTACCGAAACCTAAACTACATAAATGTAATTGTATATGGTTTACGTCAATAGTTCAATGGGTGGGAATAGACCTCACGGCCTCACGATTGCCAGGCCGAGGGCTTCTAGCCTTTCCGAGTGTACGTAAAATTTAGAGTTTGAACTTCATTGGGCTGCTTGGTACAGACGCAAACACCTCGAGCTACCCCAAATTGACAAATTTTCCAGATCAATTTTGGAACCATATTTTTCAGCGATAAAGTTGAAAATCTATTTAGGAAATTGGTTCAGGACAAATATTGGTATGGATTGAAGAATCGTGGGGGGGGGGGGGAACTAATTTTAGTGCATCGTCAAGTAAACTTCTCACTGGACTGCTGCTTCATCAATTAACTATCTGCTTCTTACAATAAAGGTTTATTATAAAAATTATTCCAATAAATAATTTGTTTTGCTTAAACACGATGATGTCGGATTTGACAAAAAATGCAATCTCTATTCTTGTTTTCCTGCGTTACAAAAACATGGAGTGAGACAAACAATATAATGATGCATGTTTTATAGCCCGTTATAAATCTGAACTTGATATACTGTGTTACCAATGCAGTAATATCGAGCACAAAGGTGCTTATGATTTCCGATACTATATAGCGTTTGGCCGTCCGATATCCGGTTTGTTGTTGACTGTACTGGTAGGGCTGGGCTTTCGTATAAAAAATATGTTTCAGTTTTGAAAGCATCGAGACTAATTAAATCACTTCATGATCAGCTAGCTAAATTATAATAAATAGGTTAAAAAAATAAAATGGTAATAAAGAATATTACATGTACGATACACACCTACATGTACACTAAGATTCGCGCGAAAAATATAACGAATGTACACACCGAACTTACACACGCCAGCATATCAAGCTACTACAATCTGTCAAATTCTTATCACTGAAGCATATGGTTCAAAGTTGAATGAAAAAATTTGGCAGTTTCGGTTATTTACCTATTAATTAAAGATGCACGATCCAACACTGAAAGAATAGTACCTACCTACTAACGTCAACAAGACAATATTTAAAAAAATATTGTTGCTCCCTGGGACAGCCCTATTCCCAGGAATCAAGTGTTATATCACATTATAGGAATAACAAAGTTTTCTTATTTGCGTTGGCGGCAATAGGGCGAAGGAGACGAGTATACTTACCTATCTATAGGTCATACACATACCTGTTGAAATAATACCTATTCAAAAGAATGCTGATATTTTCTTTATCTTTTTTTTTAGATTTAACAGTGTTAATTTCACGTTTGAAATAGTAGATACTAATAGGTATAAGGTATTACTACTATTGCCTCGTTGGTCATATTCATATTTTATTCTTTTTTCATTTCGTTGGTTTAGTAGTCGTATGGCGTGACCGTTGAGTACGGGGCCACGGGTATGATTCCCGGGACGGGCCGAAACTTGTTTTGTGGGTTTTAAGAAACTTTCATCAAGGAACCCGGAATCTGGAAGTTAGTGTTTGATGATCCGTGCATCGGAGAGCACGTAAATATCGGCCTTCGCCTGATCTTTGATTAAATACCTAAGTAAAGTCCTATATGAACGCAATTTTTATGATAAATAAGACGTGTTACGTTTTGTTATAAGTATTTTTTCTCAATAAGTCGTGTTGCAGTTTGTTATATTTTTCTTAATTATATACCACTATTATCTCAACCTACAACGTGCCCGCTTCCTTACCTTATCTATTCTACTAAGCACCTATATTGACCGTTGAAAACTCGTTTTTTTTTTTTATTGAAAAGAGTTGTAAACGTGAACGTAATACCATGTATCATCATAATACATATCATGGTATCTTTTTATGCCTGTCCCCGCACAAACCCCACGGTATTATAATTTTCTTGTCACATCGTTTCTCGGAGCTGACAGCTCTGAAAATGTCTCCCGCCCGTGAAAGATTATATTTTATGCATTGGATTTAGATTTGTTTATTTTCAGTTCAGCTTCCAATAAAACGTAGGTATCCTACAGTTTTGACCGACTTCGTGAAAGGAGGTTACTAAGTTTGGAGCGTATATTTTTATCATATACTGACAGAATGGTGTTTTCCATCTAACCATGTTAATGAGAACTTGGTTTATCTGTGGGTTTTTGGTTTAATTTAAATCACATGGCATCACATTTCACATTATTAATATAATTAAAGGAGAAAGTTTGTAAGTGTGTGTGTGTGTGTATGTTTTTCTATATCTCTTCACACCGAAACGGCTGAATGGATTTTGATGCAACTAGTAGATACACATCAGAATATAGGCTCCTCAGGAAGAGGGTGAAACGGCAGAAGCTAGTACTAAGTAAAGGATATATTAAGTAACCTATAATTTATTTTGTAGGCTGTTTAAAATCTGGATTTATTTAGGGATTTACGTAAAACAGTGTTCAAACACAAAAGACAGCTTTAGTCTTTATAGACTAAAGCTGTCTTTTGTGTTTACTATTTTAGTCTTTACTATTTCGATTTATCTACTTATAGAAGATAACTTCTATAAGTAGTATAAATAATAGAAGATAACTTCTATAAGTAGATAAATCGAAATAGTTAAAATACCTTCTGTTGAGGTAACAAAATAAATAAAATATAAGAACGTGCTCATTTTTAATCAAACTTTTTTGACTCGGTTGAAACTGAAACCGCTAGCCGAAGCTAGGAATACAATTCAAAATGAGAATCGAGAAAATTCTAGAACAGTAATAAAATTTGTTTTTGTGTCGAAATTCATAACATCTGTTGTAAACATTAATTTAAAACAAAATGACAACATAATAAATAATTTGTTTGGTTTTTAGCATTTTCCGTTGCAAATAATATATCTGGTAATATATTACTTCAATTCAATGTTCAACGCAAGCTATAATTAAAATAAAATAAAGTAGGCATGTGAATTTTTATTCATGGTGGTGATGTTTTAAAATATGTCAGTTTTTTTGTTCATTTATAACCCATCTGTTACCTGCGCTTTTACGGGAACCATCGTCGATATTGAAACTTCAAGACTGCCACAGCTTAGGTGAGATTATCTAGAGACTGGTTATACACTACTTTTTATTCAAGAAACCCAGTATTATATAATTAAATCAGTTCACAGAAAATAAATTCTACGAGGTATTCATCAGTATTACAGCGTTTTCACATTAGCGATTTTGTCAGTTCGATTTTTCCTCGCGCGTGTTTATAAACAATTGACAACTACCGAATTAAATGAAGTCACATGGAACCATGCGACAGGGTTTTTGGCGTAGGATAACCCACGCGTAGCCAAACCGACCGCTTCAAAATGTGCTGGTGCCAAAGCGCTCTCAGGATGTGTTATGCCGGTTTACCGACCACCAAAAAGCCGACGAGATTCAGGTAAACCAAAAGTTTGTCAACAGAGATTTACAAATCATCATTGGCCACGCTTTGTGTGCATTTGATTGCGGTTTGAGTGTGTGACAACCGGACTAGGCTGCCTTTATCAGCAGGAATGCCTGTGAAAGCTAGCAATTTACGCAGTAATGTAGCATTTTGCGAACCAGTAGATAGATACTTGTGGTCTCATTTTGTATGTTATACGTTTATTTTGTAAGTTTTGTATGCATTGGATGTATACACCTTTTATTAACTGTAGATCAATCCAGATACAGACAAAACTGACTCTTCATGGCAGTCAGATTTGCTTTTTTTCACCGCAGCTTGGACAATGGGTTGCCTAGGTTTGCCTAGGTTGAACTGGACTGAGGAGGCCGGACAGGTAGTCGCTCCACGTAAAATACTGGGCCCCAGCTGCATCGGTTTATGATTGGAAGCCGACCCCAACATAGGTTGGGAAACTGCTAGATAGATGAGCTTGGACAACGATCATGTGTTTATGGTAAAAGCAAACCAGTAAGAAAAAAAATGGTTTTAATAATCAAATCCAATTATTCAGCCTGACACAAAAAAAGAAAAGTTGTGCAAAAGCTTATATTAAAAAGCAGTCAAAACTGGCATTTACTTAAAAACTTCTTTTTTGTTATTGTGATTGTAAAACTTGAGCCTTATCTTAGCTTATCTAAGGCCCCAGTTATCTTTTCGCGAACCAAGTAATACCTACGACCATTTTATCTCCTTGAGCGTATTCTCTAAGGCGATGTAGGGCCTGCGAATAAGGATTTTATTGTTTTCACGCAATTCAAGGACACCAGGAATAATATTGTTTTTGCTTTTATTATATTATTTTTTCTTGCGAAAATTGAGGGAGGTATTATAATGTACATGATTCCTGAGTTTTATAGTTTCTTGGGAGAATGTGTGTAAGAATTCGGTTAAATATTTTTCTTGGGTGAATGCAAAAGCTAGATAAGTTCATTCATAATAGAATGGTTAAGAAACTAAAGATTACAACGTATAGCTATTTTATTAATCTGTGTATATACAAAAATAAAAATGCATAGTAAGTATAGTAAAAACATACAGCGATTTATAATGCAGAGATTTATCTAATGGCTTTATGTTTTCGGAAATTCTACACTGTCACGTTTGTCATGCAGGTTGAGTATACGTTAAAAAGCAATATTTGCAAATCGATTTAAAATTCCTATCTAAAACTTTACCTATGTCGAAATTCATTTTGTACGGGTGTAAAAAATCAGTATAATATTTTTACTGTTCAAAAATAGTCAATAGCAGAGCGTGGTTTCGATCCACGGACCTCTGGGTTATGGGCCCAGCACGCTTCCACTGCGCCACTCTGCTTGTGACAACTAGCTATGAAATATACGACCACTATCTATGACTGATGTTATATGACAGAGGATTGATCAATCATGCTAATAAAATATTGCAGAATGTAGGTATAATGCATAATGCATGTATAATGCGTAGTTGCAGAATGGGCGTCATCTTGTTAATCTTATTGTAATAAAAGGGATTAATTTAAATAATACAGATTTAATTTCAAGGAATGAACAAAAACTGACCAAGTGAAAATCGGTTTCGCGCACAAAGGTTTCCTTACCATTAACTACCGGCATTATCTATGTATAGCACGGCTCAAAATTACTTTTTTTGTATGGAAGTCCCTTAAAATATTGATTTTCTTCTATAAGTTGTCATAGCGGTCACACACACGAGTAATTACATCAACTGAGAAAATTACAACCCTCTCACTATCAGGGTTCGTGAGAAATAGCCGGATGATAGACAGACAGGTGAATATCAAAGATAACATCGATCCATTTTACCCTTTGGGAACCTTAAAAAGTACTTTTAGCAGAGCGTGGTTTCGATCCACGGACCTCTGGGTTATGGGCCCAGCACGCTTCCACTGCGCCACTCTGCTTCTCTCCTTTATGTCTGAAATATACGAGCATTATTATGTCTTATACAATAAGACAGAGTATTGATTATGGCACTTCGTTGTCGTAGTTAGTAAAATCCAATCAAAACGTTTTTTTTTGTATTTCTATTGTGTTAAAGGAGAGACAGGTGAAATGAAATCAGTTTTAATACTTCTAAGCATGATTGATCAATTCTCTGTCGTATTGCGTCTGCTTATTTATCATATATTTCAGATGCGAGTCAGAGGAGCAGAGTGGCGCAGTGGAAGCGTGCTGGGCCCATAACCCAGAGGTCCGTGGATCGAAACCACGCTCTGCTAAGATACATCTTTCTAACTGTAAATATATTAAAATATTTTTTTAAATTCAGTTAATATGAATTTCCACATAGGTAGGTACAATTCTGTTAGTTAACACGAATGCTGTATCATAAAACGACTAGCTTCTGCCAGCGGTGTCACCCGCATCCCGTGGAAACTACTTCGCGCAACCGGATAAAAGACTATAGACTACAGTTTTCCTAGATTGGAACAAAAATGTAATCGGTACCTATAGTACCTCCTGAGATTGACAAGCAAACGAACAAACTCTTTGATTTTGTAATATTAGTAGGTATAACTTCTTTTCACACATGAGTAGTTGAATTTAGTCCACTGGATTAAGTAAGTTTTTATAATAGTTAGTAACGGATAATAAATGGCCCACAAAATTGTTCTTGGCGGTGCTTAAGCGTAAAATTTTACAGTGTAACAGTTGGTGCTAATAGTTTCCATTTTAAAAGCTGTTAGATAATTCGACCAAAATGATATTGCTATCAAGATTTTTTTCTGACAATGAGTTACAAGTGTCAACAAAAACAGCAATTAAAATTCAGAAAAAAATATTATAATTGTATGTGAAGTTTTTTATATTGTTAGAGACAATAAGTACTATATTTGAAAGACAAATTTTGTTTTTATAGTTACCTATTAAATATTGATAACTCTATAATATAATAATTGTAGTAATGATAAATAATAAAAAAAAAACTGATTAAATTCAAAGGTAAAGTAGACCATAAGCTAAAGCCACATTAATTATATAAAAATACATGGTCTGTTATTATTCCTAATAGGTAATTACTATTATTTGTTACATAACCCGAGGCATGGCGGATAATATTCATTAATTTCCGAATAAGCACCAAAAAGCCTTTGGCTTCATGGAACTAATTTATTAGAAAAACGTTGCCACAATAGATTTTTCTATAATAATTTATGTAAGAAAAATTAATTAGCTTGATTTATTGGTTTGTATAATCGCAAGGACGGTTGGCTCGACGTTTTACTTAGATTATATTGGATGACTGGTAATTAGTGATCGATATTTAAACACGTGATTGTACTCATTATTACATACAACTTTCCCAAAGAAACTATTTTGGTTTTTTTTTTACATATTATAGCAAAATTACTGACAACGCGGGCGCGGGGCCTCGCCGCTAACAGCTGATCGGTAGATGGCGCGCGCGAAATTTGAATTTGGCTGTAATGATAAAAAAAAAATAACAATAAAAGTTTCTTTGGGAAAGTTGTTTGTAATCATTAGTACAATCATGTGTTTAAATATCGGTCACTAATTACCAGTCACCCTATATAGGCTGTTTGTTTGTTGTAGCCCCTTCAGTCAGACCCGCAGAGGCTTTTTTGTATTGAAGGATTGTCATAATCTGCCTAGCCTTTAACAAACTATGTTTGTGTAGGATCCAGCTGAGTACTAATGTTTTATATGAAGTGACTGCCAAGTCAATTCATTTACAAGGGCAACCAAATACCCATTAGAAGACTGGTTGTCAGAATTTCTACATTCTGACTACCCGTACCGGACAGGTATTCTGGTACAGTAAGAATTTCGATCAGGATGTGACCGATGGGATCTAACACTAAGGGCCTGTTTCACCACCTACGAATAAGTTCCAGATAGTTTATTTGGTAGATAATTTCATACAAATTCTGTTCCATTTTTTAATTTGTCCGGTAGATAGTGGCTATTCGGACGTTGTGAGACTGGGCCTAATACTTGTAATAATTTGTTAATATATTGTTAGCAAGCCTAGTTAAATCAGCAAGGTAGGATCTCATTTTGTTCGTCCTAACATATTAAGGGTCGCGTTACTATATTATAAGTCTTATTAGTTAGGACGTGGTCACACAGATAGCGGGGCGTAATGGAGACACCATAAAATGTATGTGATCTTAGAGGTTTTCAGTAAAGAGATATGAACTCACTTAGTAACAAGGTTTAGGATATTTTTTTGTATAGGTAAATGATTTAGTCGGGGCGGCCTAGCGGTTAAAGCACCTGTCTCTCAAGTACGAGTGTGCGTGTTCGATTTCAAGTCAAGCAAGTAGCTATTTAACATTTCTATGTAATACGAAATTTTTAACATACAATTTATTGTATTTAAATGTAAGTGAAAAATAAACTTGGATCAAGAACACAAGCTGATAATACAAGCGCCAATCAACTTTGAACTATATGCTTCGGCGATAAAGTTTAAAACCTATTAAGGAAATTTGACCAATTGTAGTAGCTTGATGTGCGGACAGGAGGCATGATAATGTTAAAATATACCTATTGGGTTATTTCTGTGCGCGTGTGTGCTTAAAAAAATCCTCGTTTCCAAGCCCGCTAGCAACATGACCGTATCTTTACACCAAGAATAATTACAAGATATAATGGACAAGTGACTTACCAGCCTGGGTCCTGTAGCGCTCGCGGCGTTTGGAAACTGTTGTCCCTATGCAATACTGCACGGTCTTGTTCAGCTGGGGGCGAGAACCCAGGCATGATTTAACTTCATGTTATAGCCATAACATGGGGTCTTGTTTTAGAATTTTGGGGCATGTTAGGATCCCTAATTTCTTGTTACAGAAACGCTGTATTTTTTTTTTATTTGGGGACACGGTAGTGCCGCCGCCAAGACGAGCTAAGCGAAGCGCACTACCTACCTTTTCTCGAAGTGTTTCGTCGTTTTTATATTCAATACAAGAATATGTTACCTATTTCTTTTAAATTATATTTATGACTGGTTTTCTTCAGCAGTATCACCGCGTCCATGGCGTGTATTAGGTACCACTCCGCGCACCCGGTTAAAATTTTGTCTCGATAAATGGGCAAATCTTCTGAGAAGATTCTGGTTTGTTCCTCGAATCTGTGCCGGTTTGGTGGCGATAGACAGAAATGTGTCTTGATTTTTCAGTTGGTACAGAAGGAAGTCTGAAGAACTCGTCAAATCTGCGTAAAAATAAAGTATATGTAAGCATATAGGCTATATTTAAGTGATTTCAGGAAACAATAGAAACATTTTTGCTATATAACAGTTAGAAAAATCTTATACCTACTAATGTACGACTCCAGACTCGCTCATATCAATGTCGAAGCTTAATCGAAAATGCCTCACCGTGCAGTTGAAAGCAAGCGCATATAGTCCAGAACGGATGCAACGTTTAATTAATTTCAATGAGTTGTCGATGAAGCAATATTAGAATTCCTGCACTGGAGAGAACAATTATTTTCTTCATTAAAATTGTTGTGTAGTTAAAAGTCGGAGTTCATTAAGAAAAATATGTTGATATTGGATATTCTATGCACCGGCAGCAATTAAGATTTTGGATCGAGAAGCAAACAATATGGTCGTAACTTGTTGCACAAAATAACGCGCAAATGGTCGGCTGTGCATAAATAAGGCATTCCGAGGAAACACGGCTTCGTTAGTGGATTATCCTTCGTTATAATGAGAGAAATAATGACCAAACATTCGGATCCTGTTACTATTTTAATTAGAAACTTAGTTCGCTTTCGGACTTTTGAGTGTTATATTTTTTTCATGTTTGAAGTTGATTAAATTAAACACTAATTGCGATTCAATGTTAAAAGGTTTAGTAATAACACTTTTAAGGATTAGATAACATTTGCTTTCAAGTGTTTGTTTTGACCTTTGAGCATCCTGTATTCAAATAAAAACATAGGTCGACACACAACAGTATATTAGTCTCATTTAATTTTATACCTTACAACTGCCTCGTTGATCTAGCATAGTCTTAGTCATTAGTCTTATTGCGCACCTGCCGTGAACCGGGTCTTTTGTTTTGGATTTAAGAAACTTTCATCAAGCAGCCCAAAGTTTGGAAGTTGATGATTGATATACTGCATCGGAGAGCACGTAAATGTCGGTCCTGCGCCGAAACTATTAACCAGTCGTGTCGGATTGTCGTATCATCGGGCTATGAGGGTTAGGGGATAGAGAGTGCACCTGTGTTTGCGCTAATTATGTCCTGCGCAGCTGGCTGATTGCCTCAGAGAGAACAGCCGCTGCGATCGACCACTATCAGTCTGGACGTCATAATTATTATATGAAACGACTAAATAAACTTTTCAAAGATTAAAAAGGAAATGTTCAGCTATAAATAACGTTAAATGGAAAGCGAACTTGATATTAAACGCGCAACTCAGGGGTTCCCAGTGACGGGTAATCATATCGACACGGCACGAGTCGAAGGTGACGCGTGACTGGCTGCTTTTAGCTCAGGGAGCATATGCACGGCACGGCTGTTACAGTTATCGTTATCGTGCAGTTAATTGGAATTTTCCTATTTATACATAAGCGTGGTTGCTATGGCGACAGAAAAGTTGAGGATATACATATGTAGTTGTATGTAAAATTACTGATGGTATGGTGATAGCATGAACCGCAGAAAAACGCGGTATTAGTTGGTGAGTGAAATGTTATATTAGCTGCAATTTTTTTCAAAACATCATCATTATCGTCTGGCCTAACCTTTTCCCAATTATATTGGTGTCGGCTTCCAGTTCGAACCGGATGAAACTGAGTAGGTACCAGTATTTTAATTGGAGCTACTGCCTATCTGATCTACTCAACCCAGTTGCCTGGGCAGCACGATAGGTACCCCTTTGTAAGATTGGTTGTTAGACTTTCTGGCTTCTACCCATAACGACGAATGAAAGCCGGAACCCAACAATTTAACAATTTTTCTTTGTATATAGTTTTATTAAGTTTGTAAATATAGTCTCTATATATAAAAAAAAAAAAACATTTTGACGTGCTTTCCGAAACATGGATTTTTTAAAATAATATCTTTAGATGAACATAAAACATAAAAGGCTTACCTCTTTTACTGATACGGACTCATTACTTATTCTTAGTTAAATTTTCGTCAAATTTTCCCAATCAACTTTGAACCATATCCTTCAGTGATAAAGTTGAAAATATATTAAGGAATGGTGGTCTGTACTTTTTTTCCGTTCACTTTTGTTACTTGTTTTTCTAAAACACAATTAATTTATCGAACGATTTGGCAGAGATGGAGCATAAATTATCCAGGCAGACTTAAATGCAGGGTTTCCATAATCTCTTGTCTCATAAATCTACGTTGGCTTATTCAGCAATTCCGTCAGCGCCAATAGCATGAACTGCAGTGAAGCATACGGATTGCAAATCCGGAGACCAGTACCCACAATCCGGGGGCTATTGTCAGTTGTTTATTTATACCAAATGTCGTGTTGTTCTCAAGATAAATATATTTAAGCCTCGATTGCAAATGCCTTTTATAAAGAAAATATTTTTGCTTGGTCGCTTCTAGGTTAAAAAATTAAAAGTTTTACATCATCATCACTATCAGCCTTTTTATAGTGCTGGTATCGGGCACAGGTCTCCTCTCCCACAGAGAAGGGGTTTTTTTTTGGATTGAGCGTTATTCACCACGCTTGCTTGATGCGGATTGGTGTCATCACTATCATATATATAATTAGAAAGTAGGTACATATAACTCGAGAAATGTTGCATTGGTAATTTCTTGATCTGGAATCGAACCCATACTCTGTTGCTACCTGACACTGCACCGGTAGGTATTTCCTAAACATGTAGTTGTTTTCCTGAATATATTTCCGATTCCTAATGCTACTCTTTATAGACTTATCCATTACAGGGAGACAGAACTACAAAAAAAATCAAAGATTTTGTATGTGAATGACAATCTGTTTTATCTGTCGGATATTAAATAAATATACCTAACAGAACGAAATAACTTCTTCGCCGTGGTGTAGGTGGAAGTTTTATTAAAACGTATAAATTAATTTAAAACGTAAATTGTATGTGAGTTTATCGGGGATCGTCTTAATTGATCACCTAGTTAATGTATCTGGCTAGGAAGCAATTTTTTTCTAGATATTGCTATTTTGTTCGAGTATTACCAACCTGGGAAGCCCTTTTTTCGCTGGAAATCATCAAATGACCTCGCTCGCTGAGTGTGGAACTGGAGGGAGTGTCAGACTCTTAATGACTAGAACCCACTATGTTCCTTCTAAAGGTCCACGTGTGTCAGGGCTACGGTGACTCTTACGAACAGCAGCCCAGGCAGACCCTGGCCCTAAGAGACAACTCCACCTAGGAAGTCCTAGTATTTATCTGATGAATTGTCATAAGTTTATACTTTTATGTTATACAGAGGCCAGCACATCAAGCTACTACAATCTATCAACTTTCCTGAATATATTTTCAACTTTATCGATGTTGCATATGGTTTCGGGTAGCTTCATGTGCTGGCGTATGTACTTCAAACTCAGTTACTGTGAATCAACAAATGATTTATTTGTGTAGTTAGTTTATGGTTAATTGGGATCAACCCGTGTAAACCATTAATTGGATACACATTATTTCATAATTTATTCATTCCAATTGAATTGGGTAAAAAGTTACGAAAGGACACCGCGCGAACTTCCCCTATATTTTCTTTTTGAATTTGACAGCCTCATTCTTGGAAAAGATTTACAGCTTTGTGACGCCAAGGGAGAGTAACAAGTCAGGAAAAGCGCTCGGCAAAAACATGGTACAGACGCCAGACTGACTGCCCCGTTAGTCTAGTGGTCGCAAGGCGCGACTGCTGTGCACGGGGTCTCGGGTTCGAATCCCGGGTCGGGCCGAAATCGCTTTGTGGGTTTTGAGAAACTTTCATAAAGCAGCCCGGAGTCTGGAACTTGGTGATTGATTGATTACCGTATCGAATTGATACTAAAGACGTATAGTATACGTAGTGTAATTTAATGCCCCTTTGTCATATCAACTCTTTATAATTCTCACAGCAACTAAAAGTTATAGGACATCTTGAAGCAACACATACTAGGAACACACCAACTTCAGCATTTCTTGGTCAAACTTATAATTTACTTAGCGTTGTATCTGTCTTAATTAGTATCTGTTTAACTAAGTTAGCCTCCTGATAATGTAATTACTAGCAGATTACTCCGTAAGTTAGATCTGAAGTTATTAGTTTCAGAACTTCATAAATATCTAGCTTGACAACGATTTCAGACTTAAGTAGTTTTTAGCGCGCATTCACATATTTATTAGCATTAGCAAAAAAATATATTCAAAATTATTTTTTCATGCCCTGTGAATGAAAATCAATGTAGCCTTTTATTGGCATATAATTAAAAAAAACTCCCTTGAGGCTTTATTTAGATGATGTTCGCATTATTAAAATATATATAACGATACAATCAAGGTGCTGCGGAGTAACCCATGACTGACACTTTTTTACTTCTGTCACATGACCCCGTCCCGCGCGAACCTGTAATCACACCCGCTGCCTTCGTCCCCCTACACTCGCGGACCTTGAGAGTGTCACTAGCGAATTTGCCAAGTTTTCTAGCCACCTTTAATCTGACAGGTTTGTAAACTGAAAAACTAAATTGGAAATCGGATTTGGACTTTGTTGTGGCCCATCAATTGTATTGATTCGTGCTACAACAGGATTTGATTGATTCAATCGGACCGAACTGACGAGATTGATTGAAATGAAAATGATATTGACTTAGCTGATGCTGGCTGGCGTTTACGTAGGGTAACATGTATCCAAGGTAATAGGTTTTAGGTTGCTGTTGGTAGTAAACGAAATGCTGTAGGTAGCGTTGATGTGTTTTTACTTCTAAATACTTGAAAATTAATCGAAAGTTACTAGTCTAATGTATTTTCTGAGAATTTTTAGGGAGTTGTTTTTAGAGACTATGTTTGTTTAGATAAAAAAAACCCTCTCCAATGTTCTTAGTCCCGGAGAATTTTATACATTCCTTCTTTACCACAAATTCATTACCTGTCTAGTCTTACCACAACTGTGCCTTGGCCTTAGCTTTCAGAAAGAAAAATGATCCCCATGTTAAACAATGAAGCATCATCGTTGCCCTGTCCTTATTCCAACTTTATTTGGAGTCGAGACACCATGTCTACTTCTTTTTGACTTCGAAACTCAAAATCACTTATTGAAACTGAGCTATAAAATAGCACTTTTTGAAGGTGAAAAATTAGAAAAATCCATCCCCAAATCGCCCACCTTTCAGCACTTATTCCATGTATGTATTTGCTTGGATGAAGAAGTGTGCCCAAAAAGCAGCAACACAATATGTCTGTGGGTTTGAAGAAATTTTAAACAATATTTTATTTAAGTGTGTCTATCTCTATATGTGTGTGCATGTAACTACTCATCTCCATCTCCCGAGCCTTTTCCCAACTATGTTGGGATCGGCTTCCAGTCTAACCGGTTTCGGCTGAGTACCAGTGTTTTACAAGGAGCGACTGCCTATCTGACCTCCTCAACCCAGTTACTTGGGCAACCCAATATCCCTTGGGTTATTGACTTCAGACTGACGTCAGACTTACTGGTTTCTGACTACCCGTAACGACTGCACAAGGATGTTCAATGATAGCCGGGACCTACAGTTTAACGTGCCATCTGAAACATAGTCATTGGTGTCCAAGATATACTTAGAAAGTACATACAATCTTAGAAAAATGGCATTGGTACTTGCCCGACCTGGAATCGAACTCACGGCGTCACACTTGAGAGGTTGGCTCTTTAACCACTAGGCCACCACGACTTTTACTCGTACTCATACCTACTATAGAATAATTTATTGGTTTTGCATGGAGCGACCAGCAATAAATGTCTTTACCACAAATTGTTGCTAAAAACCTTTACCAAGTTTAGAACAGGGAAAGGCACACAAAATGTCGCATGTTCCTCATCAAGCACGAAGCAAATAATCACATTCTACATTTAATATGATATGCGGCAAGATGTTATTATGATTCTGTTTGACTACGCCGCCGTATGTATGGCATTTCGTGGAAATTAATGTTGTAGGTACCCGCAGTAGCCGGGGGCAACTGTTTCTTCGCTCGAGTTTCTTCATTAAAATATTTCACACTCAAATATTTTTTCTTGTGAATAAAGGTTTTTCATTTATTTTGGTATACTATACTAGCTGAAAAAAGTCAGTAACTAAAAAGTAGCTAAAAAAGTCATGGTGGCCTAGAAAAAGTCATGGTGGCCTAGTGGTTAAAGAGCCAATTTCTCAAGTATGAGGATAACTTGCTTGTATAACTAAGTTGTACTTATTATTAAAGGTCGAACTATTTAAATAATAAAACGTTTATACTAAAACATAATTAAGTTTATCGTGTCAAGCGTTCAATCTTAAACGGCTGAAGAAATTGAAATTTGGTATGACAACGGAGATACGCTTATTTTTATTCGGGATGTGGACGGAGTCGTAAGAGGAATCTGGTGTATAATTAAAATAATTCGTGACTTGCAAAGAAGCTTGCAACGAACAAAAATGTCAGCTATGCTCAGGACCCAGTTATCTCAGGATTTATTCTACTGGAGAGTTAACCTTACTAATTGGGACAAAACAGAGAAATTCCGGTGACTTTTAAACTAGTACATTTTTATAACATTCGTTTTACGCAAAATTCCATTAGTTAGAACTCCTACAGTGCTGTTTCAGTTAATTTATATTATACAAGCTTCCGTCAGCGGCTTCGCTCGCATTCTGTAAGAACTGCACACACGGGTAAAAAGTATTTGCGATAAATGAACTATCTAATACTGAAACCTTATATTTATTTTGTTTTATATATGTAGAACAAGTTCAAACCATACAATTCTGCCTGTGACAAAATTGTGTTTGCTGGGAAGTTTGTTCCTCCATTTCTTCCTCCCAGAGTTAACGCATAGGAAAATGCTGACTTTCAGTCTTCTCTGAATAAATTTTTTTAAAATTTATTTTACTCAAACTTAGTATCTAAATAAATATAACTTAAAAAAACACTAATACTCTAAATATATAAGAAATGCTTCCTAAAAACTAATATAAACTTACTTTTTTTTCAAATTGGCTCAAATATAGTTTCGGAGACCACCGCGTTCAATCAAGTAAATTCTTCGGCATTATAAAATTAGTACGCAGTATCAGTCGAACTAGGCGCACGGACACAAATTAATGAAAGTCATCGGATTTTCGCTCCAGAGAACAGCTGCCAGTCAGAAACTTCGATAGTTTGACGTGCAACAAAGAGGTAACTGGAGCAAAGGCGACATTACCTGGAAAACTTCGCCTGTGTAACGGTTGCTACATCCTAATACCGGATGTTTGAGAGAGCTTGAAGTTCAGCCTTTATAGGAAGAGAGCTTAGTAACTCGTTCGGAATGACCTCAACTTGATCTGATTACAAGAAGATCATTATAACGTAGGGTCAAAATCAAATCAAATCAATTTATTTGCCTTAAATGTTGGTACATTCAGGTCTTAACAAATAATATACAGGGTGTAACCGAAAGGGGGTATACATCCGAAGGGAAGACAATGTACTCGTAAAACTGAATAAATGTCATTATCATTCAACAGAAAAAAAATCTAAATTCCATATGATTTATCATTTAAATAGCTACCGTCCGGTAGTCTCATCCGCGTTCCTTAAGAGCTAGTTCGCCAACACAGATAATATATAGTTGCCTATAGTCTTTTTCGATAAATCGGCTATCTAACTTAGAAAGAATTTTTCAAATCGGTCCAATAGTTCCTGACTTAAGCACATTCACGCAGACAAACAAAATCTTTATAGTAAAGTTTTAGTAGAGATTTTTTATCGTAACGTCAAAAATTCAAAAGTGGAACGGATTTTCGCTAAAAATTGCAGAAGCGCATATTTTGTTGGCGTATAAAAAAAAAAACTAGAATACTGCTATCAGGAACTAAACTAGCTAAATAAAGGCGTTTACACGTACCTATATGTTCCTACGGCAGCGATCGACGTTGCATTGCCATTCGCTTCGGCGATTTTCACACGCTTTGAAGCACGCAACCATTCCCCAAACTCCATACGTGATTTAGAGTATAAAATAATATTGCATTTGTTTTTTTTTATCTCTAGAAATGTTAAGCCGACATTCACATATGCCTATAATATTTTTTTGGAGATTATTTGATCGGTTTTTATAGTCGTTTTGTTTAGTAAGTGAAAAGTATAGCTATTTAGTTTATTTTGTCTAATTAATACTGGCGAAATTATGATCCCATGAAATACGTTATTTTAGTCCAGGGTGATATAAGCACAGTAAGGTATTTATTATATTACACGTAATTTTTTTTATACTTTATTAGAAGTAAGTTGTTCCATCATCTCCCGAGCCTTTTCCCACCTATGTTGGTCGGCTTCTAGTCTAACCGGATTTCGCTGAGTGCCAGTGTTTTACAAGGAGCGACTGCCTATCTGACCTCCTCAACCCAGTTATCCGGGCAACCCAATACCCCTTGGTTAGACTGGCGTCAGCCTAGTAAGTTGTTTCATCATCTCCCGAGCCTTTTCCCAACTATGTTGGGGTCGGCTTCCAGTCTAACCGGTTTCGACTGAGTACCAGTATTTTACAAGGAGCGACTGCCTATCTGATCTCCCCAACCCAGTTACCTGGGCAACCCAACACCCCTTGGTTAGACTGGCGTCATACTTACTGGCTTCTGCCTACCCGTAACGACTGCCAAGGATGTTCAATGACAGTAAGTTGTTTATGGAATTTATTTAACAGTAAAGTTTTTTTTAATTAATTTTTTCACACGTTATACTACACTTTATCACATTTGTCCCTTTTAATACTTATAACAGTTTGTATATCGCAAAGGTAATGTGAAAATCATAAGGTGATGTTATAACATTTGAGACTGCTTCTTGTTCATTTCATCAGTATTATAATATATTCGCCTACTTATCTTTTTTATGTTTAAACTAGCTGTTCCTCGCGTTTCCACCCGCTGCCCTAGGGAACTTCTTCCCGCATACGGATAAAAAGTAGCCTATGTCCTTTCTCAGACTCTAAACTACATGTCTGCAAAATTTTATTTCAATCGGTTCACTGGTTTTGGCGTGAAAGCTCGACATACACACAGACAGACAGACAGAGTAACTTTCGCATTTATTATGTAACTAAGGAGTGAGGATAACATTTTTCATCAACCTAAATCTAGATTGTCTCTGTAACATACGCCTACGGGATAAAAATACATTTGTTTTCATAAGACGTACTTAAAGACGGCTATTATTTGCCTTTACGTGTTTTTTTTATGTTATAAAGCCTAATAACAGGGAGCTATAACCATGTTACGTCCACAGATTCTAGGAAATAATGATTATCACGTTGCTTTTTATACTTCTCTAGTTTTTCCCGTGGTATTGTCTGGATTCTGAGGAAAATACTAGACCAAATTTTTAGTCTATTTCTAGTTTTCAGGCTATCGTCACTATGTCATTATTATACACCTAAGTGGGTTAAATTGTTACACCATTATTGAATCTGATGAAAACTTTTTTACAAAGCACGGGTGTAATAATCACCAACTTCCAGACTCAGGGCTGCTCTATGAAAATTTATCGAACCCACGAAGCAATTTTGACCTGGGTCGAAAGTGGAACTCGAGACCCCATGCACAGCCGTTGAGTAATGCGACTACTAGACCAACGAGGCAGTTACCGACACCTTAATATATACCTACAACGGTGTCCGCAATACAGAACCCTCCGAGCTGTAACCGTTCATGCTTCTAAAAACATAGAGCACCCCTGTAGTTATTTGCTAGTCTAGCGAATTTCAATTTATTGCCTCGCCAGCCCCTTTGGGATCGCTAATATGTTTTGCCGCCCGCCTTGAGCAGTTCTCGGTAGCCACGTAGGACATAACACTATTATCAGAAAATAGAAGATAGACAATGTTTTATTTAAAAATATTCAACGCTTTCTGTGTCAAAGGTCTAGTGATATGTGTCGTGTGAAATGGTAAATATGTATTTGATTTTAGGCTCCTGGATGGTTGTATTACATTACATAATAGTTTAAATTATTGAATCAGGCGTTACTTTGCGGAAATCCATTACATAATTGTTAGGAAGGAATATCTAGTTTTAATTCCGCGAGACGAAAATCCAGCACTGGGTGCAGGATGGACAATACCATGGCTCGGGCGCGGACCCGAGCGCCGAGCGGTCATCGAGTCAGATCTCCTGAGGATGCCCCGTGGAGGGGCGAAACACGTGTCGAGTCGGCTTGGTTGCAGGGCTTGCTACCTTTTCTCCGTATGCGGGTGCATAAGGGCGGGAGGGTGGTATCTTTCCTTCCTGTGCTTGTGTATGTAGGCTGGAGGGTGTTATTGAGTTGCATCCTGCACCCAACGCTGGATTTTCGTCTCGCGGAATTAAAACTTTCCTTACAATTATTATAATCGTTTGTTTGAAACAAACTAGTCAGCTTGTTCGATGCTAATTTGGCATCGCTCGTGGCTAAGTAACAGCCGCACGGGTCGATTGATCAATAAGGCTCAGCTAAGCTTAGCGCGGTTGGTCCGTGTATGGGTGACTATATCTTGTCATGAGGAGTTCCTCCGTGTTTCGAAAGGCACGTTGACTTGGTTAGTCCCGGCTGTTACTTGTAAACTTTGTTAGTCGTTACAGATACCAAAGACTGATTAAAGGTGATAGTCAGAAGCCAGAAAGTCTGACCAGTCTCACCAAGGGATACTGAGTTGACGACCCCGTTGGCGCAATGATAATTCCACGCCGGACTGCCGAGCCGATCGTACCGGGAATCGATCCCAGCTGAAGGTCCCGGGTTCGATTCCCGGAACGATTTGTGTGATGAGTATTCTCGTGGGCTGTGGTCTGGGTTTTATTATACGAGTATGTATTCATTGTGAAGTAACTATATGTAATTAGGGCACCGTCTTCAAAATGTCTACAAAAAGATTCGAATTCTAAATCGATAGACTTCTACTCGATTTGAATATTAATAAAGTCGTACAGACGCCAGCACATCAAGCTACCCGAAACTGTCTAATTTTCCCAATCAATTTTGAACCATATGCTTCAGCGACAAGGATGAAAATCTATTAGGGGAATTTGACAGATTATAGTAGCTTGATGTGCTGCCGTCTGTAATACAAACAAAGCTTGTATTGTTATAGGATCGGTCGTAATCGATTAAGTTATAGGCTTCTCGATATGATTACATTACGGAAACGGATTAGAAATTATCCGAATCGTGAGTATGATACGTAAACTATTATAGCCGTTTCTGGGTATTTGCCGATCAGAATACCTACTATGACTTATCAGACCAGTTCTATTGTGTGAAATGAATAGTAATATTACAATTGATAGTGAATTAGCTAGAAATATCGAGTATTAGGTATAATTTTATACGTAGTGTCTTAGTGGTTTCAACCGCTTAAGTACGCGCGTGTGGGTTTGATTCTAGGTCAGGTAAGTATCAATGCAATTTTTGGCAGTTATGTAAAGACGCTAGCAAAGCAAGCTACTATAATCTGACAAATTTATTTAATAAATTTTAAATGTTATTGCTGAAGTTGGTTGGGAAAATTTCGTTATCATTGTTTATTTTTTAGATTGTAGCAAATAGGTAAAAGAATAGAAATTCCTGAAAAATATCCTTACATAAGCCAAGTTTGTTTTTCAAAACCCATATTCAGCGTCCATATACTTACTTACACCTATTGAAAAGGAGAATAAAACAAAAGACTATCAACCACTCAATTGACTGCAAAGGATGGAACAGAATCAATATACACACTTTAAATAAATAAAACCATGTAAAAAGTAGGCTATTTTTATTGAAATTCTAGATTTTTTTCTGCGCACTAAATCAATTTGCTAGAATACCGTAGCCTCAATCCAATTGGTACCCTAATGAAGTCAGTGGTTCGTGTCGATCGGGAAAAACCGCAAGATATTTTATTCATACCTCTTGCTTGCTCTCAAATCTGTATAATATTCGGATGGTTTGTTGTATTGATATCGGTTTTACTGCGATGTAATCTATACCTATGTAATCTCTATACATAATTATGTAGTACCCTATTGCGTTTTCGTTACTGTTTCTTTAATATTAATGATTTAGGATACATATTGTATGTTTTAAGTTATTTTTACCATCTATGTATGTAACATTGATTATGTGATTCAGGCCGATTGTCGGCTACGGCGGCCGGTCTCTTTTATGGAGATCAGCGAGTTGCGCAGGACATATTATAGTGCACAAGCATTCGCACAGACACAGGTGCACTCTCTTTTCCCTCGCTCTCATAGTCCGATAGGACGGCAATCCGACAACACCGGAGAGAGATCAGGCGCAGGACTAAAAGTACCAGCCTTTCGAGTATGATACCAGGCAAGTACCAATGTAACTTATCAAGTTATACGTACTTTCTAAGTTTATCTTGGACACCAATTACTGATTAAAGGTGAAGGAAAACATCTCGAAGAAACCTGGACTATAAAGTCTGAAATCACCAACCCGCGTTGAGCAAGCGTGGTGAGCAACGCTCAATCCTTCTCCGTCGGAGAGGAGGCCTGTGCCCAGCAGTGGGATGACAAAAAGGCTGTGATGATGATGATGATGAAGAAATAAAACAAAGTAATTCAGAATGACAATAATTTATTAAAAAACATTTAATCAAGAGTTCTAAAACGTTTGTTCACAGCTAAAATACTAAAGGCCAGTTCAATAACATTACGGTTACGTATCGGTAATCGTCGAAAATTCCGGCCAGAGTGATATTTGCATACAAACTTACAATAATGTTCTTACGATTACAGACGGTTTTATGTAACTCTTAAATTATTTCGTGTTGTTTTTACATTATTATATTTTTATTTATGTATTTGTATTTTGTTTTGTAGTGTGTTATTTTTAATAGTAGTTTTATGTACAGGAAAAATAAACTTTATGTTTTTGATATTATGATATAATTTTAAATATTATTGATAACTATAAATATTTAGACACTTGATTATTTAGCAACCCAGTCATTTTTTAACTAATATATAAATTTTATTACATTTACTAAGAACATTATTAAAATTAATTACATCACAAAACTAAACTCGCTTCTTCCATTACAGTACTAATTAATTAAAATTATTGTCCTTAAATAATTTAAAATAACAATTTATCTAATATTTGTATGGACATACTTGAAATAAACTACCAATAAATTAATTATACAATATTATCTGAGAAAATTATAGACGTATACTATACTAAATATAAGGATTAGTTGCATACTTTGGAACCAATATGGCTCTTAAAAATGCATTTAATATCGGCACAATAGTGCACATTTAATGAGTCTAATTTTAATGAGTTAAACAAATTAAATTTTCCATTTATTCTATGTCATTATCTGCCTAGCCTTTTCTCAATCGATGTTGGCCGGCTACCAGTCTAACTTGGTGCAGTTGAGTACCAGTGTTTTATATGGAGCGACTGCCTATCTGACCTCCTCAACCCATGTTACCTAAGGCAACTCGACACCTTAGTAAAACTGGTTGTCAGACTTTCTGGCTTCCCATAACGTCTGCCTAAGATATTTAAATGACAGCCGTGATCAACCAACTCAACGTGCCTTCCTAAACAGGGAGGAATTTGTACTGAGAAAATGGTCACATATCCAGGGACAAAACGCGCCAAGCGTTGCTTAACCTTATGATCGATCGACGACGACCTACCTCCTCATGTATTTTATGTCTTTTTGGTATTTTAAAGTAAAATCAAAGTAATTATCATCGGAAAGTCACATTTCAATACTAAAATTCAGTAACAATTATTTACGTTAACTTTCTGTGTAAAACGCAATTGGACCTACGTACAACATCATTAACATAATTTAGTTCTCATTTACTTAAATATATTTACTCAAACCACTTATAACTAATTATGAAATCAAATTAAAGTTACTTGAAGCCGTAAGGCGGGAGTTTCCGGAACGATTGTTGTGTAATTAATTAATAATTATAATGCTTAACTGCTCGTTCGAGTGGAACGGAACGTTATTTCGGTTATGCGTTTTATTTATGTATAAACAGAAATATTTTTTATAAAATTGCTTTTCTGTACAGACGCCAGCACATCAAGCTGCTACAATTTGTCAAATTTCCTTAACAGATTTTCAACTTTTTCGCTGAAGCTTATGGTTCAAAGTCGATTGGGAAAGTTTGTCAGTTTCGGGTAGCTTGATGTGCTGGCGTCTGTACGTACAATCATGCCGCAGTTAACTTTAATGAAGCAGGTGTGATACTTGGAAATTATTATTAATAATAAATTGTAGTTCCTTAATAGTCGGATGTTATTGAGTAATAATACCTGGAAAAGTTACTTAAAAAACGTTATTTAAATAAATAAGGTATTCATTCCTTCTATGTATGAGAAAATGCTTGCTTGCAGTGGCACAATATTTTTCTCAATAATGAGGCGTATTTTTTTCTAGTCACGGCACTTCAAGCTTACAATTCCATGAAAAGGCAGGGCGCGAACAATGACACCTGTGTTTGCGGGTCAAGTGGTCATGCCGCAGTGTCATTTGCAAAACTACAGCATTTATTTTTTAAAACAAAAATAGAACAACACAGTAATCTTCATAAAAAACATCAAGCCTCACATTTCTTTATTATTCAGCATGTAAAAAGGCAATTTACGTAAGACAGATCGACTTTCCAAAATAATCATAAATATGCGTATAATGAGCCTTGGATTTGAACCCGGAATGATAATCGTTACTCAGATTCGGTACAAAATATTTTATACAGTCCTTCAAAAACATGCTGTGTAGTAACATAATAATACTAGTATATTTTCATGAGTGTATTATTTTATTTTATTTGGATTTATGTGAAATAGATACAAAATATTTGACATCATTACAAATATTTGTGACATTATAAAAATACAAAGTAAATCGATGATTATTTTTATTATTATTTTTTAAATCAAACCATACATACAATAATAATTATTATAACATACATCTAATTGTTTATATATTTTTCTTTATTAATTAATTAATTTTATTAAATACAATAAAAAATCTAAGACATACCATTTAAACTTTATGAGCAACGTATTTTCATAAAAATGATATCCGAACTAGAGCAATCCGAATTATTTAAATTCATTTACACCTCTCCAGCACCACCTTAATATAAAACATGTAACGACATATTTAAATTTTTAAAATTAATTTACTAAAAAATAAAGTAATATACATATTTATATATAAGGTCTAACAATACTAGTGCACCATATTTTTACAAGTCATCTAGAACATGCTTATCACAAAAAAGTCATGAAAACAACAACATATTTTATTAAATTTATCGTCACAGTCGCTAAATTGTACGCGTAACGCCGGTCTCTATGAAGGTGCTCGATCGTTGAACTTTCGTAATTCAACTTTTTTTGGAGTAGACATGATCCTTAGCATGTACTAGATGACCTGTAAAAATATGATGCGCTAGTATTGTTAGACCCTATATATACATAGATGAACAAGCTTCGCAAACAAACAGTACCTACGAGTGACGTCAATATTGTTATGCAATAACTACTAATAATAATTATCACGGTACCTATGTAATACATAAATATCGTTTAAAATTTGGTAACACTTAAACGTTTCAGTGTCTGGCACGACTCGCAATTTAATTAACCTATAGTTTATTAACCCTACGCAGGCAAAATTTACGTAATTACCGATATAACGAGTATCCTAACATAAGACTTGGTACTCAATAGGCAATTTAAGTCACGATTTTGAATTATGGAAAAAAAATGTGAGGATTTTTGAGTACTTTTATATGTCTATAAACATATTGCATTGTATTGATATGAAAAATAGAACATTTGTTCGCGAGCAAATTAGCTAAGGTCACTACATGTTTCGATGACACGCAAATGGCTTGAATGAATGACATTTATTAAATAAAGCTGAACCGATTAAAAGCAACTAAAATTACCTAAATCTTACAAAACAATCGTAATCTAGAACGGCTATTTATATAATAATTATTCTTAAAACTACATTTTTTTTCGTTCCCAAAAATAAATTTTCTTATTTTTTACCTTGGCACTCGTATCTATATCACAGATCTTTGACTAATGCCGTCATTGTTATGACGTACGTACTTTTTCACTGTAGGTCAGCACCGCTCTACCCTCTTTGAAATACTTTGGACATTTGATTTGTTGATTGTCGAAATAGTTTTGAGAATTTTTAAGTGCGAAAGACCTCCCTCCTTCGATTAAAATAGACAGAAAAAGTTTCGCCTATCTAGAACAATCTCCAGACCTTACAAATTATACTGAAGTTCAATCTGGTCCAGTATATTCTGTGCATTCTTCATAATCTGGTTAGTCGTTAGTGCGGCGACACCAGACTGCGATCGCTTATCGATATTTAAAATCAGTGAATACAATATCTCCCTGTCAGTATACCGATATTTTCTAATAATTTGACATTGATCCCACAAGAGTGATACCTCTTTAGAACTACAAGTTGTCGTGACCTATTTCTTCCTTCGTCTCGCACAGATAACTTTTGAGTTTATCGTGACCTTGCTTCGACTCCTGATCAAACAGTTTATTAATCGTATCCTTGAAAAAACCTTTGGGTTGAATAAAACTTTCCAATTTTGTTTCTATGGAGAGCTTTCTTTTTTTATTATCATTGGCTAGGCGAGGGAAGTCTAACGAATAACTTTGCCGTATTATCTGTTGCGTTTCGGCGTTTTGTTGGTCGGCTTCTATTTGGTGAGGGTCTTTATTGGTTTTGTCGGTCGAATGGTCTTCATACGCCTCGTTGCCGAACACATTGCTAGCGCTCGCCTCCGCGCACACGTGTTCCGGGGCTTTGGTGAACAGTAAGCGCTCAGAGTCCATAAAAGTTAACACTGGAGATCTTTCGCTAATCACTTTGCAGGATTCCCCGAAAAGGTCTAGTTTTTTGACATTGCTATTGTTACTACTGTCTTCGTCGTATACGGTGTCGCCAGACCTCTCAGCGTCAGAGTTCCTACTTTCGGGTATGGTGCAGAGATCGGGATCTCTCGTGAATGTTCGGTGATATTCGTTGGTTGTCATTTCTGAAACGTCGTCGTTGAAAACGATTTTTTTACCTTTAGAATTTTTGTGAGTACTGGATAAATTGGTTTCTGATGAATTGAAGCGAGTGGTATTGTTGAGGCTGGATAATTTGTTGGCCGGCGACGTAAGAGTATTGTTATAACCTTTTTCAGCTTGAGAATTCTTGCTCTTGGTATGGATTCCAAATATCCTTTTGATTGAGTTTCTGAACTGTAACAATACATGATTGGATGAGCTACTAAGACAAATATATTATATGGGGCAGTAGTATTGGATACTTACTTGTGTATTCATGCCCACGTAGATAAGTGGGTCGTAGCAAATGGAGCTCTTGGCGACTAGTGCTGGTATGACTCCAGCCCCTGGTGAGACCTGCACACCAACAAAAATGTGTTAGTGGAACCATGATCAAATGCGAAATAGGTATATCCTAATATGCATAACTCTGACTCAGCGAACTTTCTAGTTCAGTTCATATTTTATAAGCAAACGTAGAAACTAATTTATAAAATAAATAACTGATGATTTCGCTACATTTCCACGTTTGACATATAACTATTCCTTTAACAATAACTTTATGTCAACAGAATAACATCAGCCCAAATAAATAAACAAAATCTAATCAAAGTTACACAAAGCTTGCAAATGGATTGAGAGGCTATTTTTTTAGATTTAGTTACGAAATTATCCTTTGGTACGCGTATAAGTTCTGCTTGTGCTATCAATGCAGTCTTTATCTATGAGACAATTTCCTATTTGCTATGTCAAAGGCACTCGGGATAACTAGATAGAGAACGATGAGCGCTTTCGTGAACCATTAGAAATTCAATACGATTCCAGTATGTAATTTATGAGTCTGTGTCGAAGTTTTAATTATATTTGTATAGTTTCTTTGTTTTGTATGAACTGTTCTGATAGATTGCTTTTGTTTTGTATGTTTTATGGATGTTTTGTGGTTTGTTTTATAGCGGATATGTGAGTTTATTAGACCGCAATTGCATCGTACTCAGATAGACGGTACGATGCAACCCTATCTTAAATGTCATAGTTTAGTGATGCGTGGTAACCTTGTAATAAATTTATCGATATTAATATTATAAAGCTGAGGAGTTTATTTGTTTGCTTTAACGCGCTAACCTCAAGTTTTACTGGACATCGTTGATCGAGGAAGGCTACATTTTATCCAGGAGCACGAAATCGTTTTCAAGGAACGTAGGTAAAACCACTAGTGGAAGTTAGTTCATTTATATGCTTACAATTGAAAGTTGGTTAAAATGTAATTCATTTAGACAATATTTGTAAGATCCCCCACACATTGCAAACTTTTTTTCGGCCGATTGTTTGGAGTTAGAGTTTTTAGAGTTCAAAAAAGATGAAGTATGGAGATGAACGATAGAAATCTATCAGATATCATGTCAAGATATTTTTTTTTGTTAAATTCACAATTACTTTCAAAATAAAACAGCAAACCATTATGACAGATATTGTTCAACAGCTATTCAGTAATTTGCGGGGGCTCCAAATGTACATACATACGCCAGCTTATCAAGCTACAGAAACTGTAAAATTCTCAATCAAATTAGCGATAAAGTTGAAAATTTATTAAGAAAATTTTATACACTGTAGTAGCTTGATGTGCTGGCGTCTGTACGTTTAGATCAGAAGAAAGGGCGTGATACGATAGGACATAAGATACCACAGTAAAAGTGTGTCTCTAAAATCTACCCTCTAAGGCCGGCTTTTATAAATCTGAGGATCAAAAAACTAAGATCCTTTTGTGTACGAAATACCTTTTTTAAGATGTAACAAAAGTGAAGGGTTTGGGGATGTTAGGACCAAAACAAAGGTTCATCAAAGATTCTATGGTACGGAAGCGGACTTACGCATCATTATAATGGGTCCCCATTTCATGGAAATTCCTATATCATTTGTGTGAACATGTATATGGGAATGCATGGTGAAATCTCATGTACGAAATTCCTTGAAAGATGTTATAATCTTTGTTATTGTCGTGGTGGCCTAGTGGTTAAAGAGCCAACCTCTCAAGTATGAGTGCGTGGGTTCGGGGGTTAGGCAAGTACCAATGCAACTTTTCTAAGTTTGTATGTACTTTCTAAGTATATCTTGGACACCAATGACTGTGTTTCGGATGGCACGTTAAACTGTAGGTCCCGGCCGTCTTTTTCTATTAAACATCTTTGGCAGTCGTTACGGGTAGTCAGAAGCCAGTAAGTCTGGTATCAGTCTAACAAAGGGGTATTGGGTTGCCTGGGTAACTGAGTTGAGAAAGTCAGATAGGCAGTCGCTCCTTGTAAAACACTAGTACTCAGCTAAACCCGGTTACATTGGAAGCCGACCCCAACATATGTAGTTGGGAAAAGGCTGTGAGATGTGAGATGATGGATCTTTGTTGCTGGGGGGATTCTGCGCTACTTCGTCTTTCCATTAAAAACACATGGTAAAGGGTTTTATCGGCTGTCTTTCGTTTCCAAGTTCGATAAGTGTCGATTTATCAGCCTAATATGAATGAATGATTTAGAGTTTGACAAATACGTATTGTATTTTATTTTTAGTCTACTTGAGCTATTTAAGGCCGAAATTAATAACCTATCTATCCGTTGTTTTGCTTACTAGAGACAGGAATTTGACTAAAATTATATGGGGCTAGTGTCAAAATTCAATCTCTATTAAACAAAACAACAGGTTATTCATTTCGGTCGATAGCTGTTTCGTGACAAATATTTCTTATTTCTTATCTAAATAAATTATAATATGGCTATTATATATATAAGGTTTAATATCAATGTGCCTATTCAACAAGCTAGAAATTTCTTTTTTTTCGGTGTCATGTAACATCAGCCTATCGTAGACGTCTAGAACACCCAATTTAAAATTGATTAAAGAGTTTCGTGAGGCGAAGAGCGATCACAACTATGAATATTCATTATTTGACTGACAAACAATTGGATAGGATCAAAGAAATTCGATTATTGAATTTATCGGAATCGTAACGGTTTGGTGTAAGCTGGACTAGGCGATTCGGAATTTAAATTACACTTCATTCTTTTTACACAATTGGAATGTGAACTAGGTCAAAAAGAAAATACTTTATCATTTTGTCATCAATCATATGCATCTTAAAATAATGTCAGTTTCATTTATCGTTTTGAACCGATTTTTTTTTCTTTTTTGTTGATCATATTATCTAAATAATTATCCTGCTTGATGTGTGTCATAGGTCACAAATTGCAGAGAGAGTAGTAGCCGTTTTTGTCAATTCAATTTGAATTCTGCTTTTTGTCTAAATAAAAAAGAATTGATCCTGTGACATGTAGGGCCACTTTAACAATGCCTGAATAGCCACTATCTACCAGATACATTCAAAATGGAACAGAATTTGTATAAAATTATCTTCCAGATAACTTATCTGGAACTTTTTCGTAGTTGGTGAAAAAGGCCCTAAAACGCAGTACGAAATCACTTAATCACGATGTCAAATCAGCTTTGTTATATCTATACGTTCAACAAATCCTAATAATATTATAAACTTGAACCTTTGTAAGTATGGATGGATATTTGTTACTCTTTCACGTAAAAACTACTGAAAAGATTTTTATGGATCTTGGCAGTAATATAACTTATACATCAGAATAACACGTAGACTACTTTTTATCCGTTTGCGGGAAGTATTTCCCTATAGAAAAAGGGCGAAACCGCAGGCTAAAGCTAGTTGCTTCACAAACAATACTTTCACGAATAGATGTAGGTAATAAATCTGTCCCTTTGTATAGAACAACACGTAAACGATTTTCCAGGCTATTAACATAATCCGCTTAATGATAGTGCATTGCGGCTATAAAATATTCCAGGTACCATTTATTTGGACTAAATACTGTAATGGTGAACGCACATCCATTGGAATCAAACGTGCCGAACGATCCGAAAGAATCGATTTCATAGATCACATCGAAAGAAGTTTTCGTTCAATTTAACAAACAAATTCTTCTACATTTTTGTTATAAAGTCCCTGAATCATCAGCCGGCCTTTTCCCAAGCTGTGTAGGGATCGGCTTCTAGCTTTAACCCGATGCAGCTTGGTAGGTACCAGTGTTTTACGCGTTTTAGCGACTGCCTATGACCTCCTCAACCCAGTTACCCAGGCAGACTTACTGGTTTCTGACTACCCGTAACTGGTTGTCAGACTTTCTAGCTTCTGACGATCCATAACGACTGCCGAAGATGTATCAAGGACCACCGGGACCCACCAATTGAAGGTGCCTTCCGAAACAAGGAGGAACTCGTCATGACAAAATGGTCCATCCACGGACCGACCGCGCCAAGCGTTTCTTAACCTTATGATCGATAGATCCATGCAGCTGTTACTTAGTCGAGCTATATCTCCCTGAATAAATAATCTAAAAAGGACATTTTTGTTTCCTCGTTTGTAGCTTGAGAAGTTGAAAATTTGGAAAATTGTTTTGTTGAGTTGGGAAGCTACACTTTCCCTGGGCTATATTTTACCCGGGTACCGGGTGTACCGCGCTTGTAAGATAAGTTCATTCGCGAGGCGGATGAAAACATGAAATCACCGAAAACGGTGAAACACTATTGTCATCGAAAATTTTTTTTTTTTTTTGATGATATTTACACTTTATTTACACAACAAAATTTAAATATTTACATAAAAAATATATACATATATATAATTAAAAAATGGCGTCAAAAAATTCCTCCTCATCGCTGCTCGCTGGGAGTGTACCCAATAGGCTGGCGGCATTGCCACGTTGGATGGCAAAATTAAATTGACATAAAACAACAATATCACAGATAAGCATAAAAGTCGACAACGAAACTGAAATATCTCATAGTTTCATATGCTCATAATGACGTCACACTCCCCCTCCATAGCATAGCAACGTGGCTTTGTGACAGAAATAGTGCATAAGGTGGCGCTTTTCCGTCTCAGTTCTTCAGAAAAAAGCTATATTTTTCTACTAATGTGCCTGCATTATAAGCTTAATAATTTGACTGGTTTAATGTATGGGATAAGTGGGCAAGTAATGGTGGCCTAGTGGTAAAAGCACCTCCTTTCATATACCAGTGTGTGGGTTCGATTCCAGGCAAGTACTGAAATATTTTTTTTTTGTATATGTAGTTTCTAAGAATATCTTGGACACCCACTGACTCAGTGTGCAGTGTCTTGGATAATAATCTTACCTACGTTATTTTGAAACGGTGTATTTAACTTAACTTTAAGTATTACCAGTTTTCCGTACTAATGTGACTATAAAACACAGAAATTATTTTTCAAATTGGTCCAGTAGTTCCTGAGATTATCGCTTTCAAACGAACAAACTCTTCAGGCTATAATATTAGTGTTTTTTTACTGCACAAATGATGAACTAATAAGTAGAGCAATGCTTGTATTACCATAGATCAAGTTCGTGTAATTTTCAGATATTAACTAGAAAAAATAAGAAACTTAAATATCACGAAAGACTACCCAAACTTTTAAAAAAGTAAACAAAATGACACAGATTTATATTTCTTTGTTAAACAAAGTTTTAACAAACTTATAATAATGAAATATTGTTTTGAATTTAATATTGTTAAGTAATTTATGACGAAAGTTTCGAGAGAGTATTGTGGACTAGCTATTTCCACCGGTTTCGCCCGTTTCTCATGGGAAATTTGTCATTTACCCGTATAAAAAGTAGCTTATAGCCTTCGTCGATAAATGGGCTATCTGACATTGAAATATTTTTTTCAAATCGGACATGTAGTTACTGAGATTAGCGCGTTCAAGCAAACAAAGTCTTCAACTTTATGATATTAGTAGATTTAGAGTTTTTTATTATTGTATACTTTTGGTTGGGAATTCGTTACTGGAATTGGTTAAATTTTATCAAATTATCTATTTAGAGCTTTTCCGTAGCTTTGGCCGGACGGCCTTGCTAGTCAAAAAATTTCGTATTATTATTAAACAATATTCTCAAGATCGACGCGTTTTCCAGAAGTATTATTAATAAATAGATCATAAAGTATTAACATACTAGCTTAAATAATAATTTGCTGCGTCAGTAGTTGGCCAACCATATAGAACGCTGCCGGCCGACAGGAGACGCGACCAAGGTGACCACTCTCGGTGGTTGGTTTGGATTGTGGAGAGGGCCTTTTAGGCCCCTCGTCCACGGCGACTTTTTGTAGCCATGCAGTTGCGATGCTGTCGCGCGTAGGCATCGATACAGACGCAAAGCGGTCTGTATCTGGATACAGTCGCGATGCAAACGCTATTCGGTCGCGATACAAACGTGATTCGGTCACGATGCAGTTACACGGATGTTCGGCACACTCCCTCTCCTTCTGTTCTTTCTCCGATGTCATCCAACGCTACGTCGCGCGTTTGTATCGATACAATCGCGACGCAGTAGCGCGTTAGTAGTGCGCTGTAAATGTGACAAACACGTGTTAGAAGCGATGCATCGCTGAAAAAAGTCGCCGTGGGCGAGGGGCTTCTTCGTAGGTAGACGCGAGTAAATCCGTAGGAAACTACTAGTTTCATGTAATAGTTGTGTAGTCAATCTTCAAAGAATTAACCACGGCAATCAGTTCAACCTCGATCGATCGATCTGTGCGGTTGGTGTTGACCCACTTTAGCGTTTATATGTACTCTAAATATATTTATTGCAATGTAATGTTAACTTTGGTGCATATAAACAAACACACGTGATATTATTATAAAGTCGATTTCTGTGAATAAATATAGGTAACATTTTGCACGTGTTCGCCTTAGGCTGGTGCGGCGTCGGGCCTATAGAATGAACATAGTGGGTTCTAGTCAGTAAGAGTCTGACACTCCCTCCGGCTGTACGCTCAGTTGGAAAAGTGTTTGATTAATATAGAAACAAATATGTTTAAGGTTGATGTCCAGACAAGGTGCGGGAAATTGAAGTTCATAATGTTTTTTTTTTTTATATATTTTATATAAGTTATCATCATATATAAGGGATGATCTCGTCAATTACTTTAATTATATACCTTTAAGTAGTTTTTATGTCTTTGTTTAAGTTTGAAAATTCAATTAATGTTTTTCCAAAAAAAAAACATTTGAATTGAGAGAACTGGGATAACGACTAGGTCAAAAATAAAATACTTTATCATATTCATTTTGTAAAGCATCTTAAAATAATGACAGTTTGATTTATCGTTTTGAACCGAAAATTGTTTGCATTTTTTTATTGATAATATAATCGAAAGAAGTATACGGCTTGATGTGAAAAAAATATTGTTCTATAAAAGTATTGAATTTGACTAGTTGTCGCCTACCGTACTGTCAGTAATCGAAGACATAAAAAAATACTTTTTGGTATAGGTATTAGGTACCATTTATAAATAGACTCTCAAATATTAAGGGCCAGTTTCACAGGTTACGGATAGCCACTATTTGCCAGATGAATTAAAAAATGGAACAGAATTTGTATGAAATTATCTGCCAGGTAAACTATCTAGAACTTATCATCAACCGGTGAAACTGGTCCTAACTGCTATAGATTCAATATTTCGTTGAATATCAAAAATAAAATCTGATTCTAACATTTTGTAATAGCACGTTTCCTTGTCATAAATAAGAACAAAACACTTACGATTCCTTCTGTAGCAAATTGCTCCATTAAGGCAAACAGCGAGTAGGGTGTCCACGCGACAGTGAAGGACACTATCATTATGAACACCATAGCTGTAGCCTTTGCTTCTGCTCTGGAAACTCGGCCTAGACGCTGGGAATTCTGAAACCAATAATAAAAAGAAGTTAAATATTTGTACAAAGGCATCATTTCTGAATTCTTTATTGAAGATATGAGACTCATTTCACACATGGCCCCAATGTAAGTTGCTTATATGGTTGTCAAATGAACTGATAAGATGATTTTTGAACAAATTTTTTTTCTTTCACACTTTCACACAACGTCATCTGATTCCAAACTAAGCAGAGCTTGTACTATGGGTACTAGACAACTGATAAACGTACTTATATGTTTCTTTTGTAAAGACTACATGTCTTTACATACGTATTATAGATAGGAACGCTTTATCTAGGACATGTGCGGAATTTAGGTGTACTTTGTCCTCATATTTTGGTCGTGATTCATGGACACCCTATAACTATATCTTAGTGCTGTAATTTTTCACTGAACGCAAGTCTTTACTTCATGTACGTAAGTTCTGTCTAAATAAAAAAAAAACATTTCCAAGAAAATGAATCTCAAATAATAATTATATCAATACTGGATTCGTAATTTGATTACTTTTCTGATTAAGTGTCCTAAGACTTCTAAATTCGCGTAATTAGTAAGTTGGTGCCGACGCCAGCATATCAAGCTACCCGACATTGTCAAATTTTCCCAATCAACTCTGAATCACATTCTTCAGCGATAAAGTTGAAAATCTAATAAGGAAATTTGACAGATTGTAGTAGCTGGATGTGCTGGCGTCTGTACAATTTTCTTAATGAAGTTAGCTAATTAATGCTAAGAAAGTCTTTTTGACTGAAGGCAGCCGAATTATATTCATAATTTTATACATGTACTTAATTCGTTTCAATTACGCGCCTAAGTATTGATAAAGCCAAGACATATCATAACTTTGTTTCATTGAAAAATACTCCTATTTTGATACGAATGAACGTAAACAGGCACTAATTGGGATGAAGGTCAAGGTCAAAAATAAAATATTTTATCATATTCAATTTGTAAAACATCTTAAAATAATGACAGTTTCATTTATCGTTTTGAACCGAAAATTGTTTACATTTTTTTATTGATAATATTACCGGCTGATTAAAGATGAAGGAAAACATCTCGAGGAAACCTGGACTATATAAAAGTCTGAAATCACCAACTCGCATTGAGCAAGCGTGGTGATTAACGCTCAATCCTTCTCCGTGTGTAAGTATACGGCTTGATGTGAAAAATCTGTGACGTCAAATCTTAGTAAGTCATACAAATTGCAGTACTTAACAATTTTTGACAGTTCAATAAAAGTAATGAATTTAACTAGTTGTCATCTACCGTATTTTTACATCGATATTATTTCTCGTAAATCATTCACATACTTACGATTTTATTACGCAGGTTATAGAAATCATTAATACATATTTTTTATGAATGATAGGTACACAAATAAGCGTAATAGTCTATATTTTTCAACTTATGTCAATTCAATGATATTGAAATATACGAATATAAAAAATATAAATATATTTTCTTTCTGGCGTATCGTACTGAATGAATGCTTTCTAATAATAAGATAAGCAGCTTTGAGCTACCTAGATATATGAAATAAGCTGAAGTATTGAAAACGCTTACAACTTTTTGTAAGATGTTTCATCATGTCGATGAAAAATGTACAGGCGGCAACACATCAAGCTGAGTATAACCTGTCAGATTTTCAACTTTATCGCTGAAGCATACGGTTCAAAGTTGATTGGGAATATTTGACAATTTCGGTTAGCTTGATGTGCTGGCATCTGTACTACTCGTAAACACTTTATGTGTGTTATTTTAGAGATTCATTTTATAAGGCTGTATTTCTATATTTATATGAATCTGCTTAAAATTTTGGGTAGTTAAATTTTATTTAAAATATTAACTTCACAACACCCAGCTTTCAATTATCTGTTATTAAAGGACACATTTTGATATCAATTTTAATTAAAATGTTGTTATGTGAACAGACAATAAGAGTATACATATGTGTGTGGTATAGAATAGGCACCTTTATATTTGTAGTGTAGACATTTTATCGAGCAACAAGATGACAAAATAATAATGATTATTATTTATTTTAATTATTAAAAAAATGACTTCGGCAAAGAAAAACATTTTCTATATGGTTTTAAAAACACATTTAAAAAAATATGAATATTCATTGACCGACACTAGATTCCTAGGTATAAATCTATAGCACTCCACGAAATTTTAAATTTTTATAACAAAATGCCTAACTAGGCATTTTGTTATGTATCAGTACTTTATCCTTCAATGGCATCCAGTTAACAAACAATATTAAGACCTTATCATTTATGAAAATAAAAACCACAACTCTATAAATTACATAAAATATTTTGTTTTAAGATTTAAACGAAGTCTTGGAGAAAAGAGTCCATTACATTGGAAGGGATTTTCCAAGTTGTCTGGAGATTTTATGCTAATTACCGACTGAACAATAAACAATTAAAACCTTCTTAGATAATTTCTTACATTATTCTTTTTTTTAAATTGACGTTGTTTGTTTCGTTTTTCGAAACATCTCTGAACTGACATAAAACTTGTTTATATAAAAGCAAAACATTAATGGCCGGTTTCACAGGTTCCGAATAGCCACTATGCACTGGATAAATTAAAAAAAGGAACAGAATTTGTGATGTGACAGACCCTTATACGGCCTGTTTCACCATCTACGAATAAGTTCCAGTTAGTTTATTTGGTAGATGATTTCATACATATTCTGTTCCATTTTTGAATTTATTCGGTAGATAGTGGCTATTTGAACATTGTGAAACTGGCCCTAAGAAAAATAAAATAAACTTTAGTGTTCACGGAAACGTTTATCGATAAGATAAATATTTAAAGAAGTCGTTTGCGATACATACTTTATTTTTCACTTTAACAGACATTTTAGATCCAATTCTGTTTGAGTTTATGTACATCCATCTTTACTTTACTACGTTACCCTTGCAGTATGTATGCATTTTTGAGAACTTCGTTTAAACTACAAAGTATTTGAGCATAGGATCGAGTATATATAGAGTATGTTCAGACGCCAGCGCATCAGGCTACTACAATCTGTCAAATTTCCTTAATAGATTTTCAACTTTATCGCTAAAGCATTATGGTTCAGAGTTGAATGGGAAAATTTGACAGTTTCGGGTAGCCTGTTGTGCTGGCGTCTGTATAACGACTCAAGCCTCAAATAAGTACGAATATTTGTAAGGATTTATGTAGGTGTATTTGTAACTATTTCATGCTAAAACTACTTGATGGACTTTGATGAAGCTTAGCAATAACATAGCTTATATAAGAAAATAACATACCTAAAAAATAATATAGTTTACTTAGGCAAAAGCTAGTTACAATCATCTACGCAGAAAAAAAAGGGTGATCCAACCGACCCCACTATGATGCAACTTACCCATCACATCTATAAAACTCAACTCACCCTTTTCAAAGTCCTAATGATGTTCACGTAGCTGAAGGTGATGACAGCTAGGGGCACTATCTGCCCCATCGCAAACAGGAACATTATGTATGTCAGCGTGTTCATCGATTGCTCGTGCCAGTTCACCGAACAGCTGTGGAGAAAGCATTCAAAATAATTCACACTCTTTAATATGTAAGAACAAGTCGTGATGGCCTAGTGGTTAAAGCACCAGTCTTTCGAGTATGAGGGTGCGGGTTCGATTCTAGGTCAGGCAAGTATCAATGTGACTTTTCTAAGTTACACGTCCTTTCTAAGTTTATATTTGACACCAGTGACTGATTAAAGGTGAAGGAAAACATCTTGAAGAAACCTGGACTAAAATCTGAAATCACCGATCTGCATTGTGCAAGCGTGGTAATTAACGCTCAATCCTTCTCCGCGGGAGAGGAGGCCTGTGCCCAAGAGTGGGACTGATGATGATGATGATTAATATGTAAGATGGGCTTATATAGATGTAAATATTAAAACGAAGAAACCAAAAAGAAGTACAGACGCCAGCACATCAAGCAACTACAATCTGTCAAATTTATTTAATACATTTGCAACGTTATCGCCAAACATATGGTTCAAAGTTGATTGAGAAAATTTTACAGTTTCGGGTAGCTTGATGTGCTGGCGTCTCTACAAAACCTTGAACAATAGGTACCAAAAGCAAAGGAATTCATAGGTCCCAAACTGCTAGGCACGTCAAACATGAATATTCATAAACCCTATTAAGTCTCAGAAATGTACGAAATACCTGTACAGAGCGTGCTCTCACGCACAATTTTATGAATTTAGATTTCGAACGTACCTAAGTACTGACGTAACCGTTTTGAAAATGTAAGAAGGTTGGTTTACATTTTATTAATAATTTAAATTTCTATTAAGTACAAGGTTAGGAACGTAAACGGTTTTGCTATGTGTATCATGGGAGCGATTACGAATGTATTTGATGTTTTATTTTTTAGAAAGACACTTGAAATTCGATCTTTAAAGGCCAGTTTCACCGGTTGCTGATAAGTTCCAGATAGTTTATCTGTCAGATAATTTCATACAAATTCTGTTCCTTTTTTTTAATTTATCTTGCAGATAGTGGCTATCCGTAACCTGTGAAACAGGCCCTTAAAGTGTAGAAATTGAACGTCATTTGTCAGAAAATAAAAAGTTTACATGCTTCAGCGATGAAGTTGAAAATCTATTAAGGTAAGGCTAAGTTTGACAGATCGTAGTAGCTTGATGTGCTGGCGTCTCTACGTATTGAGTGACGCATTTAACTACCTTATAAAGTATGCTATTTTTTATACATATTTACAATACTTAATTAAAATATTAATATAAAAAAATAATAATTAAAAAATAGCGTCAAAAAATTCCTCATCGTCGCTGCTCACTGGGAGTATATATACCCAATCATCCGTTGACCGAAATAAAAGCCAGCTTTTGGGTCACGGGAAGTGTCAGCGAGTCTCTTCGAGATGTCCTTGAAAAGGTGGTGTGCACTCGGACCCCAGGGCCCGAGAGTTTCAACTTGCTATTCTTAACTATTTATAAAATTGGAGAGTTTCCCTGATCAGATGATCAGGTCAGATAAAGAATCATACCTAAGATTAATTTAATACAACTTATTAAAACAGTCATTGAACTTTTGAGAGTTCGGTCTTCTCGTACCTACTTAGTTATAGAACACAATTTAATTGAAATTTTACTAGCAAAATTCTGGTATTAAATTTTTCCTTTTAAATGTATTAAAAGTTTCCCTTATAAAGTACTTACTTAATAATAAAGTTAGAATTGTAAATAAATCTCTCTGAAATCGTTTGTTTCGCCATTTTTATTTATAGATTTTTCAATTTCTTGTCTTTAAGATTATATATTTCTTTATAAGATTTTCAACTTTATCGCTGAAGCATATGGTTCGAAATTTGATCGGGAAAAATTGTCAGTTCCGGGTAGCATGACGTGCTGGCGTACCATATATACTTAAAGATTTTTTTTTGATACTGGCTATTGAATAAATATAAATTTATAAGGTGTCTTTGTAAACATTTTGTTCTAGAGTGCCTCTATAAATGTTATCGTTATGTTTCCATTTTAAGACACCGTGACGCTGTTGTTCCTTATTAGAAAATTTAAATTGTCTTTTCATTTGTGCTCTTAAAAATAAAATATCGTGCTTAAGAAATCTAACGACTTTTATTGAAATATTGCCGAAATCCAACACTGGCAACTCACAGTTTAGCCTAATAGGCTGTTTACTGCTTAACTGGGCTGGGTCTTAAAGAAATAAAATACACATACCTTATATTAGCAGCTTCATTGACATAATGCCCCCATCCCATCAGCGGTGGCGTAGTAAGTGCCAGCGAATAGGTCCAAATAAACACTATAGACATGATAGCACCCTTAGAACTTAGATGCCTTGAGTTGAGAGGCCTCGTCACCATCATATACCTCTCGAAAGATATAACTGTTAATGTAGTTATTGAGGTTATTCCTGTAACAAAGGAGAAATATGGTTATTGCGAAGGTCGAGACAAAGACTTAAAGGCCTACTACATGATCCAAACCAACCAACTTAAAGTCGTGGTGGCCTAGCGGTTAAAGAGCCTACCTCTCAAGTGTGAGGGCGTGGGTTCGATCCTAGGTCAGGCAAGTACCAATGCAACTTTTCTAAGTTTGTATGTACTTTCTAAGTATATCTTGTGTTTCGGATGGCACGTTAAACTGTAGGTCTCGGCTGTCATTGAACATCCTTGGCAGTCGTTAGGGGTAGTCAGAAGCCAGTAAGTCTGACACCAGTCTAACCAAGGGGTATTGGGTTGCCCGGGTAACTGGGTTGAGGAGATCAGATAGGCAGTCGCTCCTTGTAAAACACTGGTACTCAGCTGAATCCGGTTAGACTGGAAGCCGACCCCAACATAGTTGGGAAAAGGCTCGGGAGATGACATGATCCAAACCAACCACCGACAGAAGTCACGTTGGACCAGTCTGTGTGATAATTTATCGTTGGTCGGCCGACCTTATGGGGGCGGAGTCAAACGTCTTTGGACGACCTTGGTTGGGAGCGCATCTATCGCGACAGGCTGACTCCGTGGTCGGCCCCAACCGTGTGGAACGCTGTCGGCTGACCGGAGACGCGAGGTCACCTCTGTCTGTGTAGAGCGCGTTTAAAGTTTTCCTAGTCTACAATTGGGTAGTTGACTGGGTCAAAAATAAAATACTTTATGTTATTAATTTTGGCAAAGTATTTTAAAATAATGTCGCTTTCATTTTTCGTTTTGAAGGAAAAACTATTTGAATTTTTAATTATTAATAGGTAATTTAAGTAAAATAAGTATATGGCTTGATATTAAAAATGTGTCGATTGCATAGAAAGTAACCTTTATAACGAAATACTAGAGGTGTGTCCCGGCTGCTCCCGGGGTATGTGAATATACTTTAACTTTCCCATGAATCTATTCATGAAAACCGTATGAAAATTCTCATTTCGAAATAACATCTTAATTGTTTCAGTCAGTAGAATAATGAACTATCATTTGATTTTATAAATGGCTAGTATTAAGTTACAATAAGTGAAATTAATTAAAATTGGCAAAAGCTGTCTTTACTTATATTATTAAGATTTTTTGGTTATTTGCTTGATGATGCTAATCTCAGGAACTACTAGTTCTATTTGAAAAATTATTACTGATTAAATTAGATAGCCTTTTTATCGAGGAAGGTATTGGATTTTTATCCATATAGGTGCGCGAAGTAGTTCCCTCCCATCACACAGGTGGAAGCTACTAGATTAATTATTTGGCATATACTCATAGTTTGCTCTATAAGGGCAAATCTGAATTATATATTAATAACTGCACGGAACAAAATGCCGATGCCATTAGTTCAGTATAACATGAAATGCCGCGACCTTGAACTATATGGCTGCAGTTAGCGCTAAAAGTTTATAGCTTGAACACGCATTTATGACCAAACCCCTACTTATTGGTTTTCGAATTAATGGTATATTAGGATTGCACTGCAAAATTCACAAATTTCGCACGATTTTTTTTTGTTTTAAGTGTTTTTTCTACTTTTACTGATGTTAAGACTAAGTCACCAACCCGCAGTGAGCAAGCGTGATGATTAACGTTTAATCCTTCTCAGTTTGAGAGGAGGCCTATGTCTAGCAGTGGGACGATTATAAAAGGCTGATGATGATGAAGAGATGATGAGTAATAGAGAATATAGACTCACAGTATAGATAAAGTATATCAATCTATTCTATACTAACATTATAAAGCAGAAGAGTTAGTTTGTTTGCTTGAACAATCTCAGGATCTACAGGGCCGATTTGAAAACAATCCTTCAATGTTAGATAGCCAACTTCTTGAGGAAGGCTACTTTTTATCCGGGATCGCGGAGTAGTGAGCGAAATCGCTGGCACAACCTAGTTAACCAATAATAGGGACTTTTCTTAGGAATGAAAAGCTGCAAACTCAAAAACTAAATAAATCTAGTCAAAATTGGCATCCAATCTTTAAGAATAAATGTTTCCTAACGGTGCCTTTTACAAAAATTTCAAATATTCCTGTTAAAGATTTAGAATATTTATGAAAACATTTTTTTTAATAAGGCTATGATCGCAGCATATACCACGTAGATTCTTAACTTGATCATTTTCCTCCAATCTCCTGAATTAATAATAGCTGAAAGCGAGCATCGTTTTGTATCTGTCAAACAAAAACAGAAAAAATGGGATTTTATTACAAATCTCCGAGGAATTAATTTGTACTGTCATATCTTGCTTAAGAACATGGTTCCGTGCTTGAGTTTCTAATAGGGATGTAATTTTAATTATTACTTATAATTTTACTGAAACGATGTTACTCGAGATTCTAATTTGATGCTTCTAAAACGTTAGAACCGTTGGAACCCTTTTAAAACCATTACATAAATGTAATTTTTAAAATTAAAGAAAATTCTTACGGAACTCTGATATCGGCTTCCTAACTAGTAAATAAAAGTTATTGAGTGCTTTGAAACTTTTTTTATTTACGACAACTAACTAACTAAGTCAACCATATTGTTGCCAACTTATGAACAAAAATGCATTTACATTGTATAGACGCCAGCACATCAAGCTACCAGAAACTGTCAAATTCTCCCAATAAACTTCTAAAAGTTCTATTAAGGAAATTTGACAGATTGTAGTAGCTTGATGTGCTGGCCAATTTAAAAATAGATTAATTTTTGTATGCTTTGTGCAAATATAACAACATACATATACTAACCAACACTGCAATTTTGGCCCCACACTAGGATCGAAGCCGATACCCGATGTTCAATAGTAGCGCCGTGCAAGTACTAGACCAATGAGGAGGTTTAACATTTTTTAACAGTCCGGAGGTGACCATATCAATTCCGATTCTGCCTTTCTCTGATCGTGTCGGGTTGCCGTCCCATCAGGCTATGATAGTGAGAGAATAGAAAGTGTACCTGTGTCTGCGCAAATGTGCACTATAATATGTCCTGCGTAGCTGGCTGATCTCCTTAGAGAGTCTCGTCACCGTGGCCAACAATCCGTCTGGACGTCTCATTGTTGTTACTGTACTAAATTTAGATAAGACTAGCTTTTGCCCGCGCGGCTTCGCTCCCGTTCTTCCCTACTCTACCTTTTAAACCTTCCCTAGACCTCCACGAACATTTCAAGACCAAGATAAGATAAATCCGTTCAGCCGTTCTCGAGTTTTAGCGAGACTAACGAACAGCAATTCATTTATATCTATATATATATATATATTATTATTAAAAATATTATATATAAATATATAGATATGTTATATAGATTGGACTCTCTTAGAAACAAATCTGACAGTTCATTTAGAAGCAAAGAGAGAGCTCTTTTGCATCGTATCTTAAGAAATCAGCTTTTTTATAATCCTTGCAAAATATACTTGTTCTTTGAATTCTATTATTATGTACTTTATTCCAACAATGAAGAAAGGCGATTGTTGGAACAAAAGAGCAACTGTAGAATTGACGATCACCTTTTTGAAGTCGGTTAATAAAATTAGCTTGTGTACTAACGTCAAAAGATAAATATGTAATTTGAACTGTATTGCATCATTTATATTGATGAAATATTTTATGTACAAAATATTATATGAAGTTTGTCACTGTCGTACTTTGTTAATGATATCTAGTAAAAGTTTTAATTTAATATTTTGTTTATTTATGTAAGTACAGACGTGAGCACATCAAGCTACCCGAAACTGTATAAAATTTTCCCAATCAATTTTGAACCATATGCTTCAGCAATAAAGTTGAAAATCTATTAAGGAAATTTGACAGATTGTGGTAGCTTGATGTGCTGAAGTCCAACAACCCACACCGACTTGCATGCCTAATTGTTAACTTAGGTTTAAGCTTTTAATTATAAGTCTAATAATGTAATGTAAGTGTTCCTTTTTGTCTCTAACTAATAAATAAAATTAAACCACTTTTTTTAGCGTCTCAATATATTTATCATCAAGAGACCTTTTATCAAGATACCTGCAAATTAAAAAAAAGAAGTGAAGATCGACAAAGAAACTGTGGAATTACTAAAGTACTAAGTAACATCGCGATGCCAAGTTCTCGTTATATTTCAAATAGTCCTTTTACATTTTTATCTCGCCTCTAGTTCTCTTTTACATAATAGAGTAATGCTTTGCTACTGTCAAGTGAAATATGAATTTATAGTTTCGAATAAATATCATACAACTGCCTCAAATCATACATAAAATTATTCAGAAACTTAATATGGCGAAAAAATCCGAAAATTTAGTCCCAGGTTGGGCGCCAAAATATTTTCCGACCGTCCCAGAATAATTTGATAGTATAAAAGTTATCGCCGATATATTATCTTTTCACGCAGCGAGGGGGCAATGGGGTGACATGATATATTGAAATGACATAGTTTGAGGTTGAGAATTATCGACTTTTTCACTGAAAATATTCACGGGTCACCTTATTATAAGGTCTTAAAAAGTCCCAGATTTAGAGCTAGTTTGACCGGTTACGGTTAGTTCCAGATAGTTAATCAGGCAGATAATTTCTTACAAATTCTGTTCCATTTTTGAATTTATATGGTAGATAGTGGCTATCCGTAACCGGTGAAACTGGCCCTTATTATCACACTAGCTGTCCCCAGCGGTTTCACCCGCATCTTTGGTTACTGCTCCGCTCCCGTGTGTCGTAGCGTGATGTTATATAGCCTATAGCCTTCCTCGATAACTGGACTATCCAACACAAAAAGAATTATTCAAGTCGAACCAGTAGTTTCAGAGATTAGCGCGTTCAAACAAACTCTTCAGCTTTATAATATTAGTATAGATTTAAGCAACCATCTTGGAACGTAACAGGACCGCCTGTAGTTTTAACATTACTTGGGCAATAAAGCTTTCGAAATAGCTTACCAAGAACCAGACATGTGGATCGATAAATCTGCAAGGTTGAGCTGCAGTCACGTACATGGATACTTTGATCATTATCACAGGTAGGCTCCGTAGATGGAAGATTACATTTTACCTTGCAGGTCTACGTGTTTAATATAACCCTCACTTACACCTTACTTGTTACTAATATTATAACTACGAAAGTTACTATGTCTGTTTGTCCGATGAAAATAAAATTTGTAAAAAGTCTGAGAAAGGACACAAGCTACTTTTTATCCGGGTACGGTAAGTTATTCCTTCGAGCGGCGGGGAGAACCACGGGGAAGAGCTGGTAATATAATATACATTTACACAACTTCATCTAGTCCCAAACTAAGCAGAGTTTTTATTATGGGAATAAGACAATTTAATAAACGTACTTATAAACTTTTCTTTATATATTATGTATTTAATATATAATAGAAATACGCAGACTAAATCAAACACCCATGTTCATTCACACAAAAAATCTTATACGGGAATCGAACCCGCGACCTTCAGCGTGGTAGGCACTAACTTCTACGCTATCTAGTCGTTTGATTCTTAGACTTTTTTGTCAATTTGAAAATGAGCCATTTCGCCACAAATTCCTTCAACCACCTTCATTTGTTTACCTTTAAATACTTGACAGACAACAAATTCCTTTCTAGCGAGTCTTGAAACTGACTTAAGCATTTTGAACTACCTTCTCAAACACAACGCTCAATTGGAGAAAGAGCTTTTAACTTCAGATCCTTTTGAAACAAAATAATTCAGGATTCACTTTAAGAAAAACACGTGAGAATCGACCTTATTCTCAGAACAATAAAGTTGAAAATATCTTGCAGTTATTGTCAAATGAATTCGGAGTAATTGTTTGGGATACGTAAGTCTGTGTTTAAAGCTTTCAATTAGCGGAAATGTATTCAAAAATTATGTTGAAAATGTCACATTTATTATATCTCGTTATTAAGTCAATCGATTCAGATCGTTATGGGATACTTTCCCATGATAATCTGAAAGAGGTCCCTTTGTAAGTTTTTAAGTACCTATGATTATAGATATCAGACAATCTTAAGGTTACTAAAAGAAATTTTGAAATGTTTCAAGAATACTTTTAAAGACCTTTCAACACTATCCAAAACAACCGTCGATAGAGGTCACCTTGGTTGGTGGTTCTTTCTTTCACCGTGGTTTTTTTCTTTCAGATGTGGGCGGAGTTAAACGACTTAGGACAACCTTAGTCGCGAGCGCATCTAACGCGACAGTGTCCGATAATGCCCCAGTGTTCGTGAACGCATTTTATTTCTAATGTATTACTTATTTCGTTTGGAGTCGAAAACCTCAGGTTGTGGGGTCCGAATGCTCTAGGTCTAGAAGCCATCTAAGCGGTTGGTTGGCGCTACCCATGACCTAAAGGCTGGCTATTACTTTGTACAGAGAAAAAGAATTACCATTCAACGTGGCAATGCTGCCAGCCTCTTCTGAATGTTCCCAGTGGACAGCGATGGGGATGAATTTCCAGCGCCGTTAAGTTTTTCCATGTAAATATTTGTATAAATAATAATATTTGTGTAAATAATTAGGTTTATATAATTTTTTGAATGTAAATACTTTTTTTTTAAATTATTGCTTACTTTCAGTAAATAAATACTGGAAAGCTACGTAACAGCACTGAGCAAATAATAGTGCAATTTAGTTAATGTATTGGTATTGTTTCGGAATAATGGCGGGAAGGAATCATGGTTCCCTTGAGGCGCTTACGCAATTTCACTTAATGGACACTTAAAACAATTTGCTTTTCATATCTATTGTTCAATATGTAATCCTCGCCTAGAGTATAATTTACCATGACATTCAGATAGATCGAGGGTAAATTATTAAAAAAAAAAACAAATAAAAACTCTTCCTTTTTTATACATGTCGGGACACCTTTTTCACACACGGTCGGTTAGCCCCATAGTAAGGTATTGATTCGCTTGTGTAATGGGTGCCAACACAACTGATAAACTACATATACTTTACTGTATATTATTTTATAAATACATTTTATAACACCCAAATCACAATCACACATGATTACTAGGTCAAAAATAAAGTACTTTATCATATTGAATTTGTAAAACATCTTAAAATAATGACAGTTTCATTTATCGTTTTGAACTGAAAATTGTTTACATTTTTTTTATTGATAATATAACCGAAATAATTATACGACGTCATAACTTAGTATTTTCATACAAACTGCATACAAAGTAACCGTTTTTGCCAGTTCAATAAAAGCAATGAATTTGACTAGTTGTCATCTACCGTGCCAGTAATCGAACCTGTGACCCTGAGCTCGGCAGTCCGGCGTGGTAATCATTGCGCCAACGGGATCACAAAATTTTATGATACTTTTAGTAGGTAAAACATAAATCTTTTAAAATACAACGACAGTAATAAAGAGGAAAAAATCTAGTTTGAAAACTAGTTTCAACTCTAGTTCGGACCGACTTTTTTACGCTATGGAAATACTGAAGCGAAATTCGACATGTCAGGGTCCAAACTATTAGAAGCACTCTCTGAGTTAAAAGAGAGGGAATTTAATTCGAAGTTAGAACACGTTCAGTAATAGTTTAAAAACTGATAGACGTGACGATTTCAAAAATAGTATAGTGATTCTAATTATTTCGTTTTTTTTTACCAAAACATATTGAAAAAACTGTTTTTTTTTTTGTTTTAATAAAACTTAAAAAATATAATAAGGCTAGCTGTCCCCAGCGGTTTCACCCGCATCTTTGGTTACTGCTCCGCTCCCGTGTGTCTTAGCGTGATGGTATATAGTCTATAGCCTTCCTCGATAAATGGGCTATCTAACACTGAAAGAATTTTTCAAATCGAACCAGTAGTTTCGGAGATTAGCCCGTTCAAACAAACAAACAAACTCTTCAGCTTTATAATATTAGTATAGATATAACGCATTACAGTTCTGGAGTGAGGCTTGTGACGTCACGTTTATGTAAAATTAGTCAAAAAAACTCAAATGTGAGAAATGAATAATACGTAACCTAATATGTAATTAATGTTAAATACGTGCTTTTTACTAATTTTATTCGTCATGCCCATTCTAGTGATCTCAAAGGCTAGAAAACTGATCCATGTGAAAAAAAAACCACGGAACCACTATCAAAATACACAAAAAAATATCACAACATTTTCATGTTATAAAACCTTCATGAACGTAGCGTTGGAGTGTGCTGTCACTCCACTGACGTTAGCCAAGATTGACGAACTGCTACTGCCAAAGAATCACAAAATGTTGCGAATAAATCTAAGTCCATTAAAATAAAAACAAACATTATCAATGAAGTGTGGATCGCCCTCCAGCAGTGATACGTCCATGAGCGGCGGCACGTGTTCCGGCAAGTTACGGTTCCTGATGCTTATTGTGAACACTAGTGACTTCATCAACGAACAAGCAACCCTGACTGATACCATCGACCATGCTTTATTGGCACCAATTGCTATATTCTCAATATACATCATGATGGGGACCTATGTGGCTGCAGAGTGCAGGGATAAACATGCGTCATTTTTTTTCCAAGTCTACGCTCTTGTAACTTGCTTGATACTTCAGGCTGCTTTGTGTATATCTGTGTTTAGAGAGGTGAGTACCACTCGAGCGTCCACTGACACGCTACTGAATGGTGTCCTGCCTATGTTAATGCTCATGATTTTGGGAGCTGATCTGATTGTCGTGATGTTTTCTGCTCGGACGCCGCTGAGGCCGCTCCCTCCAGTACATTCTAGCAATACGTCGCTAGAGACACCAGTGCGGTAATTTTACTTTATTTATATATACTGTTTTAAGTATTTTTTTGAATTATATTTTATTATTCATTTATTTTGGTTTTTTTTTTGGTGTCGGCGATGTGGGATGTGGTGCAAGGTAACGCTACATATATGTTAGTCCTGGTTGATGTGAGGTGATGTTTCGTACTCAACTGCAGGGTTTGAGACTGGGTACTAATTTTTAAATTGATTTTCAAGCCAAGATTACAAGACGGTCATTGTTTATCCGACGCGACATAAAAATGATAACTTGTTTATCTTCCTTTCTTTACGTTTTAGAATAATGAGAACTGTCTTAAATTCGTTTAATTGCCCTTGGACTTTACCGGGCCGGGGTCAAAGTCTTCGGGAGGGGTGGTTGGCACATCGTGGTGGTTCCTTGATAAATGATACTGTTATATCTTCAAATGGCAAACCAAACAAATATATTGAAGTATAATAAAATTGAAGGTACAGACGCCACCTCATCGAGCTACCCGAAACTGACAAATTTTCCCAATCAACTTTGAACCATACGCTTCAGCGATAAAGTTGAAAATAAATTGAGGAAATTTGACAGATTGTGGTAGCTAGTCTCTATGTCAGGTGCATAGTAACAGTTATGTAAGAAATCGCTCAAAGAACCAGTAATGTAGTATTTACAGGAATTTAAAGGCGAAAATGAAAAGAAATTGGCTCTAACATTCATATTTATGCAGGCAGGTCCATCCAATCACTTAGCTGTTGCACCACGCGTGCAGTGGACATCCGCAGCTACAAGCCTGGGTTAACAATTGACCTCTATTGGTTAAGTGGCCGCGGGGGACTAAATGGAACAAATATGGTATAAACTGAATATAATGCACTGTGAATGTCTGTTAAGCTTCCCTTTCGATATAAGCAATGGTCATACGGTTCCAATGTATGGGGTCTATCTGTCGTCAGTTGTGTGCCTATTTTTTTGATTATTGAGGCATAGGTAACGGGCGGTTGACGAAAAACGCGCTTGGCCAGCGATTCGCGACAACTGCCTGATTTGGAAGGGTACCTTTCGAGTGTGCATTGAAGTTTATAGTAATGCCTTGTTTATATAGTAGATGCATGGCGCGACTGCTCAGCGTAGGGTCTCAAGTTCAAATCCCGGGCGGGGCTTAAATCGCTTTGTAGATTTCATTCATATATCTCGCGGTAATGTCCCTTTTGTACAAAAACTAGTATTTTTTCGTGGTTTCTCCCACGGCCCTGGTAATTTTTTCCTGTACCAGGATAAAACATAGCCTGTGTTTATCAGGGATAGTGTAGCTTTGATATAGTGAAAGTATTTTTTCAAATCCATCAAGTAGTTTTGGAGCCTATTCAATTCAAACAAATAAACAATCAAATCTTTCCTCTTTATTATATCAGTATAGAATCGTAATATATTGGGTGACTGGTAATTAGTGACCGATATTTAAACACGTGATTGTATTCATGATTACAAACAACTTTCCCGAAGAAACTTTTTTTTTATCATTATAGCAAAATTACTGAAAACGCGGGCGCGGGGCCTCGCCGCTAACAGCTGATCGGGCGACAAGGCGCGCACGAAATTTGAATTTTGCTGTAATGATAAAAAAAAAATAACAAAAAAGTTTCTTCGGGAAAGTTGTTTGTAGTTATGTGTACAATCACGTGTTAAATATCCGTCACTAATTACCAGTCACCCTATATAAACCCTTCTCTTTTTATTATTATAAATTCCTTTCTATATAAACACGAATCGTTTTCATAATCCTAAAAATACGATTTTCCTTTACTGTTTTAACAATTAAGTTTTATTGTATCTTCATTAAATTTTGTTTATTTAAATAAACTGTAATTATTTAATTACCTCTGTGGGCAAAAGGTTTAAATAAACGACGTAGCCATTTAGGTATCGTGAACATTTTTAATTTGTTTCGTATTTGGTAGATATGAGCGTTTTATAGCCATAATAATGGCAGTTATCTAGCTTTTATTAAGTCATAGTTTTACAGCTGAATAAGCAATTTCATTATTATATTTGACGACTAGATGGCGTAGTAATCTCCTTTACAAAGGGGTCCTTATCACTACATAGTATAAAACAAAGTCGCTTTCTCTGTCCCTATGTCCCTTTGTATGCTAAAATCTTTGAAACTACGCAACGGATTTTGATGCGGTTTTTTTTAATAGATAGAGTGATTCAAAAGGAAGGTTTATATGTATAATTTTAGTATTACCATTGCACCCGTGCGAAGCCGGGGCGGGTCGCTAGTTCTTTATAAACCAATTTCTAACGATACAAAAATATCTAATGTATAAAAAGTTATGTCCAAATGAATCGTAGGTACAGACGCCAATCTGTCAAATTTCCTTAATAGATTTTCAACTTTATCGCTGAAGCATATGGTTCAAAGTTGATTGTCAGTTTCGTAGGTAGGTAGCTTGATGTGCTGGGCGTCTGTACCTACGGAAAAATCGGATATCTGAATTACTTATTACTTAGTCAGGTTATGGGGGGATTACATTTTATCATTTTGTTCATATTAGATGGTAATGCTATTTCCAAGATAATGTCGTGAGGAACGGAAATGTATCTTAATGCCGTTCAGATCTGCGCTTCAAGGAAAGATTTTACGAGTAATGTGTATGTACTAATATTTGAAGAGGTTTCTGTTTGATGGCTTGAACGCGCTAATCTAAGGAACTACTGATCCGATTTGAAAAATTCTTTTAGTGTTATATAGACTTGAAATACGGGATATGGGTAAATCCGCTGGCTGAAGCTAGCCTTAACTAATTTGATAAAATCTGATTAGTTTGTTTGTTCTCTTCGGTCCAATTGAAAAATAAATCTGTGAAATGGGTGTGAAAAATAAACTTGTGACAATATACGCTGGGAAAAAAAGCAAGGACGAAGTTCATTGACAGGGTCAAAACTCGCGGAGTTATTTAACTTTTAAATAGAGGCACTCTCTTTATAATCAGTTTTACTACCTTTAACCTAAAGTAGAGAGTTCCAATGACGATATACTATAAGCATGTGTAAATGTTCTTGAATAATATATGTTGTTGTTACAAACTTTGCACATAAATTGTCTCAACATATGTTGGTAACAATTGTGAAAATATGACACAGATGTAGTATTTATAAACGTCTCAAGATTTCGAAAAATATTTTGAATTGTACTTAAGTACCTATATTATTTAGGGCCAGGTGGGCCAGTTACCGCGGCCCTGGGACACAGGGACCTCCAAAAGGAACATAGTGGGTTTTCGTCAGTAAGAGTCTGACACTCTCCAGCTGCACCCCCAGCGAGGTATATGTATGTATAACTTAAAAAGGTACTAAGAATAGATAGGTATACCATGGTGTTTCGAGCCTTCTTTAGCCATCTTGCCATATACATACATATAATAATAATCATGAGCCTATTTAAATATAAACTTTATAACAGTAATATATGTAGCTTTTTCGTGGGAAATCATCAAATGACCCCTCCCGCTGTGGGTGCAGCTAGAGGGAGTGTCAGACTCTTACTGACTAAAACTCATTTTGTTCCTTCTCTGGAGGTCTGGAGGTCTTTGTGTGGCAAGGCCAAGGTAACTCTTGCGAAAAACCCGAGCATACCTTAAAGCTCCATACATTACAACGATCATTTGTTCAACCTTTCTACATATATATTCTGAAAACTTACGTAAACGTATCTATTGTAAGACTTAGTTTCCTGAATGGCGCGTCAATCTATCACTGTCTGTCACCTCTATGCCTCCATTAGGGGATACTTTGAGGAGCTGAAGTACCAATGAGTGACACTCATCATTTACCTGAAGGTTAAGTTGATAGTAATGTGTAAACAGAAAAAAAAATGAATAACATTGTTGGGAGTAGATACCTACTAAGTGAACGCGCTTTCAGAATAGCGGATTTTGGCAGCGCGTATACGCTCGGATTTTCTACGCGCGACACATTCCGAGCGTTAAATAGCTTGTCGCATGGTTTCGTGTGAACCTGTAATGGTATATTTTTTTGTTATGGCACGTGCAGATACCCCGAACGGGCAATCGTCTATTGTGGGGATCTTGGGATTTTCATACCAATAATCAGAAAATACGTGCTTATCGTTGATAGACAAAAACGAGGCAGATGGTTTTGTTTTATAGTGAGTAGTGATGATGTAATGATAACAGTAAAAATACAATATTGCCAAAACAATTGTTCTATTACGTAAACACTGCTAGGTCATAGATTGATATTATATAGTATCAATACAGATAATATATAGTTCGGGTAGTCACTATATATTTAGACTTAGAATGTTATTTCCTCGCATATATGTAATATATTAGCCTAGATTAAGTTAATTATTAGATACGATTGTTATTATTAAGACTTTTTTTTACTATAAAATCTAAGCCATCTGTAATTGTAAATGTGTTCTATGTCTTTTTTAATAAAATTATATTTATTTATTTTTATAATGCGTATGATTGTACTGAAAAACTGTCTTACAATCGTCTTCCTTCTAAAAAGTATTGTGGACCACTCTCTCGAAAAACCCGCTCTAAAATTACATTTAACAAAATTACATTACATACAATTATAATTCACACTACATGACCGCTGCAATTCTTTTTGGACATTCTAAAACTTTTATCTGAAAACTCCCGACCTAAGCTTCCATAAAACCTCTTTTGAGCGCTATAAAATGCATTGGCCTGTCAAAATAAATAGACCGAAGAGCGTAGCGGGTTGCGCTTCATCGACCGTACAATAACAATGGGGAAATACCAATAACTAAAGGATAGTACTGTTGTTTCTGAATTAATATTTTATATTGTGAACGAATTTTATTTCACTTTCGACAATAAAACTGGTTTAATCCTTAATTCCTAAATTATCTTTTGAAAAATTTTGAAATCGAAGAATCTGAGTTGATTAAACAAAAATATGGTTGTTTATTGGAAACTTATGAGATATCAGATTAGAGGACGCCAATCCCTCCTTGCCTAATGCTTTGAGGTATCATAATTTGCGCGAGAGATCTTTGAGTGACAATGTGAGGTTTCATTTTAGAACTCCATTCATATATTTATGATTTGAAACTTATTAAGAATTAGAGCCCCTGGCTGGAGGCCTTAAATTCTAGGCATTCACAGGGAATATGTCCGGTTAAGCAGTAAACAGCCTCTCTAGGCTGAACTGCGAGACGCCATTCAAAAAAAATAAGGCCTGTTCCACCACTTATGAATAAGTTCTAGATAGTTTATCTGGTAGTTAACTTCATACAAATTCTGTTCCTGTTTTTGAATTTATGTGTGAAAAGTGGCCCTTAATATGTTTTATTGATTTGTTTTTGTTTATTTACATAGTTGAAGAGTTAAGAAAAAATATAGAATAATCCGCGCACAGATTATTTCTTAAGGAATCTCTTCCGGCAGGCCCGCTATGGGAGAGTTAGAATAAAAAGAGATGTAGACTGACTGTGTAAACTGTTTATATACTTACTTAACATACCATATGTATATAAAAACATAATGTATACATATACATATAAATACCTACCTATTCATTTTTTATTCCGCTTTCGAAAATCCACTCATCCATTATAGAAGCGAAACCGCAGGAACCAGCCAGTAGTATATTATTCGCACTAATACATCATTTAGAACATGGTAGCAACGATTTACGTCAATCCGTGAGGGTGATCAATTTTCCGGGAGCATTGAATGGTAGGTCCCCATTACAAATAAGGTCACACTGTGTCCTCATTAAGTTTGTACTAATGGTATTTGTAAGGGTTTCCTGATGCTGTAGTGTATACCCTTGGGAACAAAGCTTAACGTCCCTTTAAAATCTATTGTGGGTTATATGCGTGTATAATACCGTATTCTGTTAACTAGTTTGTATCCTTCATTTAAGGCTTAGAATTTAGAGGTCTGTGTAGGTATTTATGGATTTATTATTATTGTTTTTTTTTTATTTATTAAGGGACATTTGTAATTAAAACGCATTGCGTATGTCAGTCCCATCGTATCCTAAATACACATCAATCATATCTGAGCCATGAATTTAAACAGACTCTTCGCATCATCACTATTTGGTTGAGTCAAAATTTTATTTAAGGAGCCTACTTCAAGTCTGTTCAATTCCAAGACCCTAAAGAAATTATTTCTCTCAAATTCATACCGCACACAGTCCATCAATAAGTGGAGTAAGTCCTCAACAACTCCACATTCCACACAGTTGGGAGAGTTCGTTTTTTTTCATCAGGAAAGCAAATGTGTTCAGATCTGAGTCTATGATATGTATTATATTCCATTTAGTTATCAAACGATTGATTTTGTAGGTACGTCTTTAAAAAAATACATTCGCAAGGATCATTGTTTCGGAAAACAGTTACAAATTCGTTGTGAAATGGAGCAGCAATATTTTACATGTTTTATATCGATATGATATTAACTGTATTTATTTAGTTTATTGTCATAGGTGTAAGTTTCTTAATTAATGCATTAAAGTTGCGTACTTATGACTTACCCTTCCCTACCGTATCTCTCTATCGCTCTAAGGTTTGCTGTTAGAGAACCCAACCCTGGGTTAAGCTCGCCTTTGTACATAACATTTCAAATTTTATGTGTTACATGTATTTATGCGTGTAATAAAGTATAATAATATATTATTTCTTAACAGACACCATTTTTTTAATCTGTATTTTAATTTATTTTTTATTAACTTACAATAAAAATATTATAATTCTATTTTTTTATCAAATTCAAATAAAGAATATGCTTTATACAAGACCTTATCTATAAACAACGCGTGTTTTAGCTTACAGAAACATTTTTTCGTACAAACAATGTTAAAGTCAGTATTTTTTCGTTGCAATAAAAAAAGATACACGAAATTCGCGAACGCAAGAACACATATTATTTATTTTCACATTGTGCCACGTAATTGCATCGTGTATTATTAATTTTTTCAGCGCGAGCTGAAGCTGTTATTTATTTAGCTGAAACGACGTGAAGCTCGCATTCTATCATCACAACCTTTTTATCGTCCCACTGCTGGGCACTGGCTTCCTCTCCCATGGAGAAGGATGGAGTGTTAATCACCACGCTTGCTCAATGCGGGTTGGTGATTTCAGACTTTATAGTCCAGGTTTCCTCGAGATGTTTTCCTTCACCTTTAATCAGTCATTGGTGTCCAAGATAAACTTAGAATGTTTGTATTACATAGAAAAGTTACATTGGTACTTGCCTGACCCGGAATTGAACCCACACCCTCAAACTCGAAAGGCACACGACACACACGACATTCTAATTACGTCACAATTTCGTTACATTTTAATTACAACTTGGTTTCATTTTGTCAGTTTAATGGCGCACTTCGTGTTGAATTAACTTTTAATTATATTGCATTTTGATGCCAGCTTCTTGCTGTATTTGTTGTAAGCGCGGTTTGAAACAAAAGCGCACGGAATAAATTGTTTATGTATTGTCTGTGATGAGTTGTTAAGCTTTCATAAAATATGGATGCTTATCGCCGGCTTAGGGCCAGTTGCACAGGTTACGGATAGCCACTATCTACCAGATAAATTAAAAAAATGGAACAGAATTTGTATTAAATTATCTGCCAGATAAACTATCTGGAACTTATCAGCAACCGGTGAAACTGGCCCTTAATGTCGCTAAACTCAAATGTAGGAGTTATGACATCCATAACAATCTATCAGCAAGCGTAGCATGGCAACCGTAGAAACAAGTTTCGTCTACCGGAGAATGGACATAATGACAGAAAAGTGACAGATTGACGTAAGATTTCTTTTGAGATTTTTTGAAGATTTTTTTTATTTTCTTCGACCGACATAAGTCTAAGAGTGATTGATACCTATGCGAGTTGACAGATCGCGCCATGCTCGGGCTGAAGACATATTGATATTGACAGAAAGAGCTTTGTCTTTTCTTCATAGAATAGATATATTTTCGCCATGCTAAGCCTGCAGTTGTAGATATAAGTTCTACATATATCCTATCAATATAGCAAATTGATTCTCACTAAGCACGAATATCGATACCTAAATTATTTTGGTATTAAAATTAGTCGAAAATTTTGAAAACTCACAAATTTTAGATAAATGTGGTTTAGCGGTGGTGGTTAGCCGACACCAACTCGACGGATAATATTGATTAACTGTCGCGTTTAAGCCGACAAGGAGTCGGGTAATTCCAGTTAAAATAAAGCTAGTCTTAGTGAAAAGAATAATGTATATGGTATTTCACTATCTGACTAGATATTTTGTAGATAGTCTTTAGGCTGATAAACAATACAATAATGTATCATGTAGGCATGCATTGGAGCGACATATTTTACAAAAAAAATAATTAAAATTGATATAATTTAAGAAGTAATTTAGGAGATAATAATGTCTTTCTTTAATATTCTGGTTGGCCAGTTTCACAGGTTGCTGATTATATATATTGTTGATAATTTCCTACAAATTCTGTTCCATTTTTGAATTTATTCGGTAGGTAGTGTCGTCGATATTGAAACTGACCCTTAATTTGCATGTTTAATTATAGATTAATATTTGTGTTTATAATTAAGTGAAAAATTGTACAATTTAATTAATATTAAGAATTATTATATTATGGAAGCTACGTTTGCCGTCTCAAAAATCAATTTCCATACAACCATTTTTACTTCTATTCATGTATTCTATTCATAATCATATTTTCATTTTCATTTTCTTCATTTGAGAAAGACTAAGAAAACTTGGTATTTCCGAAAAAGTTCTCTGCTCTCTTAATACCTGAAAGTTAAATAAATACAGTGTTCCTATCCGATCCCTGTCCGTGTTGACAAACTTGACATGACATTCAATTTTAAATCGCAGTCCCCGTTTTGACAGTTATCGCTTCGCCTCGCTTCGGTGGAAAACAGCTTGAACTTACAAACTGTTTATGAAAATGTTTCATGTTATACTCGAACACGCTTGCAAAGTTATTCAATAAAAATTTTGTAAGGTTTTCTGTTCATTTTCCCGTTGATTAAAGGTGAAACTATTTTTATATTGAGAGCTGTGTAATTAAATGCCTAGCATAGTTAGCCGCTTCGTTTTTTTTGGCGATAATTGTGTAATTAGTTGACCAGGTCATAGTCAATACTTTTTCGTATTAATTTTGTAAATTATCTTAAAGAAACGGTCGTTTAATTTATTGTTTTGAAATGAAAATAAATTTCAATTTTTATTGACAATTTCAGCAAAATCAGTAGTTCCAAAATAATGCTTCAAATACGTAAGATTCTTTAGTAGCTTACAAAGCTCATTACGCTTACTTGCTTTTGGAAAATATATAAGAAAAAGTGTCCTGACCAGAGAAGAAAATTTTATTTCAACGTTCATTCACATAATAAACCCACTGTATTATAAAAATACCAAGCATTATTGGTATTTTCATATCAATATTAATATTTTTAATACATAATAATACCATTGACCTTATAACCCCGGTGACGTAAGTAGAACTTTGGTCCGCTTACCTAAGTATTATACCAAAATGGACCAATAAATCAGGCTTGTTCTAAATCGGTAAAAAAATATTTGACGTTCAACTTTGATCGTCAAAAGTTCTTCAAAAAAACTCTTTCAAAACTTTTAATTACGTCTGTTGACGCTCTTCGATAACGTTCATTGACGGCTCGTTGGTTTAGTGGCCACAAACGTTTAGTATATCAGCCTAGTGGGTAAAGAGCCGACCTCTCAAGTATGAGTGCGTGGGATCGATTCCAGGTCCGGCAAGTACCAATGCGACTTTTCTAAGTATATCTTGGACACTAATAACTGTGTTACCAATATATAAAGAGCTAACCTCTCAAGTATGAGTGCGTGGGTTCGATTCCAGATCAGGCAGGTACCAATGCAACTTTACTAAGTTTCTATGTACTTTCTAAGTATATCTTGGACACAAATGACTGTGTTTCGGATGGCACGTTAAACTGTAGGTCCCGGCTGTCATTGAATACTCTTGGCAGTCGTTACGGATAGTCAGAAACCAGTGAATCTGACGCCAGTCTAACCAAGGGGTATTGCCCGGGTAACTAGGCTGAGGAGGTCAGATAGGTAGTCGCTTCTTGTAAAACACTGGTACTCAGTTGAATCCGGTTAGATTAAGGCGACCCCAACATAGTTGGGATAAGGCTCGGGAGATGAGTTAGAGACAAGATAATCTTTTCTCATAAAAACATATAACAAGTTGAGTTTTTTACCTAAATATAAAACTTGACGAGTATGTGACAGAAATACAGATTTGTGCTAGAAAAGTTTTCATAACTGTAGAGAAGTTTTCATAACCTCATTTATACGTGTGGTCATAATCACACACTATTCTGCTACCTCTTATATTTTCATCTCTAATAAAAGTCTTGTTGGTTAATAATCTGAGTTTTGCCGGTTCGAGGGAACTAAATTTGCTTGACATAATGTTATAGTATGTAGGAACGTAAAATCTGTTCTTTTTTCTGTTTGCGTTGTACTAACTTCAGTCTACCTTTTTTATGGTGGGTTATCATCAAATGACCCTTCCCGTTAACGGTGCAGCTGGTGGGAGTGTCAGACTCTTACTTACTAAAACCCACTAAGTTCCTTCTAGAGGTCCCTGTGTGTAAGGGCCGCGGTAACTCTTGCGAACAACCCACAGCCCCGGCAGATAAAGGTGTTATCTAACACTAAAATATTTTTTCAAATCAGTCCTGAAATTAGCGTGTTCAAGCCAACAGATAAAACTCAAGCCCCCGTATTATAAAATGTGGTTTTAAAAAGTACCGGCTTTAGTACTTTTTTCAAGAAGATGGTTTATAGCTAGGACGAATGGCGGTACTTTTTTGAAATCATGTTTTATGATAAGGGGGCTTTATAACATAAGTATACATAGTATCAATGTAGTGTATATATTGTCAAATACACCTGGACGAGATTAATACAATGCTGGTCTGAATAGCACAAATGATAAAGGGAATTATGTATGTATGTATGTGCCACAGTAGGGCAAACATAATATCGTGAGGAAACTGTAGTATCAGGGATTTGGTGAAATCCTGCGGAGACAGTTAAACAAAGAAGTGTAAAAATAATATTACGTATTCAGGAGACCCATAAGTTCTAAAAATATGTAGATAGCTAGGCTCATGAGAATAGAGTACCTATAAATTATTTTATTTGCTTGGTGATTTGATGTATCAAGAACTTTAAGCAACTATGTATTTTGAAGTATTTTTGTTTTTTTTTTTTAATATCTATAAATTTTGGAGTAAATGGAGAGTTCTAAGTGTATATGAGTCATGTTTTTGATAAGAATTATGCAAATATTCTTTAAAGAGATGGCAGCAGCCTGTCCAATGTTAATAAATTAAGATATAATATACATTTTTGATACAAATATACATATACCCATATAAAAGGAAGTAATAAATTAGTATTTTTTTATTTCGTTACGGATTTTGCTAAAGCAAGAGATCTAAAAGATAAAATAAAATTGATCTTCTAGAAAACTCCTACAGTATAACATAATGTTAATACAGTATTTTCCGAACACTGCACTCTGCAGCCGTGTGATTTCACTGTGAGAAAGATATAAGATATTGTGCAATCTCGCTTAAAACCTTGTTGGAAAATAATACTAACGTATGTATGTACCAAAACCGAGCGATTTCTTATTACTTTGCATGGCTAGTGTCCCTGCAGTGCAGTACGAATTATCGACACTACTAGGTTACGCCAGTGGGTCCACCTGCTTCGCTTGGGAACTACTTCGCAAACCCTGATAAAAAGCAGCCTACCTTCCTTAACTAACGAGCTAATTCTGAAAGGGAAATTACAAGTCAAGGCACAAAAATATTTATTTGCAACGTGATTAAACTTCTGAAAAAGACATTTTTACGATCAGCTTTTAAGAAAGCGTCAATTAAAGATCATCTGTTATTGTGGCTCTGAATGTCATCTCCCGAGCATTTTTCGAACTATGTTGGGGTCGGCTTCCAGTTTAACCGGATTCAGCTGAGTACCAGTGTTTTACAAGGAGTGACTGCCTATCTCACCTCAACCCAATACCCGGGCAACCCAATACCCCTTGGTTAGACTGGCGTCAGACCTAGCTTCTGACTACCCGTAACGACTGCCAAAGATGTTCAATGACAGCCGGGACCTACAGTTTAAAGTGCCATCCGAAACACAGTCTTCTATGTCTATTCTATCAAGAAAAGAACAAGCTCTTTCTGTCAATGTCAACATATCTTCTGCCCGAAACTGGCGCGACCTGTCATCTCGCATATAATCTTGTAGACTTATGTCGATAGAAGAAATGAAAAAAATCTTTTCTACGTGTCAAAAGAAATCTTACGTTATTCTGTCACTTTTCTGTTATTATGTCTTCGGTAGTAGACAATACTTGTTTCTACGGTTGCCATGCTGAGCCTGCTGTAGTTCCTAAGATTACCGCGTTCAAAATAAAGAAACAAACTTATCAGCTTTATAATATTATTATAGATACTTACTATGTATAGTTAGAAGTACACAAATTGATTTAAATAGACTCCTTTCTATCAAGATAACTTGCATTCAAAGCAGGTGTGTTACACATAATCAAAGCTATTTTAACAGGGCTTTTGATAAGGATCTTGACATATGTATAGCGCATAATTATTTGATAATACAAGCCTACTTGATTCTAATAAGTGGGTTATTAAATTTGCATTTCGTGAACAGAGTCAAATTGGTGTATTTGTAATGTAGATATGTATATTGCTATTCGCGAATGTATTAATTTTTTTAAATCATCATAATTGAGTCAGGAGGTTTTTTTAATAACAATGGGAAGGCTTTTTGGTAATGATTAAAATTATTGGTATAGACGCCAGCACATAATCTATCAAATTCCCTTAATAGATTTTCAACTTTATCGCTCAAGCATATTGTTCAAAGTTAATAAGGAAAATTTGAAAGTTTAACGTAGCTTGATGAGCTGTAACCTGTACTCCAACAGGCTTAGCATGGCTACCGTAGAAACAAGTTTTGTTTACCGGAGAATGGATATAATGACAGAAAAGTGACAGAATGACGTAAGATTTTTTTTGTAATTTTTCGAAGTAATTTTTCTTTTCTTCAAGACAGATCGTATACGTAGACAAAACTTGTTTCTACGGTTGCCATGCTAAGCCTGCAGAAAGAACAGGGATGATTTTTTGTCAGTAAAGGTATAAAACTCTTAAGCTCATTTGGTCACAGGGTCATTTGATGATTTTCTCCCAAAAAAGGCTATACTTATATGTACATATATAGGCACACAAAATGACCCCATTTGATGATTTTCCACTAAAAAAAGGCTATAAATAATTATATAGGCTTCATTTTATCCGGTCGCGCACGGGACGCGGGAAAACCGTTGGCTGACGCTAGTTAAACCATAAATCTCATCAGAGAGTTTACGTAATTAGGCAATAAATTTTTATGCAGTCACCAGCGAACTTCCAAACGATAATTAGACGGTATTATTTATTACGGCATATCAAATTAATTACGTAATTGCGAATAAAAGGCTTTACTCCCACACGGGAACGATTAAATACAATTAAAGTTTTGGGTTAAGGTCAAGGACCAGTTTTTGGATGTTGTTGTTGTTGAAAATTGTGAAATACTTAACTAAAAAACTTATAACTAAAAATATTATAGTTTTTTTAGTGTTTTTACTATGAATTTTGGCCAGAGGAATGGTGTCGATCTGATGATTGATCTCAGCAAAACATGCAAAATTTAATGATCTAAGGAAAAGCGCATTGTTGTGAAAAAAATAATACTTCTTGAAGAGTAGCTAAAGCAAAAAAAGTTAAGTAGGTACCTATCATGTATTTTGAACGTAGTTAGTTTTTCCAGAGTTTAATACATATCGAAGCATTTTTGACAGCATATCAAGCTACTACCATCTGTCAAATTTCCTTAACAGATTTTCAACTTTATCGCTGAAGCATATGGTTCAAAGTTGATTAGGAAAAAAATAGTTTTGGTAGCTTGATGTGCTACCGTAGCGTATGTACCTACACATATCATAATCCAAAGCAATATTGTATAAGGCTTCTCCTGCAATTTGAGTCGCTTCGTTAGCTAAAAGCTACTCTCTCTATAAGAACTACGAATTGATATTTTCTTAGAACTCTCATGAAGAATTAACTTAAAATGTAGACTTAAAATATCTGAAGTTATTTTTAGAAAATAAAGCTTTTATTTCAAAGGTTTCTTTAGCGAGTTTGTAAAAGTATGACAGGGGGATAATTTGATTTGGGCTTAAGTAAGACAACAGTTAGATTTCAAAATCAACCTATATTCTTGCTCGAGACTTACGCTATATAGGGTATAACAGAACTAATGCATCATATTTTTAACCGACTTCAAAAAAGAGGAGGTTATCAATTCGACGGTATGTTGTTTTTTTACAGGTCATCTAGAACATACTAAAGATCATGGTTACCACAAAAAAGTTGAATGACCTAGGGGTCAACGATCGAGCGCCTTCACAGAGACCGGCGTTATCCGTACAATTTGGCGACTGTCATGATACATTTTATAAAATATGTTGTTGTATTCATGACTTTTTTGTGGTAAACATAACTTAGCATGTACTAGATGACCTGTTGATTGAAAAATATGGTGCACTAGTTTTGTTACACCCTATATAGGCATGCTGAGCAGATTCACACTAATTGCGCCCCTGGCTGGAGGTCTTAAATTCTAGGCATCCACAGGGAATATGTAATCATAATCATAATCATAATCTTTATTGCAAATCCACAATGTAAAATAAGATGGTAATATAAATGACATGGTATCAATCATGGACCCTGATGGGCACAGCAAATAGTACATTAGAAGAGAGGAAGGCATTGTTATGTCCGGTTAAGCAGTAAACAGCCTCTCTAGGCTGATCTGTGAGATGCCATTAAAAATAAACACTAAAATTGCCTTTCAAGTAATAAATACAATCGTCAACCAATCAGATATCTCCCTATTATCAACGATAATATTATCGATATCGTCGAAAATTCAAGAAAATACCTACTTATGTAACAATAACAAAACAATACGATACTGTCTTTAAAAGACACAACCAATGCCAAATCAGTCAGTGCGAATATATGTATGTATAACCGTCGGACCGTTATCGTTATTGCCGCCGTCCGCATCCAACCAAATATTAATTTGATGATTTCGCGTTATTTGTCCCTATACGCCACGCTCTGTATATGTCCACACACAGCCTGTGTTAACGAGAGATACTTATGATATGTGGTTTCGTATATTTTTCCAGTTTGATGAGCAATTATTGTGGACTAGGTGCCGCCGTGGTTTCGATCACGTCTTTTTGCAAACGGACGAAAAGTGGCCTATATACAGGGTGTAAAGGACAGCCCTTCGCAGACTGATGGGGTGAGTTCAGTATACCATACTCAAACTCAAAATCAAAATCATTTATTCAAACTTGCTGTAAAACAGCACTTTTTGAACGTCATATATTACAAAGACAGCCCCCAAAACGTCCACCCTTCACCACTTCCTATGTGTTTTTGCTGGAAAGAAGAGGTGCAACAAACTCCCCAGCAACACATGTCTGTCTGTTGGTTTGAAGAACCTTTAAACAATATTTTTTCATACACAATTTGTATGATGTAATTAAACATATATATGAGAATATAAAGAAATTTAAATACTTATGTAACTACTAAGAAGACTGGTTCATGAAATTGTTTCAGGAACGTTATAGAAATCTAATACAACTAATTTGTTTGAAAAGCTCACAAAATTAAACAGGTGATTAAAGAAAATGTAATTTTGCATTGACAGAAAGAAAAAATAACTGAATAATCGGAGAAAAACAAATTCTTAGAATAAAAATTCCAGTGGAATATGATTCGAAATAAGGAGCTGAATGTACCCAGTCATATCAGTCTGCGGAGGGCTGTATGTTACAGCCTGCCAAGTTTTTTTGCATTAAAATCTATCCAGTAATTTTAGTGTGAAACAGTAACAAACAGAGAGACACATACATCCCTACAAATTTTCGCATTTATAATATTAGTAGGAAAGCAGTTCATTGCCACATTCTGTGTTGTATACGTATTGTTTAACATTTGTATTATGACGGCCAATACAATAATATTAAAGCATAAACAATAAATATTTCAGTGTAACTAGAATTAAAATTAAATACTTATATAATATAATATTCCTCACACATTCACACAACATCATCTAGTCCCAAACTAAGCAGAGCTTGTACTATGGGTACTATACAACTGATAAACATACTTATATACTTTTTCTTTTGTAAATACATACATATTATACATAGAAACACCCAGACCAAGTCAAATACCCATGTTCATGCATACAAATGTCTGACTTATGCGGGAATCGAACCCGCGACCTATAGCGCGGCAGGCAGGTTCACTAACCACCACGCCATCTGGTCGTCTAAATACTGCACGCATTTCACAGACAGGTCATTATAATTAATGAGCCTATGGTGATAATTTTACATAATAACAGGACAAGATATCGCGATGTTAGCAATAGTAAAACTAAGTGATTATCTCGACTTTCGTCAAGGACGCAAATAAGATTGCTGAACAAGTCTTCAAAGTCTTCTGCTAATTTCACGCCTTAATTATAGTAAATCACTAATTGAAAACTTTTGTTTTTGGGACTGTAATTTGCCTATCTTCATGAAATTTTCTACTAGTTGAGTCGGGCGACAAAGAATACTTTCTCTTACAGTTTCAGTTATCTGTTTGTGGCTGGTAAAATCTATATTATCTATTTATTTATTGACTGCGAAGGACTAAATCCTCAGAATAAAAAAAATTATATCTTCGATACTTTTATTCATACTTTTTTCAAGCAGAGGTGTTTGTGGTTAAGTAACAGCCGCACGGGTAGATCAGTCATAAGGTTGAGCACAGCTTGGTGCATTCGGGTCGTTGATGGGTGACCATCTTGTTATCATTGACTGCCTCGTTGGTCTAGTGGTCGCAAGGCGCGACTGCTGTGCACGGGGTCTCGGGTTCGAATCCCGGGTCGGGCCGAAATCGCTTTGTGGGTTTTGAGAAACTTTCATAAAGCAGACTGGAGACTGGAAGTTGGTGATTGATTCACCCGTGCATCGCAGAGCACGTAAATGTCGGTCCTGCGCCTGATCTCTCTCCGGTCGTGTCGGATTGCCGTCCCATCGGATTATAAGGGTAAGGGAATAGAGAGTGCACCTGTGTCTGCGCGAATGCTTGTGCACTATAATATATCCTGCGCAGCTGGCTGATCTCCATAAAAGAGAACGGCCGCCGTAGCCGACAATCGGCCTGGATGCCATCATCATGACGAGTTCCTTCATGTTTAGAAAGGTTCTTTAAATAGGTGGGGCCTGGCTGTAATTTGCACATCTTTGGTAGTCATTACGGGTAGTTAGGACTGACAACCAGTCTTAAGAATAGATCAGATAACAGCTCAACCCTGTTAGGCCAGATAGGCAGTCGCTCCATGTTTAACTCTGGTACTCAGCTGCATACGGATAGACTGAAAGCCGTATCAACATAATCAGGGAAAAGGCTACACAGGTAATGATGACTGCTATCTAGCAACCCCAAAATATATTTTTGTAATTATAGAACTAAGCAAGAATATTTCGCTCTAATGCGGTGACGAGTATTTAATTTAACATACAAATAGCTCCTATTTCAACAAATTACTTGGAGACAAATAACTTCTAGGAAAATCTGCTAAGCTATACAAATGCGAAAATAATATTCTCAGTTTGTGAAAACGTGAAACTTATTCCTACATTATCATCATTTCATAACACTTTTGGTAGCGCGCCAAAATGCTTGGTTAGCATTTTGAAATCTGTGGTTATGCAGAGAGCCGGTGTAGGCTCTAAACATTTGTGGGGCTACAGATAATTTCAGGTCTGAGCGATTTATGTTTGTAAACGGTAAAGTTCCGCTGAAATTTTAGGATTTCAGAATATAATTATCTAATTGGAGACAGTTCTTTTAAATTAAAAATCAAATCAGTGTGAGTAGTATTGGCGTCTATTGATTAATTAATACTTATAACATTGCCTCGTTGTTCTAGTAGTCGCATAGTGACTGCTGTGCACGGGGTCTCGGATCCGATTCCTGGATCAGGCCGAATCCCATTTTTAATATGTAAATTTTAATAATATTTGAGAATTTCATGAAGCAGCTTGGAGAATAGAAGATGGTTATTGATACTCCCGTGCATTGGAGTGCACGTAAATGACGGTCATGCGCCTAATCTCTCTTGGTTGGTTGGTTTATGAGAGTGAGGGAATAGAGAGTGCACCTGTGTCTGCGCAAATGCTTGTGCACTATAATATGTCCTGCATGCGTATCTGGCTGATCTTCTTAGAGAGAAAGGCTACTGTGGCCGGCAATCAGTCTGGATGCCATTTTGTTTTCCATACAATATGGTTTTATTATGATTGATGCAACAAACACCGCACCGCGTAGTTTTTTATTTAAAGTATCTATATCTTGTATATACATTAACTCGCCTACGCAAAAATTTAGGCAATACTAGAGCACTTAAAGTCTAATAGTATGTGGGTATATTTGTTGTCTATTTTATAAATTATATTTGGCCTACTAGATCTCTCTATACTCATGTTTAAATTCATTGGGTATTGAATAGGTGTATATGTTATTAAGTACAGTGTATATAGGTACTATATACGCCTATTCTTACCTCAGAAGGCAGAAAAATGTGTTTCATTTTGGTAAATACCCATAAGTTTGCCTGAACAAAAATTTCAAACTTGTTTATTTGTAGTTATTCAGCATAGTTTACGCCAAATAGCGTTGTTTTTCTGAAGATTCTTTTCAGCTATGTTTTGTTCAGCTTTGGGTAGGCAAAGCTTCTTAACAATATCCGTCCATAAAAATGCGTTAAATAGCTAACTTCAGAGTTCCATAATAATTTGGCGCGAACTGAACAACATAGTACAGACACCAGCAGGTCAACCTACGCGAATCTATTAACCTTCCAATATTGTGATAAGGTCGAAAATCTATTAAAGATATGTACCACTTCTTTAGTTTGAAAAGGTTTTAAGTCTAATACAAATCAAGTAGAGATTTTTGCCATCAAAAGAGAATAAAGTGGCACGTGTCTACGAGAATCTGCCGATGCAGAAATAACAAACGTGCTTTTATTCTAGATGCAAAAGCCGGGATAAAAGCTGATACTAATAAATTCTTGATGAAAAAACCTCACTGCATCAATCCACTCAGAAATCGATATCAATATCACGGACTACAGAACCAAGTTGTGACTACAGAATCAACAACTCCGTAATATTTGAATCTTACAAATTACGAACTATTGACTAGCCTTTTCCTAAGCTACGTTGGGGCTTGTTTACAGTTTAACCGCACGCAGCTGAGTACCAGTATTTTACAAAGAGCAAATGCCTATCTGACCTCCTCAACCCAGTTACGTGGGCAACCTGGTCATCCTCGCTGAAACCGTTTGCTGGACTTCTGACTACTCGTAACTACTGAGGATGTAGAATTAAAAGTAGTAGTAAAGATACTAGATACTACATAATATACTAGTCTAAAGACAAAGCTTGAATGTCCCATATGACTATAATTGGGTATTTGCCTGTGTTTGATTTTGTACAAAATTTTTAACAAAACAAATAAACACACGCACAAGGAACATTTTTCTGAAAACAGCGTCAAAATTGGTTGATAAATGGAGCAGCAATCAACATTTTTTTATTCGTGAGGGGTAAGAGTGGGATCATAGTGGGGCCATATTGCTATCTCTTTTGCACATGCATGATCAAGATATGAATAGTTAAAAAAAAGAGTCAAATACCAAATTGGCATACATATATGTACTTGCTTCTTCAATACCAAAGTACAGAAATGAGAATGGTTGCATTTCCTTTGATAATTTTATTTACAAGTTTTTATAGTTTTTTTCCAACATTGTGAAAAAATGAAGATATTCCCAACGTTGAACCATATCATATTACTTTATAACAATCGTTTGGGTAATTCTCTAACTTTCCGTATGAAATAGACAGTAGGAAATCGATTGTCTTTCGCGTGTATCATCGTTTCCAGCATTTTAAGGTTAATTTAAGGTCTCAAGTATGAAAGCCAAAATAGCCGATTTTTAGCGTCACTACTGACGATACTACCCAATAAATTGAGACTAGTATCTCAATTTATTGGGTAGTGAGTTTATATTTAATGTTTATCATGCACATTAACTTTCTATGACTTACCTAAAAGGGCCATGAAGAACCCATACAGGACGCACATGGTCTTCCCGAAGATCCACCGATGGAATAGTGCTGATATGAGCGTGAAGGGATTCCCTAGGACGGAGACGGAGAAATCCGAGCAGACTAAGTTGAATAAGATGATATTGAGCGGTGTCCATAGCTGGAATAAAAAGAAAATAAAATTACAATAATGTCTCTAATGTGTGTACTCGTAATACCTTGGGATTAATTTCACCGTCAGTCATTTATCTAATCGGTTGGCAAAACGATACCTTTTTTACTACGAAGCTCGTTTTTTTGTGGATTCTGCTTATTGTCCTACCTTGCTTTGGTAATCAATAGCTTAACGGTCATAGGTCCCATATTATTAAACGTTGGTCTTTGACCGTTGGAGGTTTTAATTTGTGATAAAGAGCCAACATTTATCTTTAAAAACATTTTTTTATTTCAAAATAAATTGATTAATATTTGTATCACATGGTATCACACAATATTATCTCTATGACATCAAAATATTTCGTGTAATTGAGTAAACTAAATAAAGGAAATACTAAGAAAAAAGAAATAAAGTTATTTATTTTTTAAGTATAAAGATTTTTTTTGAATAAGTACTGCAATAGTTTTTCAGGACTAGACATCAGGACACAACATGATGGAATGACTGAATGGCACTCGTGACAAATTGTATATTCGCAAAAACTCTGAACAGAAACATGCTTAAATATCAGACACGAAAGACGAATTAAACAATAAGCGAGCGACTACCAAATTCCAAAACAATATACTTATCTAACAAAAACGCAAACCCTCCAAAATCCAATGCCAATGAAACACACATTAACAAAACACGATCTGTTAGTAATTTACCAATTCGGCCGTGACATTGAAACTAAATTATTTTAGGGACACAGCAAGTCACGTGGCTAGCCAAAACGCTATTCTTAAGGTAAGGACACACTGGAGCAATTACTGGTAACAGTATATCAAGGCGTAGTCACGTTTTCACAAACCCATACATTCGGTGATGATCGATTTTCGTCGACGTAATTGGTGTAACCCATTTGAGATTGTAACGAGGGTATAATTTAATTCTGTAGCTATATTCTGTCGGTATAGTAATAGTACAAAATATCCTGTGGTATACTGTGATGGAGGGTCCTCAAGTTTTTTTATAGAGAATACGAAATTTAAATTTTTGTATTTCAATTGTTTTCTAATATTCTATACGTTTATTGAACTGAAATGAAATTTGTTAAAATAAAATAGAATATGGTCTCACTATATTCGACTTATTATCAGTCATGCAAATATTTTCTAGTAATTAATAAAATTACTATTTACTTGTTATACATTTATGTTGCATCAAGCTGCTATTTGTCTTGAAGGTACTCTTTAAGAGAATAAAAACATTTATCAAAAAGCCAATTTCGTAGACATTTCTTAAATCCCACGAAAAACATTCAATGTAAAAAAGCCAAGTCTCTCTATGCAATCTTTTCACCGTAAAAAGTTTTGAGATCGCATCGTAGCCAAGTCCTCTTCACCTTATTTTGTAATGATAAATCAATATTTAGAGACTTTATCAATAGTTTTACTTACATTATAATAATAGGGACTTGGCAATGAGCACAATAAGATACAAACATAAAAACTTATTGACCCAACTCTCTAGCTCTGTCTGCATCGAAGATATAGGGGGGAGAAATAGCCGCGAATCGCTTCGAGAAAAGATGGTAACGGCCGTACCCGCTCTGCTTGAGACTTGGTCTCAAGTCTCTAATGTGCGATAGTAGCTTATTTTAAATTCTAATACACATCGGGTAACAATTTCTTCGGCACAATTCAGATCGCATAAATGGTAATTATTATTTTTGGAAAATTTACAGCTAGATTGATAAATTATTTTTGGTAATCTACAGTTAAAAGTACAATCATCGTCAAATTTCTTAAACATATCTTGATATGATTTGGTGAATTTGCAAACTTCTAATATATAAATTCATGCTAGTGTTAGTAGTTTAAGCCCCTTGAATAGCCTGATATTAAAGTTTCAATTTTTAGATTTGAACGAATGTTACTTTTCTACATTAAAGACTACAGTGCCTTCAAATGCGAATGCGACTATGAGTCTTAAGTAAATACACAACAATAAGAAGTAGGTATCAGGAAGGAATATTATTTCCACAGGTAAATGGCGTACACGCCACGCTCTAAGCGTAAGGTTCAATGGTTTATCACATATGTATGTACATTCGCTTGCATTACATGAAAATGCTTTTTGCTTTTATCAGGGAAGTTTGTGACAAGGCCAAGTTCATTGCAATTCGTGGATTCCTTCTTTTCATACTAAGACCCTTTCAAAATCAATGATAGTCTACAACAACCCACGCTTGGACATACGAAGTGACTTTTTCTATCAACCCACCCGTGTAAATGTTTTTTTTTTTATGAAATACATTATCAGTGAATTCCATCTCCCGAGCCTTTTCCCAACTATGTTGGGGTCGGCTTCCAGTCTAACCGAATTCAGCTGAGTACCAGTGTTTTACAGGGAGCCTATCTGACCTCCTCAACCCAGTTACCCGGGCAACCCAATACCCCTTGGTTAGACTGGCGTCAGGTTTACTGGCTTCTGACTACCCGTAACGACTGTCTAGGATGTTCAATGACAGGCGGGACCTACAGTTTAACGTGCCATCCGAAACACAGTCATTGGTGTCCAAGATATAATTAGAAAGTACATACAAACTAAGAAAAGTTGCATTGGTACTTGCCCGACCTGGAATCGAACCCACGCCCTCACACTTGAAAGGTTGGCTCTTTAACCACTAGGCCACCACGACTGTGATTTCCCACCTTTAAATTACTTTAATTTCATTTTCATCATCATCATCATCCTCTTGCCCTTATCCCAAGTTTTATTTGGGGTCGGCGCAGCATGTGTTTGTCTTCCAAGCTCTTCTATCTGCCGTCATCTCACAAGTTACATTCTTTCTAGCCATATCAACTTTCACGCAATCCATCCATCGTTTCTTTGGTCGACCCCTTCCTCTACATCCATTCATTTTCTATACTTATAATATAAAATAGGAAAGATTTGATTGTTCGTTTGTTAGGATTGAAAAGGCTCCGAAACTATGGCTATAAACTATAAACATAACTATGAAACATTCTTCCTCTGTTGGGAAGCTACACTATCCCCTATGAACATAGGCTGTGTTTTGTCTAGACTAGGGTAGAAGTTCCCCAAGTAAGTGGGAGAAACCGAGAAATGCTGCTAGTGGTATTTAAATATAAAGTAACCGCCAAATTAAATTTGCGTATAGTCACCTGGGGAATATAAAGTTTTTAGTATTTTATTCTTAGTAAGTATTATAATTTAAACTAAGTAAAGTAGGTATAACATAAAAAGTTAAACATACTTTTAAAAACTAAGTTCCCATTAATACCTAATATGTAGATATTGCTGATGTTAGTTTTTTCATTTTTTTATTGTTAGATGTTATGTTCCTTCCCTTTCAAATGATATATATACATACATATATATGTCTAGATCTGGGGGCACTGAAGTGCCGGGGGCACCAAGACGAACCAAGCGAAGCGCGAGGGCCACTATCTACCTTTTCTCAAAGTTTTGTTATTTAAATTTTAAATATAATGTAAAATTATTAGTAATTGAATAAGTAATCACAGTTTTACAATTAAGGGATTGTTTAAATTAAATGTTTTTTGAGGAAAAATTCAATATTTAAAATTGTATGTATTATATTCCCTAAACTGCATATGATATGTTTTTAATATTCTATCAGAACTTTCAGCGAACATCAGCGTGAAACATATTTCAGGAACTAGACTTCAGTAATCAACAACTCCCACGGTTTAGCACACTCCAAAATCGACTAGGATAAATATTAAACTATGCTTTTAGTTGAAAGCTTATCAAACAATAGCAAATACATTCCAAAAGTCCTTGAAAAATCCGAGGGTTCACGTTCAGTGTAGTTTCATTGAAAAATATCGCCACTATTGACAAACAAATAACAAGGCTTCCATCAAAAGTTCTGACAAACACGCAAAAACACGTACAACAACACATGCAACTGTTATGCAAACAAACAAAACTGAATTTATATTTTTAACAGGTTTGGAAAAGCTTGGGGATCTACTCTATAGATTTTTATCAAAAAAAATCATAAAGCTGAGGAGTTTGTTCTTGTGTGTCCCTGAACGCGCTAATCTCAGGAACTAACGATGGACAGATTTGAAGAATTCTTGCAGTGTATCATATCGAGGAGGGCGCTGTTCTTTTTATCCCGGTGCGAAGAGTAGTTCCCTTGTGACACGAGTGAAAGCCGTTAAAAGAAGTTAGTACTATAATATACTAGCGACCCGCCCCAGCTTCGCACGGGTGCAATGCTGATACTAAATACACTACAGAAAAACTGTCATCATCATCATCATCATCATCAGCCTATCGCAGTCCACTGCTGGATATAGGTCTCTCCAAGTGCACGCCACTGAGATCGATTTTCGGCTTCTCGCATCCAGCTCCTGCCAGCCGTCTTGCGCAAGTCAACGTCGGAGTGATGCCTGAGGACGTCCTACACTACGTTTGCCGAGGCGTGGTCTCCACTCTAGAACTCGTTTACCCCAACGGTTATCGGTTCTTCGGCTGATATGGCCAGCCCACTGCCACTTCAGGTTGCTGATTCGGTGGGCTACGTCAATGACCTTGGTTCTCTGACGGATTACCTCATTTCTGATGCGATCCCTCAGAGAAATGCCGAGCATAGCTCTTTCCATAGCCCGCTGAGCGACTTTAAACTTGTGGACCAGCCGTACCGTCAGTGTCCACGTTTCGGCTCCGTAAGTCATGACAGGTAGGACGCACTGATTGAAGACTTTTGTCTTTAGGCACTGTGGGATCGACGATGTTAGGACTCGACGTAACTTCCCAAAAGCAGCCCAACCCAACTGAATTCTCCTATTCACCTCGTCCTCAAAGTGGTTTCTACCTAACTGCAATGTCTGCCCGAGGTATACATATTTCCGAACAACTTCGAGAACGGCGCCGTGTATCGCAATCGGTTCCGGTAGAACATGTTCATTGAACATGACCTTGGTTTTGTCCAAGTTCATCCGTAGGCCGATGCGTAAAGAAGATTTAGCCAAGTCGTTCAGCATCTGTTGTAGGTCCTGCAGCGTTTCCACCATGATGCCGATATCGTCAGCAAATCGCAAGTGAGAGATGTATTCGCCATTGATGTTGATGCTGCGTCTTTTCCAGTTCAGCGTCTTGAACATATCCTCCATTGCATTAGTGAATAGTTTCGGGGAAATAACATCCCCTTGTCTCACTCCTCGCTGCAACGGTATGGGCCTTGTTTGCTGATTCTGTACTTGGACGGACATTGTAGCGGCTTCGTAGAGACATCTCATCGCTTGGATGTATCGCCAATCTACCTGACAACGCTGCAGGGACTCCAGAACAGACCAGATTTCAACCGAGTCAAAGGCCTTCTCATAGTCCACAAATGCTAGTCACAGAGGCTGATTATACTCTTCGGCTTCTGTATAATCTGCCGCACTGTGTGGATGTGGTCTATGGTACCGTATCCGCTCCGAAACCCAGCCTGCTCCGGTAGTTGGAATTCGTCGCGTCTTCGCGCAAGTCGGTTCGTGATCACTCTTGAGAACAGCTTATATACGTGGCTTAGGAGGGAAATGGGTCGATAGTTCTTCAGCTGGGTTTTGTCTCCCTTTTTGAAGAACAGGATGACGACACTTCTACTCCACACCTCTGGAGTTCTCCCTTCAAACAGGACGGCATTAAAAAGCTTCTGGAGCTCCTTGTTGTAATGCCATCCTCGCCAGGGGCTTTTCCATTTTTGAGCTGTCTCAGAGCGATCTCGATTTCGCCACTGCTGACTTCTGGCAGAAAAACTGTGAACGTTGTGTATAAAAACATACTGGCCGGCCGGTACCGCCGCAAACGCTACGTCCCGCAATTTTTAAATCTGTAATATCTTCGAAAATATTCACTTAAACCATACGGTGTAAAGGGCCATATAGATCTATATTAAATGAAAAATGTATTCAAGATATTTAATTGGTTAAGGATTAATGCTGTATTGGTTAAAATCGCTTCGAAAATTAGCCATTATTTGTCGTAAAAAGTAAATGACAAAAAAGAGTTATTGTGGGTTATCCATAAGAGATAGACATATACCATCACGGACTTTTCTGTAGACCTTTTCAATGTTTACAATACTTAGTACATTATTTTGATAAAACTCGTAGGGTTCAGCCTGCGTTTGCAATGTAAGCGGAAAAAATGTAAATATTTACGACATCACATTAGAAAACTCAAAAATAACAGTACTTCTCCACTATTTAATGGATGTTATTATACATATAAACCTTCCTCTTGAATCACTCTATCTATTAAAAAAAACCGCATTAAAATCCGTTGCGTAGTTTCAAAGATTTAAGCGTACAAAGGGACATAGGGACAGAAAAAGCGACTTTGTTTTATACTATGTAGTGATAATACAATTTTAATTTTTATAATTTTAATTGACGACCCCGATGACGCAATGGTTACCACGCCCGACTGCCGAGCTAAGGGTCCCGTGTTCGATTCCCGGCATGGTCGACATTTGTGTGATGAGCATGATTGTTGGCTTTGGTCTGGGTGTTATAATAATGTATTTATAAATATATATGTGTAAGGTAGTTTAGTGTATATGTAGTTTATCAGTTATGTTAGCACCCATAACACGACCTAAAAGCTTACCATGAGGCTAACCGACCGTGTGTGAAAAAGGTGTCCCGCTATATATATTATATTAATTAAAACCATCTGGCTTTCTCTTGCGTTGCGTTGGTTTTTATAGAGAGTGACTACGCGCTTCAATTCAAACAATATTTGCCGAAGATAACATCCCTTTATACTAACAAAATCAGACATCATTTATTCAATAAGGCTGATAAATCATCACCTTTAGAACGTCAAAAAAACAAAAGACAGCCACCAAAACGCCCACTCTTCACCACTTTCTATGTGTTTTCGCTGGGAAGAAGAAGTGGTGCAATAAACTCCCTAGCAACAAAAAAAGGAGTTTGGAGTTGCTTCTGTTTTCGAATCTGAGCAGAAAATGTTGCACAGTGGTGAATGCTTTTTCTTATCATAAAGGTATTTAAGCTTTTTCCTGTCATCAGTAAACTCCTTAAAGGCGACTGCAGAACCTTTCCTAAAATAACAATACTTTTCAAAAGAAAGCATTAAACTTAACTTACGTATTACCAAAACATTCAAAATTAGAATTTCAAATCTGACGCCAACAGCTGTTTACGAAGAACGTTACACAAATTATAATATGATAAACAGTAAAATACGAGTGGGTTTATCTGATACAATTTTACGGTTCGATTCCACCAGATCTACATGAAATAAAAAAGTTACGTTGGTACGCGCTTACAGAGTTGATTGCTTTGTAAGATAAACAATAGAAGTTCTATACTTTTGATTAATCAAAGTTTCATTAGGATATTGTATAATATTTATGCCTATTCTCTATGGGGTAGCAGAAAGTCACTAAAACCTATATTATAAACTAGCTTTTTCGAATGTCCCGAGGGAAATACTTCCCACACCAATAAAAAAAAAATTCGTGATTGGTTTGAGCAAATTACAATCACTGTTTTGCAGAATTAACTTTAATATGTAGAAAACTTATAAATATTATAGGATGCAGCTGAAGGTAGTATCAGACTTACTAAGACCTACTATGTTCCTTCTACTATCTGGAAATCAAACAATATAATCGGGAAATCATCAAATGACCCCTCCCGCTGAGGGTGCAGCTGGAGAGAGAGTCAGACTTTTACTGACTAAAACCCACTATGTTCTTTCTGGAGTTCTTTGTGTGCCAGGGTCAAGATCTGGCAATGCTAGTAGGGTTTCATTGATATACGAGTGAAACTGCGGGAATTAGCTACGTTAATAATAGGAACAATGTTCTCTGTAGGGGCTGCGGGTGGTTCGCAAGAGTTACCGCGGCCCTGGCACACAAATACCTCCAGAAGGAACATAGTGGATTTTAGTCTGTAAAAGTCTGACACTCTCCAGCTGCACCTGGCTGGAGAGTTCATTTGATGATTTCCCGATTGTATTATGTGATTTCCAAATAGTAGAAGGAACATAGTGGGTTGTAGTCATTAAAAGCCTGACACTCCCTCCAGCTGCAACCTCATTAAAAAGTAATTTGATGATTTCCCCAAAATAAAGAATAAAATAAAAAATAAATTATTTTATTCTTTATTTTTTTATATTCTTTTATAGTCGATATACCTATGTGGTCTGTTATTACAATTTTTTTCCCGTATTGTATGCTTTGCAACTTTTAATCAGCTGTATCCATTGTTTTTTTGCCGTATTGTGGTTCAAATCTATACAATACGAGTATAAAAGCAGTTATTGTATTCTAAAACAAAACAACTGATTTGGTACCTTCGTCCTATTTTGGAGGAAAATAAAAATATTTCCACGATTCACAATATAAATATTATAGAAGACACGGTGAAATCGATGCATTTATCAAAAATAGAATCGAAGGATACCCACGTCGAAAATGAATTTTAAAAAGCGATTGATAAATTAAATTTGTATATTAAGAAACCTTACAAATTATGACGCCAACGATAAAGCGTTTAAAAGATAAAAAATAACAATGATCGGAAATTCTATAAAAAAAGCGAGGGAAAATTTGACAAGTGACGTAAACCTTTAAATGTCTAAAAAAATCCAAAACAAGGACGCTGAGAACAATATTGAAACGTAAAGAATGAGATATTGTATTGTATTTTGAGATATTACCAAAATTAGATAAAGACCTTGGTAGGTATAGGACACTACTTCGTGTAGGTATTTTAAAAACTTTCCATTATGCTCATTTGCTATTTCATAATTACATTTTTTTTCATGACTGTAAAGTAACTAATTATTCATGAATTGGATATCTATCTATCTGCCTAGCCTTTTCTAAGCTATGTTGGGGTCCAGTGGATGCAGGTGAATGCCAGTGTTTTACATGGAGCGACTACCTTTTTGAGCAGCTCAACCCAGTTACATGGGCAACCCGATACTCCTTGGTAAGACTGGTTGTCAGACTTTCTGGCTTCTCGTAGACTGCCAAAAATATTCCAACAATTTTGCCTTCCGAAACACGGAGGAACTCGTCATGACAAGATCGTCACCCATCCACGGACCGAACACGCCAAGCTTTGCTTAACCTTGTGATCGAAATACCCATGCGGCATTTACTTAGCCACGAGCCCCACTTGAATATACAATATACAAAATTATACTAAATTATCAGAAAGGTAACAGACTCGGCCTAAGGTACGCGAGTCGTATTTTTACAAACCACATCTTTAGCCGGCTATTTAAACGAGACTTGAAGTGCCCATAACAACGGCTTAGCACTCAACTCCAATCTGAACCCTTTCCAAGCTATTTTTATCCTTACCACCCACATAATAGAAATCAATATTCAACTTTACATGTCTACGGAACCGCAGGTTTCCATTTGACACGTTTTTCGCTGCAGAAGAAACTGTAGAGGTTTGAAACGTGATGGAGAAACGTGCTAGCTATCGGTAACGTGACGCTAAACGGAGTTGGCCATTCATACTCCTGGTAGCAAGTTTGAAGCAATAATATTGAACAACTTAATAGGATTTCGATAACATAGCTAACATGTTCAATTTAACTTTAGCTGGACTATGAATCAGTGATACTCGTGACGTCATTCAGTCGAAGGCTTCAAGTTTCGAAATTATGTGGTTTGATTTCTTAACGTAGGAAATTGGTCATTTCTTTGATAGACTTACAGATAAGTAGATAAGAATCCTGATTACTATCCATCTAGCTATACAATGTAATCCTTTGTTTCAGTAGAAAATCATCAAATGTAGGGGTCATTGGCTCGCTGTGTTTGCAACTGTCAGACGTTTTGTACAGACGCCAGCACATCAAGCTACTGACAATCTGACATATTTACTTAATAGATTTACAACTTTATCGCTGAAGACGAATATAAGTTAAAGTGGATTGGGAAAATTTTACAGTTTAGGGTAGCTTGATGTGCTGGCGTCTGTAAGTCTTTGTGTGTATCAGGTTGCTATTACGCAAACATAAACCATACGTTTGAAGTTGGGAACTGAATTAAAATAGATTTAGTAACTACACCGGATATTCTATTCTATTAGTTACTAGATATATACTAAAATTATATAAAGTTGAAGAGTTTGGTTATTTGCTTGAACGTGCTTGGATATCCCATTTATCAAATAAGGCTCTAGGCTAGGTACTTTTTATTCCGGTGCATGGTATAGTTCACAAGGGACGCGGATGAAACTAAAATTCCTGTAGTTCAGCTGATAAGTTAAAAAAAGATATTGAAAAGTCTGTAAAATGCATTGGGTTGCCCAGGTTACTGGGTTGAGTAGGTCAGACAGGCAGTCTACTGTAATTTTTAACATCCTTAGCAGCCATTCGAGTAGTCAGAAGTCCGACAGACGGTTTTAGCAAGCATTATCGGATTTCCCACGAAACAGGGTTGAGGAGGCCAGACAGGCAGTCGCTCCACGTAAAACACTGGTACTTAACTACATTCGGTTAGGACTGGAAGCTGACCCTAACATATCTTTGGAAAAGGCTAAGCAGATGATAATGATTGAGGAGTCTCTGAATTTTATTTAATCTAAATAATATCATAATAATCTTTTATTGTCAAAATTTTTATTACGCAAAGGTAAGTTTGAGTAGTAAAAACTCGTGGTGGCCTAGTGGTTAAAGCACCAACCTTTTGGGTATGAGGGTGCGGGTTCGATTGCAGGTCAGGCAAGTACCAATGTAACTTTTCTAAGTTATACGTACTTTCTAAATATATCTTGGTTACCAATGACTGATTAAAGGTGAAGGAAAACATCTCGAGGAAACCTGGACTATAAAGTCTAAAATCACCAACGCGCATTGAGCAAGCGGGGTGATTAACGCTCAATCTTTCTCCGTGTGAGAGGAGGCCTGTGTCCAGCAATGGGACGATAAAAAGGCTGATGATGATGAAGGTAATTAAGCACCATACAAAGCAGAAATAACCAAAATATTGTTTTAAACATAAATATCTGTTTAACATAAACTTATGTTCAGTAAGTAAGCAAAACTTCATACTAATAGTCTATTAATAGGACGAGAATATTTAGATCGGTATGGGTTGATTTCAGAATAGATGTTGCGTAATAAAAATAATATTAATATTGGGACGAATATTCTACCTACTTAATCCTAAGATATTCCAATATGTCTCTCACTTATTTCTGATATGACATTATACGATATATTTATTCACTGATTTTATGCGTCCAGAGTGGGTTTTTACTAAGGTTTTTAAATTTATTTACACAGACGCCAGCACATCAAGCTACCCGATAGTGTATTTTACCAATCGACTTTGAACCATATGCTTCAACAATAAAGTAAAAAATCTGTTAAAGAAATTTGACAGATTGTTTTTTTTCAGTAGGAATTCATCGAATGACTCCTCTTGCTGTGGGTGCAGCTTAAGGGTGACTTTTACTGACTAATCCTCAACTCTTTTGTTTCTTCTGGAAGTATTGGTGTGCCAGAGCCGTGGTAACTCTTGCGAACAACCCGCAGCCCCGGCAAGTACTATCCATTTGTACTTACACATTATACAGTTGTAGAATTTGTTTGTTTTGTTCGCGAGCTCATCTCAAGAAATACAGATATGACTAAAAAAATACTTTAGTATTAGATAACAACTTTATCAAGGAAGGCTCTAGGCTACTGATTATCCAGGTGCACGAATAAGTTCCATTAGGCCCGGGTGAAACCACGGAAAACTGCTATTAGCTATATAAATAACATTCCTATAATATACCATAACCACTATAACTGTCGTAACTATTTTATTTAATTCAAGATTGTTTTTGGACCGATACCCCAAAAGATGGCGGTTCTCAATTTGACCGCGTATATATTTTATAGCTTTAAGTGATCAAATTCCAGGACACCCTTCAGCAGAAAAACTTGACCTATTAGGTTGGCCTAAATCTCAAGTTAAAGTTAATTAAAGTGTCGTAGACAAAACACAGTGTTTCTAGAAGGTTCTTTTTTAGTAGCTACAACTGTAAAATAAGTCTTTTCATGGTAATATTCTAGACTAGTTTTCTATTATTTCAATGTGAAGAGATTTAAGATCAGTGGCAAAAGTTAACCTATGGCCACAAATAAAAGAGTTTGAGTTTTAGTTTGAGTGTCAGCCGTCCGTAGCCGCCGTAGAGGTCGTGAGTTCAATGACTACTCATTGCATTAATGACGTGTGCTATTATAGGATATATAAGGATAGGATGTATGACTATTGACTATTTATCATCCAGGTGCTAGCATTATTTTTTGCTTGAAATCGCTAAGGCACTACTGTAACGATTTGAAAATTTATTTCAATGTTAGATAGCTCATTTATCTAGAGACTATTATTCTTTAACAGGGTGCAGAAGTAGTGCCCACGGGTGGAACTGCTGGCAAAAGCTAGTAAGTATTAGTATATACGTATTCATAAGTGAAAAGAAGAGAAGCAAATAACTTTTCAATCAAATAATATCAGTTCGTAAAAGTACTTTCAAGTAGCAGTATAAAAATAGACATCTAAAAACGAAGAAAATAGCAGTACTATAAACCGTGCACTATTGAGACAACAGTTTATTGTCTATATTTGGAATCCATTAAGCAAATCCTAAAATAAAATACAATTCTCAATTGGAGGTATAATCTTGTCTCCAGCTTTAGATATTCAAATGATAATGGAGAAAACAAAAACAAATCGTAATAAAATAGAATGCAAATGATTTGTGATTGATTTAAAATGTTTCATATTTCGAAAGCTTCTATGTATATTTTAAGGCCTATCAGGAACTTATTTGCTAGATAAACCAAAGCTTTCGGTTTTACAGGTGTCGGATAGCGATATCTGGTAGATAAAGTGTTGGTTAATGGTGAAACAGAAAAAAGTTATAACTAGCCTTTATCTGGTACATCCATCGTAGTAGTGGTTTTTTTCGTCATGGTTATTTGAAGCTTATTTTAATAGACAGCTTTTAACAGCTCAAATTTTAATCTCAGTATTTTTCCGATTTTTTCTACTTATTTTCGAGACTACTCTCGTTGCTTAAATAACCAGTAAGCGGCATTGATGAAGAGATTTGAGGTTCAGTTCCTGGGTCGGGAAAAGTTTTCTTTGAAACAGCCATTATAATCTTAAATTCTACCATCTTTAAATCAATAGTTGAGTGTAGTTACACATATAGCTATACAATATGTAGGTAATGTGTTCTTAAATTCATATTATTTTCATTCAAGGGTCATCGTCCCTTTTCATGAAAACAAAAGAATGTGAACAGTATGTTCATAAAATGCGGTGAAGCATGATGGAAAATTCTCGAAAATGTAAAGGGAATATTTACTTTGGACATTGAATTGTTTTGGAGGAAATCTACTTAATAATAAAAGGCCAAATTGTTTTTGTTGGTCGGTTCTTCATCTAAAAATCTTTGTTTTTCACATAGATTTTATGGTTCGTGAAATATATGCGTCCATTTACTACAATAAGGGAGAGTTTCCCAGTTTACGGATAGCCACTATCTACCAGATAAATTAAAGAATAGATTCAGTATTTGTATGAAATTATCTGCCAAATAAACTATCTGGATCTTATTAGCAACCGGTGAAACTGGCTCTAAATATTTTAATTTATCCCACTATTCTCGGTGATACCGTGACCTTTAGTTATCAATATCGTGCGGATCTCAGCACGCTCACGAGGCAACTCGACGTCGCATGTCTTGTGCGTATTCTACGCAATACAACAAATGCTTGCATGAAAAGGTCACTTTCGTTTGCGTGAAAACATTGGGACGATGTTTGAATCTATACTAAAATTATAAAGCTAAAGAGTGTCTATTTTTTGTCTTAATAAATTCGTTAATCTCGATAACTACTAGTCCGATTTGAAAAATTCTTTCAGTGTTGGATGGCCAATTTATTGAAGAAGGATTTCTCAACTTGCATATAATCACTTATAGACTTATATCGATCGAAGAAAAGAAAAATTTCTTCAAAAAATTTTAAAAGCAATCTTACGTTAATCTATCACTTTTCTGTCATTATGTCCATTCTCCGGTAAACAAAACTTGTTTCTACGGTTGCCATGCTAATCCTGCTGAACGCAGATTAAACCGTTTCGTGGAAACTAAGGTAAACTACCTCACAAGTTTATAGTACCAAGGTACAAACACACATGATCTAATATTACTGCCTACGGCCACGGAGGGTAGTCTGATAACATGCGATTCACATCCTGATTGAGTTTACTGAGGGACGCACTCTAGTTAATTTGTTACATACTGTAGGCGTTAAGATGTTTTGCCTTATTTTGAAGATGGTTGTTATAACCATTATTTTTGGATTGACATTTTCATATAAAAAGAGAACATTTTCTAATAGGTAGGTACTGTTGGCAGGAAGAGTCTTTGGCTATAGGAGGGGCCCATTTGGGCCAGGGTCTGCCTAGGCTGTTTATTCGCAAGAGTTACCGTGGCCCTGGCACACAGGGACCTCCCGAAGGAATATAGTGGGTTTTAGTCAGTAAGAGTCTGACACCTCCTCCAGCTGCAACCTCAGCGGGATGATGGTTTGATGATCTCCAAGAAAAAAAGAAAGAGTCTTTGGCTACCTATTGTCAAGGTTGGTGACATTATTTCCATGGAATGCAGATGAAACTGCGGGCGAAGGCTAGCCTTAATATTAAATGTACAATTTATCCAAGTACTACACTTCAGGTACGAATAAAGCATATCTTGATTAATAACTTGGATTTTCTAGAAGACTAAGCGCCAGTTTCACAGGTTACGGATAGCCACTTTGTACCAGATAAATTCAAAAATGGAACAGAATTTGTATGAAATTATCTGCCAGATAAACTTTCTGGAACTTATCCGTAACCTGTGAAACTGGACGTAAATATGCATGTTTAAAATTAAAGTTTCCTCATACCATATAGCTTATAGACACTTATAGTTCCCAAAACTCTAAAAATTTTCACACTTTAAAAAGTTCTTTAGCTAGCAACTTCCAAAATACCAAGAAAAATAGCGACGAGAAATTAAAAAATCCAACATTTATTTCAAGCAAGGAATTCAAAATTAGGGAAGGCAGAAAGTTTCAAACAAGCCACTTTACTGTTACTTTCACTGCCTGATTGATTTCTGAGAACAAGACCAGAAACTTGGAAACATTTCAAAGATAACCCTTTATATCTTCGTCACTTAGGCCAATTGAATTTGTTTTAGAAAAAAGGCTTACTCGACTTCTAGTCACGTTTGGACATGTTGCGGATTCGATTTGGCGGATCCCCGTGACGGTACCAGGTTCTAAGTGACGTATCGTCAATTGAATTGTATATTAGTTGAATTAATCTTTATCGGTGGTAGGTAGTTAAATATTATGATGTCGATTGCAAGTGTGGAAATGATTTGGAAGAAGGAATATTAGTTGTGACCTTACGGCGTTTTACTTATGGTGGTACTGTAGAGATGTAGCCTCCTTACATCTCACATTATAGTTTGTAACAGGCCGGAACATCAATTAAATATAGAATAGTTTTAAGAATAAAGTAGTTAGTCTTTAGTTTGACACTAAGACGCCCGTCAGCTCCCAAACACCGAATACAACTTGAAGTTAAATATTAATCTTATATTTAATCAAGATTCCAAAAGCGGTACCTGGAAGCCTATATCTTCCCAATAAGAAGATAGGTTTCCACAGTACTTTTTTAGTATTGGCATTATTTGAGTATGGGAGATGAAGACCAAAATACTGGAATAAGAGCAGGAGGCTGTCAGTAAAAGTCTGAATAGTCCAGTAGCACCCACAGTAGGAAGGGTCATTATTTTGATGATACATCAATAGAAAGAAAAGAGGATGACGTTGAGGTAGTTATATGATCACGTGTATAGCATGTTAGCTAATGTAAGCGATTATTTGTTTGAAGTCAGCCGAATATTGTTGTTGCATGCCTTTCATGGCGGCATAATTTTTATGTAGCTGGTTCCAGTAGTTCCTTAGAACGTTAACTGGTGAGCTTGAACATTCGCCTGAATCCTTTATCCTTTAGAATACAATTTTGACACATTTTGACAAAAGTAAAGTTAAACATGAAGAAGTGTCTAACCAACCGCAGAGAGACCTAGATAATGGTCATTTTGAACCTAATTCAGTTCTAGAAACAAAACCTTTGTCAAACCATCTCAATATAAAGGAAAACAAAACAATTTTAACTGATGGAAATACTGTCGTTGCGAAATAATTTTGGTTGACTGTTGTCGAAGCAGCAGTGATTTTGGGCCGACCACTAAACAATTAGAACTAAATATTGTTGAGAAGGCTAAATTTACTTGTAAATAACCAATAGGGAGATGTTAAATATTGAATTGTTTGAAAAGGAATTAACTGATACTGACTAATATTTTAAATGCGATTGTTAGTGTTATGGTAAAACAGAATATTTGATATTGATTTTAGCAGAATGGACTAACATGAAATCATGGACAATTGGAACTTCAGCCACTTATTGTCTTGATTCATGACGCTAGGAAAGAGAGAGACGCGAGAAAGAGGCTGCTAGAGTAGTGTGGTGATGTCAAAAGATATTTAGATTTAGACGCTTTCCACCAAATCCTCGAAAATCGATCAATTTTGATCTTGAAGTGATTAATATACTATACCAATTCCTGCAGTTTAGAACTCACTTGGACACGCGTCCCTAACTAATGTAGTGTAGCAATAGTACCGCTTAAAGATCAACATATTGACGATCTGTATAGGCCAATATATTGAGCTGAGTTAAGCCAACTTTGAGATCAATACTATTGATGTACCCATTATGAAAATGACATAAAGAAAAATACACAGAATTCTCCCTGCATTGGAACAATAAAAATAGAAACGTGTTAAACTTTTAAAGCTCATCCTGAAAATACCTTCAGATATATCGGATACACGATATTCGGCCGGGTATAGACTGAAGAGAAACACGTTTGGATACGAAATATCATTCGAAGCGCGCCTCAGACATAAATAACTTGATATTATGTTGGATCCGAGAGGTGCAGCCGTGCTTAACAACTACCAAGATTTTGATACAATCGAAAAGTATGTTATATTCTTCGCTTTCAAAGAAGTAAATTAGTTATAGCCAATATTGAAGTAGATACCTAATACCTGCTCTGTTGGTCATAGCTGTCTCGGATACGATTCCTGAGCCGGACTCCTTGTACAGATGCCAGCACATCATCATCATCATCAGCCTTTTTACTGTCCCACAGCTGGGCACAGGCCTCCTCTCACATGGAGAAGGATTGATATGCCAGCACATCACGCTACTACAATCTTTCAGATTTCCTTGATATATTTTCAACTTTATCGCTGAAGCATTATGTTTCAAAGTTAATATGTAAAATTTACAGTTTCGGGTAGCTTGATGTGCTGGCATCTGTATATCGTTTCGATGCTCCTTTTCAAGATTGAAATTACGCAGTCGGTTAAAATAAAGATGGTTCACATCCTCGTCTTTAGCTAAACTTTGTGACGGAAATTGCGGAACCTTCGCAAACTTCGGCTTAAACTGTGTTTGTCAAAAGGCATGTTTAAGTTGTTCCTATTTAGGTCATGTCCCAATAAATACTTTTAAGCCATTGAACAAAATAATACAAAACAAAATAAGACGAAAACATACTGTTGTTTCTGGAGGTCTTGGTGTGATAGAGCCACGGTAAATAACCAGCAACCCGCAGCCAGATGACATTAGATAGATAAGTATAAAAGGAAGACAATTATGTACTGAGAATGATGATGATGAACTCTGTGACAAAAATTAACTCCTAACAATATCCAAAGGAGTGTAAAAGCGGTGTTTCTCATCATCATCACCCTCCTACCCATCTCCTCCTACTTTTAATTTAGGGTCGACGCACTATATGCTGTTCTTCCACCTAATATTTGCCGTCATCTCACAAGTAACATACCTTCTAGCGATATCGACTTTCACAAAATCCATCCATCCTTTTTTGACCGTCCCCTTTCTTAATATCCATCCACGTTCAGGCTCTAAACCTTCCTCCCAACATGATCCTCATTCCATCACATGCTCATAAGACGATAGCCGGGATCTACAAAGCTCTTCGTCAAAGCATTGTATTTTGTATCAAACATACATTAAATAGTTACTTATTTTCGCATAAAAAAGTAATTTTGTAAATGTGTTTAAAAATGTCTGTTGTAAATTAGGAACCTTTATCCAAATCCTAGGCGCCCTTTAATCCACCAATTAAAATAGATTGTATAAGGCTTTTAAAAGGGACAAATTATATTTATATCCTTTGAGAAATACGACGAGAGTTTACTGTTTTCGTGATTTTCGTTTCATTTTGTGTATGTTTAATAATAATCATGTGTATGTTTTAATTTCAGAATTATTGTAATTAGCTACGGGTTATGGGTAAGCACGATTGTGGGAGATGAAGGGACAAATTGTATACAAAATGGTAATTCTCATGCAAGTAATACAAAAATAAAACAAAGGAAACTGTATTTAAGTATTTTTGAACTAACTGGCCTTACATAAATAAATAACAAAAATTGTTCTTCAATGTGTCATGGTTTACGTGTTCGATATTTAAATTATTTTCGCGCCAATAATCCAACTCCACAGAAAATCATGTTGTCTAATCCTGCAGAGCTTTTGAGATTATAACAGCGCTTTCACACCACCGTATTTTATGTATATTCGGTCTGTCCGAGCGACAACAGTCGGTTCGCACAGACGTTGCAGATAATTGATAGACACCACCAGCAGGCTTTTATATCTATTCTGTCAAGAAAAGACAAAGCTCTTTCTGTGAATGTCAACATGTCTTCTGCCCGAGCATGGCCCGACCTGTCAAATCGCATATAATTACTTGAAGATTACTTGTAGCCTTATGTCAATTGAAGAAAAGAAAAATTACTTCAAAAAATGTCAAAAGAAATCTTACGTCAATATGTCACTTTTCTGTCATTAAATCCAATCTCCGGTAAACAAAACTTGTTTCTACGGTTGCCATACTAAGCCTGCAGCGCGAAATGACTGTAAGAATGATTCGCGCGTATTGGTTCATACTCGGTTTGGGTAAGCACGAAAAATACGCTTGTGTGAAAGTATTGTTACAACGAGATGACATGGTATAATTCGTATACAAAATTTTATTTTTTGCTGAATAGATGTAGCGAGAACTTAAAGAATTAAATTATAACAAAGAATTGTGGTAATATTTTAATTATGTTATTTTCATTGTTCCTTTTCCAAAAATATAGAATTAAGATTAAATTAAATCATTAAACACAATGTGCAATGCCAGAATTGGAGACTATTCATTTTACTAATATCTAAGCAGGTGATACAAAGTAATTCAATTAAAAACGTTATCATAGGCACTACTTCAGAGTATTTATAAAAGAACAGTCATTTATTTCAAACCTAGAACAGAACATTCGCATATTGACGCGTCCTACATATTTTATTTTTATCTACGGGCTCTCCCAATATCTTGTAAATCGGAACGCGATTGAATGCTTCTACCCTTTTGTTCGTACATTCAATAGATCAGGAACGTTCGTTTTTTAAATAAACTGTCGACATGTGAAATGTTTATTGCGTGAGGTTTTTTATGGTAAATATTTAATGATTGGGCATGATTATTCTTTTTTTAGATTTTAGACACTAGTCAAAAAAAACAATATGTACTTCAAAAAAAGTTAATAATAATTGTTTATGTTTGCATAATTCCTTGTTTTCTAGCTAATAATATCCGCAATTCCATATCCTAGAGCAGATTAATGGTTATAAAAAAAACGACTAGATGGCACAGTATTCAGTAAATCTGCCTGCCACGCAGGTTCAATTTCCGCATAAGTCAAACATTTGTGTGTATGAAATGGATGTTTGACTTAGTCTGGGTATTCTTATGTATTTATTTACAAAAGAAAAGTATATATGTAAGTATGTTTATCAGTTGTCTAGAACCCATAGTACAAGCTCTGCTTAGTTTGGGACTATATGACGTTGTGTGAATGTGTGAGAAATATTATATACGGATTTTATATCTATCATCGTAGATGGGCTGTAGTCGAAGTTCTAGGAAATATCTCCGGGAATCCAATTTACTACTTTATGCACAAAAGACGATATTTCAAACCCCAGACCGGCGAGGAAGTCACAATAAACGAACAAGTCAAATTCATTAGCAGTAGTGATTAAAAGCGCTTTTCATTATGAGACCACGGTCGTCTGCTAAATTGAAGTCATAAAATTCAACTAGAATTTTCTGAAATAAGTAGTTTTATCATCTTGTTCTTAGAATTTCAGTTTTAATTAATAATTTTACAGCTATAAATTGTGATTTTTCTTCTTCATTTTTTAATGTATATTTTTCAATAAATATTGCTAAAACTAAAGTCAATTTATCTGTACAAGATTCCAAAGTCAGCTACAGGGCTACAGCTGGAATTCAAGCATCACACTTCAGCAAGGAAATAATTTTTTGTTCCGGCTTCCCTTTTTTGGAATTTCACCCTGCGCCCCTGATACACACAAATATAAAAAACTTAAAAGTATACAATAAGAAACGCACTATTTTCTTAAATAGGAGACGTGAACTCGGGCCCCATTGCCGAGCGTTTCTACCCCAAACGGCTTAAAAGCCGCACCAGCAGGCTTAGCATGGCAACCGTAGAAACAAGTTTTGTTTACCGGAGACATAATGACAGGAAAGTGACAGATTGACGTAAGATTTCTTTTGAAATTTTTTTAAGAAATTTTTCTTTTCTTCGTGATGAAGTGATTATATGCGAGTTGACAGGTGGCGGCATGCTCGCGCAGAAGACATGTTGACATTGACAGAAAGAGCTTTGTCTTTTCTTGACAGACTAGATATAGAATCGCCATGCTAAGCCTGCTGCACGATTTGTCATGCTGGAAAGATGCGATGGCGCCAGGGATGTCGACGCAAGTTGCATCCCACACCAAGGGTCTACCCATCGTCACGTACCAGGTTCTAACAAGGCTGGTACGCCGGCAGTGGAAAGAGCACGACGAATAATGCCATTCATGCTAGCATGCCGTGCAATACGACCAGAACTTATGATTACTTTTAATTGATTCGAGAATAGTTTAACAGTTTATTCATATTTTAGATTAAAAAAAGACTTTACGATGTTACAGATTTTTAATTAAGCTTTTCTGCAGCCATGCAGAGCAGAGAGTATCAAATAAAAATTAAAATTACGTTCAAGTTCTACCATCGTACGCTGCGTTAAAAATGTACGAACATATTATGTTAGCGATTACGTTCTGCAAGAGATCTCTCTATTTAAATTAATCTCTTAAGCTTCAAACATGGGGGAAAAATCTGAAAGTACTGTAATTTGTGTTCTATGCTCTAAAAGCTAGACTTTATGTTCCAACTTGGTATAAAGTACTTAGCAACGAGTAGAACTTACAGGCTTACTGCTCTCGTAAAGTTGGATCTAATGTGTTTTATTCCCTACGCTGTAGGTGTATTTTCAATTGTTTTAAATCGTTGCACTTTCAAGGAAGTCTTATTTTCATTATGGTGGACGCATTTCTACGTTTTAAGATAGAAGAAGTAAGTTTTTAGACAGTTCAGAAGTTGTATTTTTAATACCCACATTGATTGGATCGATCAATTTTTAAAAGTGCTGTATATTGAACTGTGAAGGAATACTCTTTATGACCTAGAAAGAGAAGAATGGGTAGACCAGCAGGCTTAGCATGACGGCCGTAGAAACAAGTTTTGTTTACCGGAGAATGGACATAATGACAGAAAAGTGACAGATTTACGTAAGATTTCCTTTGACATTTTTTTGAAAAAAAAAAATTCTTTTCTTCGTGCGACATAAGTTTACAATTGATTATATGCGAGTTGACAGGTCGCGCCATGCTCGGGCAGAAGACATGTTGACATTGACAGAAAGATCTTTGTATTTTCTTGACAGAATATATATAAAATCGCCATGCTCGCTGATTTTGACCTGGGCAACACGATACACCCCTGGCTTCAGACTACCCGAAACAACTGCCAAAGATGTAAAACTGACGCACAATTTTAACAAGAAAGAGTACCTAATACAATAATAAACAAAGCTAATTTAACCAGTATTAAAAGCTGTTTTCCCACAAGACATGTGTTCACACACGCTGTATATAGACCCTAAACAAACAGTGTATCTTGTAAAATATGATAACGGTATACTGTCGAAGTTATTTATTAATTGGCTGTCAGTAAATCGAATAAAAGTTGTCTGCAAACAGGATCGTATTTTCAAAGTTATTAATAAAATTCGATTTTTAACGGCTGACTTGTCTTTGGGATCAATATTTATTTATAATCTACGCGATGTTTTTGGTCTAGTCTAGATTGCTAGATAACTTCTAAGAATATATTGGTACCAATCCGCATTGAGCAAGCGTGGTGATTAATGCTCAATCCTACTTTGTATGAGAGGAGGCCTGTGCCCAGCAGTCGGACGATAATAAGGCTGATTATGATGTATTGGTACAGTATAGGTTTTACTTCATTGTTTTTAACAGGATCATGTGGCTCGCCGAACCGGCATTTAAACATAGAAGCATAGAAAAGTAAGTAGATATTTTTCGATTGTAATTGAAAATTCTTCCGTCAGCCCTTATAAAGTAAATAAAGTGAAATATTTTTCTACAAATAGTTCCTACAAAAAAAGTTCTTGCTTTTAGTTGACTCTTACATAAAAAATACACAAAATATTCTTGATCAATCAACGCACGTGTATAAAATCTTAGCCCATCAAACTAAAATTCAAGAAGTAATAAGAACAGTGCTTATTTTGAAAAGTGTATCCAATCTCTAAAGTTACTTTTAAAGTATATTAATACTACTCATAAAAGTAATTCAGTTTTACAAACAATTCGAACGTAACGGACGAAACTGCTAGGTGCATGTGTGTGTATGTGTATGTATGTGTGCTACTTTGATGGAACAAGCAAGATATAATCAAAGCTACGCTCTCAGCGAGTTCCCCCGAGATAACAGAAACCCAAGTTTGTTAAAGGTGGAAGTGGAGTGTGTTGATAGATCCCTGATACTGCCATTGAGAATTATTGATGGCCAGCGCAAAGTTTACAGCATCCATCTGTTTGGTCTTTGAACATTTTTGAAGAGATGTTCTATGGAACTTTTGTGTTTATTGAACACTGCACTTGTAGTTACTATCTTTGTTTCAGAATAGGTGATGCCTCGTTTGAACAATAAGCGCAATGATAACCGTGCCGAGCTGAGAGTCCTGGGTTCGATTCCCAGTACAGTCGACTTTGTGTGTTGAGCATGCTTGTTGGCTGTGGTCTGGGTGTTTTATGTATATGTAATTGTGTAAAAGTGGGTGTATATGTAGTTTATCAGTTGTGTTACCACCTCCCATGACACAAGCTAATCAATAGCTTACCTTGGTGACCATAAGTGAAAGGTTTCTCAGAATATTTATTTGAATAAAAACATGGTATAAAAGGTGTTACATTTTTTGGACTTATTTGATCATATGTTTAGCTAAAATAATGTAGCATGCAAAATTGTAATTGAATTACATTCCATACAGTTTTATTTTGGTTTTTCTAGAAATTGTTTGATACTATAAAAATTGTTATATCGTTACAATAAAATTGTTATATTGTTATATGTTAATCTCGACGTATGTATTATATTATTTGTATCCCATTTTATAACTCATGTGGATACAAAGTTATTGAGTTAGGTATACATGTTTATTATTATATCCTCTGCGTAACCAATACTCAGGTCCGTTTGTGGTTGTCCCACGAAAAGTTTTGAGCCATCTGTTCCCGTTTGCTAACATTATTTCCCATCGGTCTAAATGTACCTAGTTATTTAACGAGATAGATACCTACGTTAAAATTTAATGCTTTAAATCATTGTCAAGGTACTTGACTATTTGCTATCACTACATAGTATAAAACAAAGTCGCTTTTTCTGTCCCTATGTCCCTTTGTACGCTTAAATCTTTGAAACTAGGCAACAGATTTTAATGTAGTTTTTTTTAATAGATAGAGTGATTTAAGAGGAAGGTTTATATGTATAATAACATCCATTAAATAGTGGAGAAGTACTGTTATTTTTGAGGTTTCTAATGTGATGTCGTAAATATTTACAATTTTTCCGCTTACATTGCAAACGCAGGCTGAACCCTACGAGTTTTATCAAAATAATGTACTAAGAATTGTACACATTGAAAAGGTCTACAGAAAAGTCCATGATGGTATATGTCTATCTCTTATGGATAACCCACAATAACTCTTTTTGTCATTTACTTTTTACGACAAATAATGGCTAATTTTCGAAGCGATTTTAACCAATACAGCATTAATCCTTAACCAATTAAATATTTTGAATACATTGTTCATTTAATATAGATCTATATGGCCCTTTACACCGTATGGTTTAAGTGAATATTTTCGAAGATATTACAGATTTAAAAATTGCGGGACGTATCGTTTGCGGCGGTACCGGCCGGCCAGTATGTTTTTATATACAACGTTCACAGTTTTTCTGCCAGAAGTCAGCAGTGGCGATATCGAGATCGCTCTGAGACAGCTCAAAAATGGAAAAGCCCCTGGCGAAGATGGCATTACAACAGAGCTATTAAAAGCAGGTCCTGCTTTTAAGAGGTAAGCCCGTAATGGGGGAGCTCCAGAAGCTTTTTAATGCCGTCCTGTTTGAAGGGAGAACTCCAGAGGCGAGTGCGAGGTGGAGTAGGAGTGTTGTCGTCCTGTTCTTTAAAAAGGGAGACAAAACCCAGCTGAAGAACTATCGACCCATTTCCCTCCTAAGCCACGTATATAAGCTGTTCTCAAGAGTGATCATGAACCGACTTGCACGAAGACTCGACGAATTTCAACCACCGGAGCAGGCTGGGTTTCGGAGCGGATACGGTACCATAGACCACATCCACACAGTGCGGCAGATTATACAGAAGACTGAAGAGTATAATCAGCCCCTGTGTCTAGCATTTGTGGACTATTAGAAGGCCTTTGACTCGGTTGAAATCTGGTCTGTTCTGGAGTCCCTGCAGCGTTGTCAAGTAGATTGGCGATACATCCAAGTGATGAGATGTCTCTATGAAGCCGCTACAATGTCCGTCTAAGTACAGAATCAGCAAACAAGGCCTATACCATTGCATCGAGGAGTGAGACAAGGGGATGTTATTTCCCCGAAACTGTTCACTAATGCAATGGAGGATATGTTCAAGACGCTGAACTGGAAAAGACGCGGCATCAATCATCTCTCACTTGCGATTTGCTGACGATATCGTCATCATGGCGGAAACGCTGCAGGACCTACAACAGATGCTGAACGACCTGGCTGAATCTTCTCTACGCATCGGCCTACGGATGAACTTGGACAAAACCAAGGTCATGTTCAATGAACATGTTCTACCGGAACCGATTGCGATACACGGCGCCGTTCTCGAAGTTGTTCGGAAATATGTATACCTCGGGCAGACATTGCAGTTAGGTAGAAACAACTTTGAGGACGAGGTGAATAGGAGAATTCAGTTGGGTTGGGCTGCTTTTGGGAAGCTACGTCGAGTCCTAACATCGTCGATCCCACAGTGCCTAAAGACAAAAGTCTTCAATCAGTGCGTCCTACCTGTCATGACTTACGGAGCCGAAACGTGGACACTGACGGCACGGCTGGTCCACAAGTTTTAAAGTCGCTCAGCGGGCTATGGAAAGAGCTATGCTCGGCATTTCTCTGAGGGATCGCATCAGAAATGAGGTAATCCGTCAGAGAACCAAGGTCATTGACATAGCCCACCAAATCAGCAACCTGAAGTGGCAGTGGGCTGGCCATATCAGCCGAAGAACCGATAACCGTTGGGGTAAACGAGTTCTAGAGTGGAGACCACGCCTCGGCAAACGTAGTGTAGGACGTCCTCAGGCACGGTGGAGTGATGACTTGCGCAAGACGGCTGACAGGAGCTGGATGCGAGAAGCCGAAAATCGATCTCAGTGGCGTGCACTTGGAGAGGCCTATGTACAGCAGTGGACTGCGATAGGCTGATGATGATGATGACAGTTTTTCTGTAGTGTATTTAGTATCAGCATTGCACCCGTGCGAAGCCGGGGCGGGTCGCTAGTTATACTATATATTGAATATTCTCACATTTTAAGTTCAAATTTTAAGATATCATCATTATCTCCCGAGCCTTTTCCCAACTATGTTGGGGTCGGTTTCCAGTCTAATCGGATTCAGCTGAGTACCAGTGTTTTACAAGGAGCGCCAAATTTTAAGATATACATATTTGGATCTATTAAAAAAGGAAGAAATAAGGGTCGTTGACCCCTAAGATGACCCACTGACCGATTGAATTTGCTATCAAATATTAACTACTTACAAGTAATGCCAAAAATGTATGCCATCCAGGCCAACATTTAGCCCCAATCTTCAATCTAAACGGAAAATGTGGAAATCCAAATAGGAATTGTTATAGTGTACAGTTGCGCATAAAAATTCAGGCGTGAATCCTTTGTCCGCATATTACGATGAGATGGCAATCTGACACGAAGTCAAAGAGAAAGATATCAGCTAACCTTTGTGCACACGTTGTTATTTTTATGCGTTTCTTTATTGTATAGACGCCAGCACATCAACCTACCTTAGTCAAATTTCTTTAATAGATTTTCAACCTTATAATTAACCTTACAGTGTTGGGAGGTTTAATTTAAGGTTGGGATAAGTGTTGGGTAAGAAATTTGACAGATTTAATTGGTAATTTTTTACGGATTGAGCTAGGTTGATGTGCTGGCGTCTCTACTGAAGTAAAGAAAAGTAAAAGGTCTTGTTATAGTGCATAATTTGCAGAGAGATGGTTACCACTGAAAAAAAGTAAGCACTCATAACGTAAACTAATTAATAGGTTACTTTGAGGCTAACCGACCGTGTGTGAATAGGTGTCTGGACATATGTATTACTAGCGGTCGCCCGCGGCTCCGCCCGCGTGGATGTCGGTTTTCGCGACAAAAAGTAGTCTATGTGTTATTCTGATGTATAAGCTATATTGTGGTAAAGTTTCATTCAAATCTATTCAGTAGTTTTTACGTGAAAGAGTAACAAACATCCATACATCCATACTTACAAACTTTCGCTTTATAATAGTAGTAGGATATTATCTACTACGTTGAATGCTCCGAATTTGACGCAAATCCATGCAGTACTTTTTAAGATTATCCCGGACATACCTACATACAGACAAACAGACAAAAATTCTAAATTTTTATATTTTTGGCTTCAATATCGATTTTAGATCACGCCCCAATTATTCTTTAAAAAAAATATTCAATGTATAGTTTTAAAGTCCAGACATAAAAATAAATTACATACTTAAGTATGGGTGAGCAATGTAGGCTTGTGTCTGAAATTACCTTTTGAAGAAAGTGTCATACAAGTTTGAATGGACCTGTCCAATCAGCTGGTACGCATTTGTCGGTCTTCGTTGAACTCAACAGTAACATAGGAACTCAACAATCCGACGACCATAACAGCAGCATAAATACTAGTATTTAACTGCCAGTGCAGTGCATGCAGCACTCATCATTATATTCTCTGAAGCTTCAACGATAATGACAGAAACAATGGTTGTCAGTCACAGGTTTTCTCAATGGAACAATACTTCATTTCTTAGTATTGGTATCTCGAGTAAAATGTCAGTGGCTCTATCTGCTGACGACAGCCAATCGCGTACTGAGCCTGAATTGGGTCGCTGATAAGACAATGGGAGATGAACATGGTTTTTTTTTAAACAATTGTTTAACAATTTTTTTTAAATATTTTGTAAAGAGAATATTTGAAAGACAGAATAATGTTTTTAGTTATTCTTTTGTTTCTATGAAGTATTTTTTTTTTCATATAATAAGAAATTATCTACCAAATAAACTAACACGATCTTATTTGTAGATGGTGAAACAGGCCTGAAAACTAAATACTTTTTGTTTATTTACAAACAATTGCTTTAATTTTTTTTTTAATGGGAATATATATTTGAAATACTTACAGAAAAATGTTTTTATTTAGTCTTTCGTATTCTATGAAGTATTTTTTTCTTCTGAAATAAATTGTTGTGATTATTTTGAACTAATATTATTTATTCGAAATTCTTTTTTGTGTGTTTGTACCCCAAAGGCTTCAAACTACTCAACCGATTTAGAAAAACACTGCATAACTGCACTGTCGACAATACATATATGCCTATAATAATATTAGCCCCGGGTGACATATGCTATGTTTTATCCAAGTACGGAAAGACGTTCCCTCCCACCCCCAGACGCGGGTGAACAAATATGTATGAACTCCCTGGTAAACTCACACTCGATTACACATTATCCATCATTAAACTTATAAAGAAAAACATACAAGCCAAGTTGACATTGAACTTAAACTGCTTGGGAGGTCAATGAACTGTACCTTTGATCATAAATGATTTAAATATAAAGGGCCAGTTTCACCACGGATAGCCACTATCTACCAGATAAATTCAAAAATGGAACAGAATTTGTATGAAATTATCTACCAAATAAACTATCTGGAACTTATTCGTAGGTGGTAAAACAGGCCCTTAGTCTCTGAAAGGTTAATAGGTCATGCTTTATTATTTTTTCCTGATATTATACAAAATGAGTAACTTTATAAAGGACTCGATGTTATGTAGTGACTAGTCTACAAAGATGAGGGTAAATAGTTGCTTCCTCAAAATTGGAATTCCTTACAGATTCCTTAGCAAAGCGAAGTTAGGGAGTGCTTTTGTCTTCCAAGTTCTACCTAGAAGGTAGTCTTTGAAAGTTAGCTAATTGAAATAATATTAAAGGAATATATCAAACTTAATATAATAATGCCAAAATAAAAAAATGCATTAAAAAGTTCATCATCAAAAGGCCAGCCACATTAGCACGTTGGATGGCAATGTAAATTCTTTGGCCAAGGTATTGACTAGCTCGTTGGTCATCTGTGGACTATGATGAAGAGCTTGCTTATATCTTTAAACTGTTCGTGGACACTTGAGGCCTATAGTCCCAATGTTACGACCATAAACGTCTCAAATATGTAATTACCGATAAGATGTAAAATCGTAGAACTGGTTGAAACCAAAAACAAAAATAATTTACCTATTCAAATTAGACTGATAAATCAGCACTTTTCGAATGTCAAAAAACAAAAGTCTGCTCCTCAACACTTCATATGTGTTTTCGCTGGGAAGAAGAATTGGCGCAACAAACTACCCAGCAACACATGTCTGTCTGTTAGGTTTGAAGAACCAGATTTATACAAAAACAAGTCCAATCTAAAATTATTTGAGACAGCTACAAAACAATAGAAACAGATAGTTTGACTGCTATAGTAACTGTATAGCTTCAAGTTACAATCAACAGTTAAAACTTATCTCTATAACAACAACAACCAACCCCATGTTTCTACAAATTGTTTCACCTCTTCGTCAGTGGTGTCCAAAATAAACACAGAAGTACCAACCTAAATAGATTGCTGATGGAATCTCTTTGGTCTTTTCAAGCAAGAAAACTCATTAAATTATGTGCCAACATGACACAACCACTTGACCTAAAAACCGAGGCGAGCCCTATACGCGTATATCTTCTAAACACGTATGTATAGATTTTTTATTAATCATAACGAAGAAAACATTGTCCCCAAATCTCTCCAATGCTTTACATTCAACGGAGCCATAGTTTTCTTATTTGTTTGAAAATATTTTTAAAACACTTTCGTAAGCTTTACTTGTAATAAACTATGTAGGTATCTAAGAAAATTTTGGAATCTTAATTTGACCCACTCCCCGGTCTTCGATTAGGACGAAATTTTGCACACGCTCTGAGTTCTTATGATAATACAAGACTAGCTAAGAAACGTCATTACAAATCCAATATGGCGGCCACCCCAAGATGGCGGACTGACCGTATGAAATTCACCCCCCTTATATGGGTATCACTTGAGAAGGTTTGGTTTTGCTTGGGTTTTCAAAAGATGGCTTGTAGCTGCGTTATGTCCAAAAAGAGTAAATAGATTTCAGCGTGTCTCGAAGGTATGGGATATGGGTTACATGCGCGTACTTGTGCTCGGAATTTAGTTACAAGCCGCCATTAAGTTTGGCGAGAGCTAAATACTAACTTTCTCGTTCTCCGCCTTTACTCTTATCTCAGAAATCTATTTATAGATAACTAGGTATATCTAAATTGTAGCTGTTAAATAGTTCTAGCCACATCTGGTTGATTAATTCTGGCCATTTGCCAACTGAAGAACGTGATTATGAGCCACTAAAAGTGTTGTCACTTAGATGGAAATGGTTGGACTTTTCTTCAAGATTATACTTATATATCCCGTCTTGCGGTCAAGGCCGAAGGGAAAGCGTTCAGTATCTTTCTCTCATAGTTCTAGGTAAGTACTTAGAAAACATTGCGGATATTACTATAACACCAATATTTTTTAACAATCACAAAACTTACAACAACTGTTGTGCAATAAATAAATTTAATCTATACTAATATTATAAAGCTGAAGAGTTTGTTTGTTTGAACGCGCTAATCTCAGGAACTACTGGTTCGATTTGAAAAATTCTTTCATTGTTAGATAGCCCATTTATCGAGGAAGGCTGTAGGCTATATACCATCACGCTAAGACACACGGGAGCGGAGCAGTAACCAAAGATGCGGGTGAAACCGCTGGGGACAGCTAGTCTCTAATAAAAGAAAAGTTCGCTCACCTGCCGGTCCTTAAACATGAGTAATATCACCATCAGATTCAAGAAGAATCCAAAAAATCCAATGAGGAACAGCACGAATGCGGACACCACATACCCCCACCGGGGCATGAGTAGGGGAAACCCCTCATCTACCACCTTCACCACCGTGTCGTTAAAATGCTCCGGATATGACGTCATAGTCACTCACACTTCACAAACGATATTCTAGAACACTGAACACTTCACTTTTTAAACACATTCTTTTTCAAACTGGCCGATGTTTTACCTGGAACATAAAATAAGGTTTTATTTAGCACACATTTAAAAAAAATATTAATCAATCTTCGTAAATCTCAATAGATCAGAGTGGTTCGGAGATTTGTGTCAAAGTAAGTTACTTGGATCAATTTCCGATCACTAATTGACCAAATTTAATAAATTTCAATTCAATGTAGTCCTTATTATAATTATTTTGAAAGGTTGATAAAGATATTGTCAATATTTTATTTTTAGGTAATTCCACCGAAATAATTGTATCTTCGTTAATAAAACTGAAACTTAACTACATTAATTTTGTTTTTAATAGACGAATTATGAGACTTGTAAAGGTTATTCTCATATGATCAGAACTCGACCCCTTAGTTAAAAAAGCCAATAAATATGTAACAGGTATTTTAGTATGTTATTAAACATTATTTATGAATCATCTTGTATTATATGCCTACGTGTTTAGAAAATAAAAGAGCGTTTCAAACGACTTGCTTAATGTTTTTTTTTAAACTGATTAACAAACGAACGTATCTAGAATTTAATTTCTGAATTTAGAATTCAAAGCTTTACTTAAAATACCATTCCTAATGGCCAGGATTGAACCACGAAAAAGGTTCTGTTAGCTGCTAGTCACGTTTTACGATTCGATATTATGAAACAGAATCTCCTTTTAAAATCTCTAGATAAGGTTAATGACGGCTTATGGACACGCAATGTCCCTTAGAGGTCATTTTACAGCACATCGCGTATTTTCTTGTAGATCAGCACAAGATAATGGCTTTTCTAAAACCCCGGGGAATACGTTACGAGTATTAAACTTAAGTACATAAGATTAACTTGTAAATTTAGAAATTGAGACGAAAGAGAGAATCAAGATTCAGAACCTAGCTAGGGTTATCAAAAAAGCTTGCTTATTTAGTGAAAAAAAGAAGACTACATTAGTTTACGTTCATAATATTGACAGCACTTCTAGCTTCCCGAAACTGACAAAATTTCCCAATCAACTTTGAACAATATGCTTAAGTTATAAAGTCGAAAATCTATTAAGGAAATTTATCAGTTTGTAGTAGCTTGATGTGCTGGCATTTGTACTAAAAAATCTTAAGCTTTACTTATCAAAAATTACGGCTATGATAATATAATTCTAATGCCTTTATCAAAATAATTAATTAAAATAATAACTTCCATCTTAATAAATAAATTGCCTACCAATTTCCCAGACAAAATAAAACAAGTTTGGAAACTACTCAATTGTGACCAACGAAAGCAATTTAAAAGAAAATCGATGACAAGGAAAGCAATTGGGAATTGAGGGAGAGGTTCCCTAAAGAGTATTTATTTAAGTTTGTTTTGAATTAAGAATAGATTCTTTAGCAGTTTGATTGATGTGTCTTCAAACGATATGGCTGGTAAGAATGTTCTATGCGTGAAGACATCAGATTATGGGAGTGGGGAAAAAGAGGACATACTGCGTTGACCCCAAATAAAATTGAGACAAGGCTGAAGAAGAAAGAGGTTACTCTCCAGACAATGATCCAAAGACTTTTAACGCTTATCAATAAGAATGTAGCAATAAGTTATGTTAGCGCTTAACTAAGTATATGAAGAGTTAATTATTTTCTTGTTAAAAGAATAAATCATAATAGCTTCATCTTTAAATAGCTGGTGCCCACGAAGTCTTCTTAGTGAGCAAAATACATTTCAAAAATTTCAACTCCCTTCACGCTCTCCCGATATAATGGGTTGTGACCACACACAAACGTTATCTTATGAGGTATCCTCTTTTTTCCTTCTGAGGTACAGAACCTCAAAAATGCACTTTTATAATAAACATTTTGTATTGGAAGTCTGTGTTAATATTCTTTGAGATCACAGCAATTTGGGCATCCTTTATAACTATTATGTTCTTTTCTATAATGCAGCGAAAAATCTTTAGGATTTCATCCATTCTTTAAACATAATTTACCCTTCTTAGTCTAAAAAGAAACCCTTTTGAAGTCAGTTTCAAAGAGTTTTAATAGGGTAGTTGACAACTAGTCAAATTTATTACTTTTACTCATCATCTCCCGAGCCTTTTCCCAACTATGTTGGGGTCGGATTCCAGTGTCACCGGATTTAGTTGAGTACCAGTGTTTTACAAGGAAGGACTGCCTATCTGACCTCCTCAACCCAGTTACCCGGGCAACCAAATACCCCATGGTTAGACTGGCTTCTGACTACCCGTAACCACTGCCAAGGATGTTCAATGACAGCCGGGATCTACAGTTTAACGTGCCCTCTGAAAAACAGTCATTGGTGTCCAAGATCTACTTAGAAAGTACATACAAACTTAGAAGAGTTGCATTGGTATTTGCCTGCCCTCACGCACTCATACTTGAGAGGTCGACTCTTTAACCACTAGGCCACCACGACGATGAAAGTAAGAACTATGACGTCACATTTTTTTTTCACACAAACCATATACATATTTTAGTCAAATTATCAATATATATTTTTTAATAGTTTTTCTATCAAAACGATTAATGTAAGTGACATTATTCTAAGATGCTTTACCAAATTAATATCATAACGGATTTTATTTTTGATCTAGTCTGAATGCTTTTATGGTTCACCATAGGATATTGTTTCAAAATTTTCTTTTGGCAGCTGAGTGCTTTTTGCAATTAAAATTTAAAAGGTTTGTGGCCAAAGTACTTATAAAATAGCGAAGTTTGGTTTCGACGTTAATTACTGAGATATGAGTTTATTGATCGAGAGGTCTATGAGACTAAAGGGTACATTCATGTCATTTTATTATAATTATAAAAAATGGGTTTAAAAAAACACATCAAGCTACTACAATCTATTTAATTATAAAATTAAAATCACAATACAATCTATATACTATTAAAATTTCCTTAATAGATTTTTAACTTTATCGCTGAAGCATATGGTTCAAAGCTGATTGGAAAAGTTTGACAGTTGCGGTCAAGGCGTTCAGGCTTTTTTTTAGTGGGAAATCATCAAATGACCCCTCCCGCTGAGGGTGCAGCTGGAGGGAGTGTCAGACTCTTACTTACTAAAACCCACTATGTTCCTTCTGGAGGTCCTTGAGTGCCAGGGCCACGGTAACTCTTGCGAACAATCCGCAGCCCAGGCAGACTCTGGCTCTATGTTTAAATTAATATTCCATCTTAATGGGTAGTTGTTAATGTTTGATTTTTGAAAATATTATTACCTAACAAATAAAGTCACGCACAAGGAACATTATTCTGAAAATAGAATCAAAATTGCATAATAAATGCAGCAAAGTAATTATCGTTACGAATATTTGCATGATAAAGAGTGCTATAGTGGGGGCATCTCGCTGCCTCTGTTGCACATACAGAATTTAATTAGCGCCCTGCTACGAGCGTCCTTTTTCCTTCATTTGACAGTTTCCCCTTCTACTGGATTTAAAAAGTTTATACATAACTTTTTACTCAATGGATTCCAAAAATTCTCTCTTGTTTTTTTTTTATAAAGCCACTTTTTGGTTTTAAAATAGGTAAAAGAAAAAATTACAGCTACCCTATTTTCTTTTATTTTAATTTGTTAGTGTATTGGATTTTTTCCTTGTATAAAAATTGTCTACCATACAGAAAATAGTGTATAATTTAAACGCTCAATCCTCCTCTGTGTTAGAAGATGTCTATGTCCAGCAGTGGGACTATAAAAAGGATGATGATGAACTTAAACACACAATTTTATTTTTATAACCGAAAATGGGCTTCGCTAAGTAATCGTCTTTACGCTTAAGGTCTGCAACTAAAACTATCCCAAGCGATGAAACAAATGACTCTCGTTAAACAGACATTACAACGAACGTCATAATGTTAGCGAACGTTCTAGAAACTGTTTTGTTTCGGTCGAGTTAACACGTACTATTAAGTGGGGCATTGTTAGGTCGACCAGTCTGTTATCCTGTTAGATGTTTGGGGGTAGATCAGACGTTGTACGCTGTTTAATAGAAAAATCTAGATTCAATCCGCATCTATATTTTTATTTAAAGACGTCGTGGTGCCCTAGTGGTTAAAGAGCCAACCTCTCAAGTATGTATATACCAATGCAACTTTTCTAAGTTTGTATGTACTTTCTAAGTATATCTTAGACATCAATGACTGTGTTTCGGATGGCACGTTAAACTGTAGGTCCCGGCTGTCATTGAACATCCTTGGCAGTTGTTACGGGTAGTCAGAAGACATTCTAACCAAGGGATATTGGGTTGCCCGGGTAATTAGGTTGAGGAGATCAGATAGGCAGTCGCTCCTTGTAAAACACTGGTACTCAGCTGAATCCGGTTAGACTGGAAGCCGACCCCAACATAGATGGGAAAAGGCTCGGGAGATGACGATGTCATTCGAGATTCATTGTAATATCCAGACAAAGTCGAAAGGTAAAACCAGTACAGTAAAGTTCCCAACTTTAGGTATGCGGGTGAAATTCTCTAGCGACAAAGTCCTGGTAAGCAACAATAATAACCCCGTGTTTGATATCAGTCCTTTGTGACATGTTATATCGAGATAATATGGAGCAGGTTGGATAACGAATCGCATGGGAAACATGTTCAGATATTTTGTTACTTACGGGGTTGTTGCTGGGAACAGGCTCCTGTAATTAGAAGTGTTATTATTGGAACGAAATAATAGAGAAATATGATCGGATTATTGTCTTTTAATTTTGTGATACGCGTATTATTATAAGAACTCTGTAGATATAATATAATATCGGGGATATCTTTTTCACACACGGTCGGTTAGCCCCACGGTAAGCTATTGATTAGCTTGTGTTATGGATGCCAACACAACTGATAAACTACATATAAATATTATTATAACACCCAGACCACAGTCAACAATCATGCTCATTACACACGACTATGCCGGGGATCGAACCTGGGACCCTTAGTCCGGCAGTCCCACAGTCCGGTGTGGTAACCATTGCGCCATAGGGCTCGTCAAATATGATACGTCGATATGTAGAGGTTTTACCTCATACGCTCATTTTAACTGCCTCGTTGGTCTGGTAGTCGCATAACGCAACTGCTGTGCACTGGGTCTCGGGTTCGATTCTCGGGTCGGACCGAAATTGCTTTTTTGGTATTAAGAAACTTTCACGAAGCAGCCCGAAGTCTGGAAGTTGGTTATTGATGCACCCGTGCATCGTTAATGTTCAAAACTAGAGAGGCGATAAGAACATAACCATTTAATAATATTATATAAGCACCGTTAATACGTGTTCTATAGTAGGTAATGACTACCTACTTGAATTTCCCTTCGTAAGGAGGTCAGAACCAGCTCATTTTCTCCCTATTTATTCACACAACAAACAAAAGGCGAAGGTTTATCCATAAATAACAATAGAAAGTAGATATTCGGAAATAAGCTTAGATAATGTAACCGACTGGACACGCCATTACCGTGCCGTCTCCTCTGCCAAAGGTAAAAGGAAATTTAAACTTGCATTGAATCTAAGTACAATGCCAGCACATCAAGCCACTAAAATCTGTCAAATTTCCTTAAAAGATTTTCAACTTTATCGTTGAAGCATATGGTTCAAAGTTGATTGCTGGCGTCTGTACATATCATAGGTTGTATCAAAAATTTTGCAAACTTAGATATCACTTTTGTTTTTTTACAGGTATTTCAATAAATCCAAGTAAAATGACTACGTTTATTTTTTGCCTATACATTTATGCCCATGGCGTGTCCGATTGGTTAAACGCTCTAAGTAAAAGGTTTCAGGCGCGTTCAAAATATTCCTACGTTTCGCTTATTTCCTTTATAGTGTGTGTGCAAACAAGGATGGTTTTCGAGTGTATTGTTAAATACCCAATAACAAGTTTACTCAGAGTGGGAAGAAAGGGGTTATGTGTAACAAAGAATTTTACAGCTCTTTACACATGTATGCCTTGACTCAGTTCCCTACAAAATATGATACATTTGTGTACTTAAATATCGGTTTTGATAATTCCTATAAACTTTTATATTATCACACTTTCTGGACAATGAATAATGTAAAAATAAATTTTTCACATTAGGAAATCATCATCCCTCTGTTGGTGTTGCAGCAGACTTAGCATGACGATTTTATATCTATTCTGTCAAGAAAAGACAAAGCTCTTTCTGTCAATGTCAACATGTCTTCTGCCTGAGCATGGCGCGTCCTGTCAACTTGTAGCCTTATGTCGATCGAGGAAAAGAAAAATTACTTCAAAAAATGTCAAAAGAAATCTTACGTCAATCTGTCTGACAATTCTGTCATTATATCTAATCTCCGGTAAACAAAACATGTTTCCACGGTAGCCATGCTAAGCCTGCTGGAGGCAGTATCAGACTCTGGTTGACTACAACCAACTTTTCTTCTTTCCGGGTGTCTTTGTTTTCAGGGCATGGTAACTCTTGCGAGCAACCCGCTGTAGTCTCATGTAGTTTAAAAATATTGAAGTTTTGAATAAAGTGTTTTGTACAACCTTTTAACAGAAATAAATATCACTTTTGATTATATACGGTACATGGACCTAAGCGACCATTGCTAAGCCGGCGTCATCAATAATGAAATAAACACTAAGAAGTCTTGAGCCCATTCTGCATCAAAAAGAAAAGAAAGAAAGATCATGCTACATAATACAATAATAAAAGAAAAATAAAGAAATAACACACGAGAACCTAATAAAAATACTTTATATTTTACAAAATATTGTGCGAAATAGGAAATGTTTAGAAAATCCACATTTGGCACAATATACTCTTCGCTCAGCGGCGTCAATAGACGCTTTATGTCAGTTTAGTTTCAGATCGACCCACGCTCGTAGTTTGTTACATTTCCTCGAAAAATTTAAAAATGTCTGCAAAACGATACTACAGATATTATTTTTAAGAGCTCGTGGCTAAGTAACAGCCACACAGGTCGATTGATCATGGTTAGGCAACGCTTGGCGCGGTCGGTCCGTGGATGGGTGACTATCTTGTCATGTCGAGTTCCTCCGTGTTTCGGAACGCACGTTAAGTTGGTGGATCCCAGCTGTCATTTGTACATCTTTGGCAGTCGTTACGGGTAGTCAGCAGCCAGAAAGTCTGACAACCAGTCGTACCAAGGGTTATCGAGTTGCCCAGGTAAAACACTGGTACTCAGGTGATTTGGACTGGAAGCCGACCCCAAGACAGTCAAAGACAAAGGCTAGGCAGAAGAGATAATATTTATATTTTGTCATGAATTAGTTTTAAAGTTTCCTTTTGAAACTTATATCCAAGCCATTTTAATTAATATTTGAGTCTCTCTCGGAAGTTTGGACTTCCCTTTAGCCTTGGTCCTGTCTGACTTTGTTTCGGCATTTCTTTTGTGACGTAGTGAGTTTGGGAATGATGTCTCCAGTTATAGATTCAAATAAATAATAAAGTGTTTGAGTGATTTTCTCAAATGACGCTTTAAAAAAAAATTGGCAGATTCTCGCGGCTTCTCCCACGTCTCCGGAGAATTTCTTCCCGTACCCAGTCAAAACATATGTATATATGTTTTCCCTGGATAGAGATAGCTTCCAAACGGTTAAAGAGCTTTTCAAATTGGTCAAGTACTTTTAGAGCCTATTTAGTTGAAACAAACAATGAAATCCTTTCTTTTTATAATATTACTAGCAGACCCGGCCACGCGTTGCTGTGGTGTTTGTTATAATTATATAGACAAATTATTTAAAAAAAAAATAGTGACAAATAATATATAGACTATAATGAAGATGATGATGATTTCAAGTTGGATGTATCTGCACGCGGTGTACAAATTTGATTAAAATCAGTAGAACAATTTGGAAGTCTATCGCACACAAAACTTGACACGTATTTTATATATATCAAGATAACTTTAAATAAAATAAAAGTTCTTACCTTAAATAAAAAGGTTATATATTAAAAATTCAACAACTCTCAATTTTATCCCTTCTGCGTGTGAATAGAAAACACATTTTCGCAAGTCACACTGGTGACATAACGTTTACTACTACAGAATAACAACAACTATTTTTTGATCGCAATTTTATTTCACAATACATTTTTATATTCATTATATGTATGTATGTATGATTTTCGAGACCCAACCTAAAGTTATCAAGTACCCGCCAATCATAATTTATTGAAATCTTTTCAAAAAATAGAATACAAACTACGCATACGTGAGAATTTTTCTGATGTTCGTAACTTAGTCAAAACTGATTTTGTAACTACAGACTATAGCACATCAAGTGACTACCATCTAAGACAGGTTATTAGATTTCAACTTTATCGCTGAAGCTGATTGGGATTTTTTTTACAGTATCGGGTAGCTTAATGAGCTGGCGTCGGTACTATCTTCAGAATTCGATTCGAAAAGGCGTGTGCTAGATTTAGTTTATTTAGTACTGTTAGAAATTATTACTTGAAAAGTGATATTACACCTTGGTATAATTTCTCAAGGATTAGTTCAATGAACAATAAATAAAACACACATAGTAATTCTATTAATTAAATAATTAACGCTCAATCTTTGCGCTCTGTCGATCTGCAAGACCTTATTTTGTATCTAACAATATATTAAAAATAAATTTCTCATATTTGAATGTTTTGGTTTCGCTCCTTTTAAAACACTGGTACTCAGCTGAATCCGGTTAGACTGGAAGCCGACCCCAACATAGCTTGGGAAAAGGCTCGGGAGATGATGATTGAAATGTTTTGGTAGGCAGTAAACACTACTTATTGATTGTCTATTCTTTATCATTCCCTTTTTCTAATCTAACTAAGTCACTAACTAATTAAACAAATTACATAAAGCCCTAACCCTAGTTACAAAATTATCAAAATCCATGCGGTATATGAAAATCTCTTAAAAGTTTTATAACTTCAGCAGGGTGACAGGTCTTTGGAGTTCATCTTGGCGCACATATTTAATTCACGATCCTCCGACGGCTGACGTTATTTAAAATTAATTGGTTGTACATTCCGAAAGTTAAAAGCGGACTATTTCTTTGATAAAACGTTCCCTTTCGGAGTTTGGAACGAAAAATGATCTTTTCTTGTTTCTTTTTTGTTCTATTTTTAAACTTCAGCTGTTGATCTTTAGGAAACTGTTCTAAATTCTCGATTGTTTTAACTTTTGATGAAATCTTATTGTGTGAAAAAACTCTTATTTTTTAAAAGGGTTTTTTGAATAACTACCTAAAGTCTACCTAACCTAACCTCAGTAATTGTATTTATTATAAGATATCTAAGCCTTATTCTTATTCTTGGATCATCATCATCAGCCTTTTTATCGTCTTGCTAGTCACACAGGGGCAGATTGAGCGTTAATCATCGCGGGTTAGCGATTTCAGACTTTATAGTCTAGGTTTCATCGAGATGTTTTCCTTCACCTTAAATCAGTCATTGGCGTCCAAGATATGCTTGAAAATACATAGAAGTCGGAAAAGTTGCATTGATGTTTTCCTGACCGAGAATCAAACCCGCACACTCATACTTGAGAGGCTGGTGCTTTAACCACTAGGCCACTACGACTGCTCTTAGATAAAAGAAGAAAAAGTAATAGCAAAATCCGAGCTTCATTCCATATTATCAAGAGTCTAGATTGAAAAGATCAAAACGACCACATTTCCCTCTTTCAGTCCTTTGTGCCTTAGATTCCTCGCAGTAAACAGCTGTCCAGGCAAGAATTCTTAACTCAATATGGCCAGACATTTCTCGAGCGCCGGTACTATTCAAACCGAAACACATTAATATTTACACGCGACACCACAACAGAATAACTGCCACTTTATATTCTGACATAATATTCTGGAATATTCCAACACAATAGACATTTTAACGTGTCACATGGAAGATTTAAAAAAGAAAAAAAATACTCTGAAAAATCTTGCTTTTATCGTTTTTGGAATAACTATAAATAGCGACTCGCCAAAGAGTACTCTATTTTACAGACGCCAGCACATCAAGCTACCACGAAACTGACAAATTTTTCCAAACAACTTTGGACCATATGCTTAAGTGATAAAGTTGAAAATCTATTGAGGAAATTTAACAGATTTTAGTTCAATGTGCTGTACAAAAGACGCCTCTAAAAAACTAGTGCCCTCAGAGATCATCTCGAGAAAAATTAAACTTAAATAAAGGTATTAGGTTGATATCGTAGGAGACGTTGCAAACTTGAAATGGTTTATCATTCAGACATGAAATGGCGAAACAATAAAATAAATACTTAAGTTTATATTGAAATCCTTATCTTGCCTTTATTTTGACGGACACCATTGTTAAAATAAGAAAAACTTCATAGATATCAAAATTTATTTCTAGATTATTCTATTCTTAGATACTGAGTGTAATATTTAGAGAAATGTCTGGTGTAATATATAGTGAACCCAAAAAGGTCTTTATATATAATAATCTAGTCCCTCATCTGGGATATAGATGATGTAGGTCAGAAGTGTAACATGTAGCTCAATTAGCTAGTACTTTGATGGATCTTTATGTATTAAGTCTAATGTGTATTACGTAATTATTGTTGAGCATTTACAAGAAGTTATCTGTATGCGCAAAATTTGGTCACCATTTCAAATGACAGTACCTATCTGAAACTATCCATCATGCTGCAGAGTAAAGATACAAATAATATTATTCTCTATATGGAGCCCCGACCATCGATAGCTGAGACCATGTTTCCAAGCCGGTGGGATACTAAATATTTTCATCTTTTTAAATGATAAAAAACTATATTGCACTTTAAATCTACTTTATATTGTCAACATTATTAATAATAACCATCAGACTGTCAGTCTGTATGATTGTATAATTTTTACCATGTGGGGGCCCAGGCGTTATGGGATTTACCTTAAAATGTTAATTAACACGTAGAAAAACTGAAGTGTTTAAAAGTAATTAAGAAGCGGTATAGAGTGAGTGGGTCGTTACAACTACTTATGTACTCAAGACTTGATCCTGGCTCAGACGGCAAACAAGACGCACAATGCGCATTGATAAAATATGCACTTTGTGTTTCCTCACTTGTATTGCACAATAGGAACTCAATCGGTCTTGAGAAATTGGGCTTTGGACTGACAGCTCTTAATCCTCTTCAAAGAACATGGCTGTGTCATCTGTGTCTTACGTTTACGATGACAAGGATCTCGAGAAGGAAAATATGGAGATTTTATTCAGTATGAGTCTGACACTCCTTCCAGTTGCACCCAAAGCTGTAGGGGTCATTTGACGATTTGCCACGCAAAAATTTTATGTTCCAGAGTTTATTGCATATTTAGTAGTGTATGATTATGTTAAAGTTTTCTAGATCAATAATTCCACCGATTATGTCAATTGTTTGACAATTTGATTAGTGATCTACTCATTGGTATTAGAACTATTTGTATTTTTCTTTATTTTTACTACAGATGCGAGGAAAATTTTCACCAAAACAACCATACGTTATTTCAATGCAACAACGTTCAATATTACTGAAAATAAATGAAACACTGATCCTACAATACAAAAACAAGAAGAAACAAAAATCCAACCGCCTCTAAAACAATTTGATGTTCTCCCTCGTATATGACGTGCATTGTGCAGCCAGACGCATTCAGAATCGAACGAGGTCACATGAAGCCAGCAGGGCCAAAAATACCTGATTGTGGAAGAAGATAGACTACGTCATCATTATGCATTATAAACAGAGGGACTATTTATAAAGATAAAATGAGGAATATTAATCTCACATAGCGGATAAAAGTTGGACAACTAGTATTGTCTTTTGTGAACGGCATTAGAAAAAGCACTCGCGACTTTTAAGATTAAAATGTGGCAATTTATACGGTTTTCAGTGTAGCTTAGCGTTTAAGTTGAAAAATAGGTGACAAAAAACTATAGCCTTCATTGAAATCTTTCAATAATCATATCAAAGGAGTTCTGATACAAGGATGCGATATAATAATAATAAAAAATATGTTTATTTCTCACCACAAGCCAAAAATATGCAAATAGGAATATAATTACAAACAAAAGCTACTAGTAAATAATTTGGTTGTGGATCGCTGGCGCCTGTGGTAGGTAGAATAACACCTGTTATACAGGTCACCAGGTCCATATAATAAAAGATAAAGATAAAAAGTAATTTATTCATAGTAGGCTGAAAATTTGCAAGTCAATTTAACAAAAGACAATCCCAAAAACGCCCGCCCTTCACCACTTTCTATGTACTAACAAGTAATGGTGGAACAAACTCCCCAGCAACACAATTCTGTCTGCATGGTTTGAAGAACCGGTTCGTATGTTTTGCAAAATATGTTGACAAGTCACGAAGGTCTAAAAATATTTATTGGTCCAATGACAGTTTAACTTGCCTTCTAAAACATGGTTCCTATACCTATTACAAGTAAAAGAGGAGTGAACTAATTGTGCCAAGTAACTGTATTCCAGTTAAGGCCCATTTTGAGTGAGTTTGTCGCACGTTTCGGTACAAGAATGTCTCCGCGACTATCGCAAGCAATAATCGCTATAACATAATCGTAACAAAATGCATTCAGGCAAGAACTAAAATGTCACCAGCGAGATTCGTATATGACATGTACGAATTTAGCGAAATGACACGGCGCTTGTCGCCCATGTCAACGGACGAGATAAGTGAATTTTAAGACGAAGCAAATGTTTTATATTCCTTCAATTATCGTATCTTCGAGACGAGAAACTCTCCCCGTCTGGATAGGCCTTTAGTCGACAATTTAGTGTTGTTAGTACGTAATATTGTAGCTCACCACTAAACGCCCTTGTAATGGATATGTACTAAGTAACCTAGACTTCTTGAGATAGTGGCGGTCAAACTTTGATGTAAGGCTCGAGACTTGGCGCTTGACATGCAATTCTGAACTTTATCTTTTAGCGGTAAAGTAGGAGTTTGATTGGTCAAAAATTGACGTGAATTCTGGAGAACACGCATAGGCTTTAAGCTTTAATCCTGGATATGGTCTAGACCCAACATCAGTAACTACATGAGATATTTGACATTTGTGACAATTTCGATCTCACGGGATGCGGGTGAAATCGCTAGCAGAAACTAGTGATTTATTATCCATACTAACATTTTAGAGCTGAATCGTTTGTTTGTGCGTTTGTTTGCTCGCTTGCCTGAACGTGCTTATCCCAGGAACTAATGGACCGATTTGAAAATAAAAATCAGTGTGAGATAGGCCGTCTATTGAAGAAGACTATAGGTTAAAAAAATTTGTAAAAGTAACTCGCAGGCCTAGTGCTCAAAGCACCTGCCTCGCATGCCTTCGATTCAAGGCAAGTACCAATGCAAATTTTCTGAGTTTTATGTACTTACTAAGTCTATCCTGAACACCAATGACTGATTAAGGGGAAACATCTCGAGGAGACCTGGACTATGAAGTCTGAAATCACCAACCCGCATTGAGCTAGCGTGTATTAACGCTCAATCCCTCTCCAAGTGAGAGGACGCCCGTGCCCAGCAACGGGACGGTTAAAAGGGTGATGATCGGGTTACCTGCTTTTAATATTAGGGCATGAACTAGTTCCTAAAGATTGTGGTTAAATCCACGGAAATGAGCAACTTAACTTTAACTGTCTAACATAAATATGATATTTATTTGCTATGTTAAAACAGTTTATGTATATAAGTTTGTTTGTTCACCCCGAGGATAAGGGATAAGTTTTGTTTGTCTACTGAAACTTGTTGAAATAAGAAATTGTTATCTTATACGAAATTCTCGGTAAATGGGTCAGACACTTGGATGTTTACTTTCGCTAACATTTAAATAGGTGATGGGCTGTCTTTACGTAACATAGCAACAAAAACTGCTCATCTATACAGGGTGTAAGGGACGGCCCTCCGCAAACTGATGGGGTGAGTTCAGTATACCATACTAAGAAGACTGGTTCATGAAATTGTTTCAGGTTATGGAAATCCAATAAAACTGATGTGTATTAAAACCTCACAAAACAGCTTATTTCACGCGTCGATCGTTACATTCCAATCACATAAATCCATTGCTCGATTTTTAATTTTAGCGATCGTCATCTCCCAAGCCTTTTCCCAACTATGATGAGGTCGGCTTCCAGTCTAACCGGATTCGGCTGAGTACCAGTGTTTTACCAAGAGCGACTGCCTATCTGACCTCCTCAACCCAGTTAAACGGGCAACCCATTACCCCTTGGTTAGACTGGCGTCAAACTTACTGGCTTCTGACTACCCGTAACGACTGCCAAGGATGTCAATGACAGCCGGGACCTACAGTTTAACGTGCCATCTGAAACACAGTCATTGGTGTCCAAGATATACTTTAACTATAACGTTAAGATATGTATAATTTTAGCGATATTATTAAAAAAAAATGAAGATCTGATACTCCTCTGTCTAACCCTTCAGGGGAGAATATGCGTAATTGTACATATAGTATGTATGTATGTAACAAAACTGTAAAATTTCGTCAATCAAATTTAAACCGTATGCTTCAGCAATAAAGTTGAAAATTTGTAAAACAAATTTACCAATTTGTATTACCTTGATGTGCTGGCGTATGTACTTAATCCGCTTACGTTCCAGTATGAATAAACAATGTACGCAGTACAATATGAGTATTTATGGAACTAAACAACAATTGACAATATGATCACGTAAACCTGACAAATGTATGGGAAGCAAACAGCTTGCACGAACGTTTTTAGACGTAATAAAATATCTAGTTATACCAGGTTAACGACAAAATGATTTTCCTTTATTTTGTGCTAGAAAATAAATTTATTTTTTACTTAAATATTCATATAATCATTCTCCTACTGTTAAACTCCATCCAAAGGTTTTCTGGAAGAAATTGCGAAACTTTTTAGCGATAATACCGCTAATTGTACTGTTTTTGTATTTGTTGTTTCCTACGTTTTTTGTTATTATGGTGTACAATAAATATTAATCTATCTATAACAACAATATCAACAATACCTGGCATCAATCAATGTTGGGGTCGGCTTCCAGTCGAACCCGATGCAGCTGAGTATCTGTATTTTACACGGAGCGACTGCCTATCTGACCTCCACAACCCAGTAATTAGCCAATGGGAGTCCCTTGGTGAGACAGGTTGTCAGAAGCTCAAAAGTCTGACAACCTGTCTTATCAAGGGACTCCTATTGGCTCTTAAGTGTAACGACTGACAAAGATGAGACCAACGGTTTTACGTGCTTTCCGAGGCAAGGAACATAAATAATAAGAAAATAATAATTACATACTGTCAAAACCATTCTCCTCATCGCTGTCCATCGAGAGTAGAATATAATACTCAATAGCCTGGCAGCATTGTCACGTTGCTTTAAGCATATATGACATAAGTTATAATGCTTAAAACAGTTACCTACACGATTACAGATAGCCAGATTTTAGCTACTAACATTATGCTACTACAAACTGTCAAATTTCCAGAGACTTTTAACTTTAGCCCAACCTGGGAATCGAACCCCGAATCGAGACCTCGTGCACAGCAGTCGCGCCTTGCGACTACTAGACCAACGAGGCAGTCTGTTGAACGTTAATACATATGTATACATGTTATTGCTTACTACTTGTACACGTGGATTTCAATCTTAAATCACGCGAGCTTAAAGCTGTCAATACGTACTCCAGTATTTACTGAATAGTACAATTACTGTCACTTTCAAATGGAAGGGTATTTAACCTTTCGCAATTGCTTCGAGAGCTTGTACAATCGCCAGCACATCAAGCTACCCGAAACTGTAAAATTTTCCCATTCAACTTTGAACTACATATATGCTTCAGCGATAAAGTTGAAAAATCTATTAAGGGAATTTGCTAGATTGTAGTAGCTTTTTATGCTGGCGTTAGCACATGACTGTACCTACTGTCTAATCATTTTAAAGGTGAGACAGTTTTCTATTGTTTAACTCTTTGAAGCATTTTCATTGACAACGTCTCAGATAAGATAAGCTTCAGAGAGAGAAGACAAAAACCTTATGCAAATCAGAGATAGTTTAGAAAAAGGTGTAGGTATCTTTGTTCGAAAACCCAAAAATATATTCAGATAAATTCAATTAAGACACAAAATAATCAAAAATTTTAGTTAAAATAATATTATTTTGCAATGTAAAATTTTAATTGACGATACTTTATTGAACATAATTAAAAACCGAAGCCAATAAAATACCAATCAACCAAATTCATACAATACTGGCGCACATTTAATTTTAATATCATTTTGACTGGTTCTCACAATTGATACTGATTTTGCAAAACATTTCATTACAGACTTGATTTTGCGATGAATTCCAATCTGCTGATATCCGGCCCTTTGTCACATTTGAAGGGAATGATAGAACCTTTTAAAGGCACTGGTTTGCTGAACTAAAATGTTTGCGGTGTTCACGAGACGTAAATAAAATTAATTTGAAAAAAATCTGTGAATCTATTTTGTATGAGAATTCATTATGCAACGTGTTTGCCTTGTTATTTACATATTATTCAAGCTAGACTTTTTTTAACCTGCAATACAAAATTAATAACATACACCCAACACAACGTAGAGACGAATTGAGAACTGTTTTCCTTTCTTGAAGTCGGTTAAGAAGGATCTTCAAACAAAGAGTACCCCGGTATATTTCACATATAGCTACGACATGATAGGTGGAAGCATATCCAAGTTTTCCTCCATCAACTTCAGCCAATCTATTGCCCTACTGCAGGGCATACACCTCATCTCATACAGAGAAAGAGTGACAGATTGTCGATTATCCATCTTTTTCACTTTTTCTCACAAATACACAATTTTAAAAAAAAGTCAATCATTGAAAATGTATTTGTTTTTGCTTTTTGTATAATCTCATATCTCGCTATAGTATATTTTTTTTGTGAAAATTGCTAGATACCATCCGCAGTTTTGCCCACGTCCTATGGAAACTTTGCACACTCCTATAAAAAAACATACAGCCTTCTGCCTGCCTTTTACAAAGAGTGACAAGGAATATCTTTCATCGAACAGTGTTTCGATTAATTGAAACATTCTTCAGCTTGTTCAAGCAAACAAACCAACAAGCATTCTCTTCACATCTATACTAATATCATAAAGCAAAAGAGTTTGTATGTTTGTCGTTGTATGTTGAATTACTGGTCCGATTTGAAAAAAATCATTTCTCAAGGAAGACTATAGGCTACTCTTTATCCGCGTGCGCGGAGTTGTTCCTACGGGACGTGGGTGAAACCGCTGGTAGAAGCTAGTTTATGATATTGCTATAGATTTTAATCTATACTTTATTTTCTGTCCTATGATTACGTGTTTCCACGCTCTCCTCCGACGTGTATTAAACACAGCATTATGCTTTTAAATGAACATTCCACAGATAGGCCAAAGAGGCTTGATGACCACTATTTGTTGGCTGTTTATTATGTAGCGAACCTTTGTGGACTTTAATGAACCTCTTACGTTTTACTTTTTGGAGCAGAGAAGGTATACAATGTTACTATGGACTCGAAACTGTGAAACAATAAAATTTATTGTATTTCTCTTTTAGAGACGATGGTCACTGTAGGCGCGGAGTTTTGGGTGGCTCACCGTCCGTACGTCTAAGGATGGTAAGCACGTGTCGAAGGCGCGTTCTGTTCCACGCGCTCCTACAAGAAAAGTCTGCAGCATCGGAGGGGCCCCTTAGGGCTGCGGGAGCAGAAATAGCCTTTTTTCCGGGGGAAGTCTGTTTTGGGAGTTTGTTGCGCCACTTCTTCTTCCCAGCGAGAACACATAGGAAGTGGTGAAGGGTGGGCGTTTAGGCGTTGTCTTTTGATTTGACGTTCGAAAAGGGCTGATTTATGAGCCTAATTTTAATAAACGATTTTTGATTTAGATTTTTTTAGTTTGCAAAAAGACTACTAAAAACTTGTAGAATTTAATATGGGTAGTTTTGGCTTTTACAGTAACATACAGATATTTTCTAGTGAAACGCAGGCAAATCCCGTTGTTGAATTTTATTTTGCTGCTCAATTCACAAGGATCGAATAACTTTTTACTAGGAACGCGACTGTATACGCGACTGTATGTAGCGACTGTAACTCACATAGGCTGCAAAAGTTTAATAAACAAATATTAGTCTTTGTAAACATGTACATTAAAAAACACACGACATTGATATTTTTAACGCAAACTTAGTATCAGTCGGAAGGTTGCTAAGCCGAGATTTTTTATATCTGTACTATGTACCTATATATGTAGTAAGCTAGAGATACTATTTTTAACGTTTACTCGTTGTTATAAAAAGTCGTGGTTGCCTAGTGGTTAAAGAGCCAACCTCTCAAGTATGAGGGCGTGGGTTCGATTCCAGATCGGGCAAGTACCAATGCAACTTTTCTAAGTTTGTATGTACTTTCTAAGTATATCTTGGACACCAATGACTGTGTTTCGGATGGCACGTTAAACTGTAGGCCCCGGCTGTCACTGAACATCCTTGGTAGTCGTTACGGGTAGTCAGAAGTCAGTAAGTCTGACGCCAGTCTAACGAAGGGGTATTGGGTTGCTCGGGTAACTGGGTTGAGGAGGTCAGATAGGCAGTCGATCCTTGTGAAACACTGGTACTCAGCCGAATCCGGTTAGACTGGAAGCCGACCCCAACATAGTTGGGAAAAGGCTCGGGAGATGAGACTCGTTGTTATAAACCTAACAAATAAATTTAAAATGTAAATTGTTGTCAGTTACTATCAATATTGAATTCTTGCCCACCCACGGGGCTGCTTCGCTGCCACTCGAATCCATCACATAAATAATACAGTACACCAATTTGGCTTCCAACAATAAATTGTTGATTACATAAACGGTTTGGAAACCATTTAATAATTCTGTCCGCCCTATTGTTTCTACGACAATATGATCCATTCTGATTTCAAGTTATTTAAACGGCACTTCTATAAGAGAATTTTTAATTATCATTTTAGTAACTTAGTAACAAACCTCATTAGTAACTAGACTTTTATCGTGGTTTTAGCCAATTTGCTTATTGTAATAAAACAGTCATCATCATCAGCCTTTTTTTATCGTCCCACTGCTGAGCACAGGCCTGAGAAGGATTGAACGTTAATCACCAAGATTGCTCAATGCGGGTTGGTGATTTCAGACTTTATAGTCCAGGTTTCCTCGAGATGTTTTCCTTCACCTTTAATAAGTCATTGGTGTCCAAGATATTTAGAGAGTACATGCAAACTTGGAAAAGTTGCATGGGTAATTGCCTGACCTGGGATCGAACCCACGCCCAACATAATCAATAATAAAATTAAGGATATTTAACATTAAAAATCAGTGAATATGAACAATTATTTTGGTAATTAACACTAGCAACATGTAGTTGCTTGTCATACTCGTATAAGATGGCAAGAAAAGCATTTTAAATTATGTACCTAGTGTTTATGTTAGTGACATTTTAATTAAAAACTAGTTGCTTAGCATGACCTAGTATTAAAATGGGTATTTGATTGGATGAGTTTATTAATTTTATTTAGACGCTTAAAATTTTTCGCGACTTGCGACTACTAGTCTTGTAATAAGGCCCATAGAGTCTATCCTACTTTACTGGCTACGTTCCTGTTAGGTGTATCAGTATCTATGAATCAATCAAATGTCTAACATAGAACGTTTTCAATGGCCGATGGCCTTTAGACTACCACAGGCTTTCAATGGGTTCTAGATAATTGGCAGAAGGCAGTTTTGATTAAATTTGGCGTGCATTGTTCTCTGGTTCCAGTATCTGAAGACTGAGGGGTTCAAGGTAGTGATGTGTGGAGTGTTAGAGGTGTTAATTTATACTAGCTTCCCGCACGTGGATAAAGAGTTACCTAGTATAATATGTTATTCTGATTTATCAGCTATACTGCTGCCAAGTTTTATGAAAACTTTTTTAAGCTTTAGAGGGAAAGAGTAAAAACCATACATGATAAGGAGAAATTATCTTTCAGAAATTATCACTAGTAAAACACGTTTATTAGATTTGATACTTAGTTAATATTGATGATAATTCACTCAATAAAAGAAACAAACATGAAAAAGATCCCGTTGTTTAACATTGTGACTATTATTTAAACAAATTGACACAACGACATCTAGTTGCAAATTAAGCAGAGATCGTACTATGGATACAACTGATAAATAAACATGCATACTTTTCTTTTCTATATACATACATACTATAAGCAAGAACACCCAAACTAAATCAAACACCATATTCATGCAAAAATGCTTGACTTATGCCAGGATCCAATCCTTGATTATGGCAAAAGATCCACTTACCCCTACGTCATCAGGTGGTCTAATAAATTATCTTGATATAACTTCCTAACTTTCCTAACAAAGCTATATCTTAACTACAGTATACAGACCAAAGTGGCAATTTATTCAATTCTATTCCCTAATCTACATATAAACTCAAGCTGGCTGCTTGACCGCCCTATCTTAGCCGGGAACTTGATTTCCATAATTGTAACAAATGGTTGTCGTCTACACAACCATACTGACCCACTTTCTGTTCCATAAGATATCATAAACTTTACACTGAAAATATGTCAGCCTAAAAGTCATTTAAATAAAGAACAAATATTTTACCAAAAATACTGGCTAGGAGTTAGAAGGCTTAGCGCTAGTTTCACAATGTCCGAATAGCCATTATCTTATGAATAAATTCAAAAATGGAACAGAATTTGTATGAAATTATCTGCCAAATAAACTAAATGGAACTTATTCGTAGTTGGTGAAACAGGCCCTTACAGTCTAACTAAAGGTTTAACACATGTTACTCGAAGAGATGCCAGCCCTAAGGGACCTCTTAGGGCGAAGGTCTGGCTGGGTTGCGGGTTGTTCTTAAGAGTAACAAACAGGGAGGGACCTCCAGAAGGAACCTAGTGGGTTTTAGTCAGAAACCCCCTTATTATAAAATGCGGTCAAAGTACCGGCTTTAGTACTATATTTCGATCATTAACTTAATTCAAGAGGATGGCTTAAAGCTATCACTAAATGCGGTAATTTTTTATGACCACGTTGTATAAATAAGGGGCTAGGAGTCTGAAGCTGCACCCTCAGCGGGTATTTGATGATTCCCCAAGAAAAAAAAGGTCTAATATGTTTAAACATTGTCTGATCTATAATATTTAGGCAATAGTTAAGAGTTGAATACCCCTATGTCATCTTCAAAAGTAAACGTGCCTGAGCTTTTCTATTTAGTGTCCTACTTCAAAATATTTTATTATTATATTTATCATTTGCGGTGTCTTAATTAATATTAATTTCACGGTCAATTCCGTCGCTAAAAGTCGTATTTTGATAAAGAGTTACTTTAAACTTATTGTTTTTGAAAAAAAGTGCAGAATTTTGGAGCCATTTTTGTGCCGCAGATGGGAATCTTGGATTTTTATAAATGCAAACATCCTTGATTCCCTTATTAACATTGTTTCTTTGTCTTTCGAAGGCAGATTATAGATTAGACAGTCTAGTGATCCAAAAACATTTGCATTTACAAAGGCATTCCCGATTAGTTGCCGTGTCAGAGACAAAGCATATCTCACGTGCAACTAAACTTCGCCCACTAGTCACACAAAGGGGTTAACCACTGTTAAGTGTTCTTGTTCGAATTAGTGTTTGACTACAGTATCAATGATAGACTTAGATACAGAAAGAACATTTTTAACCGATTTCTAAAAAGGAGCTTCAATGTTCGTTTGGTATATTTCTTAATATAATAAAGGTTGTCAAGTTGGCCCTCATCGTTGTCACCCGGTAGTGTAGGTATCCAAATTGCTGGCGGCATTTTTAGTTTAAGTATTTTTTTTTTTAATATAACTACCTATATTTTGTTTCATTTTCAACTTGAATAAAGTACTCTGTAGAACAAAATATAATTCGTACGGCCCAAATATAATCTCAATCGAATGTAAGAGTAGTAAAGGAAAGTAAAATTGAGATATTAATATGCAATAAATCTAACCGTATCTTCTCCTTATTAACCCCTGCTACATCTTTTTCTAATCGAGCTTTAGGTTTAATGACCTATCAAGCCCTACTGTGAGAGTTTCCTCAAAGCATGACAGCCTCCGACTTGGAAATATAACTGCTACTGAACAGCATTCGGGGACTTTAAGTACCTTGCTCCCAGACACGGGGGTTTAACTTTACCAACTTCCAGACTCCGGACTGCTTTGTGAAAGTTTCCAAAACCCACAAAGCGATTTCGATACGAACCGAACCCGGAACTCTGAAATCGGCAGTCGCTAGACTGCGATCAACTGCAACGGGGGAGTCCGATTTTTTTAAAAAAAAGAACGTCATAAAGGAATGTACTCTATAGTTAGACTTGTTAGTCACTATGCACGTTCCGCAGTCTAGCCCAAAGCAGCTCAAAAGCTAGTATGGAGCAAAAAAACCGTTTGATTGCAGATGGACACTCGGGGCTACGCGTGCCTGCCTGAATGACTAGCATTTGTTCCACTAGTGTCTGTAGTACATCGTATGGGAAAATATGCTTTGGATGCGTCTAGAATGTAGGAGATTTACTGTATATCGCTATTGGTTATTGTGCAGTGGGTTTTTGTCCTACTACAATAGGGATGATGACTAGGTCAAAAATAAAATATGTAGAAACTTTATCATATTCAATTTGTCAAACATCTTAAAATAATGACAATTTCATTTATCGTTTTGAACCGAAAATTGTTTACATTTTTTTATCATCATTACATAGTATAAAACAAAGTCGCTTTCTCTGTCCCTATGTCCCTTTGTATGCTTAAATCTTTGAAACTACGCAACGGATTTTGATGCGGTTTTTTTTAATAGATTGAGTGATTCAAGAGGAAGGTTTGTATGTATAATTATAGTACCAGCATGGCACCCGTGCGAAGCCGGGCGGGTCGCTAGTTGATAATATAACCGAAATAAGTCAAAACGTTAAAACTAAGTATTCCCATACAAATTGCATACAAAGTGACCGTTTTTGACAGTTCAATAAAAGTAATGAATTTGACCAGTTGTCATCTACCGTATTAGACTAGCCATAGAAAATATATGTTAGTAGTAGTAGAAAATATATGTGTTTCAATTTATAGAAATCAGATTCCCGTAATCAGAGAGCATGCGGGCATCTCGCAACAATATATGCTGTACATACAAAATCAATTACGCAATTTCGATAACGATGCCTGATTCGATTTGTATCGATTCGCACCGATTCTTGCGGCATCGAGTTATCTCCCGGGGCTATTGAAATTGAGGTATCGGTCGTTCAGGTTTATCTGGGTATTTTCTGTTGGGATAAATGGTGATGAATGTACAGACGCCAGCACATCAATCTACCTCAATCTGTGAAATTTTACCAATCGAATATTAACCTTCCAGTATTGTGACAAGGTTGAAAATCTATTAAAGAAATTTGACAGATTGAGGTATGTTGATGTGCTGGCGTCTGTAATATCTAGGAACAACGCTAAGATACTGTTAAATTATTATGTTTTGGTCGAAATTCATTTATTGTGCACCTGTCTGCGATAATGCTTGTGACGATGATGTACTTATGATATGTTCTGCTGGCTGATTTTCTTAGCGAGTAAAGCTGCCATGGCCGACAATCAGTCTGGATGCCATTGGTTCGTTTTTTGATGATTTATTTTAATTAATGAATACTGAACTTTAAGACCATCCAAAAATGTAAAACTAGACCTAATAGCAAGGACTTAGCGACGATTTTTTTATATATATTTGTGATCAAAATGCGCGATGCCATGATTGATTTATTTACATGTTCATATGTAGGTGTTAAATTTGATGTTGATTTTGTTCAGTGTTGCTCCAACCAGTAGCATTTCCGAGATAAGTGTAAATATTTATTCATACAATTTGCTTTTAAATAAATGTGAATCACCTATTTTGGGTGGTACGTGGTAAATCTGATTTCTATAGAACTTTGATTAAAAATGTTAATTAATAAACTTTTTCTTTATTCGTCGTATTTTAAGTTCTACATAATACATATTTACAATTAATTTACAAAAGTTAACTAAAATATTTACACAAAAAAATAATAATTAATGAATGGCATCAAAAAATTCCTCCTCATCGTTGCTCACCGGGAGTGTACCCAATAGGCTGGCAGCATTGCCACGTTGTATGGCAATGCTTATCCGTTGGCCGAAATAAAAGCCAGCCTTTGGGTCATGGGAAGTGTCAGCGAGTCTCTTCGAGATATCCTTGAAAAGGAGGTGTGCACTCGGACCCCACGGCCCGAGAGTTTCGACCCCAAACGGCTCAAAAGTATAGTTGCCTTATTAATAAACTAGATAATATGAAATTGATAACGTGTTAACGAATATTATATAAATCTATCATTAACATATTGAAATATGTATATGTATAAAACGGAAAAAAACAGCCCACCTGCCCAAAAGCAAACTGAGAAGACAGAAACAAGTTGGAGAATTGCTATTGAGGGTTCTCCTATCTAAATAAGCAAGTGCTTCATAGAACAGTCCCCCGATTCTTCAACTAATTTCAGTTTGTTAGTTGTCGTCCCACTACTGGGCCTGCTCTCACACAGAAAGGGATTGAGCGTTAATCACCACGCTTGCTCAATGTGGTTTGGTGATTTCAAACTTTTTAGACCAGGTTTCCCCGAGATGTTTTCCTTCACCTTTAATCAGTCATTGGTGTCCAAGATATACTTAGAAAGTACATATAACTTAGAAAAGTTCCATTGGTACTTGCCTGGCCTGGAGTCGAACCCGCACAGTCATATTTGAGAGGCTGGTGCTTTAGCCACTATACCACCACGATTTAATTGGCGACTGGAATTATTTATGCAGGTGGATTTTTCGTTCATTCACAGAACTTCATCTAGTCCCAAACTAGGGTAAGCTTGTACTATAATTACTTTACATAAGTATAGGTAATAGGTAAGTATAGGTAGGTTTATATAAGTATAGGTAATAGGTAAGTATAGGTAGGTTTATAAAAGTATAGGTATAACTTTCCTTTTGTATATACATACATATTCAATAGAAAAATGGTGTTTCTACGAAAAATGGTATTTCCATCACCATTTTTTTCGTCACATGGAATCCAGGCAATATTTTTTGTGTACAAAAAATACGAATATGTTGTGTCATTTTTTAAATCTTTTGGATACATATAAATTGTTGTCATTTTCTTGCTAGAAGTATACGAGAAAAACATTCATTTATATGTAACAAATTCGGACAAAAAGTAATGATCTAACCTTTTATTCCCTACTTGAGATGTCCAAAAATTGAATGCTACGGAATAAATGTCACAGGTTACCTCTGACTCCCTAATGAGTGCTCCCGCGGCTATTTTTGGTACAAACCCACCTATTATTACCAAAAATACATACGTCGGCTATATTAAGATCCGACGTAAGATCTGATTTTGCGATATTTAGAGGTCAAGTACTCACCAGGTATTTATTGTTGGCCAAAAAGAATTTCAAGTGATCCTGAAGTACTTTTGAAACAGATTATAGACTGATATTGGTATCGAAGATAGTTCCGATAGCCTGTAGGCTTAAAAAATTGTTAGACGAGATTAGGGATCTTGTGGATTCTAACTTAGGTCCTTTTATTAGAAGAATACTTATGATCCTTGAAGTACCTGCTTTTAAGTAGACTTAAACAATTGATTAGTTTCAAATATATTTTCATGGCTAGATAATGATTATCTTAAGAGTTTGTTGTATGTTTGCTTGAAAGATTTAAGGCCTGAAACTACTGAGCCGATTTGAAGATTACTTTCAGCGTAGAGAGCCCATTAGGTGATTTTTTTCGAGTGCGCGGCGTACCTCTGGAGTCAGGAATCTCAGGATACGGGTAAAACCGTGGTGGGAGCTACTAACTGAATACCTAAGTCTCTAGAAGTTCAAGTTGATTAGGATTGTTTGATACATTGCGAATATTTCAAATTTATCAGACAGACTCAGTTTTTCGAGTTAGATATTGAGTTTTTCACATTCGCCACTTCCAGCAGGCTCAGCATGGCGACTCTATATCTATTGTATCAAGAAATGACAAAGCTCTTTCTGTCAAAATGTCTTCTGCGCCAAGCATGGCGCGACCTGTCAGCTTGCATATAATCAATTGTAGATTTCTTGTCGATCGAAGAAAAGAAAAAAATCATTTCTACGTGTCAAAAGAAATCTTACGTCAATCTGTCACTTATCTGTCATTATGTCCATTCTCCGGTAAACAAAACTTGTTTCTACGGTTGCCATGCTGAGCCTGCAGGCCACACCATTTTATAAAAGGTGTGCTTTCTTTAGATTGTCGACTATATTTACATTCTAAATTTAGCTGCTTGATGTTAAATACTCTAAGTCTAACATACATGTTTAATACATTATTATACAACGCCCTTGATTAAACGTACCAAGTAATTAGATGCAAGCCAAAGTATATTAAGCAAATTCAAGAGGAATATTAATATGTTATTACCTGTAATAATCCATGCGGCTTGGCTGAAGGTGGTATTATGTTTATCAAATATCTTGGTGCATTAGAAACACTTAAATGTGCACAATACTGAACTACAATCAGTATGCATATTCTGGTCAATTCTAATGATTGTAAGCGAAAAAAATAAAAAGATAAATAGTTATTTATTCAAAGTAGGATTTTGAAAGGATGTAAACTACTTACGTACGACGCCTGCATCAAGCTACCCGAAACTGTCAAATTGTACCAATCAACTTTGAACCATATGCTTCAGCGATAAAGTTGAAAATCTATTAAGGACATTTGACAGATTGGAGTAGCTTGATGTTCTGGCGTCTGTACCATATACCATAGCACTTAAGAATACATGTGGAAAAGTATTGAGTGTTGATAGAACACCATGGTCATATCCGTAGGCCAAATAACATGCTTGAACTTCTTAAATTTACCATTAGAGTCAGCTGTCTTCCATAATTCAACTATGTATAAGACCTCTATCACTTATCGAAAGACTAAGGGCCAAATTCCAGCGCCGTAAATAGGGGGGTGCGAGTGCAGAAATGACCAGACCACACCAGTATCTAGTTTTATTTCATGCAAGTTAGCTAGTAGATTGATTTGTTGTTGGTGGATACACTCGTTTGAAAATATTTCCTGTCGGTTACCGTAAGTTAAGAACTCAGGCTATAACAAACAGCATGTCTCAAAAACATCCATTCGGTTCCATCCAATATCTTCAAGGGCGCAGTTTTGAAAACTCGCACCCAGCGCATAATGGACTGGTTACGACACTGCCTGTTTCACAATGTCCGAATAGCCACTATTTGCCGAATAAATTAAAAAAATGGAACAAAATTTGTATGACATTATCTACCAAATGAACTGTCTGGAACGGTAGGTGATGAAACAGGCCCCTTAATATGTCTGACTGTCAGCCAAATCATGTACATGATAAAATTGCAAATTTCAAACAAACGAGGCATGAAATCCTAGCTTAAAACATAAGCTTTGAGGATTAAAATCTGTTCATTAAATCAGCGCCATAATGGGCCATTGTGTAAATGTCTGAGCCATAGCAATGCCGTAATACGTCCGTGTATTCGACAGTAATTGTTTGTTGATATTGTGTGTCGTGGTTGACTGTGAGGCGGGCTAAGTAGCCTTGAAGTTAGGTAATTAATAACTGACATTATGTCTGTCGTATACAAAGGGGAAGGAACGTAGAAATTTACAGTAGGCCCACCTTACTCGGTCAGATATGTTTAAGGGCGTAAATACCAAAAGTTGGCAATATCGTAAATACATGTCAAATGTTTACACATTTTAATTAATTTGGCAAAAAAATGTTATGCTAATAAGAAATATGGCGCTGTAATGCAATAAAAAAAAGATAGGCATCGTAATTAAAGCAAAACTTTTTAAATTAAAACTTTTATACATAATTATAAAACTATACATTCGGTATTAAGAGATTAATTATTGCATTTCCTACATGATAATGAGAAGTAATGCATGATTAAATGCATCGTAAAACTACCAAATTAATTAAATCATTTAAATATTTGCATCGTTGCCAAGTTTCGGATACGAGTTTTTGGATACCAAGTTACATACGATAGAACGCAAAATGAAATATTTGGTATAGTAATTTCTAACCCCTGATTTTCGCTTTGTCAACCCTCATAACCTCATTTACTTGGAACTATTAGGAACACCACGCATGAAGCCTACACTTTATATAAATTATCTACATGATAATATAATGTTATGGCACAGACGCCAGCACATCAAGCTACCCGAAACTGTCAAATTTTCCCAATCAACTTTGCACCATATGCTTCAGTGATAAAGTTGAAAATCTATTAAGAAAATTTGACAGATAGTAGTAGTGTGTTCTATCCATCTTAATTTTCAATACTCTGAATAGTTTAATAATAATTACATGTTAAAATTGTGTAATTACACATGTATTTTGAGTTGACACTAATTATCTCTCTTGTTCGGACGAATGACGTCGTACAGTATGAAAAATCAGCGTCAGCGAGAATGATCCGTTTGTGACGTCAAACTGTTTGATACGCGTAGCTGACGTCACTGATACGTAATGGCTGAAAATATACAAAATGACTATATCGTTATAATAATCGTATTACGAGACTTATATATAAAAACTAGCGACCCGCCCCGGCTTCGCACGGGTGCAATGCTGATGCTAAATACACTACAGAAAACTGTGAACGTTGTATATAAAAACATAGCGAAATGTAATTAATGAAAAAAAAATTAATTATTTACGACATCACATTAGAAACCTTCAAAATAACAGTACTTCTCCACTATTTAATGGATGTTATTATACATATAAACCTTCCTCTCGAATAACTCTATCTATTAAAAAAACCGCATCAATATCCGTTGCATAGTTTCAAAGATTTAAGCATACAAAGGGACATAGGGACAGAGAAAGCGACTTTGTTTTATACTATGTAGTGATGATAAGGCATATAATGCAAATTAGTACCAAACTCCCATTAGACTTTTCTTTTTGAAATGGGAAAAAAATCTTAAGTGAATTTCCTTAAAAAGAAATAAAAAATCACTTACAACATCTAAGTAACAAAACACACAATAATGTTTTTATTACGAAATCTTTTTTATGAAATTATTGTTCATGCTTAGTACATTAAGGTAGATCAAATAAACGGTGAGGTCAACGAACTCGAGCCAAAAAAATCCGTTCATGAACCCGTGTACACTTTGTAAACGAATCAGGACAAACAGGAATGGCTAATTACCTATTTTGTATCAGGGTTACTGTGGAACGTTGCGACCTGAATATACAGGATGTTTAAAAACCCTTGACCATTCCAAGAAGGGGTGATTGTACTCGCAACAGTCTAACTAATTGAAGCTGTTGCTATAGCGACTTCGCCTTTTCATTATAAATTGATTATCATCAAATGCTTAGTGTCAGCTACTTTCCCTTAACTAGAAAACTATACTACTTGAAAATAAAGTCTGCGCTTTGCGTACAGTAATGTGTCGTGCCTTGCCCTTAAGAGTTGTATTAAAGGTAAGAATCGTATTATACTACTGTAATAGCTAGTTTTACCGGTCACGGATAAGTTCCAGATAGTTTATCTGGTAGATAATTTCATACAACTTCTGTTCCATTTTTGAATTTATTTGTAACTGGTGAAACTGGCCCTTAGTACTTTAAATCAATGCCAACAATAGCTTAAGTCGACGATCCCATTGGTGCGCGCGGGACTGCCGAGCTAAGGGTTCGCGGGTTCGATTCCCGGCACCGTCGACATTTGTATGATGAGCGTGATTGTTGGCTGTGTGTTATTATAAATTATGTATTCATAACAATATATGTGTGCTCCAATAACACAAGCTAATCAATAGCTTACCTTGGGGCTCACTGACCGTGTGTGAAAAAGGTGTCCCGATTGTGTCTCGATTTTTTTTTGTAACTTGTCCGAAATCACTTTAGCTCATTTTATTTATTTATTTATTTAGTAACTCTTGCTAGAATTAGACCATTCTATCAATGTATTTGAGCATTATTACCGAATCAAATTATTTTAGTGTAAATATAATATAATATAATATAACATCCCTCACACAGTCACACAACGTCATCTAGTCCCAAACTAAGCAGAGCTTGTACTATGGGTACTAGACAACTGATAAACATACTTATATACTTTTATTTTGTAAAAACATACATATTATACATAGAAACACCCAGACTAAGTCAAACACCCATGTTCATGCACACAAATGTTTGACTTATGCGGGAATCGAACCCGCGACCTATAGCGTGGCAGGCAGGTTCACTAACCACCACGCCATCTGGTCGTCAAAAACACACGAAGATCAAATTCTTTTGTTGTTTTAACAGAATTTCATCAACATATATACGAGATGAGAAGTCGCTCATTTGTTTTAAGTGAACGTAGGATCCAATTTATTTATATCGTCAATTTGGCTAAATACTCACTTCAATCGAAACCGTCTCTTTGAGCATTTGTGTAGAGATAATTACACTCTGCTAGTGTCCAGCTTGACAATTGACTGCGAAATCCAAGATGGTAGGCAAAATCGTTTAGCTCTTAAGTGAGGTAGACTTACAATTGGACCAATCATCTGAACAATATGTACTGTACCGTTTGTTAGGCAGTGGTCCGACCGACAGCGAGAAAATGACTAACTGTAGGTGATTTTCTCTCTCAAGAAACGTACAGACACCAGAACATCAGGCTAACCGAAACTGTCAAAATTTTCCCAATCAACTTAGAACTTTATGCTTCAGCGATAAGGTTGAAAATCCATCAAGGAAATTTTACAGATTGTTGTAACCTGATGTGCTGGGGTCTGTACAATAAATATATATTCCGTGTAAACGAATGCATATCTATGCAAATGCATATCTGCATATATTAATAGTTGCTCGCTGACTGTTTACACTGCTGGCGACGATTCGCTTTACTAGTTTTCTCGCTCAGCGATGCTCGCTCGGTACCTACATCAGGTCTTGCACGCGCAAGTTTCCAGCCCAGAACTGAGCGACCGCAGTCGTGTGCGCACACTAGCTAATAATTCAGAAGGCTTAGTATGACAACCGTAGAAACAAGTTTTCTTTACCGGAGAATGGACATAATAATAGAAAAGTGACAGATTGACGTAAGATTTCCTTTGACATTCTTTGAAGAAATTTTTCTTTTCTTCGATTGACATAAGTTTACAAGTGATTATATGCGAGTTGACAGGTCGCACCATGCTCGGGCAGAAGACATGTTGACATTGACAGAAAGAGCCTTTGTCTTTTCTTGGCAGAATAGATATAGAATCGCCATGCTAAGCTAATGCAACAAAACTATCGAAACTGTGCACTTCTATTCGTTTCTCGTTCATCGTCGGCGGTCGGACCACTGCCTTATCTATGTAGTTAGATGCGGCTGTGATTCCAGATAATAAAGGCTATTACTGATAAAGCTCTCCGTTTGTAACGATAATATAATTGATGTTCGATGCATGCTCTGCAGATAGTGTCCATTCAGGAATAATAAAATTACAGATAACAATATACGAAACTGACAAATTTTCCCAATCAAAACCATATGCTTCAGCAATAATTGACAATCTATATAGGACACAAAGTAGCTTGATGTGCTGGTGTCTGTATTGCATATTCCAATAATAGTAGTAGTCGCTTTTATTGCAATAGACAACTAATTATACAATTACTTGATTATTCACAAACGATCGAATTTGTAAACAATTTTAAATCATTGAATCAAGGAATTAAAGTTAAAAAATGAAGAATAAAAGAAAAAAACATTTATAATTGTTTTTTCATTAGACATTTACCCTAAAGACCATCAGTTGCAAAGAACTGAAGCTATTTAATCATTAACATGGTAACTGCCTCGTTGGTCTAGTAGACGCATAGCGCGACTGCTGTGCACGGGTTCGTTTCCTAGGTCGGGCTGAAATCGCTTTGTGGAATTTAAGAGACTTTCATTAAACAGCCCGGAGTCCGGAAGGTGGTGATTGATACACCCGTTTATCGGAGAACGCAAATGTATAAAATGACCTAAATGTCAGTCCTGCGCCTCATCTCTCTCCGGTCGTGTCGGATAGCCGTCCCATCGGACTATGAGAGTGAGGGAATATAAAGACTGTGTCTGACTGTGTTTAATATCACCTGCGCAGTTGGCTGATATCCTCAGAGAGAACGACTGTCGTGACCGGCAGTTGGTCTGGACGCCATTATTATTAACATGTTAAATAGTGTAGAAATACCGTGAAAAAGGCTGTGAGGCTATTAATTAATCACGCAAAGGAACATGCCACGTGCAGAAAAGTAATTTTAAATGCTAACCATAACATTTCTATCGGTTGTTATGGTCAAGCTAACCACAGATCCTTGCACACGCTACGACTATTTTCTTATTCAGGTCAAGCCTATTACACCTATTTCTATTGCTACCTATTTATATGAAGTAGATATAGTAGGTATTATTATGACTTAAGCTTCGAGCTTCAAGTTTTTTATTTATTTATTTATTTATTTAATGTCAAACCCCAAACGCAGTGTCGCGTCCTATTGAGTCATTTATAATGGTGTTTATGGGAAAAATTATCGAAATATCGTTTTCTTTTTAATCAAGCAGGTATTTTTTTTTTTAAAGAATCCGGTCTAAATATGTACGTCAGGTATGGTTAATGGTAAGATGCCGAAGAGCAACTTTAAGTACGTAATTTTTTATTTTTTATGTGTTGGGAATTATTCATGGTCGATATAATTGCAGTCGTTATCACAAAAATATTAAAATGAGGTCCGTTAAATACAAGTAAACATATTTTTAATTGCAATCAGATGGCGTAGTAGGTTGTGAATCTGCCTGCCACGCCGGAGGTCGGGTTCGATTCCCGCACAAGTCAAAGATTTGTGTGCATTGCAGTGCAGTTTGGGTGTTCCTATGTTTGATATGTATATATTTACAAATGAAAAGTATATAAGTGTGTTTATCAGTCGTCTAGTACCCACAGTACAAGCTCTGTTTCGTTTGGGAAATGACGTTGTGTGAATGTATGAAAAAAAAACACGCAATGTTTCAAAACATTATAAAATAAGTATATATTATCAGTACAACAGTTATTATTGGCAGAGACTCTTCCAAAATTCAGCTTTGCAGGTCATATGGGCTATTATATTTTGCATACGATTGCGGATATTAGCGAGCACTTACTATAAGTAGGGTTATACCCTTCTGACCCTTCTGACCCTAACACAGATAGAGGTATTTCAAAATCCTTGAGGTCTTACATTTCTCGATCATGGTATAAATGTGTTACAATAAAAAAGCTATTCCTGATATTTTATTTCGCAGACCCAAGACTAGGTGATAACTATATTTATTGAAACAATAGAACCGAAAGATATTTTCAGAGTTCATTGGTTTTGTTCAAGGACGAAGCTTGAAGAATTTATTTGAAAACAATTGCGACGACTGAAGGGCGCCATAGTAATAAAGACGTCGCGAGATTTAATATTATTTTGAGTTAGCATCGAGAAGGAATAGCGACAAAATATGATCTAGTTTCATCTTTAACTTTAGCTGTATAGAATGTTCACACCATGGATTACAGACGGCAGCACATAAAGCTACCCGAAACTATAAAATTTTATAATCATATACATATGGCTGAAAGTTGATTGGGAAAATTAAGCTATAAACTTGAAAGTTTGTTAAGGAAATTTGACAGATTGTAGCTTGATGTGCTGGTGTCTGTACTTACGCATTTGGTATACATATGTAGTCGGAGTTTCCTGTACATTGTTATGTAATATCGTCTCATATAAGTTTTTAAATATCACAGTAATTGTCAGATTTCGAGTCATAAAGTGTTGCTTGAACTGCAGAGTTTATTTCCATCTTTCACGTAATATTTACTTCAAAAATGCATTGTCTTAAATAACCATCATGTCTTCATAGGATTTTCCTGTCATAAACGACGTAAGTCATGGAGGATAACCGATTATCGGCCACGTTTTCTGTTCTCTCTAAGAACATCAGCTGAGCTGGACATAATATACTCGTACAAGTATTAGTTATTAAGTGCACTCTCTATTTCGTCACTCTCATAGTCCGATGGGACGGCAATCCGACACGACCGGAGAGAGATCACAAGCAGCCACGACATTTACGGAATCTCCAATAGACGAGAATAACACCACCAACTTATAGACAAAAAGCTACTTTGATGTATTAGCTGCGGTTGGTGACTACTAGCCCAAAGATCAAATAGCAATAAAATAAAAGTTGAGATCAAAAATAAAGAAGTCGAGTCAAAAATCGAATTTTTGGTATAAATAAATCGGGGATACAAAAACAACATCCCCCGGTTATATAAAGGTCAATGAAAGTACAAAACTACAAACCTATTCATTAATAAAGTTACCGCAAGAATGTTGTCCTCAAATATATTTTTACGATGAAATTCGAGGCGAATTCAATAATTGGCTGTTTTTAACAAATACCAATACTAATAATTGTTGCAACACTATAGAAACCATATAAGTAAACTGATTCTATGAATCGCTAACAAATATTTTATAGAAAATAACATTTCTTTCTGTAGATTTACAACGAATTCTTGGAATAACAATCAAAATTCTTGTAGCAATCAATTAATTCGTTTAATTGAAGGCAAACAGTTCATTTGTTATTTCGATGAAAAACAGGTGTTCCTTTACGAAACCAATTAAAAGTATTTTGGAGTTCAATGGGGCGATTGAACTCCGCTTTCCGGAGTCCAAAATCAGCAATTTAAGTTACGTAAGTTAACACGTGTCAAAACAAATCTTCGACGGTTTTGGAGACACGTGTGTTTATTTTGTGAAATAACTACAGTCAGCAAATTATTTCGTACAACTTAGAAGTTACACGTGAATTCTAATTCTGATGTGAGAGCTTATGAATGTAGATGAAACCGCACATGCGCGAAATTCTGGCCTAACTTAGTCCATTAACTGAAGGCCTAGACTTATTATTATTATCGTATACCTAAATCTACTGAGGCTATATAATGAAACTTTAGATTCGTATTCTAAAACGAGAAATTAACATTCTCCAGCAGGCTTAGCATGGCGATTCTATAACTATTCTGTCAAGAAAAGACAAAGCTCTTTCTGTCAATGTCAACATGTCTTCTGCCCGAGCATGGCGCAACCTGTCAACTCGCATATAATCAGTTGTAAACATATGTCGATCGAAGAAAAGAAAAATTTCTTCAAAAAATGTCAAAGGAAATCTTACGTCAATCTGTCACTTTTCTGTCATTATGTCCATTCTCCGGTAAACAAAACTAGTTTCTACGGTTGCCATGCTAAGCCTGCTGACAATAAATAGTCTGTTTTTTAACCCCACATGCCAAAAAAGGGGTGTTGATCGTTATGTCCTTCTATGCTGTTAAACGAATAAGCCGCTTTGGATGTGGTTTCTTTATAGATGAATGCTGGTATTCTTTAAGCGATTTTTACGCACGTTTCATAAAAAAAGACTTGTTAGCTATTTGGTTATCAGTGTCAAGGATGACACTGTATTGATTGATTCGATTAATGTCAGCTTATTCCGATAGGGTCTTTAAATAAAAATGATTTTTTAAATCTACAGGCCCTATCATTTGAAGAATGGATTACAATTCCAGGAACACAGCATTAATTTGCCAACTTTGATATAGGTAACCGTCATATTCATATGACTGATTAAAATAGAACGCACACATTATTGAGTTTATCCGACATGACGTTTCTCAGTATTTGAGCCCATTTCATGGTAATAAGCTATCTAATTATCCAGTATTAAATGTCACTGATGTGTTTCGGAAGCCGCGTTATATTCTGGGTCCTGCCTGTCATTTCAATATCTTTGACAGTCATAACGGTGTAGTCAGAAATCAGAAGTCAGAACACTCTGACGACCATGAGAAGAACCGGAATCTTACCAGGTCCTGCGTTAATCATTCGTGTTTAATGAATATAACATTTTATGTAAAAATGTCGATGTTTTCAACACATAACGCCTTCACGCTCTGGTTTTATACTCGCGGCGAAAATGACAATTGTTTGCTGTCGCGCGTACAAACTCGGCAAGGTCTGTGCATATTGCGCTAAAAATCCCCCTTACAGCGATCTAAGGCTAGTTTTACGTCGTGGGAAATCATCAAATTACCCCTACGGCGGAAGGGATGCAGCTGGTGGACTTTTACTGACTAAAACCCACTATGTTCCTTCTGGAAGTCATTGTGTCCTAGGGCACGGTAACTCTTGCGAACAACAGTAGCTTATGTGAACATCGTACGCGCTGATATCTACGCGTCAATCAAAAATAAAATTCCTAGAATTTTATATATTTTTGTGACGAGAGATCGAGCTCAGTTAGTGCGATTGCAAAACCAGCTTACTATTTATATAATTGCGAAAATAGGCTCGATATAATGTTATCGGTTATAAAAATATACGTATACACAAAACAGTCATTAAAGATAACGTTTATAGTTGTGTTATCTAAAATAATGTGAAATGAGTAATACGAGTATGACAGTTGTCGATAACAATACTTTACTTTTATGCAAGTGAGTGAAAAATACGAGGAAATAAGGTAATTCTATCTCGGAAAACGGAGCAACTTTTTTATTCCCTACCTTGAATTCTGTGGTATAAAATCCTGTTTTTATTTTTACATTATGTTTAGTAGACTGCAATTTTTTTTTTATTATTTATATATACATTTTTTATCAAAAATATAAACTGCATTTTTCCTTTATGGAAATTATTCAAGCTGTTTTGTAATCATCATCATCATCTTCACAGCCTTTTTATTGTCCCGCTCAGGCACAGGCCTCCTCTCCCACGGAGAAGGATTGAGCGTTAATCACCACACTTGCGCAATGCGGGTTTGTGATTTCAGACTTTATAGTCCAGGTTTCCTCGAGATGTTTTCCTTCACCTTTAATCAGTCATTGGTGTCCAAGATAAACTTAGAAAGTACGTATAACTTAGAAAAGTTACATTGGTACTTGCCTGACCTGGAATCGAACGCACTCTCATACTCGAAAGGCTGGTGCTTTAACAACTAGGCACCACGAGTTTTTTTACTGTTTTGTAAGAATGCCACAAAATTCATTTTACTCGTTTTTCTGCAGTGCCTATAATGTTGAAAAACTCCTATTTACTTGTACATATTTATATTTATTACAAATACGCAAGTTTATTTAGATGGATGATATGTCTATTAACTCACAAAGGCCTAAGTTATGAAGGGTGAGAATAACTTTTAGGCCATTATACTTATCGCTTAACAAAAGCTCGCATTAACTTTGTAAAATTGTCTGTAAAAATATTCTCGCGCACTAAAGTATTTCAGAGGATCTATTATAGGGCTTTTTAATAGAATGTTTTAAATTTTAGCATCATGGGTATAATGCCAGTTTAATACGTACACCTGCACGCGATTATATATTTGCACGTGCATGGGTAGTTTACTCCATACATTGTTGTCGTGAAGGTTTTCTAAGTTTGTAGAGAAACGCGCACCACTTAGTTTCACGAGTTTATTGTGAGTCACAGATGAAAGCGATAGGCGATTGTTTCTCTCTGTTAGTACATACTTACACAGTAATATGTTGACTATATCGTAACAAGTAAATAACGATGTTTTATAATGTAGATTATGACGCGCGAAATTGGTATAAAGTAGGTAGGAAAAATGTACGGGGCGATGAGACCGTAAAGCACGCCTAGTATATTTTTTTAATACAGCTGGTTTAAATTATTTCTATAACATTTTATTTGTTTTAAGCTTCATTTATTTCTACCAGTACCTAACGTTGCGTGCCCAACACGTAACGTAAAGGACACTGTCCGATAGCTTTCATATACAACGTAAACAAACGGCGTCATTCAAAATATTAGAAAAGTAGGTCCCGGCTGTTATACAACTTTACCAGTCGTTACGGGTAGTCAGAAGCCAGTAAGTCTGACGCCATTCTAACCAAGGAGTATCGGGTGCCCTGGGTTGAGGAGGTCAGATAGGCAGTCGCTCCATGTAAAACATTGGTACTCAGCTGAATCCGATTAGATTGGAAGCCAACCCCCACATAGTTGGAAAAGGCTCGGGAGATGACTCAGCTGCATCCGGTTAAGACTGGAAGCTGCCCCAACTTAGCTTGTGGAGGTGATGAAAGTGTATAAAATAATATTATTTCGTGGCTACGCTACGTGGGTGGAACACTCAATGTCTGTGGATTAGCGCGTCATGACGTCGTACTAAACATGTAGATATAAGGGGTATCTACATGTTTAGTACGACGTGAGAGAGGGTAACAAAAGCTATCGCTTTAAACAGTATTATGCATGCATGCTTAACCTTGGATCAACAGTTTCGCAGTGAATACATGCATACCTAATACTGTATAATCATTACTCATACATTTAACAGAGTTCTAGAAACTTAAATTTTCATTTTTGCTTTATTTAGAATTAAGTAATACGATCGATCATTAAAAAGGTAACATTTATTGATATTGACGACCCCTTTGGCGCAATGGTAACCACGCTGGGCTGCCGAGCTGAGGGTTCTGTGTTCGATTCCCCGCACAGTCTATGTACATTTGTGTGATGACCATGCTTGTTGGCTGTGGTCTGGGCTTTATACTTAATATGTATGTATTTATAAATACATATGTGTAAAGTATAAGTAGTTTATCAGTTGTGTTGACACTCATAAGACAAGCTTATCAATAGCTTATCATGGGGCTAGTAGCCGTGTTAAGAAACGTGTCCCGATATGTTATATAATATACATGTCATTAAAAAAAAAAATAAAAATATAAAAAGCAATTAGTTATGATCGTTTCAACATGTGTCAATCGCAGAGAGACGTCACGTCTGTGTAATTTTATATGCGAATGACGAACAGACAAGCCACACAATCGTATAAAGAGACGAGGAAATAAATACAAGACTATAGGTACTTACATTAAGTAATAATATGTTACCTTAGTGGCATGACTATGAATGATTGTCTAAACTAATTATTTTGTCACTATTTGCTATGAAATAACTGTCCTGGGTAGTTGACTAGGTCAAAAATAAAAACCTTTATGATATTAATTTGGTAAATCATCTTAAAATAATGTCACTCTCATTTATCGTTTTGAAGGAAAATCTATTGACTTTTTTTATTGATCATTGAAGTAAAATAAGTTTATAGCTTGATGTGAAAAAATGTGACGTCATAATTCTAACTTTCATACAAATTTTATGGAAATTAACCGTTTTGACAGCAGAATAAAAGTATCGAATTTGACTAGTTGTCAAGTAACCAATTGAAAATGTCTGTTCTATCACGAATAAAACAACTGATATTATATCACACTGGCCCTCAAAATGTTGTATTCCTAGTTTTTTTTTTAATTCTTATGCTAGCCAATTGGTCTAAATTAATGACGATTCGACATGACTACTACTGGCTAGAGTTTGACTTGAAGAGCCTGATTTTTTGTAGTTCGGTTATCCCAAACTGGTCTAATTTGAGAAAAAAAAAAGAACATTTCTAGCCAATTTCCAGTGGTTTTGGATTTGGATATTAAAAAAAAATTACAGAAAGATCACAATCCATACTAATATTAGAAAGCTGAAGAGAGTTTGCATTATCTCAGGAATTACTAGTCTGATTTGAAAAATTCTTGTAGCGTAAAATAGCCTATTTATCTAGGTAGGCTATACGCTACTTTTTAATCGTGAACAAGGATTAGTTTCTACAGGACGCAGGCGAACCCGCGGGCAGAAACTAGCTATATACATATATGACCACAAGAACTAATGTACGACTACTTCAACCTTAACCTTGCTCAAATGATCTGTGATTTAATAAATAAATAGAAGACAATTCGCAATCAACACAAACCATTGCACATTGCTATTCATTAAAGGTCTACGTACTGACCGAATGGAGTATAGAATGTGGTCGTCATAATTGGTACTGTGACAATCTCAGGTCAATATGGTAGTCGACAATAAGTCAAATTCATTACTTTTATCGAATTGTCAAAAACGGTAACTTTCGATGCAATTTAAATGTATGAAAATAAGAAATAAGAACGACTTAGATTTTTCACATCAATCTTCATAATTTTTTTGCTTATACTACATATGTTATGGATATAAAAATTAACTATTGTTCTATCAAAACGATATGAAAGTGACATTATTTTAAGATGCTTTACCTAATAAATATGATAAAGGATTTCATTTTTGCCCTCTTAACTACCCGATTATAATCTTCTTAATTCATACTTCATACTTTCACTAATTATTTTATACTTGTGCCTGCAATTTGATGCCAACTTTTTCTAATGAAAATGATATTAGATTTTTTGTTTTTGATATACCATTTTTAATTTTTTATTCAACCAACGGGTGATTTATGTTTTATTAATACCCTTATCTTTTTAAACGGAATTTTCATATTTAAAACTGGATTTTAGACCATATTTTTATATATTTTTTTACTATTTTTTTTTTAGAATTTTTATTAAAGAAGCAAGTATGCGCGCATTTTTGTTTGTTTAAGTTTTTTTCAATCTCAACCGTAATTTTTCCGTAAAAAGTAAAAAAAAAAAAATTTACAACCTTTCTCTCCATAAAAACTCATCTCAGTAACTTACCTCAGGCATTATGATCCACAAATCCACAACAATTCACTTTAAAACCAGAACAAATTCAAGAAAACCTAAGTTGGTAAAATATTTCGGGAAACAAAGTACGATTTGAAAGCACAAGGAACGCGGGACGTCCGTCACATGCGGCGGTCTGCGCGATACTAACGCGAAAGGGGTTGAGTATCTTATATATACGCCTGAAACTCTGTTGCAACCACCTGTTCGAAAGTAGTAGAAGAAAAGTGAGTTTTCATGGTTTCCAAAAGTATGTATTTGTTAAATTTTTTCCTTTATTTATTTCAAAAGAGGAATGTTTTTGGAAACGTTTGGTTATACCACGTGATTTTGATAGAAGTTTTTCGGTTTACGCTTTTTGTAGGTTTTCTGGGACCCCTAAAACGTGTTTGGGGTAGGAATTGTTTGTTTGCGGAAAATTTTGATTTTCAATAAAAAAATTTTTGCTACGTCTACACATCCAAATTTTTTTATGAATTAGTCAATAATTTCTAGAAATACTTTTGTATCTACAATTTTCAACACCTTTAGTGTTTTGTTTTTTTTTTACGTATAAAAGTTTTGTTTAATTAAATCTTAATAATCATTTCTTAGATTGGTTTAGTTCCGAGAATGTATCAATAATTGTTTTTCCTAGAAATAACACCTGTAAAGTGTTCAATTATAATTTGTTTTAGGCATTTAGATAACCTTTTTGTCTCCGTAAGTGTAGTCTTTACTTTAAGTGCTAAATTCTAAGAAATATACAGGTTTTTTTTTTAATTTGGCTGAAGTTTTATGTTTCTATAACAATTATTAAATTTCGTGCTTATTATATATTCTAGTTCACCAGTTAGATCTTGTGAAATAGGAGACAATTTGCTCCCACTTAACAGTTCCTAAGAAATGCCTACGTAATCTGTACTTAATATTACAAAGCTGAAGAGTTTGTTAGTATGTTTGTCTACTGCTTGAATTTACTAATCGTAGAAGTTATTATAATATAATATATCGGGAAATCTTTTCTAACATGGTCGTTTAATAAGCCCTAGAGTACGCTATTAATTAGCTTGTGTTATGGGTACACAACTGATAAACTAAACTATATATAATATTTATGAATACATTATTATAACACCCAGACCACAGTACATGCTCATCACACAAATGTGGACTGTACCGGGATTCGAACCCTCAGCTCGGCAGTCCAGCGTAGTGGTGGTGTCGTCAAAATTATTACATATTACAATTAGTTTTTTCGAGGAGAGATACTATTTAGTTTGACTGTTGTTTTATTTTTTAACCTACTTATTTTAGTTTACTTTTGATATTTTGTTGTGGGTTGTTACCTAGGTATAGCGTGGATTCTGCCATTGTGCATATCGCTATCGATTTTGTGTAATGATTCTGGCATTATTAGTTGGATGCGCAATATTTTGTCGGAATGTACCTACTCTGGTTTTATGTCTTAAGTTAAGTTATTGTTGGTGTTTTTTTTAATGATTTATTGATTGTGATTGTAATATTGTATATACATATTTGTGTGACCTTACGAGGCTGACATGGCACAGTAGTGCTCAAGCCTCATTAAATAAAAAGATTAAAAAAAAAAAAAATTGATTTGAAAAATTAGTTCAGTGTACTACTTTTTATCCGGGTGCGCGGAATAGTTCCTATGGGACGCGGATGAAACCGCTGGCGCATGCTAGTGTTAATAAGTAACAATGTCTAAAACGTATACATATGATGCATACCTATAGTACAAGCTACCATTTACTGGGAGACTCAAAGAATATAATAAAACCATCCAAATTGATATTATAAAAGATGTTTACAGATTTATTTATATTTAGAACGTCCTTTGAAGTCTAAAGAAGTTTGAGAAGAGGTTTTAATAAGGCACAGTAGCGTCCTCTGTTTTTTTGTTGTCACAACTACTTATTGTAGACAAGGGGACGATGTAGGTAATCCTTATTCGAGTTTCAAAAGGCTTTGAACAACGGCTTGTTTGGGCAGATTAAGGACTTGTAATTATGTTTTAATTAATTTGTAGAAGACGGGAAAAATGCAGGTCTATACACCGCATTAAATGTTAAGGCGGTCGGAATATGTGTCGTGGCTGCACATCGTAGTATAAAAAAATCAAAGTATTTGTTAAGTTATTAATTAGAATACATTAATCCTGGTGCCCTGATTAAAGTACCAGTCTCTCAAGTACGAGGGTGCAGGTTCGGTTCTAAACTTTTCTAAATTATAGGTATATATACTTTCTAAATAATTTTTCGATTATATGTTGAAGAAATCTGGACTTTAAAGGCTGGGATCGCTAATCCCCCTTGAAGCAAGCGTGGTAATTTGTATATTACTTAACTATAATAACCTGCAGATCCCATCCCCGGCAGATCTATTATAATCTAGGGAGAACATTGAGTTTAGTTAAACATCAAATTTAATACCGATAATTAAACCAGTAGGACAAACTAAAAATTATAAACATTATTTCAGAATCTAAATATCCGGATATAACAGATTAATATGAATAAATTATAATTTATAAAATTTTATTACTAGTAGGGCAAACTAAAAAAGATTAACATTATTTAAGATTATAAATAACCGGATATAACAAATTATTGTGAAAAAAATACCAAATAAATTTATTACTTGTCTGGAGCTAATAACTAGAATTAATAACATAAGGTCTAAATTAAATAAATTGTTTGTATATGAAGTTATTTAAGCCTGAATAAACATCCAAAACAAACGCTCATTACCTACATGTATCAACAAACAAAATTTAATATTATAGAAAACTAATAATGGCTATAGGATATTAGAAATTATATTAATTGATTACATAAAAAATAATATTGGCTCAATTTCCAAAAAGTTGGTTCTTAATTAATTACTTATTTATTTTAATATCATAAAAATATTTTTATGATTTTATTAGTTGTAGTAATGTGTGTTAAATGTTAATATTTATTGACTACTATCTTTAATCCCCGATTTCATGCGCGTCAAGAGAGAACCACTTCCAGTGCCCTGAACGGGGATAAAGATGTTGTATGTCTATCTTCTTGTTCTAAGCTACCTTCCTGCCTACCGGGGCTACGGATTTTCACAAGCTTTCATGGCCTGGCACACATGGATGTCCAGAAGAAACATATTGGGTTTTAGTCCGTATGAGTCTGACACAGCACCCTAGCGGGAGGGGAACATTTTACGATTTTTCCCGGAAAAAAGCTACCTCCCCACCAATTTTCAATAGTGTTACATGAGTGTAACTAAAATGATCTTCTTATATACATATGTATATATCTACCAAAATTTTCAACAAAGAATAAATATTGCTCGGATTTAAACACAAGAAGATAAGTACAAACAGACAGCACATTAATTCTTTATACGAAAATAAAGTTAACTTCTTCCAAAATTTAAAGCGATTAAAACCACGAACTCAAGCTACTTTCTAATTACGCTACTGAAAAACTTTTTATCTCTGCTCGCAGCAAATGCAGGTTTTCAATAGTTATCTACCGTTCCGTAAAACGATTGTGACGTCAGAGAAATTCTTTTAAAAAGTTATCTTAAAGAAACTTCATTTGCATTCGAAGGAGTATCAACAGTCGATACTCCTAGCCAAAGAGTAAGGAATACATAGATATAGGCAAAGACTCAGTTTTTAGAGACTACCTCAACAGAATGTATCAAAATCTTAAAGGTACCGTCAAAAAATTTAATCTTATCTTTGTAACAAATCTTAACAGTTTGTGAAGAATTCTTTTTTAAAGGGTCCTCAAAAAAAGGAGCTACTCGGTTTGACCTGTAAGTATGTATGCATGTATGTATGTTCGTCCGCGATTTTCTCGCGTTCGGCTGAACCGATTTCTATGCGGTTTTCGGAAAAGTATTTGTTGCATTCAGGAGAAGGTTTTAGTACTTTAACCGATTAAAAAAGGAGGTATACATTTTTACCTATATGATTTTTTCAGTAGGCTGATTAGGATTCTCAGTTAAACTAAAATTTTAACGAAACTCAAACTCATTTTTTTTTTCACTTTTTATCATTTTTGAAGGCTTCGGCACTGGTTTATAAAGCCGGAATGGGCAAACAAATTGCTCACAGGTTGAAACAAAAGACGTTTGAAACAAAACATTTTCATATGAAAATGTCTTATTAGCGACGAGACAAGGAAATGCTGGCTGATTATCTTTAGAATGGATGAAAATCTCTTTTATATAATCTGTGCAACTTAATTATATGGTATGTCTATAAGTATAATGTGATATTAAGCCAGATATTACTTTAAGATAAAAGAACATTGCTCTGAGTAACGACATTAAGAAAAAAAAAGCTTTATTTAAAGCCAATTTTGCAAAAGACAGTCGTCAAATGCCCGCCCTTTACAAAATAAAATCTCATTTAATTCAGTTAATGAAGTAATTTTTATGGTATGTAGTTAAATAAACTATGTAGATACTAGGTACATACACGTACTTTATAAAAATCTAAACTAATATTACATAGAGAAAATAATGATTTGTTTTGTTTGTTTGTAACCGAAAGGCTCCAAAACTACTGAAACGATTTGAATAATTCTTTCACTGTTGGGAAACTATACTATCCCCGGGTAATACAGCTATATGTTATCTGCACAAGAGAAGAAGCTCCCCGAGGAAGTTCGTCAAATCGCAAGAAACAGCCAGTAACCAACGATTAAAATAAAACTAAATAATATAAGGGAATGTTGAAAGAAGAAGAAAAATATTTAAATATATGTATTATATTTTTTTTAACGCTCAATCCTTCGCGAGAGTTCACAATTTTGGGAGAGGAGGCCTGTGCCCAGCAGTGGGACGATCAAAAGGCTGTGATGATTATATTTTTTTACAATACATACTGTTACTATATTATGTTATCCTTATACTTAAACGAGCATTAAAACTAGCGGAACTTCGTAAAATGAATTAATAAGCGATTGCCTATTTCAAAATGGCCGCTCTCAAGAGACATCAGAAAAGGCGAAGATATAGAGTTCCCGATTTTCCCAAGAGATAGAAAACCATTTATTATATAAAATGGTGTAATATATCAATTATTGCACCATGGGGAAGCTATAAAAGATTGCTATGAATTATGATACGAGTACACAATGAAGAGGAATCATTGCTTTATTATAGAAATTGAAAGCCGAACTCATATTTTTTAACATAAATATAGTATTTGTGATTTCTACACTCTATTTTTGTGAAGTTATAAGTAATAAGTAAGTAATGTCGCTTTCTGCTTAACGCCAAATTCATGGATTTCATTAAACATCAAAATAAGCGTCATAACTATTAATTAATATTCAACTCGCATGAGCAAGCGTGGTGATTGACGCTCAGTTTTTCTCAGTGTGAGAGGAGGTCTTTGCCCAGTTTTGGGACGATAAAAAGGCTGATGATGATAATTATTTACTTTTAGAAATTCTAAAACCAATTATTATATACTATATTAAAGGACGAATTTCAATCGTCAAGTTTAGTGAAATTCACAACGACGGAAAAATTAAATCCGTAGGTACTTCTGCTATTACAAAGCTCAAAAGTTTGGTTGTTTATATGTTTATTTGCTTGTTTACTTGCGCAAATCTCTGAATGTATAGGACCGACTTGAAAAATGTTCAGTGTTATATAGTAGGTACATACGAGTACATTTGTTGGAGAAGGCTACACCTTATGCGGGGACGCAACAAAGTCCCCATGGGGCGCGGGCGTAGCCGCTTTCATATGCTAGATCACAGATAAAACAAATGAGCATCAAAATTAGTTCCATCGAGTTCCTACGAGTATAACAATATCTCAAATCCAATTTCGAAAATCATTTTTAATTATATTCAATGAGAACACTTTTTTCGCATGTATTTTTTTTTGAAAAATAAAAACCCGTATTAGCAAAGCTAAATGAGATTCTAAATTACTTTTCAAAAGCGCCACGTTTTTCTTTTATGCAGTATGCCGTAACAGAATCCAGTAAATTGAAATGAAAAAGCGACAAATGAATTTTTGTGCCATGCAATAGTGAAGGACCATGAAACTAAGGGTATAGTAATATGGCCGAATGAGTTCGCTTTGACGTATAGTAATTAATTCAATAATTCAATGATCCTAAGTTAAAAGAAGGATGTAGTTAAATACATATATTACCTCTGACCCGACTGCCTCGTTGGTCTAGTAGTCGCAAGCCGCGACTGCTGTGCACGAGGTCTCGAGTTCGATTCCCGGGTCGGGCCGATATCGCTTTGATAAACTTTCATAAAGCAGCCTGGAGTCGAGAAGTAGGTGATTGATTCACCCGTGCATCTAAATGTAGGTCCTGCGCCTGATCTCTCTCCGGTCTTGTCGGATTGCCGTTCCATCGGACTATAAAAGTAAGCAAATAGAGAGTGTTGTTGTGCACTATAATATGTCCTGCGCAGCTGGCTGATCTCCATAAATGAGAACAGCCGTAGCCGACAGTCGGTCTGGATGCCATAATCAAATAATGTTTCATTTCATATTGCAAAAATTTAAAATAAAGCAATGAATTATTAACTAAATGTTTTTTTGGGAAGTTGATTAAATTTTGTTTTACTAAATGAAATAAATTTGAATTCGAATAAAACTGATTAAAAAACTAATTGAATAGTTGATTGAAGTATCATTGTGAAAACATAAAGTGCAATTCAACAAAGTTTTCAAAAATATGTTGTCAGAATAAAAATATGCCAGTAGGCTTAGCATGACAACCGTAGAAACAAGTTTTGTCTACCGGAGAATGAACATAATGACATATGAGTGACAATTTGACGTAACATTTCTTTTGACATTTATTGAAGTAATTTTTCTTTTCTTCGATCGACATAAATCTACAATAGATTATATGCGACTTGACAGTTCGCGCCATGCTCGGGCAGAGGACATGTTAACATTGACAGAAAAAGCTTTGTCTTTTCTTAATAGAATATATATAAAATCCCCATGCTAAGCCTGCAAACTGGCAATAAAAGTCTTTTTCTGATTGACATTGTAAGAAAGCATTAGGTATGTATAATTAGATAGGTAAAAAGTAGAATCTTCTACAAAAACTTAATCTATGTCCAAGTAGAATAGTTTTCAATTAAATAGAACTGCCATCTTCAGGTGCGCGATAACAGAAGCGACAGTCAAAACAATAAGTTGAAGTCTTCCGCACATTGTTTTAATAACTGTTAAGTCTATCTATAGACCGGACAGTGTTCTCGAAAGTTCCTTTTTCTCCTGGCTTATCTTAGCAGTGGTATTATACAACCTGTTATACTTCGTTTTGTCATATTGTTTTCATCTGTAGACTAAATAAACAAACGTCTACATATACCGTATTTGATTGTATTAGTTATTTTTTTAACATTAGTTCAGGAGAACAAAAAATGCTTAGAAATTGGTGACTCACAAAATGACCTTTTTTACATATCGGAAATCATTCTTTCCTATTATAAATAAATAAAATAAAACTCTTTTAATTTAGACTCACAAAAAGGTCCATACGTTGTTAGTAAGTATCAGAATTTGCCTACATAATTAGGAACATAGCCCTATACATAGTTTTAGCCAGTGCCTGGCTGTGGATGAGTGGATGGGGCAATGCGGCTTACTAGCAATCATTTTCACAATGGGTGCAGCTGGAGGAAGTATTACGCTTTCTGACTAAAACCCACTCTGTTCCTTCTGGAGGTCTTTGTGTGTGGTAGGTTCTAGAACTGGACTTTGCAAAAATTTTATGACAAAAATCTTACCTATGTCAAGCAGAACGTAAGCTTTCATGTACATATATTACTTTAGTAATAACAATATTCTAGGTCATTTAGTTTATAGGAAGTTTATTCAATGGCAGTTCGCGTGTTTGAACCAAGTTAAATAAAAAAGCATTTAATCAGCTGTCTAGTCATGGCTCTCTTGGGTACTTTTATTATTTAGGCCTCCTCATGAGTTTACTTAGAATTTAATACCTTAAGTTCCATTTTATTTACGGCATCTAGCGTGACATGCATAACATTTTTTCCTTCCCTTTATTGTGACTCAATATTTGCTACTTGAGTATGGGAAATTTCAACCTAATGAGTTTTCATACAAGTTCTACCTATGAGTACGTAAGAGCAGTGGCGTAGCGTGGGTATCCGCCGCCCGGGGCGGAAGACAATTTTGCCGCCCCCCTGTTTTGGCTTTTCAATATGTATTTTAGGTTTTTTCATTAGAATTTAACTAAAAAATATCTAAAACTTTTACAATCACATTAAAGAAATTATCCTAAAAAAAATCTTTCATAAAAAAATAAACGTCTAGGTAGGTACTTTAGTCCACATCACAACCGCTTATACATTTCACCATGAATGTCTATGGCATATTTTCTATCTCATTATTTTATATGTATAACTAAACAGACAGTAAACTTTCACTTATAGGTACCAAGTTTTTTTTATTTCTAGGAACAAATCTTTAAAAACAGGTTTTTTTTTCATTGTAAATATTCGATAGTTTCGTTTATGAGACTCATAAACGTGGACTTTTGCCATATTACTAGCTTTCGCCAACAGTTTTACCCGCGTCTCGAGGGAACTACTTCCCGTACTCGGGGAGGGGATAAAAAGTAGCATCTGTAGAGCATACATTTTAAATGTTAAGTCTCTTACTTAAAAAAACAAAGAACTTTCATAAAAACTTCCAACGCTAGCGAAACTATATTTAAAAAACTTCTCTCGTAGCTGGCAGTGCTTTCCAACTTAGTTCTTCTCTTATCGGAATAGAACGGTCCATAGCCCTTTACCGGTGTGGGTTGACCCCGGTAAGGGCGCGTTCAATGAAGCTGCGAGCCGCCCACTACCGGAACGTGCCCCGAAGGTCATTTCCATAAGGCCCGGGGTACCGCACAATCTCCCGCGAGGTGGCAGGTCTTTGAGATGGAAGCGAGAACCGAGGGTTCTCTCGCGCCTGTATGATTGCTGCGCAGCGGGCGGACTTCCGGCGCATGATGGACCGGATCTCATGGTGGTATGGAGAGATCGGATGTCGCAGACCCGTGCAGAGCATGCCACAATTGTAGCACACAGTAGAATAGGCGGGAATTGGGCGGCATTGTGCTGCAGCGACTTCTCGCGTCCGGCCTGGTGAAGGCCATGGTCCGGAACGAAGAAGAATTGGATGCCGTCGCCTCCTTCTACGAAGCTGTTGTGCTAGCGGAAGGAGCGGCTGAGAGACCGCACCGCTCATCCCAACCGCCGCGGCAGAGCTGAACCAGGTAGACGCCACGGGCGCAAGGTGTTGAGAGCTGATTCCCGGCCGCCGTAGGTGGTTAGTGTTGGGTGGCTCGCCGTCCGTACGTTTCATGACGACAGGCTTGTGTCGGCGGCGCGTTCTGTTCCACGCACTCCTCGATGAGCTCAAACTCAAAATCATTTATTTAAACTTGGCTGCAAAACAGCACTTTTTGAACGTCAAAAATTACAAAAGACAACCCCCAAAACGCCCACCTTTCACCAGTCGGGAGTCAGCCATATGGATCAGGACTGCGGGATTGTTCGCATGAGTCACCTGGAACCTGAAGGGCTCCAGAAAGAACATAAGACAGTTTAATCAGTAAGAGTTTGACACCAGTGACCCGCTGCACCCACAGCGCGAGGAGTGATCGGGAGTCATTAATTGATGATTTACCACTCAAAAAAAAATTAATGCAGTTCCTTTGTTTTTAGATGATGGAAGCGTACTAAATATTCTTTATCCGATATTTTCCCCTCCCCGAGTACCAGTGCCGGATTTATATTTTTTATGAGTGTAGACCACTTTATTTCCGCCACCCCATGTACAGTATCTTTTCTCCAAGTTCAAGTAAGCATTATGGCTTCTCTGTATTTCAGCTCTCAGTTTATCAAGAATGACAAAAAAGGTGTTCACTCTGAAATAATCTCTGGATCCGGAGGGTATTTCAGGTTCTTCATTCGTGGCTTCATTCGTGGCTTCATTCGTATTTTTTTTTATTTATATAAAAAAAAACATGAAAATGCTACAGACCGTTCTCTGAAATCTGCCGCCCCTAGGACGCTACCGCCCCTAGGACGCTGCCGCCCCTAGGCCGCGGCCCATACGGCCTATTTATAAATCAAGGACTGCCGAGTACGGGAAGTAGTTCCGTCGGGACGCGGGTGAAGCCGATTGCGAAAGCTAGTAATATGGCAAAAGTCCACGTTTATGACTCTAATAAACGAAGCTATCGAATATTTACAAAAAAAACGAGAAAGCTTTACAGAAAATGCTTGTTTTTTTAAGACTTGTTTCTAAAAAGCAAAACTTACCTTTAACGGAAAGTTACTGTCACCAACTATGTTGTTAAAAAATTATCTAGTTTCCGTTGAGATATCAACATGAAATTTGGCTACAGGAACCTAGTTATATCTTACCGAAAACGGTGCATATTTGTAGAAAAGTACGGAACCCTGAGTAAGTATCTGAAAGTCCTGTTTTTTTTTATTTCAAAATAGTTTAAATTATTTTTACTAATTAATGTGAAATTTTGCCGCCCCCCAAAAAGTGCCGCCCGGGGCGGACCGCACCCCCCGCCCCCCCCCCACGCTACGCCACTGCGTAAGAGTATTCACAGATATATGAAATGGCTTAAAGAATGAACTCCATCGCCGCCTGGTAAATCTCTTCGTCACATCAGTGCCCTGTCAAAAAACTATCGCCTCATACGTCGTCTATGAACACGATTAAGCTGCAGAATAGTGCTACATCACAAACTAATTAAAATAGCTCTTTATCTGAAACTGCCATAAAATAATTAAGTAAGTAGTTCACAATTCTCGCTACGTGCAATGTTTACTAATGAATATAGCGATTTAATCGCTCATAGGGCTTCGTAGTGGAGCCCTTAAAGTGCCCTGGTTCGTCTGTGGGGTGCTATCAAACGTCTTATTTTGTGGCAAAAAGCTCAAAATCAAAAATGTTCATGAACACTATAAAAGCGCTTAATTATACATGTTTCGTATTATCATATTTGTATTACTATTAATTTACGTAAATATTGATGATTGGCGATGATTGGCACTCGACTTGGGGGGTGACACTACCGTGCCCCCTGATATTTTGTGAAAAGTGATTATTTATTCCCCCTAAATTAAATAAGCGATTTCGAGTTGTCTTCTTAATTTGAACAGTACCTATTTTAAAAATGCAGTAAATTTATCGCAAAAAAGACAGATTTTTCACTCTTAATTATTGAAGTTAGCTTTATATCCATTTCAATAAAAATCACATAAAAGCATTACCTTCAATTGCGGTGATACTCCATAACCAGCATTTCCAACCAAACAGCTATTTTTTTAAACTTACGTAAACATTGAAATCACATACGTAACTCGTTTAAAAGCATGAGGGTTTAATCTAAATACCAAAACACTAACTACTGACACAACATGACCTTTCTAGTCTTAATTGGATTATTCCGGATTTAACTGCTTTCAAACCGGTTTTAACGATTTTTTAAATTCGTACGTTTGTACAAAGGCTAACGATATAGAACTAAAAGGATGATTAATCTGGTCCAAACTGGATTATGGAGTTAAGTCAATTTGTGTTGCTTTTTAAATTCCAGTCGAATTGATAATCTTCTATTTTTTGAACTGTTGTTACGTTGCATAAGCATGGGCTAACGAGTTACCGGACTATTTTAATTGGGTTTTAGCAATCGCATTTTTTGAATATGTTGTTATTTGTTTTTCTTTATTTTTTTTTTGGTATTGTGCGATCTGCGACCTACATGTTACGACAGGGTAGCCGAATACATTTTTTTAATGTTTAAAAATCCGTCGTTGACCTCGGTGCAAACGGCTGTGTTGATAGAAATTGCTGTCGATTTTAAAAATAATTCCACTCTATTTAAAATTATTGATTACGTGAGTTCTAAGTAATTTGACTTACACAATTTTCAATATTTTACAATCTGGAAAATTTAATTTCAACTATAAAATTTCCTAGGCCATTTTTCATTATAATAATATATGTATATCTTTACAAAAAAACAAAAACAGGTACCTTCTCTACTATTGTTCCCACTTTTGTTTCAATATCCGCCTTTAGAAATTAATTATTTAACAAAAATGTAACAAAAGACTTATAGGCAGGTACACTAATTAATCTAATTAGTAAAATTGTTCTTTCTTACAAACGAAAAGTGATTTTCATTTTAATCAGGTGCTGAAGAAAAGCCTGGGTTCGCCAGATTCTTTTTTTAATTAAAATATTAGTTCAGCCTGCAGCGAATCTTTTACAAAGACGACTACGGGGTACATGTCCGAAATAAACAATGAAAGGTATTACTGAGCGTTTTTACGGGGATTTAGCAAAATTATAATCAATTAGACCCAACTAAAAAGCTGGTCTCAGCTGCATCCAGTTTAGTCTGGAAGCCGATCCCAACATAGCTTGGGAAAAGGCTAGGCAGATACAAATAGGTTATCTAGGTTGGTAGTTGTTGTTGGTAAACCAACTTCATGTTAATTAACAAATAGAAAAATATTTCCCTCTACTTAAAATTGTTGGTATCTATTATAGATTCATATCACTATACTGTGGCCTATAGTTGTTCAAGCACCAGCCTTCAAAGTACGAATGTGAAGGTTCAATTCCAGGTCAGGCTAGGAAGGTAAACGAAAACATTTTAAGGAATCCTAGAGTTAATGTTAAAAATCGCCAAACCGCCTTGAGCAAGATTTCTTCTCTCCATGAGAAGAGGCGGGTGAAAGCAGACGAACCTTTTTGGAGCAAATACACACTCTTTATTCGTAAAACTTACAGACAAAAAACCTCAAATACAATCTGTGGTTAAAATATCAAATGTCACTTTCCCACGTCAAAATTACAAATAATCACAACAATAATTTTATGGAAAAAACAATAAATACTGTAAACAACAATGACTTCGGCATTGGACGACCTGCCCAGTGTGAACTCGTTCTTCGGATTAGATCTGAAGACAGGCGCAATGATTATTGCTGCTCTAGGAGTTGTAAGTACAGGCATAACATTAATTTCATAGTAATTAAGCCCATAATTCAAAGTTGATACGACAGAAGGGCTTTCCTTTTAACTGCCTATACTTGGTACCATTTTCAAGCTCTGTACCATAAATCAATTAAATAGGAGCAGTAGTTTAGTCGCAAATGTATTTTTTCAAGTTTTTGCCCTGTTTGAACACGATGTATCTTTTCTAACAGCTGATTATGTCTAAACGTATAGGTCACGCATAGGTTGTGCGACGTTGCCGCTTTATTACCTACCTAGGTATCTAAGGTCAGTAAAATTTATTTACAAAGGGTGGTTGCGTTTTACTCTTATAATAAGCTATTTAGTTTGTTTGAAAAAAAAAAGAAGCCCATTTATAATTATATTTTATTAATTACTAATACTAAACATACGTATAGTACCTACACGTAGTGTAATTTAATGGCCCTCTGTCATATCAACTATGTATAGCTTGTGCAATCGTTTTTAAAGCTTTCCACTTCTTAGAACGATTTTCAACTTCTCGTCAAAATAGGTGATAGCTGACAGAACGCACTGATATTTATTTTCGTAAACTATAGGGTTAAATACTGTTTGGCTCGGTTCTTCCGTGGATGGATGACGAAATATGTCATGGGGAGTTCCTCCTTGTTTCTGAAGTTAAATTTGTGACCTTTGGCAGTCGTAATCATGACGACCCGTTGGCGCATTGAAAACCACGCCGGATTGCTGTGCTGAGTATCCCGAGTTTGATTCTCAATGCGGTTGATATTTGTGTGACAAGCAAGGAAGCATATCATTTATAAATTTTTGTGTGTTGTCAAACCCTAGTTCTTCCCCAGCTGGACTGGCAGACCCCAACATAGTTAGAAAATGTATATGTATAATATGAATATTTTTCTCAAGATAATCTAAAAGCACTCCCAGGTGTCCTTAAAATTAATAGGAATAAGTAAGTTCTAAAATAATTAAATTTAGCGTAACGCTTACAAAATAATAATTTATTCCCGTCTCCTGGGACTTACCCAACACATAAGCTTACACAACTTTCTCTAAACTGTTCTAACCCTAATGCCGTTAGGTTAGGTTAGTTAGGTTAATGTCTAGAATATGTCTCCATTTCAAAACTTTTTAACCTTATGACCGCCACAGTCACGTATAGATGACAAGCCAAAAAGTGCCCAGCACGCCACGGTCACGACTACATGACAGACTTTTATTGCCAGTTTCACCGGTTACGGATAGCCACTATCTACGAGATAAATTCAAAAATAGAACAGAATTTGTATGAAATTATCTGCCAGATAAACTATCTGCAAGTTATCAGCAACCTGTGAAACTGGCTCTTAAAGTTCTAAAATAATATGTAGTCAGTTTCAATCGATATAATTCCGTACTCACTACTATACATATAGTGCGTATTTATGTATGCATTATCACCTTGGCACTGAGGGCACGTCTTTATTTTTTTGACGTGGCAGTCACAAGGTTAAAGTCACAATCAACTTTAGTCATAGAAGGAACTGTTTGGAAGCCATCAAAACCGGACATGTCTTGTTACGCCACGCATCCCGGAACAACATACCCTATATAAAAATTTTCGGAACAACGGTCGCATACAAAGTAGCTTATTGTACAACCCCTTTGAACCAGATCTCTCAAAATATTTTATGTGCATGTACCGTTAATAATTATGTGTAGCATTTTATTTAATGTATAGACGCCAGCACAGCAAGCTAGTTTGAACCATATGCGTCAGCGATAAAGTTGAAAATCTTTTAAGGAAAAATGATAGATTGTAGTAGTTTGATGTGCTGCCGTCTGTATAAACGTAACTGTATTATCACGCATGTATTCTTCTGAAGCAGGTACGTTCTATTTTTGTGTAACAAAGAGGAAGTGATTTGTCGGTTTGGTTTCCATCCGCGGATTCATCAGCGTCCTAGAGGAAATATAGTCTGCAAAATAAACAAATTTGACCTTTGACATTGATGACTTTTTTGATATTTTTATTAAAAATTGAACTTGGTGAAACAAAATAATCGGCTCCGTCAACAGGCTGTGTCTATTGTGTAGGCATTAACATCATCTGCCTAGCTTTTTCCCAAGCTATGTTAAGATCAGATTCTAATCTTACCCGATGCAGATATGTTCCTATGTATGTATTTATAATATGTACCTATGTATTTACAAAGAGAAAAGTGTTTATATACGTTTATCAGTTGTCTAGTACCCATAGAATTCGTGTTTTACATGGGGCGACTTCCTATCTGACCTCTTCAACCCAGTTACTTGAGTAACCCGGCCGATACCCACTAGTAAGACTGGTAGGTAATCAGAGTTTCTAGCTTCTGACTACCCGAAACGACTGCCAAACACGTCCAGACGCTAGCATATCAAGCCTTTGCAATCTGTCAAATTACCTTAACAGGTTTTCAACTTTATCGCTAAAGCATATGGTTCAAAGTTAATAGGCAAAATTTTACAGTTTCGGATAGCTTGATGTGCTAGCGTCCGTAAAACTGATAGCCGGAACACGTCATTACAAGATGGTCTAGGATAGACAAGACGGTGGATCACCTATACACAGACCGACCGCGTTAAGCCGTACCCAACATTATGATCGATCGAAATATTGATACGAGCTTCTCCGTATCTATCCGTATTGTGTAGGCGTTAGTCATACACAAAAAGTAGGTACCAACAGACCTCCAGGGTTTTACAAAAATATTTATTTTTGTTACCTTCTTCACTTTAAGGGTTTATCTTATATCTTTCAAAGGATAATACGCGTCGATGCTATTTTTATGAATAGTTTTTTTCTTCGGAAAATATATCACTGGGTTAAGATATTTTTTTCTTTTGGTATACGAGTTTGATTTGATAAATGGATGAATGAAATACAATAACATTCAGGTCAAATGGCAACTGAAGAAAGTTATATTTTTGTGATGTTACGAAAATAGAAAAACTTTCTATTCACAAGTAGGTATTTTGACTTAGTATAATACCCAATCATAGTAAGAGTGATTATTAAAACCAGACTCTACTCCCGACTGATGAACTAAAACTGATTAACTATAATACTTCTTACCATAAATGTACGTATGTATGTATGTTACCTACTTTAATATGTGGATAATCTTGTAGTTAATACATTGATTCCATTCTATATAAGTATTTTTCTAATTAGTGTTATATTTAATGTAATATCGTTTTTTTTCGAATAAAATAAAATAAGAGGCTGTGAAATATACCAATAGGTAGATTTTTCTAATAAGAAAGAAGAATTTTTGGCTACCAACTGACCTTCAACTGACCTTCCTCATCTTCATCAAAACTACACCATTTTCCTGATTAAAACAGAATAAGGAGATGTTCAGAACGGCCACTCCATGTTAACTATGCCTACAAAGCTTTATTTGTACCCGAAGCAGATGCCAATATAGTCTATACTGAATCGACATGTCCTTTTGACTAATGAAAATGATTAGCATGCGATCCCAAGACCCGAATGCGAGCTTTGACGACCAATATGAGTGAATGTTACCATGACGAGCCTTCAATCAAAGGCATTGACATAATGACAACATATGACGACCAGCAGGCTTAGCATGGCAATCGTAGAAACAAGTTTTGTTTACCGGAGATTGGATATAATGACAGAAAAGTGACAGATTTTGAACATTTTTTGAAGAAATTTCTCTTTTCTTCGATCGACATAAGATTATATGCAAGTTGACAGGTCGCGCCATGCTCGGGCAGAAGACATGTTGAGATTGACAGAAAGAGCTTTGTCTTTTCTTGACAGAATAGATATAGAATCGCCATGCTAAGCCTGCAGATGGCGTAGTAGTTAGTGTACTTACCTGCCAAAGCTAGAGTTCGCGGGTTCGATTCCCGCATACGTCAAACATTTGTGTGCATGAAAATGGGTGTTTGACTTAGTCTGGGTGTTCCTATGTACTACCCGTAACGACTGCAAAAAAATTATAAATGACAGACACACCAATTTAGCGTGCCTTTCGAAACACGAAGGAACAAGTCATCACAAGATGGTCACCCATCCATGGACCGACCGCGTCAAGCCACGCCAAGATTTATATTCAATTAAATTTTTTAACAGATACATTATATTGACATTCAAAGATTCAGGTCTTTTGACACTGTTTTCTTAACAATTCCAGGTCCACCCCATGGCTCACGGATGCACACTATTCATGCCTATGAGCTATCTCCTCGTCACAGTCTGGATTCTGGTGGCGTTGTTTTTCGCCGCTAGCGTCGTTCTGTTTTGGGGACTAGCCAATGTATGACGGAAAAAGTAACAAACATATTTAATGTATTTTCGATTTTAAATTAGACTGGTTTTATTTTGATAATATCCGTGAGGGGACAAATAATGAGGGTTTTTTTTTTCATCAAATGACCCCTTCCACTGAATGTACAGCTGGAGGGAGTGTCAGACTAAAACCCACTATGTTTCTTCTGGAGGTCCTTTGTGCCAGGCCACGGCAACTCTTCACGAACAACCAGCCCCCGGGCAGATGTACACTTTGTGGCTTAAACCAAAATGATGGGAATAAAATTTACCTTCTGACCACCACGTTAAAAATCGAAAAACGTGCCCTCAGCGCGAATCTAAGAATTCATCCATAAATACCTACGATATTAAGATGAGTTCAGAATTATATCGATTAAAGCTGACTACTCATTTTGAACTTTAAAAGTCTGTCATGTAGGTGTGACAGTGGCGTGCTGGAGACTTTCTGGCTTGTCATCTATACGTGACTTTGGCAGTTAAAAGGTTAAACAGTGTCTCAATTAAAATAGTAATAAAAAAAATAGCAAACTATGTATTTTACTTCTGCTCAATACGTTGATTAATTATTTTTGCCCCCAGAATGATGAATTCCTATGCTCCATATGGGTGTGGTACTCAGTTATATTCGTAGCTATTATGCTGATGATGATGATCATGATGGCGCTCGTCTTCACATCCCAGAGACAAAGGAGTAGGGTCTTTGTAGTCATACTGGGAATGCTTTGGTATATACGTGAGTATTTTAAGATTGTTTTTTCAAAATTTGCAAGTCACAGTCGAAAAGTAAAGGGCAATAAAGTATAGATACCAGCACATCAAACTACCTGAATCTGCTAGATTTTCTCGATAAACTTTGAAGCATATGCTTCAGCGATCAAGTTGAAAATATATTATGGAAATTTGACAGATTGTAGTAGCTTGATATGCTGGTGTCTGTATAATGTTAGACAGCATTTACATTTTTCAAACCATCAAAAATAAGAATATTTTTAATAGAAGCTATTCTCTTGTAATCATACCCATTTGAATTGCTTTTTGATATTCTTTTTCGAGAAATGTAAGGCCATTTAATTGTATGTTCGAAAAACAAAAGAATGTTGAGTCTTTGCAGCCAGTCTAGGTTTTAAAAATCGCCACCTAAGAACATTGCAATCTCAGCTATTCAGTACTTCGTTTAGTTTCTGCAATCACGGCTCAGCTTAAAGCCTCAATTTGATTGTAGATTCAATGAATTTAGCATGGAGTGTCTAACACGCAAAATGGGATTTTTCATAAAAAAAATAAAGTCTAGTCACCAATAAGGATTTTTCAAAAAAGTTTTGTTCATTTTCAGTTACAATCTACTTCATATTGGTCGTGAACAGTCACCGTAAGACACTCGTGAATCAAGAAACTAAGGCTCATCATAAGGCAATACTCAAGGCCAGTGCAATATATAAGTTATAGAAATAAATAGTTTTATTTATTCATATATGAAATACTTTTTATTTACAATAATCACACGGGCTTCACAGGCTGGGCAAGAGAATTCGACCCAGGTTTTGCTCGAAGCAATGGCGGAGGAACCACAGTTCCCATGTTCAACCTTAGCCCCTACATCTAGACCCAAATTTAGGGTCCAAATGTTCAGTCCAGAATTAAGTTTTCAAGGAAAGAATAAGACCAAGAAATAATTGAGAAGAAGGTTGGATTGGTTTTTACGATTACCGCAAGATACTGTGTTGATATTAATTTGGTAATCAAGCAGATTTTGTATGTGCAAAAATATGGTCGAGTTGAATTAGAAGCAATTCAGGTGTTGTCGTTAATTGTTTTTTTAAACAGTGTTTGTCTAAAAAACAGTGAATTTCGTGATGAAAATCAATAAAGAGAAGAGTTTGGTTTATTAGCATTCTCCAATATAGCGTAATAATTTTCATGAGGTTGCATTTGGAACTCCTAAGGAGGTGTGAGAGGATTTTCGAATCTGCAACCAGTAGCCGTAGCCAACTAAGATGAAGTAGGCCAAAATCACTGAAACAAAATTAAAATATTTTTATTTAGAATCAAATTATTTCTTATTTTCTTTGTTATACGATTTTGTACCTTATACACATAGATATAGGTTATACACATTTCTACATAATATAGGCTTAGCAGAGTAATATCTTAACTTTGGAAAAGATTGCAACATTGATTCTAGAAGATTCTAAATCGATAAATTTCTTGAAAGAAGACATGTTATCTTTTTTTTCTGAGTGGGAAAGCTGGACTAAAGTGTTACGGTATGTTTCATAGGTTGCTGATAAGTTGCAGATAATTTCATACAAATTCTGTTCCATTTTTTTAATTTATCTGGTAGATAGTGGCTATCTGTAACCTGTGAAACTGGCCCTTAATCTTCTGATGACTAAAACCCACTTTTGTTCCTTTTGTAGCATTTTGTGCGCGTAAGTAACTTTTGCAAACCCCACAGCAAGATACCTCATCCTTGAAGATACTACGACACTTTTTAATGTGGTCCCACTTTCTTAAATGACAAAAAGTGCAAGCTTTACCGTACTCTTCAGAAATGAATAGAAAGAAAAACATTTTTTTAACACAAAAGGTAGGTTTCGGTAACCAATCCGATCCCCGAAATCCTTTTTTCCGTACCGACGGCTGCGAATCTCTTGATCGCAAAGATTTTTGTATAACTCCAGATGGTCTGACCGTTGTCAGAGCTAATATTTACGAATATTTTCGAAGCTTTCCTAAAAATATACCTATATTGTCTGCCCGCGACTTTATCCTTTATTTGTACGTAAGTACTGTACCAAGAAACTACATATATTGTAATTTTTCTTTCTTCTCGATTCTTCAAAAGTTAACTTTTGTAAATAAGGTCCAACTCATCAAAATTTTGACGATAAGCTAATATACACGGTGTAACGGAAAGAGGGATACTACAAACTTTCAACAGAAAAATAATATTATTTAGGCGGCAAGTTCAAACTTTCTTTGAAAAGTCCAATTTTTCACGAATGCCGTATATTTTTCTGTGGAATACCGTGAAAATATTCTTAGGCAAAAAAATCGTATTGGACTTACAAACTGACACTCTAACAGTACTTTAATTTAGTTTTGCAACTTTTAATATTCAGTAGAGCGATAATACCCGCGCTAGTAAGCTGGTAACATCCAGTCCTTCAAGTAAATGGTACCCTAATCTCGTTACTTCGGGGTTAGTTTGTTTGTAAATATGAAAATATCGTTTACGTTACATTTACAAGAGCAGATTATAGTTTTTCTAGTTGTCAAAATGATAATATCTCGGCTCAGCTGGTAGACTTTTTGTCACCGTGGGAAATCATCAAATGACCCAGCGAGTGTCGGACTTTTACTGACTAAAACCCAGTATGTTCCTTCGGGAGGCCCTGTGTGCCAAGGCCACGGTAACTCCTAAGGGGACCTTCCGATGTTGCTGACTTCTCTTCGAGGACCGCGTGGAATTGGGAGCGACCCTTGAGTAAAAATATTTACCGAATAACCGCGACTAATGATACCCCATCTTTGTTATAAACACAATAAAATTCCTGTCTCTCGTTTTCTGAAAGTGTCCACTTGCATTTTCCGTTTCAATGATACCCACCTCACAGATTAACAAAGATTAGGCACTTTTAAAAGCCTTCCGGGGCCTAATGACTGGCCCCTTTTAGCGAAATATACGATTGTTTTTTGCAAATTAGTCCTGTTCTCAAAATGTTCAAATTACCCATAAAATGGTAATTTTAAGATTGCCAGATATATAAGAATTTAGTACAATTTTTGCCTTGGCCTTAATCTCAAGGCCTTAATTACATCCAATTCTGGGAGTTAATAATTTAGCTCCATGTACGTAAGTGTCCGTTGAGGTAAAGACGCCAGCACATCAAGCTACCCGTAATTGTAAAATTTTCCCAATCAACTTTGAACCATAATATGCTTCAGCGATTAAGATCATAATCTATTAAGGAACTTGACAGATTGTAGTAGCTTGTTGTGCTGGTGCCTGTACATCATAAAACGTAGTTTTTTTTGGATATTATGTTTCTGATTTGAGAGTTAAGTACTAATTTTAAATATCCACATGTGTATGCGAAATGCACTTTGTTCGTGCGAGAAACGCAGTTGAATTTGTTTAATTTGCGTGCCAAATAAGACGTGTTACGCCATAAAATACTTACTAAAAGCCAATATTGCGCAACCGAGAGCGACCAGCCAGCCGAGGCTGGTATCAGTGATGTACATGCACAGCAGCGAGAAGACGAGGAACACAGACTGCGCCCACCACATGGCGGTGAGCACCACCCAGCTTAGCACCACCGACGATTTATGCTGAAAGCATTTCATTTATATGTTGTTACCCGCGGTTCCACCCTACAACCTACGTCATTTCACAGGCTCTGACTATGTGTCTACCAAATTTCATTTAAATCGGTCCAGCCGTTTTTGCGTGATAGGGTAACAAATATACATCCATGTTTTACATGGACACACAAACTTTCACATTTATAATTTTAGCAGGATGACGATGAAAGTTAGAAGCTCAGAAGTTATTACCGACTAACAATATGTCTGGGACTATGTTTCCCAAATGATGATTTATATAGTTACAAGTATTGCTGGTAAAAGGGCCTTTTAAACTCGTTTAAATAGATCTTGTTAAATAATACATACTATAAGTGTTCACGCTGATGGATCATCCTTCTGCTTTTTTATTTATTTATTAAATAAAAAAAAAACTTCTTCACTTCTACTTCCCAGTGAGAACACATAGGGAGTGGTGAAGGGTGGGCGTTTTGGGGGCTGTCTTTTGTATTGACGTTTGAGAAAAATGCTGAGTTATCAGCCTTATTTAAATAAAAACATTTTGAGTTTATTGCAAAAAATCAGCAAATGTCGTGTTTAGCTACATCAAATAATTGCGTAAACAGTCAAAATTACTCTGTTTCAGCATATTGTATGCATCATCATCTCCCGAGCCTTTTCCCAACTATGTATGTCGGGGTCGGCTTCCAGTCTTACTGGATTTAGCTGAGTACCAGTGTTTTACAGGGAGCGACTTCCTATCTGACCTCCTCAACCCAGTTACCCGGGCAACCCAATACCCCTTGGTTAGACTGGCTTCAGCATATTGTATGCATTCCCCAAAATTATTGACTGTTTCATAAACAGCAAATTATTAAATACTTACATGCTTAACACCCCAAATAAACCAGGCATTGATGAAGATCATAAAGATGCAGTAAATAAGTGCATTAATGCTGAAACTATATGCATTATGCATCACTAGTACTGTGCAGCCCTTGCATTCTTGGTAATACAGGATTTCAACAGCAAGAGTGATCACACAAATTATACTGATTATCTGAAAATATAAAGATTTTTAATATATGGCTTGATTATAACTGCTTTCATAGAACGAGCTGGATTAACATAAGTTCTGCTATTTTTTTATCCAAATTTCAGTGGGTCATCATACAAGTAAAATTCTAAAATCCTTTATAGTCTTTCTTTAGTACAGACGCCAGCACATCAAGCTACACAACTGTCTTTTTGACTTTGTTTCGAAATTGTCGACTTTAAACTACTGCGGTTTTCTTTATAGATAATGTTGGAAATTTGACAGATCGTAGTAGCTTGATGTGCTAGCATCTGTACCAATTCAAAAATACAGGCAAGCGCAAGTCATCATAGTAATTTCTCTGCATAAACATTTTAATCATTAAATTATACTCAGATTATAAGAACGGCGATCGAGTACCTTTAGTAATTCCAGAGAATAATTATATAGGGGTGAAGGTAAGTGAAATCAAAATGATGAGATGAGATTTAAAATACTTACAAGCATAAATATACCGACAAAAAGCGAACCCTTTCGCAAATCATAACGGCATAAAAATTTCTTCGGAACCAATTTTTTGAACCACATGATTCTATATATTTATCACTTCAATATATATGTATGTATAAATGAATATTACAAACATGAATACCGTAGCCACACTGATTGAGACGTATTTTTTTTACTTTCTCAAGTGGCTTTCAATTATTTTGTACCCGTGCATGCATTTACGATTAAAAGTCGTGGTTGGTGGCCTAGTGGTTAAAGAGCCAACATCTCAAGTATGAGCGCGTGGGTTCGATCCCATGTCATGCAACTTTTCTAAGTTTGTATGTACTTTCCAAGTATATCTTGGACTCCAATGACTGTGTTTCGGATGGCACGTTAAACTGTAGGTCCCGGCTGTCATTGAACATTCTTGGCAGTCGTTACGGGACTACCTCGTAGTCAATACGGTGAGCAGTGGGACAGTAGAAATGGCTATACAAAAGCTTTATAGTCATAATAAAAATTTGTATAAATAGAAAATTTCGATTTGTGAATACATGTATGTTTGGATGTCGGTTTCAAGCGAAAGGATATAACTTGGCAGTAATATAGCATGGATAATTTTAGTTGTGGGAAATCTTCAAGTAATCCCTCCCGCTTTGCGTGCAGTTGGAGGCAGGGTCAGACTTGTACTGACTAATCCCAATCTTTTACTCAGTTATTTGCGTATCTTTGACGCAAATAACTGAGTAAAAGGTGAAGGAAAACATCTCGACGAAACCTGGACTCATAAAGTCTAAAATCTGCAAGCCTGGTGATTGAAGCTCAATCCTTCTGCAAATGATAGGAGGCCTGGGCCCAGCAAAGGGACAATAAAAAAGGTTGATGATGAAAATAGATAAATTTATGTTATTTTAATGTCTTTGTTTATTAGTATACTGCCAAGTTTTATCAATATCTGTTCAATATTATGATTTTCGTTTGAAAGAGTAACGAAACATCACCGGGTTTTGTGTCCATGTAGATCGCATATTTGTATAAACACACCCTCGATACATAACAAAATCCTATAGTAAAACAACTTCAATATTAAAAGAAACAAAAAATAGTTAGATCATTTAATAAATACTGGTATGTTTCATGCAGCCTTTTAATATAAAGAAAGTAGAAATCGGAAAATATGAATGAAAGTTTTCTAGTTACGTGAGGAAATGCAATGTCAGTCTGCATATTTGTCACGGATGCATTCAGAATGAAATGTATGATAAAATTCTCTTAATATAAGTATTATGTATCTGTGGCATTTCATTTGAAACTTTATGACTTACGACTTTCTTTCTCAACTTACGAATGTCTTTAGTACTGAGCCAGTTGTTTCTTTTTAAAAGGGAAACTTATAGAATTATACGTTTCATAAGTATTTTCTTTTTTATATTTATAACTTGTATACGTTTAATACTGGCCATTAGGCGTGAATTCACCCTCATCCCGAGAGAATAATTAACAAATAACCTGTCTGTCTCTATTGACAAAAGAATTCTGTAGGTCCAAAGATCCTCCCCTGTAAACTCACAAACATACAAACTTAATCTCGTTATAGATACGTTCGTTCGTTAATTGAAATATGTTTCATTTCGTATACGCCTTTTGAGGCTCTTAGGAAAAGCAGTTATAAAAGTGAGATTCCGCTGGTGATAAAATATCAACTGGACTCTCTACCGAATATGCGAAAAATCTATTGCCAGCCGACATTTACCTGTCCGCCAATAAATTCGAAGAAAACTATCGCAGCAATAATGTTCAGAATATTGAGTTGTAAATCATGTTATTATTGTAACTTAGCCTATATTTATTACTTAATATTTTCCTGCCGATCTGTTATTTAGTTAGCTCAGTAAACAAAACCGGTACAAGGTATAATAATACAGTTCCTTAATTTATAGGTAAAACGTAAAAATTAGGATGTTTGAAGAAACTTTACAATACTGTAACTCGCTAATCGGACTATGATATAATAATAGGGTCCAGGCCGATTGTCAGCCATGGCGGCTGATCTTTGCGGTGATCAGCCAGTTGCGCAGTACATATCATAGTGCACAAGCCTTTGCGCAGACACAGACTCTATTACTTCACTCTCCTAGCCAGATGGGTTGGCAATCCGACACGACCGGAGAGAGATTGGACGCAAGTTGGAGTGTCAATCATCAACTTCCAGACTCCGAGCTGCTTTTGGGAAAGTTTCTTAAAATACACATAGCAATTTCTGTATGACCTGGAAACGAAATTGAGACCCCGAGTTCAGTAGTCGAGCTATGCGACTACTAGACCTAGACTAGGCTATCAAATATCATATAAGCAGAATATCATATAGACGATCTAGCTTTTAATAAGTATTTAATTGAATTTTAGTTTTAGAATAGAATCTTAAAATAGTCCCATTCAATCTTAGTAAACTTGCAAAACTAAAAATTTCAGTAAAATATTCGCGAATATCCTCACTACGGTCAAGGGTTCAGAATAAAGTGTGAATAGCCTCACAAGGGTTCTAACAAAACATTGTACTGTACTCATATAATGCTGGGAGCGTCTTTGTCAGAATTCGTTATCCCGAGGACCTTTGAGAGTAACCAGTGGATGGTCATTGCTATTTTTGTAAAATTCTCGCATTTGAACGTGGAATTCGGAGATAATTTTGGATCAGCCTTTTTTTTAATCTTTTTTCAATGGGTGTCATGCCATAATATTACAAGTAGTAGAAATTAGGTTGGATATTTATTATGAAAACTAAAGTGAATGTTCGAAATTTAAAATGTCCGTGGATCACAGTGGTGTGCGTAAAATCCTCTAATTCTTACTTAAGCCAGAAAGTCTGATAATCAGTCTTACCAAGGGGTATCGGGGTGCCCAGGTAACTAGGTTGAAGAGGTCAGACAGGCATTCGCTCCACGTAAAACTAAAGCTGCATCCGATTAAGACTGGAAGCCAACCCCAACATAGCTTGGGAAAAGGCTAGGCAGATAATTACTTACCTACATGTAACGAAATTTTAATTAATTTACTTTCTTATCCGGGTAACTGGGTTGAGGAGGTCAGATAGGCAAACGCTCATCGTAAAACACTGGTACTCAGCTGAATCCGGTTAGACTGGAAGCCGATCCGAACATAGTTGGGAAAAACGCTCGGAACATAAGTTTCTTAACCGCATCTTCGATTGCAGGTTATAAGCCAGGTAACTTCAAACTGCGTTTTTCGAACAACAAGCGAAATCGACCCACTAACCTTGTGTTCGTGAACCAAATTCCCCCTTACTATGTAAGCTCTACGTGTAAGAAAAATATCCAATTAAAATATTTTTGTTTGTATCGTAAACATTGTTATTCGGATAGCCACCTACACAATTTTCATGGTCATTTAGTCATGTATTTAAGACTAGTTCTTGTTCGTGGGTTTGCTTGCTTATTCTTAGTACGTGCACAAAAAAAAGTTTTTGTTTCGTTTTTCATTAAAAAGTGATTGTCTATCTGGCTTGTTTATATTTCTTGCATGTTTGAATCCAGTTTTCAATACTGACTTTTCCAAACTATATAGGTATCAGCTTTCGTTTAGTTGAGAGAAGCTGAATTTAAACAAATAGAAATTAATCAATACTCTTAAGACTAATAACCAGATAAGTACAGTCGCCAGCACATCGCTACTAGTGAAAATTTGAAACTGTCAAATTTTCACTATATGAACTATATACTTGAGCAGTAAAGTTGAAAATCTATAATAGAAATTTGACCGATAGAAGCAGCTTGATGTGCTGGCGTCTGTACTTTTAATTAGTGGTAAAGAATAAAGTGCGATAGTCCTATAAATGGCAGATGTAGTTGTGAAAATTTCAGTCCACACAGACTTGTTTATTTTGAAGGAACAAAAATCTAAAATGGCTTTCACAATATTTCTTTTTTATTTTAGTCTTAGAAACTATCAAATATTTAAAAATAAGTGCTCCTCCTTGTTTCCGTAGGTATATTTAAATGAGAAAGATTTTCAATTCGATTGAAATAAATGTTTTTGAATATAAATAAATACGTTATTATCTACAGTTTCCATGACATAGGACACACACACACACAATTACAAACACACGAACAGCATTAAATACGTTTACTTGTAATCTATATAAATCCAAATATATTAATTTCATAGAAACTTGCTAAAGGCCTGAAAACAAAGCTTAAATATTATTGTAAGCAAAAGCAACAACTAAACCGTTTAAATACCCCTTATATAATATGTTTGCTTAACCAACATAACCCAGTTAGTGTTGTTCTGAGTCGCCCATCGGACGGTTGCCCGGATAAATTAATTCTTGCCCATGCCTATAATATTAACCCATATTATTAAACCGACACATTAATTTATGCTTTCTTGGAACATTTTACAGAATCAAAACTTATTTTTATTAATTATTATAATTACATTCGTTCGTATTGTTCTATGTTAAGTACTCATGTGTTTACGTTTATATGATTTTGGTGAGATAATTGTCGAAAGGAAAATTTTGGATCGCTTTCTATAGCGGACAAAGGAAGCTGGAAAGCTTTCTTCTTTGCCACGTGGAACATTTTTCCATGCTATACATAATTAACACTGCAAGAAATACAAAAAAAAATGCGATAAAACAAAAGATTCCAATATAGAATTTTTGAAATAACTTTCTAATCTAAACACCGTAAATCAAACTAAGCTGCTGAATATAATCTATCAAATAAATATTGTATTGTTCAAAAACCTTAGAATCTAATTTAAAACTATTATATTTTATCTGGATGATTCAAATATTATAAGGAATATTAGTTACATTGTGTATATTCTAACTGCAGACAGAAACCATAATTCATGATACACCAGCAAGATCTTCGCCTGTATAATATTTCTGAAATAGCACTATTTTATAACTCAGTCAGTGTTTAGTCATTATGGCACTAAACATCACGAATGTCACACTAAGAGTGGCCACGCTATACGACTGTGATACGCTAAGGACTCGAGCCACAACAGCGAGCCCATATACATTTGATCCGATGTGGAGGGAAACTATACTGGGATGCATGGTCCTCGATCTTTTGAGGGATATGTATAAATTCAAGTAAGTAATACCCGAATCATCATCATCACAGCCTTTTTATCGTCCCACTGCTGGGCACAGGCCTCTTCTCCCACGGAGAAGGATTGAGCGTTAATCACCACGCTTGCTCAATGCGGGTTGGTGATTTCAGACTTTATAGTCCAGGTTTCCTCGAGATGTTTACCTTCACCTTTAATCAGTCATTGGTGTCCAAGATAAACTTAGAAAGTATGTATAACTTAGAAAAGTTACATTGGTACTTGCCTGACCTGGAATCGAACCCGCGCCCTCATACTTAAAAGGCTGGTGCTTTAACCACTAGGCCACCACGACTTTTAATACCCGAATAAATGATAAAAATAATAATAAAATTCATGGACTAAAGAAATGGCAACTTCTTGGTTTACTCTCAAAATTATCAAGGTTTTTGTGTTATGAATCTCTCAATCGCTCCATGTAAAACAGTCATTCCATGTGGCACACTGGTACTCAGCTGTATCCAATTAAACTGGAAGCCGACCCCAATATAGGTCAGTGAAATGGCCAAGCAGATAAATCTCAGTATTGAAAAAAGTTAACTTAATGTTGTTTTATTAAAAAAAAGAACATAAGTCAGTTTTGACTTTAATATGCAGTTTTCTACCTTAGAATCTAAGAAGTTTAAAAAATACAAGATTACATTAAATTGCAATTAAAAAAAATTATATCAGTTATTGATAAAAACATCAAAATCATGTTGATCAACACACGCGACTCGTCTTAAGGCTCCTACACACAGTACCGGCGGCAGGGCCGTCGGGTAAGCCGCCGATATTCCAAGCCGCCGCCGGCCACCACACGAAGGAGTATAGCAAAGGAGCACAGCCGCTCGGCACAAACCCGGCGGCATTGCCGCCGGCATGTGTGTAGGAGCCTTTAGCTCTAGTTGAAAACCAGCGTCAGGCACTAGCTATCTGTTATAACGCTGAGCTGGACTATAAATCATCTTTTTTATTTGTGTCTTGGTGTTGATTCGGTAAATACTTTGCCCTTCTATTTTTCAGTATTTCTACATTATTTGTATATTTTCAGCATGTGTTACGTGTTCGACAATCCAAAAAGGAATGTCACAGTTATTGAAGGAATAAACAACGCATCCCAGTCGTATCGTGACAGTGTCGACGTATACTCCAGATCTATGACCCTTACGCAGGAACTGGCTGAAGAGATATATCCTATACATGCTTTGCATACTTGGAGGTAGGTTATTTTCATTAGTCTAGACAAAATCAGCTACTAAGTAATGTCATTTGATAGATAATTTGACTCGCTGACACTTCCCGCGACCCAAGGGCTGGCTTTTATTTCGGCCAACGATTAAGCATTGCCATACAACGTGGCAATGCTGCCAGCCTTTTGGGTACACTCCCGGCGGCCAGCGATGAGGAAGAATTTTTTGACGCCATTTATTAATAAGGTTTTTTTTTTACTTGTATATATTAATTTATATTTTATTTGTAAATAAATTGTAAATATTTATGTGAATAATAATAAAAGTTCATTTGATAGATTGTGAAAATGGCATGGTGGCGCAATGGTCTAATTTTGACAGTTAGTTCTACTTTTAAGCCTGCTTCCAAAATCAGTGGCGCGCAATAGTCGGCAGGGCATACTCCTTAAATAAAAGTGTAAAACCGTTTCCATGGTCCCAGCTTGTCATCAAAGATTTAAGTTTAGAAACTCCAATTTTGGTTCCTGAATGAATGATTTTCTTTTGTTCTTTTCTTGACATAAAGACTCTAATTGCAAGATGTGACAGGGAGTTTTCGATGTCTTGATTACCGACTGGTCAAAACTAGCAATTGGGAGTGCTTACGCAATTAGGCATACTGCGCGGGTGTGAATGTATGCGGTAAAAAATAATATATTGTAAGACTATACTGTATAGCAACCTATTCTGTCGAACAACGACAGTTCGCTTTAATTTTATTACGTAATCATCATTATCTCCCGAGCCTTTTCCCAACTATGTTGGGGTCGGCTTCCAGTCTAACCGGATTTGGCTGAGTACCAGAGTTTTACAAGGAGCGACTGCCTATCTGACCTCCTCTACCCAATTACCCGGGCAACCCAATACCCCTGAACTGGCGTCAGACTTACTGGCTACTGACTACCCGTAGCAACTGCCAAGAATGTTCAATGATAGCCGAGACCTACAGTTTAACGTGCCATCCGAAACACAGTCATTGGTGTCCAAGATATACTTGGAAAGTACATACAAACTTAGAAAAGTTGCATGACCTGGAATCGAACCCACGCCTTCATACTTGAGAGGTTGGCTCTTAACCACTATGCCACCACGACTTACTTTCTTAATTTTATTACGTAATCATGGCTTATTATACTAAAATCGTCTTTATTATAATTTTGTTTAGTCATATATTTAAACACTTCATTTATTCCAGATTAGGATTCCTCTTAAGCCGACCATGCAACGAAATATTCAGCACATTCTATAGCAAGCCATTTTCTAGACCAGTCTGGAATTGTTTGTACAGTATTGCTTTGCTCATCGTCATCTTCTTCTATATCCTAAAACGATGGGAGTTCAGAGTGCTTGGAGGATGGCAGACCAGCTTTGCGTATGAGGCTCTGCTTGTAGTAGGCGCTTATTGTCAACATAGTAAGTACCTACCTAACATTTTCTACAGTTTTGACATCATTTTTCATGTATATGCTTGCCTATCTGTTCTCTTCAAGCCAGTTACTTGAGCAAGCCTCGGAAAGACTGGTTGTCAGACTTTCTGGCTTCTGACTACCCTTACCGTCTGCCAAAGATGCACAAACGACAGTCGGGACCTACCAATTTAACGTACCTACTTTACGAAACACGGAGACAAGATGGTCACCCATACATAGACAAACTTTCAACAATAAAAAAATAATCTAAAACTCTTCAAACTTTTTCCTTAAAATCACAACAAAAGCTATTATTATAATGTTGTTTATATTTGCCTACTACTTACGAGTATTTCTTTCCTAAAGAATTATTATTGTAAGAAATAAAAGTCACCAGGGTAATAAGTGTCTCGTTAGACTAAACCGTTGAAATATCATTGGAAATTGTTAACAGACGAGATAATAGCCTGATTGAGCGAACTGACACACAAAAAGGTTCGACTTTGAAAGATTTAAGAAGCCATTTACTGAAATCTTCGAAAATACGAATTCTTATATGGTAGGTAGGTACCCGAAACTGTCAATTTTTCCCATTCAACTTTGAACCATAATGCTTTAGCGATAAAGTTGAAAATCTATTAAGGTGACAGATTGTAGTAGTAGTAGTACCTTTTGTGAATATTATTTCGACGCCACTTTCTGATTTTCTAGAATTCTACGAAACACTTAAAAATTACTCGATTATTTGCCTTTGATTTAAATGTAATTTGTAAGTAATCATGAAAATTTTCCAAAAGTGAATAATAGTGTTAACCGTTAACAAAACAGACGATTAAGTTAAATTCGATTCAATTTACCTAAAAATAAGAATTTGTTAAGCAAAAAAAAAATACTTTTATAATAAAACACGCATACTGCTATTAAACACTGCCAGATATCTAACCTAGAAATGTTTTCTTTTTTTTTCTGTTTTTGTGAGGAAAACCTTGAAATGACCCCAAAGCTGTGGGTGCTGGAAGAAATATCAAAGATTTACTGACTCAAATTCACTTTTGTTCTTCTAGATTCCTTAAAGTGTCAGGGCCACAGTATCTCTTGCGAACAATCCCACAACCCCCGTTGTCACCTAACCTATGTATATTTTAAGTTTAATAAAATACTCTTTCATCACTTTTCTATCCTTGAGACCTTGACTACCATTCTAACTGTCTTTTTTACTTCCACAGTCCCACCAATAGATCCACAGCTGCCATCCCGAAGAATCGCGTATCTGATATTCTTCATTTTCGCCTACATAGTCTATACTTACTACACTTCCAACTTACTGTCGAACCTCGTGAACGATAAGGACCATGGCTTAGACTTGCCTACCTTGGCTGATAGTGACTATGTGTTCCTGGCTCTTAATCATATGATGATGGCTATTTTTGAACGTGTAAGTACTTATGCTTTTTAAATGTAGAATAAAAAATAAATTAGGTTTACATGAAATGGTAGTTCTGGCTTAGTTAGGAGGTCATAAAAGATAGGATTTTTGATCAAAAAAAGTGTTATAATGATTTTTTCAAAAAGCCCTAAAAACCATCCAAAATATGGATTCATTTTGACTCGGTGTCTATTGACTATTGAAGGCCTTAAAGAAAGTGTTTAGTATTACTTTTGATTTTAAAAACGCTTGTTACTTTAACGGAAGAACTGTCAACATTAACTGAAAAAAAAAATTGTACTAGTGCACCATATTTTTACAGGTCATCTAGAACATGCTAAGGAGCATGTTTACCACAAAACGATTCATGAAAACAATAACATATTTAACTAAATTTATCATTACAGTCACCAAATTGTACGCATAACGCCGATCTCTATGAAGGCACTCGATCATAGTTCATTCCACCTTTTTTTTGGTAAACATGATCCTTAGCACCGCACAGTTAGATGACCCGTAAAATATGTTGCATTAGTATTGTTACATCTTATATAGGTTTTTCTTTTTGTTACGGTGTTTTCTATAGGAAATTATTTCATTTAATTCAACAGTCTCAAATCTATAACTACAATCGCAACATAAGCTTGGTAGTGAAGAAGTTAAAGACTATACACCCAGTAACTATACCCGATGGACTAGCTGCCGTGAAGACAGGAAAATATGCCCTGCTATCCGATTTTATCACACTTTATCCACATATGAAGAGAAGTAAGTACTCAAAACCGTAATTTGCAAGCAATTTTAAATTAAGACAGGCTTCGTATTAGCAGACATTCGGTACCTAATCTTTTTTCTTAAAATGGGTGACTCTTTTATTTAATGGGCGTTGGTTTTATTATGTAAGAATTTTTGTTAGCAGCCCAGAGTCGATTTGTTGATGACAATATTATGATGTTAATGTATACATATTTGTAGGTTAATTTCATTTTTAAAATTCTCATATTTTTTTAAGGCGTTCCATAAATTTTATTGAAGGATTTGGTTCTTGATTCTCGTCACACATTATAAAAACAACCATGACCTTAATTTGTAACATATTTGACTAGCGAAATTTTCTGTCTTGAATTACCTAAGTCAATTTGTAAACAGCATAATGAAGCGTGAAAAGAAAATGAAGTATAATGTGCAAGGGTTACCTAAGTAACCTAAGGGTTAATTTACTTACCAGCTATAATATGATAGATAGTACTTTTTATTATTCATTTATCATGAAATATTGAATTATAATGGGTTTCAATATGTCCTGCATAAAACTAACATACTGCATAAGTAGATAAAACTGCCTTGGGGCTTTAAAAGTATAAGGAAAATATCCGCTAATATTAAATTCTGTTGTTTGTTTGATTGTTTGTTCCGTATGCATACATTCGAATGCAATACGATCTGTAAACTCTTGCACAACAAACAAATGTCACAGCAAACAACTAGAAAATAAAAGTATACTAGTAGGCCTTGCCATGCGTTGCTGTGCTTTAGGTTCTTGTTATAATATCATTTCCTGAGCCTTTCCCAACTATGTTGGGGTCGGCTTCCAACCTAACCGGATTCAGCTGAGTACTGGTGTTTTACAAGGAGCGACTGCCCATCTGACCTCCTCATCCCAGTTACCCGGGCAACCCAATACCCCTTGGTTAGACTGGCGTCAGACTTACTGGCTTCTGACTACCCGTAACGAATGCCAAGGATGTTCAATGACAGCCGGGCAGGTTTTTGTTAAAATAACAGACTCCGGACTCAGACTCTCCGATGCACGGGTGAATCAATCACCAACTTCCAGACTCCAGGCTGCTTTATGAAAGTTTCTCAAAACCCACAAAGAGATTTCGGCCTGGCCTGGGAATTGAACCCGAGATCCCGTGCACAGCAGTCGCGCCTTGCGACCACTAGACCAACGAGGCCGTCAATATTATATTGTAAATCTAAACAGACAAAATATGAGATGACCTCTTTACTATTTCAAGTGATAGTAGCATAGTCCATAACTTACGGTATAAGGGAACAAAGATCTAAAACAGAATTCACTTCCAGCATACGACAACGACGATATTTGCAACCTCGTGTCGATCGATCTGCTTTCCGACATAACCAAATATTTCTACACTTCAAAGAAGTTCCAATACAAAGAACAGTTTAAAATTGGGTGAGTAGATATCAAATTCTATAATAAATAAAGTGTGTTATTTAATCAAAAGATTTGGACCTTTGATAGTTAAACCCACAAAAATTGTTAGTAAGAATTGCAGTTGATGCGTCAATATTATATGTTACACAGTGTCCTAGCCATTGTACACAAATTACAAGGATTAAGCGATTTTTTAACTGGTACAGTGGTTCCTTCTATCGTTTGTCGTGTTCCATATTTGCGGTAACTCTCGGGAAAAATCTCAGATAGAATACCAAACAAGTAATAAAAATCTGCATTAACTGATAATCATTAAATTCTTGCAAAAATATAGCTTTAAAGTTATCGGATATAATGAATAAACTCAAAATTATTTGTGTCCGTCACACCCTTGTTTTGATATGGTCAACATCTCAACGCTGGTGGCTGGTGGTCTCAACGGCGGGAGAGAGTGTAAGATTTTTAGTTTGATTTTATTCCTTCTTGAGAACCCGTTGCTCAACCAGGCGTCGGCACAAAAGGTCCCGCGAATTTGCTGACTGCTCTTTGAGGAATGCGCGGAAGTCCTTCACGCCCTAGATTGCCATAATAAACAACAAAAGACAATCTTTAGCAAACAATCATATTACAAAAACACTTCTCATTATTATATACCTAATCATTTTCTCTCTTTCAGTTTCCTCCGCATCAAAGAGTCTGGTCTGCTCAATCGCTTAGCATCAACCGATTTTGAAGAGCCAAAATGCACCAAGTCCCATATTATACAAATAAGTTTACAACATATCTCCATACCCCTTACAGTTCTAGCTGTGACTACGGTGGTATCTGCTATAATAATGGCCGTTGAAAGGATTCATTATAACAGGAATATAGTGAGGCCTTATTTAAATTAAGAAGAGTATTAGTATCCATCATTAAAATTAAAGGTTTCAAATCGTGCAGTAAATGTCTACGGAACATACAAACCTTTTTCTGACCACTCCGGTGATTAGGGTAAGAGTATACGAGCCAGTTTTAAGATATTCGAATAGCCACTATATCACTACATAGTATAAAACAAAGTCGCTTTCTCTGTCCCTATCCCCCTTTGTATGCTTAAATCTTTGAAACTACGCAACGGATTTTGATGCGGTTTTTTTTAATAGATAAAGTGATTCAAGAGGAAGGTTTATATGTATAATTTTAGTATCAGCATTGCACCCGTGCGAAGCCGGGGCGGGTCGCTAGTACTGAATAAATTCAAAAATGGAACAGAATTTGTATGAAATATCTACCATATAAACTAACTGGAACTTATTCGTAGGTGGTGAAACAGACCCTGAGGGCCAGTTTCACAGGTTACGGATAGCCACTATCTACCACATAAATTCAAAAATAGAACAGAATTTGTATGAAATTATTTGCTATCTGGAACTTATCCGTAACAGGGCGAAACTGGCCGTAAATGTTCTATTTATGATATTAGGATATATATATATATATATATATATAGTCAACCTTTTTGGAAGTTGTGTGTATTTGGACCTCAATAAGTTAGTAAATGTATAAAATTGCACCATTTGTATTCATCAAAAATGAATGTTATATAAATACCTACATCTTATTTAAAAAGGAAATTGTTTTATTTTAAAAATACCTACTTGATGTCATGTTCATCGTCTTTCGACATATATAGCAATTTAAACATCGTATAATTTATCTTTCCATGAACATGGGTGGTTTTTGAAATTATGTAAATGACGAAAGAATAGTATTTACCTTTAATTAAACTTGTGCGCTCTAAAAATATACTGCAGATCCTTGTAGCTACAGCTGATGGAGATAATCAATGTTTGCAAGGATAAAATAAATTGAGGAGTCAAGAGAAAGAGGAAAAGTTATTCAATGCGCAGATTACTTTGAAATAAAAGAAGAAATACTGGTATAAAGTACATATATAGAAAAGATGGGATATTGCTTTAGAAAAGGTAGCTTTATTCATACGAAATATGTACTATGTCGGAAATTCAGCATTACATGTTTGTTGCTAGATACTCGATTTCCTTACGGAAGGTTTTATTGCAACATTGTCAACATACAATACTTCATATCGATATTAAATATAACAAAGCTGAAGAATTGTTTATAAACTACGAACTATGGGATCGATTTGAAAAACAATTTTAATGTTAAATAGTCTATTTATTAAGGCTATTTTCGAGGCCCACATTTCTCACGGGACGCGGATGAAATAGCTGGCGGCTAGTACATATATTATATGCTAGTTACAGTGTTTATTCAGCATTACAAATTGTTAAGACAGTCATCTTTTACTACAATTTAACAATGTCCTTTGAAGTCATTAATTGTCTTTAAACGCCCCATAATGAACAAATTCTAGTTTTATTTTAATCTCTATTGCTTTCAAACGTATAGAAAGCAAATGAATCATTAATAAATAATGTAATAGCTGCAGGAGCTGTGTTGTCTCCCATTTAAATATGGTTAGCAGACCTTACAATCACAAGTGGTCTTACATTGCAGTTCCAGAAAAGCGAAATTGTAATTTTGTTTTGAGTTTTGAGAATTTAAAAATGGTTGAATCAATATCTCTACTAAATATGGTGCCTGAATTTTTTTTCACAGCAACTGTAAAAAACGTGACTGCAATCAAAGTTTACACACGTGAGTTAGGTATATATAATAAGGAAACAAATAAAAAATAAATACAGTTAATGAGAAAACAATTAATCGCCCCCTTTTCCTCAATTCTTTGTTTCACCCCAACGCGGGGCCCGAAAATTATTTGACAAATAATTTCGACACAATTTAACGGAAAAACAGGCAAAATTTCCGAAAAACCCTCCCATTAAACTTTAAACAAAATTCCGTTACTTTTAAAGGATTCCTTTATAGTGACACAAGGCTTTTTGGTTTTTTGACACAAAAAAAAAACTTTGACAACAACCGTTTGGGGACCATGTAATTGCCAGCAAACGTGCCTACTTTTTATTTTATTTTCACGTGGTCATTAATTAGGCGAGGGAGCTAACGGCGCGTGATTTCGTACCCCGGCTTGGATTTAGAGTTCCGTAGACATGGTAAAAAAACGGGACTCTTTAAAATTCGTCAAATCTGTCTGTCCGTGATTCTGTATTCCAATTTATACTTAAGTAACTGAACATGTTTAGTTAATTAATGTTTATTTCCACTAATTTACGTAAAGCCAACAATTTAGGGTATTATAGGGTTGATCGTACGTGATTGTAGGAGTTACCAAAATGTTAAAAGGTGTTTATATTTTTAAAGTTATTCTTCACTTAACGATATGAACGCAAAAATCTTATTTATCGAATCGCAATATTCCTGACAGTTTACCTGGCGCGCATTCTGCTTTAATATAATAAAAAATAATCTTTCAAAAAATATTTCACAAAGCATTATTAAAAAATGCACTGTACGTAAGTAGGTACTTAATACTTTTTAAATTGGTTTTTATAAAAAAAAATCAGATTCGATAGTAAAATATTTTCTTATATTTTATTTTTATTGTCTATTCTGATCTCAAATGTGTTCGGGAATGGCCTTATTTTTCATGAGTTGAGAGTGAGGCTTTGTACGTGATGTGTAGATCTAATATCATCAAACATTTTCAGCGACAATAATAGCCAAAATGCCTTTTTTGAGGAGTAGATTGGGAGGAGTCATGAGACCCTCACATATCACCTGACGCAGGTCCTCACCGGACATGGTGTTACAGGAGGTACCTGCATCTGATTGGGTGGAAATTGGCACCTAACCGACACCTCTGTGCGGACTAGCAAGAAGACATGACAGAGAACACGGTAGATGTGTGGTGTTTACCGTGTCCTTGTGGCCGCTATTAGCAATTAGCAGTGGCGAGGGTCCGGCCCTGGTGCATGCCATGGTCCGTAGCGAGAGAGAATGGGATGCTATCGCCACCTTCTTCGTCTTCACTGCTTCTCCGCTTCACCACCACATCCACTGTTGATACTGTTCAATATCTAGTTGGGTCACTGTCCGTACGTCTAACATCGACAGACTTGTTGGGGCTCTGGCAAGCTGCGAGATCTATTCCAGGCGCTCCGCGAAGAGCAGTCAGCAAAATCAATGAAGGCCCCTTAGGGCCGAGGCCTGCCGCGGCTGCGGCCATGGCTTTCCTTTGTGTGCTGTGTTTAAAGGAAACAAAGGAGACGGTAAAAATCTGATATTCCCTCCAGCTGCATCCCACAGCGGGGCTTCAATTCACTTCAAAAACAAAGAGATACTACAAATTTAAATACAGTTCTGAAAAATACTTGTATCCAAAATACTTACAAGATATTATGTTCATTGTTCGTTATCCTTTTATTAAAAACAATGGAATAAATCAGAATTTCTTATGAAACTGAAAATATAACAAAACATTAATATCGATAGATTTTTTTGAACGTACATCGTTATAAGTTTCTAGGATTTTCTTTGAGATAAGTTGCTTGAGTAAAGCGGTTTATAAAATCATTTGAATTTATCGAAAACGAAAAAAAATATATTCACTTCGTATAATTCGGATGAACACACTTTTTTTTATTAACAATGGTTTGTTTTTGCTGCCTGTACTATGGATCTGCTAGTATTTTGCGAAATGGAATCGATAGCGAAATTGTATTGTTTGCGACAATCTAGTATGGAAATGTTATCAGCGCCACGTAACGGGATTTGGAATAAACGAAATATTCTAGTTTTGAAAAAAAAAATCATTTGCATACTTCGCCGACAGTTGGTATTGCAAAAAAAGGTTATATCTCAAAGAACAGAGAAATACTATAAGATTGGAGACTTGTTTGCTTAAGTACAGACAGTGGGTCAACCTACCGGAATAAGTCAATTTTACCAATCAAATATTAACCTTCCAGTATATAAGGTATATAAGTTTGAAAATTTATTAAAGAAATTTGACAGATTGAGATAGGTGATGTGATGTGCTGGCGTCTTACGCTAGACCCTTTAAGAAATAAAACAAAATTGCTTGTTTGTAAAAAGTTTATTATGTAAACTTTATCATCCACTACCAGCTGAACCCATGCCGAAAGGGAAAGAGTCCTTAGTGGTAAGGAAATAGAGTCCAGGATTGTTGCTATCCGATTCCAAGCCCATGTAAGATATTTCGGATTTCGAACACAAACCTTCTCCAAACATCGTCCAGTTGTCACATTTGCGGGCTGTAATTGAAATACAATACAGAACTGAGTATATTAAGCCAAAATTAGAGATTTTTTTCTTAATTTACCTACAAAATTTGGCCACTAGCAGTTTCCCGCGTTTCAATCCGCCTCCCAAGGGAAATATTTCCCGCATCAGGATAAAAATAGCCTGTGTCGTTTCTCAGACTCTATCTTCTCAGTATTTAAACTACGTATATATTAATTTTTATTTCAATCAATCCAGTTGTTTTTGAGTTTATTAATTACATACACCAATACAAATCTTTCATCTCTTCCTCTAGATCAAATGGTGATCGTGATTTTACATATCATCGTGATCGTGATCGTAAAATATTACTATAGATTCAATTTAGTGCCAATATAGATGACGACTAATACTTTAAAAAAATTGTCTTCCATATTTAGGGCCAGTTACACAGGTTACGCTATCACTATCTACCAGATAAACTATCTGGAACTTACCAGCAACCGGTGAAACTGGCCCTTAAAATTGTATTTCCTTCTTCATGGGCATTAAAAAAAATATAAAAACAATATTCCAAACCAGTAACATAACCGTACAAATATTTTTGCATGCTTAATAAAATCCTGCATAAACGGTCGTATATTTATTTACTCATGCAGTTTGTAGATATCTGACATATCGCAAATGGAATCTCCTTTTACCTGGAAAATGTTTCGGAGATGCAACTGATTCAGCATACAGTTCCCAAGCTCTGCTGTGATCGCAGACAGATATGTAGCAGCCAGGCTGCGATATACCACCGTTGGGATAGAAATCTTTATGTCCTGTGAAGTGAAAATTTTATTTAATAACGATGATGTTGGCTTTGGGACTTGTAACGTGAATAATGATGATTTTAATTGGTTTAGTAAGTCTACTTGTTTGTTAAGTCTTAGGTGAAGTGCTGGTTGATATTTGAGGCAAACAGAAAAAGTTTTTTCTACGTCATCTACATAGAATACCATACCATAAAACTACAGGCTTGGCTTGCGAGTGGAGGAGCTTTAATTAAATTTTAGATTATTAAAAACCTAGTTTTCAAAAAAGAAAATTATAGTGGGATCGCTCTTGATACCAATCTTTCACATTAGCTCATTTTCAGCGCAGCGATAGCAAACAATTGACCTCTACCGGTAAAACTACGACACCTGAAAGTGCGTGATAGGTTTTTTGCTGCACGGAATATGTATATGTGTATATACTGCGGAGAAAAACCAAGCTTACCTTACATATGCGCAAACAAATATGCTATGGTAAAGGCGCTATAAAACGGCTGAAACGATTGACATGAGGTGATAGACATAACTGGTATCCTGAAGACGGTTATATGGTTTTCATACGTGTATCGGAACTAGTTCATTAACATGTCATTGAACATCCTTGGCAGTCGTTACGGGTAGTCAGAAGCCAGTAAGTCTGAAGCCAATCTAACCAAGGGGTATTGGGTTGCCCGGGTCACTGGGTTGAGGAGGTCAGATAGGCAGTAGCTCCTTGTAATACAGCGACTGGTTACTCAGCTAAATCTGGTTACACTGGAAGCCGACCCTAACACAGTTGGGAAAAGGCTCGGAGATGATGATATCGGAACTAGTTTCTTCGGAACATCGGCAAATCTCTAGACAAGTCTCTCATTAAAACAAAACCTAGATTTTATTAGTATTCTAACAAATATTATAATTCCCAAATCGTGTCCTAATTTGATCACTCATAATGAGCACGTAATCAGCTGGAAAATCCAATTAACCATTTTGTGTTATTGGGGTATTATTGTTATGTCAAAAACATAATTTATTATTATCGCCATAGGTAGCAACAAAATTATAATTCGTTCCTGCTTATGAAAAAGCCTACTATTACCTATTATGAAATTATGTTCCCGCTTATAAGCTGATCCATAATCATGAGACAAAAAAACAACTTCACACTAACATTTAAAAATATAAAAAATAGTTTTCCATTGATATTGGGAACAGGCTTCAAGCCAAGTTACCGGTGATAATAATATTATTATCATAATTAAAAGTAGGTTTTTAAAAAGCTACCCTTGCTAGCCAAGTCTGTACTTCTGTTGGGGTATTCTAGACGGTGGTGTAGGAAAATCGTTATCAGTCTGCCTTTTTTCGTGGGAAATCACCAAATGAGCTGAGGGTGCAGCTGGAGGGAGTGTCAGACTCTTACTGACTAAAACCCACTATGTTCCTGCTGGAGGTCCTTGTCTGCCAGGGCCACGGTAACTCATACGAACAACCCGCAGCCCCGGCAGATCAGTCCGCCTCAAATATTATGTTGATAACATATACCCCCTCATAATAACAAGTATAGATTCCAAAGAAGGCATTTTACACCATAATAATACGTTCAAGAGATCTCTTCGAAGAGACAAGTGATTGAGGATTAAAGGAAGCGAAGTGAAACTTACTTCGTAAGTGCTACTCACGACGAATGTAAACACCACTCCTGCGTCTTTAGAACAAAAGCCATTGGTCTTTAGTAGCATTGTCAACAGAGACTGTTTGATCAAGTACATGGTGGTAATATTGATGGAGAAAAATTAGGTACGGTTAAAAATGATATTTACTGGGCAAAAGTTAGAAAAGTGTAAAAATCTTGTAAATATAAATAAATATTCTAAAACATACACAGAAACAGAAAAACGACGTACCTTACACTATTTGCACAAAATGTAAAGATAAAGATAAAAAAATAAAATAATAATATGATATTCCTCACTTACACAACGTCATCTAATTCCAAACTAAGCAGACCTTGTCTATGACTATGAATATTAGACAACTGATAAACTTACTTATATACAAAAAGATAATTTCTTAGACTTATTTAAAAAGAAAAGTATTTACTTATATATACTTTTCTTTTGAATAAATCAAACACCCATGTTCATGCACACAAATGTTCTCATGCGGGAATCGAACCCGCGACATTCAGCGTGGCAGGCAGATTCACTTACTACGCCACCTAGTCGTCAAAGAATCAAAAAATGATACAAATCGTCGTTTACCTACAGGCTCTTTCAGTCCAAGTAAGCCACCATTGGTGTGGATGACATCCACATACTCTGCATCACTCTTGTCCAGTCTCCCACTGATGCTGACGTTGCTGAAGCAAGGTCCAGCTGGGTCTAAAGCAGTGATACGGCCTACGCGCTTGCCAGTGATCTCGTGGACTTTCTTGCCGGCAACTCCTGCTATGTGAGACCCTAAGCTGTGTCCGATTATGTATATTTTGGAGGGGTCTTGGCCGTCTGAAAATAATGAAGTTTGGCCATTAAGTATTATTGTTTATAAAACGTAAAGGTAGATTGCCGAATTCAGACTTTAAAGTAGAGGTTTCCTCAAAATCCTTCTCAAGACCCTTACCTTTATGACTGGGTCATTGGTGTAAAAGATATGTTTAGAAAGTAAACACATATGACTAAGATAAGTTATATTAGTACTTGATTAGACCTGGAATCGAACCCGGATACTCGCACTTGAGAGGCTGGTGCCTTAACCACTAGGCCACCACAACAAGGCTACAGCTTTTAAAATAATTTTCTAACTTTTTTATAAGAAAATAGCAAACTCACTTGTAATGACTTCACCCAAAAATGTTCCAAGAATCTCTCCCATAAACCTCACATTAGTCGAGGACCGAAAATACTCCAAATTGATGATCTTTCTTCCATCTAGCGCAAATATGTTCAAGTCCGGTTTCTTCAGCAATTCCGGAGCTATGGCATTCACCATCCATCCGTCAGAACTCTCCATGAAACCGTGGACTAGTATAACTACAGTTTGCGCCTGAGCCATCAATCGATGCATTCTTCTATTCGCTGTCAAATTATACTTGACGTTTCCATTTTTGGTTATCAGGTCTATGTTTAATATGTCCTTGTAGTTGGTCTTGTTTTTCTCTTGCATTTGTTCGTATGTTAAGCCGAAGAAGCTTTTAAAGGCCTCGCCTGAAAATTTCAGTAATATTTTTAGAATGACTATGCTTAAACCTGCCTGTCAAGTTTGTGAGTTCGATCCCAGTAGAATTGTTACCAAAATATTTTCAAGGAATTTCGTGCCGTGAGGTTTGCTGAAAAATTCTTAAAATATAGATAATTAATGTGTTTGGCAGTTAGAATGCTTTTAAAAAGTTAAACTGAAAGATATATTCCCATGTTGCCTCAGAATAATTTTGACTTCAGTCCAGATACAAGAACTATTTATTCCCCTAAGAGGTTTAAAAAATAAAGCGATCATAGTTCTCAGTAACGAAATTGCTCAAAGGTCCCAAGTGGACCCTACGATTTGAAACACGATTCTCTACAATTATGTTTTAAGAATGCACTAAAGTATTTACAACACTAAAATAACTGAATACTAAGAATTGTGGACTCGTGTTCTTGGGGCATCTGATAATATTGACTTGCTGTATGCTACTTCCAATTTGATCCTACAAACTTAAGGCCAGTTCGGATACATTAAGGCTATGTTTGTGCTAGCTCTGAGGTGACTCGGAGAACAAAATTGGAGGGGGGTCCCTTATGGGCGAGGCCTGCTGGGGTTACGAGTTGTTCGCAGGATTTACCGGCACGCAAAGATCTCCGGGAGGAAGAAACTTGAGTTTTTAGTCATCGAGAGTCTAACATTCCCTCATTTCTTAAATACTAAGTACTTAAGGAAATCTACATTAAAACATACAGTCGTAAATGAATTAAATTTAAAAAGATCTCCACTTAAATCAATCAATATTTAAATACATATATTATACATGCTGGTTTTATACACCACAAAGATCTTACCACCTAAATAAATATGGTGGAATACTATTAATAAATAAATGGGTATTTTTTCATTTTAACTGGATATATCCGGTTTTGATATAATGTGGTTTTCGTTTTTATTATTCGCCCACGTGCAAGTCGGCATTATAAAGAATGGGTTCCGTACCACCATTACAAATACATTATTTAAAGCTTTGACAATTTACATATAGGTAATCATCATTACCTATCAATATCCTGTTCTTATCAAAATTTAATTTAAGGTAGCTAACTGATATGCCGGGGATGCGGATTGTTCGCGGTAGTTACCGCAGCCCTGGTACACGAGGACTTCCATAAGGCATAATAATGGGTTTTTAGTTAGTAAGAGTCACACTCCCTCCAGCTGCACCCACGGCGGGGTCACTTGATGATTTCCGACCAAACAAAAATATTATCTTTCAACCAACTTTCTTGTCTATCACTACATAATAATCTACCGGGTTATTTTGCAATCACCATCAAAATTTTCAGAAATGGTTTAGAATCGAAAACCATTTACGAAAAAAAATACATGATTTTCACAACTTGTAATTTTAGTAGCAGGCAAGGGTGAAAATCGTTTGTATGTTGGTTGCAAAATAACTCATTATAAAATAAGTCGAATCTACATAAATCGTAAAATAAAATAATTATAACTTACATCGATTAGACCCAGCAGCGACCATGGGATGTATCATAGAAATGGTCGAATCAAATATAGAGCTCAGAGAAAACTTGGCGGGCTCTGTCCGAGGTATACTGGCAGCGTACAACCCCGAAACAAATAAATAATTTAATGTGTAAATCAACTCCAAGTTTTGTGCTGAAAAATATATAAAACATCTGTTTGGAACAGGTGGTAAAAGTATTGTTTACCTACCAACACGTATGTAAGTATTTTAAAACGAATTAAATAACCAAATATGTGCAATGCTGAAAATGAAATATTTGGTGCAGTCTCAAGCAAAGATTATGTGTAGGTACTCCTCTTAGCAAAATTCAATATTCTTTTGTTTTCTTCCTTTGTTTTAATTAACGTTCAATTTTTCACTAGCATTGTATTTTGGAAGCCACACAATTACAAAATAGATCCAATAATCTTAATCTTAAGTAAAAACCATTATTTCACGAAGAAATCACTGTTTGATATTTTGCTAAGTCAATACATATTATTGCTACTCGCTGTGCAGACGCTAGCACATCAAGCTACCCAAAACTGTTTTAGTGAACTTTGAAGCATATGGTTCAACGATAAAGTTGTAAATCGATTTGGGAAATTTAACAGACTATAGTAGCTTGATGTGCTGGTGCTCTGTACATAAAAATTTCAATACGATGTCGAAGATACACAAAGAAGAATTACTTCGTACTCCAAAATTGAATCAAATAAAATGGTAACCATAGAAGTTACATTAGGTATAATCGTACTTGCTATAGTGCATACTAATATCATTTTCTATTACTGCATTGTGCCACCAGATGGATGATACTCAGAATTCAACACAGAGACACCAATGCCAATTTTCAGAACAATGTCCAATAATTGGACGATGAACACTGGTCACTTCAGTAGGAAGGACTTTGATCAAATTTGAACCGTAACTGATGGAATAATCGTACCGATAATCGTACGATGGAACCGTAATTTAGGAAATGATAACGTAGAAGAAACGATAAGTTTTCCCTATGGACGGTAATTTTTGACGTATTCGTATGAGACTGTTGTTTTTTTTTTGTGGGAAATCATCAAATGACCTCCCGTTGTATGTGCAGATAAAGAGAGTGTGAGGCTTTTACTGACTATAACCCACTTTTCTTCCTTCTGGAGGTCTTTCTTGAAAGATGTTACGCATGCTCTTCCCGTCGCGGGACGGGAGTGGGGTATGTGGGACTCTCCGGTAAAATCGTTCCCGGTAAACCCACTAAAATACCCAGCTGCACTCCGACCTCGCCTGAGTGGAGGGGGCCTGGGAGTCTATAGCATCCCGGGGCCTGGGTACATTTTATTAAACTCAAATCAAAAAACTACCATCCGTAAGAAAAACAAACGGTTCGGTTTTATTTCATTTTCTGATAACTTATTTGCTTACCTATCATAACGCAACACTTGCATTCAGTCTTGATGAATAAAGATTTTAAATAAATATTGGCACTTAACATGTAACCGGTAACCGAAAAACTATGTGGGATCCGGCTAGCATGGTATGGGGATCATGTTTTGAGAATGGTCTTGAACATGAATGTGGATGGATATAGAGGAAGGGGACGAATAAAGAAACAATGGGTGGATTGCGTGAAAGTTGATATGGCTAGAATGTAACTTGTGAGTTGACGGCAGATGGAAGAGCGTGGAAGACAAAAACATGCTGTGCCGAGCCCAAATAAAACTTGGGATAAGGGCAGGAGGATGAATTGGCACTTAACATCAAAGCGGTCTTAACTATGTAACTGTTCAGAATTACTCTTGATGATTTACATAATACATCTCTCTATATCACACAAACGACTTATCTAGTCAAGAAAATAAGCTAGAACGATTAATATTTAAAATATTAAAACGATTATACTCACAATTAATCATTTCACACGACACTGATGGGAGACTATTGTAGAAAAAATGTTATTACTTCGCAAACATACTTCAGTGCGATTGTCGACCACAAACTGTATGTAACATAGTAAATTTTACTATGCGAATTATCATGAAATTCCTAATTTATGGGCAGTAATCAAAACGTGTAGGAAACGGCTATGTTTTTTAATGACATCTTTGGCTCATTCTTATGTTTTATTACCATTTTTGTAAAAGTGCGTCATTTGTTTCTGATATACAGTATTAATGCGGTGTATTGGTGTTCGTGTATATCCTAATTGAAATAAAAAAATGCCGATCGTATTGACTTAACTGTGACAGTTGAAGTGATAAAAAATATTAAAAAAAAAATAGTACATACAAGTGATATAGACCTACAATCTTGAAGATTGATAAAGCAGCACCTTTGTATATATTGTTCTATAATAACTGAACTATCATACAAAAGGGACAGAATTATCAAGACCAATTAAATAAATCTGAGATTATTTCACCCAAAAATCACGACTGTGTTGAATCCAACCAATATTACAAAGTTGATAAAGTATAATAATGACAAAGCTAACTCGTAAATCAAAATTGTTAGAATATATTTCGGCAAGTGAGATTTTACAAACATCGTCATCGAATTTTCATTTGAATCGTTTATAAAAGCCTTAGAAAGTCAGTTTCATATATTCTATATATTCTATAATATATATATATAATATATAATATAATTATTCTATAATAGTTGTTCAATTTCAGACAAAATTTATATATTAGACGATGAAAATCTTTTTTTATGTGGGAAATCCCTCCGAGGGTACAGCTACAAGGAGTGTCAAATTTTAACTGACTAAAACCCACTATGTTCCTTCTGGAGGTCCCTGTGTGCCAGGGCCACGGTAACTTGTATAACCAACCTGCAGCCCCGGCAGACGTCGGTCCTAAGGGGCCCCTCCGATGATACGATAAGAATCTAAAAACCATTTTAATTTTTTTTTTAAGTTTCAAGTCCCCACAATCTGCGGTCAAACTATAAAAGGTCGATGAGATGTTTATCTAGTTTGAAATGTCGCGTTTTGTTCCGCTATCCCTCTGATACGATCTCACGTTTGTTACGAAACGATTCTATACATGTATGTTGTTTCAACATTTATGCGATATTCATGACGACAGTGATATACATAAATACTTTTTTCAACTCGAATAAAATGTGAATTGTCATTTAATTGTTCATGGATCATTCGTGATAGCCGGTCATCCAAGCCAAAGCGAGATCTTCTCCAGGCAAAAGACTTTTGAAAATCAAGTAAAATACTAACAATTTCTTCAAATTTTGAAACCATCAAAAGAGTATATTAGCAGCATATTCATTATTATAAGTACGAAATTATTTTTAAAAATCAATGTAACAAAATCTTATTTAGCGTCTAGCAGTCTAATTATTAACGCGTCTATTAAATTAAGCTACCAACACCAATTACAAAGATCTGTTTTTTCGTTGGAAATCATCAAATGAATCCCCTCCCGCTGAGGGTGCAGCTGGAGGAAGTGTCAGACTCTTACTGACTAAAACGCACTATTTTTCTTATGAAGGTCCCTGTGTGCCAGGGCCACGGTAACTCTTGCGAACAACCCGTAATCCCGGCAGAGATTTTTTTCAACCAGAAAGCGAAATAGGAAATGGTCAAGTCCATTTGCAAAATAAATGCAAATGTGAGCCGGACCAATGCAACCGATTCAGGCTCTTAATTCGCGGCATTTTTAACTACCAAATTTAACATATTTTCGAAAAAATATTATGTTTATTCATAATGTAAAGTCATATTTATCATAGTATAAGCAAAATATTTGTTATATCACTCGTTAACTATAAAGTAATTCGCCATCGATCAAAAATGCCCTAAACTGAACAATCATGAGTTATTGTATTTTAACCTTGTTGGCAGCTAAATAAATCAACCTTTGAACTCATGAACTAAACTAGCTTCGAATTTTGTCATGCCATGTTTTTTTTACTGTATTTTGGCGTAAAGGTACACCAGACGAATGTTGCTTTGCCGTCCGAAAAAAATGCAATTTTCAACCACAATTCTAATAACAAATGTATAGCATAATATAATTGTGAAGATATAGTTATATTATCCTATACAATAACTATGCAATTTTCTAGAAATTGACATCATCATCTCCCGAGCCTTTTCCCAACTATGTTGGGGTCGGCTTCCAGTCTAACCGGTTTCGGCTGAGTATCAGTGTTTTAAAAGGAGCGACTGCCTATCTGACCTCTTCAACCCAGTAACCTGGGCAACCCAATACCCCTTGGTTAGACTGGCGTCAGATTTACTGGCTTCTGACTACCCGTAACGACTGCCAAGGATGTTGTACCCGTAATGACCGCCGGGACCTACAGTTTAACGTGCCATCCGAAACACAGTCATTGGTGTCCAAGATATACTTAGAAAGTACATACAAACTTAGAAAAGTTGCATTGGTACTTGCCCGACTTGGAATCGAACCCACGCCCTCACACTTGAGAGGTTGGCTTTTTAACCACTAGGCCACCACGACGAAATTGACACTTATTCTAGAAATTGACACTTATCAATATTAATAGGAATATTTCTTTTTTTCAAACAAAGCATTTTTTGAACTGTTTAACGTTTTAGTTTGGAGACAGCTTATTATTGTCCCCATTTATCATGCTTTACTAGACGTAATTTATTTTATATATTTCGTCTTTTATCAACAAAGAAAGGCCCAATATTGATTTACTTCGCTCACAGCAAGAGTAAATAAAAGCGAACAAAATTTATGACAGACTAGCTTCTGCCCGCGTCTTCGTACGCGGATCCAGTCGCTTATGCCAGCGACTACAGGGCTGTCAAAATCGAAGATTTGGAATGTCTGATATCGAATTCTAAGAGCCCGGGGACGGGAAAACAACATGATGCGCGAGATGATTCGAGACGCTTCAGGTCTTTCATTTTTGGAATGCCTCAAATTGAACAGTTTTGTTAAAACGTCATTCATAGATGCTATAATGTTGCTGGGCGCCTGGAATTCCACAACAGTTGTAACTGATTATGAATATTTCGTTCAACATCATTCTGGACAACGTATAATCTCGATCAGCAATTAGTCGCGCATTAGGTTTATAGGAGTCAAGCATGATTCTGTATCGGCAAATTGTCACTTACTTGTCTCTAGTCACTTAGAAGCAGATGCGTAGATACGCTGAGAAGTCAAGCGTGATTCTCTTTCCGAGAACGTCTAAGATTTGCGAGGCAATGCAAGACGTTCAGGATCAGTGGTCAGTGGCGCATCACATTCTTCTTTGGTGTCTAGAGACCTGGATGTTGATGCGTAAATACGCTGAAAACGTAAGCGTGCTTCTCGATCCCAAAAGATTTCTCGAAAAGCATCAAGCCTCTCTCGACTTAGATTAGCTCTTCGTTGGATTATAAGGTTCGTATGATCCTTAATGTCTTAGCTTCTTGGAATAATGGAAACAATTTAACCTTTTTGTAAGCATAGTTATAGTTTTGTTGTGAAGATACTTAATCCATAAAAATCTAAGTGACAAATGGAAAAGTAAATTAAAAACTGAAATAACGTAAGTCCGAAGGAATATTAATGCGATAAAATAAAAATTATAATGGAAGTTTTGGCCAGAAGTCTTCAATAAAGCAGCACACCAAGCTACTACAATCTGTCAAATTTCCTAAATAGAATTTCAACTTTTTCGCTGAAGCATATGGTAGCAAAGTTGATTGGAAAATATTTACAGTTTCGGGTAACTTGATGTGCTGGTGTCTATACCATGGTCATCGAAAATCAGTCGTAAACTGTTACGGCCTTCACCGCGCTGAGGTACTTTCAGCTTATGTTGTTTTAACCGACTTCAAAAAAGAGAGGTTCTTCAGATGTGTCTGATCTTAGATTTTTATAAGTCAACCGGAAATGCCTATCAGACCGAACAACTTTTGCTAAGACATCAGTCCTATATGTTTGATGGTGTAGCTGGGCTCTTAGAGTTCCATAACAGGTGTTCTAGATCTTCAAATTTTATCTCGCAGCAGAAAATGCTCATCACGTGGAACAGTTTTTGCTATGGCAGCATTACTCTATCTCTTATAGTTAAGCTGATCTGTTGCTGTTCTGCATCAGGTGTTCAAATTTCCAAGATAATTTATAGCCTATATGTTGCCCCGACCTACCACCTATACAACAAAAAAAGAATCATTCAAATCTGTCCAGTAGTTCCGAAGATTAGCGCGTACAAACAAACAGACAAACAGACATACAGACAAATAGACACAATTTTTTTTTGGATTCGTGTTCTATTGCTGTTTCTAAACCCCCCTCAGTAATTATTTTTATCAATATATTAAATGGACAGACACGGTTTTTTTACTGTTTTATTATATGTATTATTATATGTATAGATATAGATATAGATGAAGAAAGTACAGCACTCCTTTGATCTTAAATGACTAACTTACCCAAAGACAGATTTTTTTGCTCTCATCCTCTGTCCCCGATTTTGAGTGTTATCTTGAAACTTGAATAATCAAAATTAATAGATACTTGTGACTACGATTGTAGACTGGAAGACACCCCAGTATAATTTAATTTTATGAAAATAAAACTATAAACTCCATCTATGATCAGCTATAATTACTAACAATGTCAGATTGTCAAATTAGATTGTTTTGAAAAGCTAAAGATGGTGTTAGGTTGAAACTTGCCTTACTACTTTTGTCTTTAAATTATTTTTATCTGTCGAAATAACAAATATGTAGCATGTTTAGGTATATACTTTGAACTGAAAAATAAATTAAAAAATTGTTAGCCCGGTTTTATTGTATGAAAAGCTTAACTCCATCTATGACAGTAGGTAATAACTATTTACCCAGCTGGTACAGTCAAATTTGCTAAATGTGTTGTAATTAAAAAGATATAGATGGCGTCTAGTTAAAATTGACCAAAAAATGCTTTATTGCTCATCCACCTTAGTTAATAGCGTTATAATATATAGCCTATGTGTTATTCTGATGTATAAGCTATATTGTGGTAAAGTTTCATTCAAATCCATTCAGTAGTTTTTGCGTGAAAGAGTAACAAACATCCATACATCCATACATCCATCCATCCATACATCCATACTTACAAACTTTCGCCTTTATAATAGTAGTAGGATGTCGATACGACACGCATGGCATCGCATGTTCGTGTGGTAGTACCATAACGCACGCTTGGTTCGTTCAACTAATTTACTGTAGCGTTAACAAACCAAATTGTAATCATCTTGTCAAGAAAAGGTCATTTTATGATGACAACAATGCCTTTTATGCTGTCGGTACCCAAAATCAGGGATTGTGAAATTCTTATCATGTTGAAAATGTGAATTATCGTTTCAAACTCGCTTAGTTCGAAGCGTTAATAATGATACCTCAAGTAATTTTTGATGTCTTCGTTTTACTCCGAAAGTATTTTCAGTACAAATGTTTTAAATAAAACGAATGATTTTATGAAAATTATTTACTTGATATTAAATAGAAAATATAGTCATGCTAATATTTTTATTTATATTAGTCAAATCCATGCTGCAATGAGAGGTATTTTTCTTGAAAGTACTCTTTAACAGAATAAAATCATTCATTAATAAAGGCATTTTCATAAACATTTCTTAAATCTATTTTCTCTAAATGTTATTTTTTTTTAAACAGAAACTTATATAGAGCATAAAATACGGATTTAAACAAAGGCTTTAAATATTACTTTCGTGTACCTTATAAGGCCGAATGATCATTTGCGGGCTTAGCATGACAACCGTAGAAACAAGTTTTGTCTGCCGGAGAATGGACATAATGACTGAAAAGTGACAGATTGACGTAGGATTTCTTTTGTCATTTTTTGAAGAAATTTTTCTTTTCTTCGATCGACATAAGTCTACTAGTGATTATATGCGAGTTGACAGGTCGCGCCATGATCGGGCAGAAGACTTGTTGCCATTGACAGAAAGAGCTTTGTCATTTCTTGATAGAATTACCATGCTAAGCCTGCAGGAGACATGGCGTGCCGACGTATCCTGGACTCACTCAGACCACCAAAGTAGCTCACATTACCAACGCTGTAGGTTTTCCGATACCTGAGTGACACTCTACAATATTTTTTTTGATAGGAGACCCATTTTTTATTGGTTTTGAAATAATATCAGGGAGTTTCTGTTTTGCTTTATAAAGCATGAAAGGGTTTTTGTCGATACCAAATGTCAATCACGCGTACCTATATTTATTTGTTAATAAACATGATCTTATTTTAGTAAAAATACTTAAATTTATAAAAACATGGCTACTATTAATGTTATTAGACGTTCGCTACTTGTACCTACACATAATATTATACACAATACACGGGTCTTACTCGCGATGAAAAATTATAAAGGTATGTACGCTACCCCTATTTCCCCCGACGTTTCGGCCAAATTACACCGACCGTGGTCACAGATGGACTTCACCCACGTGTTGTATATAATATGAGTACTATTAATTAAGTAGCCTATCTGCTTTATTTCAATTTAAAATGCTCCAGCTTGTGTTCAACAGCCATGAAGATACTTTCCGCTGTACAGGGGATACCTGTAAAGAAAGTCCTATTAGTAACCAGCTTCTGCCATCGGTTTACCTGTCTCCCGTAGGAACTACGTCGCGCACACACATAACTTGTAGCTTATTTATCGTCTAGCACTGATGTAATTTTTGAAGTTATTCCGGTAGTAACGCTTTCTAGCAAACAAAACAAATAAACTCGTCTAATAGTATAATATCAGTATAAATTGTTCAGCGTACACATCAAGCTATACAAAACCAGTTTGTCTTGGACTCGCTTTACATGATCTTTCTACAAATTGAAAGGTCAGCTTATACTAGTTTTGTATAGCTTGATGTGTACCCGTCTGTGCCTGTAATATTGGAGTATTGTGTTTTGTCTATGGACATCACTTCACTTTTTCAGTCACTAACTTTCACATTTACTAAAAAAATACCACGTGGAATCCATCTAGGTCAGTTTAATCTATTATATATAGGCAGACATATGTATGTTTTCTTTACTTATTATATTCCTTAGAATATTAGTACGGATGGTATCTTACCTATGTCAAACCAGGTATCCTCATAACCTGCTTCCAGTCGAGCGGCACGTACAGCTTCCCGTGCTGCATGCAGGAACACCGTGGCTAAGCAGGTAGATGGCTCACCGGTTGCTGTGAGCAAATTCATGCACGGATTTTATTGAAATAAAAATTACAATGCCCTATAGTTTTTTGACATACATTAAAAGGTATCAAAAAATCCTTTAAAAAATACGAAAATCAAGAAGCAACCTTTAGTGGAGTAATATAATACCTTTGGATTGCAAAACGCCAAGTTCATTTTTAGCATTGCGACGGAAATAAATCCTCATATCAGAAGGAATGTCTTTGATTCCCGGGATCTTGTAATTCCAGGTTCTGTCATTTAGTAGCTTTCCAGTAGCTCCATCGTAAATAAGTTGCTCTGCTGTCCAGTATCCTAATCCCATTATAAACGCGCCTTCGATCTGTAAGGATTCTTTATTTCACGAAAATGCTCAACTGTCGATAGAGAATTGGTTAAAACTGTTTGATAGCTATGTAGAAGACATAAAAAGACAGATAAAACGTTTATTCAGCAGGAACAAAAAAGACACAAATATTTTTCACTGGGAATAGGACCATTTAAAATAATGACACAACACTAAGCAGTGAGAGTGAAATATAAAAAGATAAGAACATAAGTAAATTGACACATTTGAAGTTATGTAATTATAAGCTTCTACACGACTGCGGTCGTAAACGAAGTCTTGATAAATATTTTGTTTAAACTGACAAATATTTTACCTACCTGCGCAATGTCTATTTCAGGACTCAAGCTTCTCCCAGTATCTTGTAATATATCAACCCTAAGAACATCGTGATTTCCAGTCAAAATATCCAGCTCTAATTCTAACAGACCAACAGCATACACCTTATAGGAGTTTCCATCAGTTGTTGCAGAGAATGTGTAAGTGGCTTTAAGATCTAATCCTGCTGAATGGGCACTAACAATCAAGTCTGCCCACGTAGGACTATCCAGTGACTCTCGTATAGGCTTCAGTCTTTCGTTCAATATTTCACAAGATTTCTTAGCGGCAAATACGACGGACTCACTTCCAACACTCGCACCGGTAACAAAGGTATTAGGTGTGGCGAAACTATTACTTGGTTTGACACTTATCTTATCCACAGGTATACCAAGAATGTAAGCGCAAGTTTGCGCTGTTTTTGTATTTATACCCTGTCCCATTTCGACTCCTCCATGAGTGACAACTACGGATCCATCACCATGATATATTGATACTGTCGCATTAAAACCTCCATAATATGCTATGTCCACAGATATTGGGATAATTTTTATGGCACGTTTCCTCCAACGATTGTTTCTATTAAAATCATTAACTTCTTTACTCCTATCATCATAATTAGCGTCTTTCTTTATTTGGGATATCATCTCTGGGATTGGGTTATCCTCTAGATCCATGTTTAGCAATCTTACTTCATTTGGATCTTGTTTCAGCTTAAATGCTATTTTCTCCATCATATATTCTATCATAGCAACGCCTTCAGTTGAAGCTGCAAATTAATCATTAATTTAATAATATTAAAAAACCAACACTGTTAAAAGCCCATTGAACATAAGTTTCCATATTATAATTAATTATAAAATTATTTTGACCATACAAAAAACTTACATGGCGCCCTACAAAAAGAATGTGAAGTTTTATCCGTTAAGACGCTGTATGAAGAAATGTACCATCGCTTGGAATTATAACAGTTAAGAAAATGTTGCGTCGTTATGTTAGTTAAGACCTCATTGTAAGAACAACCTCCATCTTGGTAGAAATTATTCTTTAGATACTGGATTTCACCTTTAGCATTGACTCCAGCCTGCATTCAAGTATTACCAAATTAAATAAATATAAGATATATAAAATGACCAGCTTGCTGAAATGAAATGTTTTTTTTTTGTTTTACCTCAATCTTGCACTTGGTGGGAATGCGTTTGCCTATCGACTTCATATTTGTATTCAGAGGTAAAATCATTCTGCATGGTCTATTCAAAAGATGAGTTACTAGAGCGGTAGAGCACGCTATTTGAGCAGAACGGATTATCTTGCCACCGTAGGCACCGCCCAATCGACGAACAACCACATTTACACTGAAATAAGATATAGTAATTAAATAAAGTCTGCCAACAATTTGGAAGTAAATAAATATTTTAATGATAGTAGTTTTCGAATCAAAATTGGTGGAATAAACTGAAACTTTTGTTTCAATAAATAAAATTTATAGAATGAGCGTTGAACTCTTTGTAATTTTACAAATTACGACAGAGGTATAACGACTTTCTTTGTAAGTTTCCCAACACACCTATTAACCGGTATATTCAAAGCATTCGCGATAGCAACATTAACCACATCAAGCCACTGCGCAGACGAAAATACTTCCATTCCATCTTCAGTAGGTCTGGCAACGCAGGTTTGAGTTTCCATATGAAAATGATATTGTTCTTTCAATTCCAATTCTCCAGTAACTACCTCTCTAACATCCGTACCAATATCAGTGGGTTCTATAGTTTGATCAGCTCTTACTCTTTTACTCTTTTCTGGGGACTTTAAAACCTGATCAATTGTTAGCAAAGGTTGATTTTTGCTTATTGAGGTATAACGAATTTCAACAAGTTTAGCCGCTTGATTGGCAATTTTCTCTCTTTCAGCAACTATGATTCCTGCTGGTTGTCCGTAGAACTGGACTTGTTTATCACAAAGAATTGGTTCATTCTCCGTTATGAACAAGAAGTTTGGTGGTGTGAAAACGTTCAATCCTGGGAAATCACTTGCTGTGTAAAAAGCAATTACTCCTGGTAATTTCTGTAATCAAACAATTTGTATTATTTCTTTCCCACTCGACTGGTCTGAAAACAGATTCTTAATATAAGCATATCAACTTACAAATGCTTCCGATGTATTGAAATCCTTGATAACACTGCCTGGTACCACATCAGCCGTGACAAAGGCAGCAAAGACTTCATTTGGTTGGCATGGCAAATCATTTGCAAACGTAGCCTCACCACTGCATTGCACTAACGCTTCTAATTTTGGTATCGGCTGATTTAATGGCCATACAGTCTCGTCGGTTTCAAAATATTGCATGCCTTTGGATGTGTGACGTTTTATGGCTTCACCGCCAGATTTAAACGTTGAATTCATTCTGTTGCTTGGACAAAGGCTAAGGATAGCCTAAAAATTACAAAAATATATATAAAATTAATGTCCATTTATTCATTTATAGAAGTAATGATACCTTTTTACATTGTCTTTATACCTACCTTATAATATAAAGACACTGCTAACATCTTTCTGTAAGCAGCTGATGGTTCTGGGGGTGCTTCAACAGGGTTTATCTCTTCATGGAGGGATTTTAACGCTAATTGCAATACTTCGTCAGTATACGGGTCTTTTCCCTTTAAAAGTTGTTCAGTATTCGAAGCATGTACAAATGTTTCTGAAATGCCTCCGTAAACAATTGAAGCCTTTTCTAGTAACATCGAATTTTGTTTGAATTCGAACAGAAAGCCTGCGTTCACAATAGCGTGTGTGTTTTGCGATCGACACATTATCTGCAACCATAATGAGAATTTTACTGTATATTTGTCAATCTGTAAAATTAGTAAAAAGTAAGATTTCACCAGACTTTAGAAAAAATATTTAAATCTTACCTTGAAACTTTTTACATAACAAGACTGGGATAACGGTGGTAGTACAACATTTTTAATAATTTTGCCTTCCATAGGCGTTTTCAGAAAGTCTTTTACACTTACTTTGACATCTCTATCAACACTTTCAGCTATAATATGACAAAAAAATATAAATGATTAGTGGAATAAACCAAGCTACTTAGATTGATATAAAATTACGGACTCATTCTTACCAATGGTAACGAGTCCTCCAATAGTCTCGAAGAGAAGAAACAAATCTGTTTGAAATTCATTGTTTAAATGCTTTAAGTAAAGATTTCCACCGATAGTTCCGATCTAAAATAGTAAGAGAAACTTATTACTTCATCAAGCAAACCGAACCTTTATAAAATTAAGAAGATATATAATACCTTGGCCAACGAATCAGCATTGCCATTCAACGTGGCAATGCGGCCAGCCTTTTGGGCACGATCCCCGCTGACAGCGATGCGGAGGAATTTTTTGATGCACTATTTTAATTTGTCTCTTTTTTATTTTCTTTGTATATAGTATTATATTTATAATTAAATTGTAAATAATTATGTACATTATCTATACTTATATGAAATAAAGAAGATATATTACTTTATAAACACTTACATTTCTCACGGGAATATGAGCTACCAAATCCATGTGGTTATAAAAATCTTTCAAATACGAAAACTCTTCCCTCTTCTCTGATAAACTTAGAAAAAGTTCCATCATATCAGTCAGTGTCATACCGGCTCCCATGATAAGATTCACGTCAATATTATATCCTTTTATATCAGCCACGTTAAATATATCAATTACGTTTGTTGTATAATCTGAGAGTTGGTTTACTCCTGGAACGTATTATATTATTTTATTATAACGTATTTTAAACATTAAATACTATACATAATGCTGTTTTTCTTTTCGTTCGAATCGGCTCACATTATTGTTTGTATTTCATTTTATATAATTCTACTAGCTCATTTTTTCATACTGAAATGTTAAAAGTATTATTATAATTACCTTGGCCTGTATTTCCAGCAATCAACTTATAATCCCCAAACCTCATAGCTTCAAAGGCATCATTTAAATTATAAGCTCTGTACCACTTATTTTTATCACTTTCCACCACGATCATTTTATTATTGTCGATATGAATGAAATGTTCTTCAGCATTTTCGTCCAATTGCTGGTTGCATTTCATAATGTCACCATTGAAGCATTTTTCTCTATGAGAACAGCTTTGAGCGCATTTCAATCCACAAGATTTTACTATGTCTAATTCTTCAACATCGCATAGCTTTTTTAATAGTTTTTGGTCAGCGTCTTTAGCGAAACTTTTGAAAGCATCGGCTATAGGTCGGTACCCAGTACACCTGCACATGTTACTAGCGAAAGAATTTTCAACTTCTTCCGAAGTTAGGTTACCCTTTTTAGATTCATACAAACTGGAAAAAGAGTTTTACAGTTGTAAAGTTATTTTATATGTCATTATTGCATTGTTTTGTTACATTATATTCCTAGTAAAGTGTTCTTTTGTGCACTCACCTGTACATACTCATAACCCATCCAGGAGTGCAGAATCCACACTGCGTGCCATTAAACTTCGCCAGTCTGCTCTGTATGTCATGGTAACCTTCGATTCTGTTCCCAATACCCTCTACAGTTGTCACCTCCCAGCCGTGACAAGACAGAACCGACACAAGGCACTAAGGAAAAGCAGGAGAAAATACATACACAAATCGTACCGTCGTATCGTCTTATGTTTCTTTTCTTATTTTAAAAGCTTTTATTTAACTTGCCGTGTATGTATGTTACGGTGGATTCTTTGAACTTAATTTTGAAGTAGATATCTTCAACCGATTGAGCTGAAATTTTGTATACACGTTCAGTCTGGATGACAATGCAAGATATGTTATATGACGTTATTCTAAATCCAATATGGCGGACCGTCCAAGATGGCGGAGTAGTTATTTTTAATGAATTTCAACTATATGGGTATCAAATGAAAGGGCTTATTGAGAGTGACTTAAAAAATAATTTGACGTTATTCTAAATCCAATATGGCGGACTATAAAAGCTTTTTAAAAAAAGATTTTTCTTTCAATTTATTATCGTGTCTTATCATTGCTAAATGAACCAATACCATCTTAATAATCGATTAATGACCTTTATATAATCTCAATGATATTTTACTGTAAAAACGCCTAAATATAGTATACCTAGTAAGAAGTTATTTTGTGTGGCTTACAGAGTTGACAGCGAACGTCTTGAGCTGGTGGTCAGGCGGCAGTGCTGCGCGCACGGCGACGACGCATGCGCCGCAGCCGCCCTCGTGGCACATCGCTTTCGTGCCGCGCAGCTCCGCCACCGTGCGGATGTACTCATTCAGAGACACGTCCGGACCAAACTCGCCGCCAACTACAAAAAAAATATATTTTCGAAACCATACAAAAAATTGAGATAAGCTTAAACGTCTTACGAATGGTAAATCGAATATTGCTAATTTTTATCTGGTATCAAGTTTATTTAAGTTCTCAACATAGACATATTTATTAAAGATGATGATGATGCTGGCATCCAGGCCGATTGTCGGCTACGGCGGCGTTCTCTTTTATGGAGATCAGCCAGCTGCGCAGGACATATTATAGTGCACAAACATTCGCGCAGATACAGGTGCACTCTCTATTCCCGCACTCTCATATTCCGATGGGATGCCAATCCGACACGACCGGAGAGAGATCAGGCGCAGGACCGACATTTACGTGCTCTCCGATGCACGGGTGAATCAATCACCAACTTCCAAACTTAGTAATAGGCATATAATAAGTAATAGGATACAGTTTTCCTTACCTTTATACTGCTTCCCATTGATGGAAAATATTATTTCCGACATATTTTATTGAGTCTGCAGCACCTATTGAAAATAATTAAAATCAATACATAATGTCACCAGACTTACATCTAAGTGTCAACTTACTTACTACGTGCCTACAATTTTCGAAAGTTGCCCTTGATTTCTCAAGGTTTCCATCATCAGGTCTTAGACCTGATAATAATGGAATCGTTTCGGATGTACTTCCAAATACAAAATATATTTTTTTCAATTAGAATAAAAAAAAAGATATATAAACATCGAATTGAAAACCTGCTCCTTTTTTTTGGGAAGTCGGTAAAAAAGTTCAGAATATTAAATATTTTAGCGCATTTTTCATCAGAATTTTACAGAAAAAAAATCTTTAATAAAAAAATATTACTATCCTCTATTACACTGTTTTTTTTTTCTTTATTTAACGTTACAAAAAAATTGTGTACAATATTAAGTTAACGAAGCATTGAAAAACCACTCGGGTTTAAAATAATGCTTACATGCATACACACGTCAATACCTAACTTCAAGATAACAAACAATGCAATATTCTATCGCCAACAGAACTGAAGTAAGTAATTACTGAGAACTTATTAAGTATTTATTAAGCATTGAAATGGGATATAAATATGTATTTAAAATAATAATATTCAACTGAGAATTTAATGTATGATAAAATATGCTGGCTTAACCCGAAACAGGGCTTTCGGAAAGGCAAAAATGTTTTTAAACATAGAAGACAATTCTAAAGTACTAAATACTATGTTGCGATATAATACGTACCAGTTCCTAAGACGTCTTTTTAGTAAGCCGAAAGACCTAATAAGACCGACCAGAAAAGTAATGAGCTATAAATAAAAGGCAATATTTGCATATTGGCCGCACAATTTCACCAGGGTTCCGTTTCTCACTACGGAACCTTTTTTTCATATAGGCTAATATTATATTAGTCGTGGTGGCCTAGTAGGTAAAGAGACAAGCTCTCAAGTATGAGGATATGGGTTCGATTCCAGGTCAGGGAAGTACCAAGCAATAAGCTTGTATGTACTTTCTAAGTATATCTTGGCACCAATGACTGTGTTTCGGATGGCACGCTAAACTTTTGGTCCCGGCTGTCATTGAACATCCTTGGCAGTCGCTCCTTGTAAAATACTGGTACTCAGCTGAATCTGGTTAGACTGGAAGCCGACCCCAACATAGTTGGAAAAAGGCTCGAAAGATGATTAAGGTCCGAATTATAGACCAAGCGGATTTTATACAAATAAAAAACATTTTGCTTTGCCCGTAACCGAACTTCTCGCATTTATTTAGGCCAATTTATCGTGACCAAAGTGTTAATACTACCAGCCTTATTGAGTACACTCCCAGTTCACAGCGAATGAGGAGAAATTTCTGACGCCATTTATTAGTTTTAAGCTGTTTTATAATTATGTGAATATATTATATAATTTGTAAGCCTGAGGAGCTCGTGGCAAGGAACAGCCGCACAGGTCGATCAATCATAAGGTTAAGCAACGCTTGGCGCGGTCGGACCATGGATGGGTGACCCTCTTGTCATGACGAGTTTCTCCATGTTTCGAAAGGCACGCTATATTGGTGGGTCTCGGCCATATCTCGGTTGTCATTTGTACATCTGTGGCAGTCGTTACGGATAGTCAGTCGTTGCTAAGACTATCTTGCTATCAAGCTATCTTAGTACTAAGAATTTTCTTAGATGTTTAAATTATAGCCGTGCAACTGAAGCCTTTTTTGATTGGGTAGTCATCAAATGACCCCTGTAGATGCAGCTAAAGCGCGTGTCAAACATAATCGGAATATAATCCATTTTTGTTCCTTCTGGTGGTTGGTCCTCCGCCTAATCTCTTTCGGGTCGTATCGGATTGCCGTCATATCGGACTGCAAATGAATAAAATAATAGAGAGTTAACTGGTTATGTGCTTATCACTAGACGAACGGACGGTACTCGCCTGGAATCGAACCCGCACACTCATAGCTGAGAGGCAGGTGCTTTAACCACTAGGCCCACGTGACTTAAAATAAACCGATTGTTGGCCGTTAACTCAACACCTAATAGCCGTTATTACTGTATACCGTCAGGCCAATATGATAAAAAGCTTAGGGCCTGTTTTGGAATAAGGGCCAGTTCCACGGTTACGGATAGCTACTATCTACCAGATAAATTAAAAAATTGAACAGAAATTTGTATGAAATTATCTGCCAGATAAACTATCTGGAACTTATGCAGACGGTGAAACTCAGCCCTAAGCGACCATGCAGTCGTTATGCATGGCAAATTCCACTGTTCTTTAAATAACACGTGTTCATAAAACTTAAAAATATGCTAAATTTAGCCTACTGAATGCACGAAAATATATGTAGGTATTTTATCAAGTGTTCAGCTCATTGTTGTTCATTATTGTCTATTTGATTATTAAAATATTACCATAATTAAGGTGCCATGTGTTATTTACGTGTTCGGAAGTAATTTCTTCTCCTTTAAAAGACACACTGTTTTACGAGTGATAAAGTGTAAATAACTTTGTTCTTTTTTACAAATGAAGCATCTCGATGAGATTGTCGTCATGTGGCGTTCCACACAACATTTCGTAGCCGCCAATAGTCAATGGCCAAGAGCCTCGATTGCCAGCTACGGCGGCCGTTCTCTTTTATGGAGATCAGCCAGCTGCGAAGGACATATTATAGTGCATAAGCATTCGCGCAGATACAGGTGCACTCTTTATTCCCTCACTCTCGTAGTCCGATGGAACGGCAATCCGACACGACCGGAGAGAGATCCGGCGCAGGACCGACATTTACGTGCTCTCCGATGCACGGGTGAATGAATCACCAACTTGACGAATCCAGGCTGCATTATGAAAGTTTCTCAAAACCCACAAAGCGATTTCAGCCCGACCCGGGAATCGAACCTGAGACCCCATGCACTGCAGTCGCGCTTTGCAACTACTAGACCAACGACTCAAACACAAGCTATGTATTTTGTACATACCGTTGGGGAGTTCTCTCAATTTTGTCGTCTCCATCATCAGATCAGGTCAACTATAAACCTCAGTGTTTTGTAATGTCATCAGACATATATCTAAGTGTCAACTTTTAACTTAAAACGTGCCTATAGTTTTCAAAAGTCCTTGATTTCTCAAGGATTCCATCATCAGATCCCTGGACATGATGACAATGGGACCATTTCGGATGTATACCCATTCAAAAATAAAAATAATTTTTCAATTCGGTTGCAAAATGACAGAGTCGCAGTGAAATGAAATGAAAAGTAAATAGTTAATACGATTCCTTGTGTTAAAAAAGAGTCAGGCATCGGTAAATATATACATACGGGGTGTAAGGGACAGCCCTCCACAGACTGATAGGGCGTATTCAGCTCCTTATTTTGAATCATATTTCACAGGAGTTTTTCTCTGGATTTCTTTATTATAGCATAAACTTGGTTTAAATTAGCAAGATGAGGAAAACCCTTCAGTATCTAGACGCTCCATAACCTTTAATGAACTTAATAACATGTAGTTAGTACTTACCTACGCAATAACACCGACATTGATTGTACATGCTCACGCGCAGAAAACTGTAATTACGTCATACAATTAAGATAGTATAGCTCTTTTTCGCTGATCTACTCATATTTTTAGGAATCCCGAAGTGTAGGTAGGTTAAGGCGCTAATGCGAGATTTAAGGCCAGTTTCACAATGTCTGAATAGTCACTATCTACCAGATAAATTCAAAAATGGAACAGAATTTGTATGATCTACCAAATAAACTAACTGGAACTTATTCGTAGGTGGTAGAACAGGCCCTTAATCGAAAATAGTACAAATGCCAGCACATCAAGCTACTACAATCAGTAAAATTTCCTAAATACATTTTTAACCTTATCGCTGAAGCATATGGTTCAAAGTTCGTTGAAAAAAATTGACAGTTTCGGTAGCTTGATGTGCTGCGGTATATCAATCTGTACACGAACCAAATTAAGTTGTGTTATATTTTGCCACTGTATCGTGTCAATAACAAACAAACTCACATATTTTGTTACCTAACAAGTATTGCACAGAATCCCACCACGGTGTATGGGCAAGTAATTGTCTCTTGATGTGATTTTAATGACATCCTATACAATATCTTACAAAAGGTTTGTTTGGGAGGAAATAATTCAGTTCTTGATTGGTAACTAGATTGACATTAATTAGCTATGTTAGTATTGGTTTCGCTAATATTTGGAGCTTGTGACGCAGTTTTTATGCGGCTGAGTCATTGGCGCATTAAATGTCTGTATGGCTTGCAAAAAGCCAACCGTAGAAACAAGTTTTGTTTACTGGAGATTGGATATAATGACAGAAAAGTGACGTATTGACGTAAGATTTCTTTTGACATTTTTTGAAGTAATTTTTCTTTTCTTCGATCGACATAAGGCTACAAGTGATTATATGCTCGGGCAGAAGACATGTTGACATTGACAGAAAGAGCTTTGTCTTTTCTTGACAGAATATAAATAAAATCGCCATGCTAAGCCTGCTGGAAGTGATTTCATAAGAAATAAGCTGGGCCTTTGTGCTTGATTGTTCTATTTTAATTCTTGTCTTAGCAACTGACTAGGTACAGACGCCTGCACATCAAGCTACCAGCAACTGTCAAAGTTTCACAATAAATTTTGAACAACAAGTGGCTTGACAACAGAAAATTGTGACGACCAAGTGAGGGTAGTTCAGAAACCCTGCACTTCATCCAGACGCCGCGAGCTGTCATCAGTCCATCCGTGACCACGGTCGGTATAATTCGGCCGAAACGTCGGGAGAAATAGAGGTAGCGTACATGGCTTTATAATTTTTCATCGCGAGTAAGACCCGTGTGTTGTGTATAGGTAATATGTGTAGAAGTCGCGAAATTCTAAAAAAAATAATAGAATCTTTAAGCGAAAAAAAAACGCATTTACTTATAAACTGCTAGAAAATAACTGCTTATTATTGTTAATACTTCCTTTACACTATGACATTTTAATTATAGTTTAACCTTTTTCTCATACACTAATGTAGTATATTAGAACTAGTGAGATGGGTATGATTCAGCAGTTAGTTCAGCGTTCCGTGGTCAGTCTAATTCTATTGGCAAACGGACAAAGTCGTGTTCCAAACATATGTATATTGTTCTTTGTTCAAATTAACTATTTGGTGGGACTTGTTGTATTAAACTTTTCATGTAAGTTTTCTTTTTTATAAATGGATTTCAATAAATTATGTTCGAGTAAAGAGTAATTTTATGACCCTTTCGATACTAGGAGTGTTGTGGTTCGTAACCAAATAAACCTTGATTTTTTCAAAATTTATACACATAATATGACTCATTGCAATATTCTGTAAATCAGCTGATTAGCTATAAGTGTGTTAATCCGTGTGTGCTATCCGTGAAAACCTATATTTGGCTTACCGTCACCCACCTATTCTATATCCTACATTTCTTTTTTGTTGGATTTCCATTAAATAAATTAATTAATGAAATCCATATATATGTTATTAAAAATTATAGTGTAAGCATTTTTTTGTAAATAGATGATAGTTTAAAACCTCTCTTTGTAGGTACCATTAGCCATTTTTTACACAACGTAGGTGACCGTTAAGAATAAGTAGTTAAAGTTAACATACATCTTAGTAGTGTTTAGTTAGTTATTTGTCTACTTATTTTTCTTAATTATTTTTATATTGAGTATGATTTCCGTAAAAAAAAGGGTTTAAGCACTTTTACTTAAAAGGAATTAATATAACTCTATTTATTTCTAGGTGAACAAACAATACAAAAATGGCGTCTATAAAATTCAAGATCAACGGAAAAGAATACACAGGTAAGAAATTTACAAAAAGATAATTATTCCATCATCAAAACAAAGAAATATCAGATTTTAATGAAGTGCATAAAATATTGGTAACATCCTTTGTCCAAATAATAATTAAATCTTTGGTTTATTGCTTCCACTTAATAAACCATTTGATTATCTTATGTATTCAATAAATTAGAAGAAAAATCTTTTTTTAAAAAGCTTTTATAGTCCGCCATATTGGATTTAGAATAAGGTCAAATTATTTTTTAAGTCACTCTCAATAAGCCCTTTCATTTTATACCCATATTGTTGAAATTCATAAAAAATAACTACTCCGCCATCTTGGACGGTCTGCCATATTGGATTTAGAATAACGTCATATAACATAATCTTGCATTGTCATCCAAACTGAACGTGTATACAAAATTTCAGCTCAATCGGTTGAAGATATCTACTTCAAAATTGAGTTCAAAGAATCCACCGTAACATACATACACAGCAAGTTAAATAAAAGCTTTTAAAAACTTAACCAGTATACGTTGGATATGTCATTCTTACAAAATATTAGTAAAGTGCAAAAAAATAAACTTTCACTAGATGATATTTGTTCAATGTTTGCCAACGCGAGTTTCTAAACAAATAAAAGGTCAATCACACTGTCTATTTATAGACTCAAGGTCGCAAATGCAAACAATATTCGAATATCTGACTTGCTTGCCTTAACACCTAACCACAGTACTACTTCAGAAATATCTTGCATCCCGAATATTGGTTTGAAGTGTGCCTATCTCCAGTTATCGCTTCAATGGCCTCGATGTAGCACCCGACTTCAAGCTTTCTGCATCATATCTATAATAATATTATAAAGCTGAAGAGTTTGTTTGTTTGAACGCGCTAATCTCCAAAACTACTGGTTCGATTTGAAAAATTATTTCAGTGCTAGATAGCCCATTTATCGAGGAATGCTATAGGCTCTATACCATGACGCTAAGACACACGGGAGCGGAGCAGTAACCAAAGATGCGGGTGAATCCGCTGGGGACTGCTAGTTCCTGATAAACTTTGACCTTAAAGGTTAGATAGATGTATTAAGACTGGCTGCATCCTACGTGATATTAAAAGATCTGCAAGCCTCCGGTACTATAGTAGCTTGCTTAAACCTCAAGGGCTACATGACACTAGATTTAAACTATCGTAATCTATATATCTACTTAAGACGAGATCTATGTTAATAACTGCCAGGGTTGCAGGTGGTTCGCAAGAGTTAGAACGGCACTGGCACACACAGCGACCTCCAGAAGGAAAAAAAGTTGTTTTCTGTAGTCTGTAGAAGTTTGACACTCCCTTTCGCAACACCCACAGTGGCAGGGGAAAAAAGAGACAAGATCTATTAATGTTTAAGCATCACAGTATTGGTAGCTCAATTTAACGGATGTGCTAATAATAAGACTGCTAGAAGCAATAGTGCTACTTATATCGATTTTCAAAATACTCTTCGGATATGTAGCTCTTCTGATGGTCTCAAACTTTGAAGAAATTCTTATTAGTTCACTGGGTGTGCAAAGGTATTTTGCCTGGAGAGGATCATGTCATCTACCGGACAATTGGCTTTGGTGGAGTTTGCTGATGACAAGACCTGATGACATGAATGATCTATGAACGATAAATGGTAATTCACATTTTATTCCAGTGGACGGTAAGTTCGGTCCGGACGTGTCGCTAAACGAATACATCCGCACGGTGGCGGAGCTGCGCGGCACGAAAGCGATGTGCCACGAGGGCGGTTGCGGCGCATGCGTCGTCGCCGTGAGCGCTGCACTGCCGCCTGCCAACCAGCTCAAGACATTCGCTGTCAACTCTGTAAGTTAAAACAAAGTTACTCCTAAGAGGCTGTATTTAAGGCTGATTTTGCAGTAACGTAACAATGAGCAGGTTACATTAGCTATTCACAGAATTATTCTGGAGCTCGGATCTCGTTACGATCTGTTGCTGGTTGTGAAACGACGATTATAATCATCTATTAACTTGAATTGTGTGAGACACATGTTGAGCAAGTTTTTACAAAGCAAATCTATACTAATATTGATGATGATGATGATGATGGCATCCAGGCCGATTGTCGGCTACGGCGGCCGTTCTCATTTATGGAGATCAGCCAGCTGCTCAGGATATATTATAGTGCACAAGCATTCGCGCAGATACAGGTGCACTCTCTATTCCCTCACTCTCATAGTCCGATGGGACGGCAATCCGACACGACCGGAGAGAGATCAGGCGCAGGACCGACATTTACGTGCTCTCCGACGCACGGGTGCATCAATCACCAACTTCCAGACTCCAGGCTGCTTTATGAAAGTTTCTCAAAACCCACAAAGCGATTTCGGCCCGACCCGGGATTCGAACCCGAGACCCCGTGCACAGCAGTCGCGCCTTGCGACCACTAGACCAACGAGGCAGTCAAAAGTATACTAATATCGACGTAAGAAAGCAATCTTGTCGTATCTCGAAAAGTGGAACTTTACACCAGAGCCAAAAAACTATTCGAAAAAATTATAACTCGTAAACTAGCTGAATCCGAGAGGTCATTTTTGGAACACGTATTTCTTATAATTATATTTATCAGATGGCAATAAAGATAGTATTCTAAAGTTAGTATAACATGAGTTTTATATTAGTTACAGCAATTGATATTTCAATTTGAATCATCAATATTGCTGTATCTCGGTAGTTGTAACAAAGGCACAACGAAATAACTTTAAAATTTTAGAAAACAATTATGATGTATGTAATATGAATTAAATTTGTAAGTCCTCGCATTACGTTGTACTTCACACTCTTTTTAGAAGGACATCTTGAATTTTGTATTAAATATAAATAAAACAAATTATTATGTTTAATTAAATGCTGTATGTTTATTTAAACAATTTTATTTAGAAAATAATGTTTACTATAGTAATAATTATTATGAATTAAAATAAAAAATAATCAATCGCAAAATTAGGAAGCAATGAAATTTACTGACGGCGACATTCTCGACTGTAAAAAATATAATAAGCGATATTTTGGACAAAATATAACACAAAATTTGTTGAAAAACAAAAACATAATTTTGATTGGACTGGTTTTCCGTATTTATAGGCAACATCACTTATGATTTCAAAAATAATTATATGTTTTGTCTCTTTGTTATTTAACACCGACTTCGATTCACCGATTTTGTGGTACCCCTCAGCGATTTTGTGGTAGTCCTCGAAAGCCGGTGGAATTTCGACGAGCACTTTCCGGCTTTTTTGAGCCGCTTGAGGGCCGCCCTGGCCTGCCCTCAATCTCCTTCCCAATCTTGGAGGTCCACACGCCTCCTGCCGGAGTCTCTACGCGGGGATCCGCCCTTTACGGGGCACCAGAGTGGGCGCCGTTGCTGAAGAGGCGACTGGTGGCCAAGTTTAATGCATCCTAGAGGGTGATGACTATCCGTATAATGCGGGGGTACCGGAAGATCTCCCGCGAAGCGGCTAGCCTTCTTGCTGGCCTGCCGCCATGGGATCTGGAGGCAATTGACAGTCCTTGCACACATGCAAGACCAGCGCATAGAGGTGCAACGCCATGGCAAAAGTCCGCTGCCGCGACAAGTCACGGCGACATGGAAACAGCGACTGTCGCAGCCTAGCACTGGGCACGCCGCATTTGCAGTGGTAAGTTCGTTGAGGAGTGGCTGAAGAGGCGCCACGGCATCCTCACCTTCCGCATGAAACAGGTCCTCACCGGACAAGGTAAGTTCGGGAGGTTCCTGTGCCGGATAAAGGCGGAAGAATCACCCGGGTGACACCATTGCACGAACCGCCTGGAGGACACGGTAAAACACACGGTACAAGTGTGCCCCGCTTGGGCAGACCACCACCATGTCTTTGTCCAGGCGAACGGTGGTAGTGACCTCTCGCGCCGGGACCTAGTTGAGGCCATAGTCTGGGGCGAGAAGGAATGGGATGCGGTCGCGTCCTTGTAATGTAATGCTAGCAATGGAGGAGGCCGCACGAGTGAGGGAACGTACCTACATACAACGCCACGCCCTAGCCACCTCGACATAAGACGCCATGGGCGTCGGGGATAGCCGAGCGATCTCCAGCCACCGTAGACAAGGGCTTGCGAACGATGAGCAATGAGTAGCTCGCGTTCGCCGAGTAGTAGACGGTGGCGCTGTGTACGCGCAGATATATTGTAAACCGTAGGAGTTCAGTAATGGGCTGACGCGTGAGGTAGTTCAGAAACGATGTCCCAGGCCTTAGAACACAAAGGGCAAATGTTGGTCACATACGGTTATGTGATTTTAGTCAATAAAAGTGTGACACGCCCTCCCGCTACACAAGAGTGGGCGAAATCATTTGATGCTTTCCCACCTCTAAAAAAACCCTACCCCCTCTTTTTTCAGTCAGTGATCGTCTACCCGTATATACAAACCAATTAGGTACAATTGTTACGACAGTTTTGCTATGATGCTATGAGGAGTTTCGTTCCATATCATTGAAGTTCATCATCAGATCACGACCAAATTTCAATGGGACCTAGGAGTATAAAATAACAATCAAAAAAACATTTTTCGCAGTCGGTCCACAATTGACTGAGAAATCGGTGAACAATAGTAATAAAAATAAAATACAGCCGAACATAATTATTATAAGTATTAGATAGATAAAGTAAGTAAAATGACTAAATAACATGACTTACCTAGCTTTCACTTTAATCGTGCACGTAAATACACCCGAATTTCGCAGACTACGTAATCGTGTTCTGGCTCATGCGCTCGCACATCGGCTGCTATACAATCGGTAAACGGCGTATCCAATGGAAAACACACATTTCAACTCTATCATTAATGACTTATGGATAATATTTATTACAAAATGTGTAGAATGAAACGTAGTAAGTTTGATGCACATTCAAAACTCGAGGGATAAAATTGTATTATCTCTAGCGGGAATAAAATAATGAGGCGGCGAAATTGCTGTATCTCAATAAATTATTTTTTGTGACTTATACATAATGCTGTAAGTATTACGTAGTAAATAAATGACGACCGTGTATCTTCGACATCGGAAAAAAATACTTACAATATTTTTGTTGTATCTATTTGTCATTTAAAATAGTATATTTTATGGCATATACAGCATTTAGCAGTATGCTTTTTTACAGAAGTTAGGAAAAAGTCAACGTCGTATCATAAAAAAAAAACCTCTTAGAAAAACATTGATTGGACCGCCCGACGCAGTATTTTTTTCTGAATTCAAAAATGCAATAAAAAAAAATCCCATTTTTCGAGATACGACAAAATTGCTTTCCAGCGTCGATATTATAAAAGTATACTAATATTATAAAGCTGAAGAGTTTGTTTGTTTGTTTGTTTGAACACGCTAATCTCCGAAACTACTGGTTCGATTTGAAAAATTCTTTCAGTGTTAGAAAGCCCATTTATTGAGGAAGGCTATCGGCTATATACCATCACGCTAAAACACACGAGAGTGGAGCAGTAACCAAAGATGCGGGTGAAACCGCTGGGGACAGCTAGTGCTAATATAAAGCTTCAATTATGTCTGAAGAAAATAGAATGAGCTTTGATACAGCTCTATAGCACCTACTGCATATATACACCCTACTGGGTGATCAACATGAACTTATAACTTATTTGTTCTATAAAAATATTGTAGCACTTGCTAAGTTATCAACATGAACGCATACCTATAACTTATTTGTTCTATAAAAATGTTTATTTAATTATCTAATGTCTTTTTAGATATTAGCTATGTATATTAATAGTTAGTTTCAGTCACTGGCGTTTTATTTTAAGCACTAACTACTAAACTTGTTTTAACCGGATTAAAAAATAACCGGCTTGGTTGAGCCATGAATTTCAACATACCTAGACGTTTTAACTCTGGTTCAAACCACCAGTTACGGCAGTTTTTTCGACAATAAGATGATAGGAATGTCGAATCTGATCCGAGCCAAATTAAACCATAATGCTATAGTTTTAAAGAACAAAATTGTGTGTCTTACTTTTTTTAAATGTCTACAATTAATTATAACAACCAACCGCAATGCATAATTAATGAAATTGTTAGTTCAAAAAGTAAATTTAACTAAATTTTTTGTCACCTTTAAATATTTTAACAGGTGCTAATTAATTATATAAGGTTTATAAATCTTCTTGTAAATGCCATATTATTGCACATTTTGTTAACAATACTAGACAATAGAAGAAAAATACAAATATTATTTGACGAAAGTTACATACAAACCTATAAATAATACCAAACACACAATCAATGTATCTTATATTGCGAAATTGCCTCTTAAGGTTTTTTTTTATAAACACGTATTGAGGAAAACTGTATATTTATTTCGATTTAAAGTACTAGTCTTAACTAAACGTTCTTACGCGTACCAAGAATTACAACATGATTACACAGTATTGCGTAAAAAGATGGCGCATAATTATCAGTTTTTATGACATCCATGAAGGCTTCATAGGCGTTTTTATGCATGACGGCATTTAGTTCAGCTCGCGTAGGAAGTAAGTAGGCTAGGCCTTGCAGCAGGCGTAGCATGGCAACCGTAGAAACAAGTTTTGTTTACCGGAGAATGGACATAATGACAGAAAAGTGACAGATTGACGTAAGATTTCTTTTGTCATTTTTTAAAGTAATTTTTCTTTTCTTCAATTGACATAAGGCTACAAGTGGTAATATGCGAATTGACAGGTCACGCCATGCTCGGGCAGAAGACATGTTAACATTGACAGAAAGAGCTTTGTCTTTTCTTGACAGAATAGATATAAAATCGACATACTAAGCCTGCTGTAGTACGTACTTAGCGAAAACTGAAATTACAAACAAATAGCCCTTGTATTGGTTTAAACGTAAATAAATTCGTAATTTAAGTTTTTTGTTACCCTAATACGATGTAACTGCTGAACAAACTTATATATAAATATTAATTCTAGACATTTTTTTAAGAAAAATAAAAAGTCACTGTTGACAAAATAACAGATAATTTTTTTTTTTATTCATGAGTATTTGGAAGCGCGATTTTTCTTAAAACCAGTACCTATGTTAATAAGAACACACAGTTAGAGATAATTATTTATCTGTATTTCTAATTCACACCCAAAGATTTTAATGTTCTGTCTATATTCATTTTCCCTTACAGTGTTTGGTCTCCGTTCTATCGTGCCATGGATGGGAGGTGACAACTGTGGAGGGTATTGGGAACAGAATCAAAGGCTACCATGACATACAGAGCAGACTGGCTAAGTTCAATGGCACGCAGTGTGGATTCTGCACTCCTGGATGGGTCATGAATATGTACAGGTAAGAAAAGCATTTATGTTGTATAAAAAACAACTGTCATATCATCATCATCATCATCCTCCTGCCCTTATCCCAAGTTTTATTTGGGGTCGGCGCAGCATGTTTTTGTCTTCCACGCTTTTCTTTCTGCCGTCATCTCACAAGTTGCATTCTTTCTAGCCATATCAACTTTCACGCAATCCATCCATCGAAAAAACAACTGTCATATATTTGCACAAAAATGTTTCCCAACGCTATCGCTATCTATACTAAACTTTACAGTTTTTAAATAATAGTATGTTAAAATGTACTTAGCATTTCAATTTAATTCCTAGTTTTTATGCACTCACTTTCTTGTTTTTTAGTTTTTATCACAAGTTTTTTATACAAACATCGATATCATACAATAAAATATTAAGTTACTGTCTAATTGTGTGAAATAGAATTTAAAACACTTTTGTATTGAAAAATCGAAATCTGAATATTTCAAAATTTCCGAAACTAATTCTGCGCAGCGCTCCGGTGTTCCAGATATTTTAATACACTTAAGAGCAATCGAATTGAGGTAGTCCAAAAAATTCAAATCTAGAATGCCGCAGGTTTTATAAAACTACTATAAAATACGCTAAAGCCTTTCACACGAATACTGCCCGACCGCGCAGTTAGCAGTTTGCTTATGTTTGTCATCCTCCGCGGCGATGCGCGGTGTCGTGTGTTTACCGCCATATAATTTGACCAGTTTAATGTTGATTTTATAATCAAACACATTAAAATTTATCATATTACTGAAACACTGTGAGTTGATGGAAAACTGACAAAATCCAAATGAAAAATCATTTATTCAAATAAGGCTGATAAATCAGCAGTTTTCGAACTTTAAAACAAAAAACAGCCTCCAGAACGCCTACCCTTCACCACTTCCTTTGTGTTTTTTTTCTGGGAAGAAATGGCGCAACAAACTCTCCAGCAACACATGTCTGTTTACTACCGTAGAACAGCAATTTACGAAAATATTTTTTATGACTTTCAGACAAACTCATAAATATACATTTGTGTAGTATGTATTTGAGTATCAAATAAACGATTTTGTCAAACCGACACAATTCTGTATCATTTTTCCTAAGAACGTGGCAGGAATACTAAATATTTTTACGACGTCGTAAAAAGACGAATTGAACTAGGTGGCTCGACTTTTTGTATGCTGTTTGAATGCCTAGTAATATTTTTTTATTTTGCACGCCTTATAAAATACACTTTCGTGGTATGAAAAGTTAGCTGATAGCTAGGGAAATCTTTTGTTTAGTTATGTACTTGGTATTATGTTATTTATTATATTCACGTGTTTCATTTCGATTTAGTTTAAATGCAAATGTATTTGGAGATTAATTATTTCCTAGAAATGCATTTCATGCTTCGTTCCTTAAAAAAAAAGAATTATGTATTTTCTTTTTTCAGCCTATACGAATCGAAAAACAAAACACTAACTTCTGTGGAAGTCGAAAATTCTTTCGCTGGTAACATGTGCAGGTGTACTGGCTACAGACCCATAGCCGATGCTTTCAAAACTTTCGCTAAAGACGCTGACCAAAAACTCCTAGACAAACTATGTGATCTTGAAGACTTAGCTATTCTTAAGCCTTGTGGACTAGAATGTACTAAAAAATGTTTGCACAAAGACAAATGTTTGAAAGAAGAAAATAATGAAGAGAAAGGAAATGAAAGACATGAATTTGTTCATGTAAATGATGAGACTATGTTCGTTGTAGAAGCTGGCAGGCATAAATGGTATAAAGCATACAATTTAAGTGATGTCTTCAAAGCGATGAGTGCTGGAGATTATAAATTAATCGCAGGTAACACTGGTCAAGGTAAGGAATATGTTTTGCATAAGATAGAAGTTCAAGGTTGTCCGCTTTTTATCTGTAGTATCATTTTTTGCATCACTCTACTCATATTGTGACCATCAGGCTATAAATACATAGTTTTTCTAGGTGCATGCATAAACAACGTAGATACTTATTTAAGTATTTATTTATATTGTCACAGACATACAAAATAAACTTTTGATGGTGAATATCTACTTAAAATACCCATCGTTCTAGCCTGTAACCCAAATTCGTACCCAGTAAAACCAATCACTTTGATACTGCCAATAACTTTACAACTTTATATTCATAAGGCATAGAATAACCGATCCGCTTTTGCAGGTATTTACCACGTCACAGAATATCCTACCAACGTTATAGACATATTCAATGTAGCTGAAATAAAAGGCCACAATATCGATGTCAACTTGATACTGGGAGCTGGCATGCCATTGTCTGAGATGATGGAGCTTTTCCTAAACCTTTCTGCAGAGAAAGAGGAATTTTCTTATTTGAAACAGTTTTACGATCATATGGATTTAGTAGCCCATATTCCTGTGAGAAATGTATGTATTAACTTTTCATCAGTGCTTGAACTCTTAATGTATATTTATTTTGTATTTTATTCAACATTTAGGACAATTTCTAGCTTCTGAAAAGTTTCTAAACTTTTACGTTTCAGATCGGAACAATTGGTGGCAATCTTTATCTAAAACATTTCAAAAATGAATTCCAATCAGATGTATTCGTACTTTTTGAAACTGTTGGAGCTATGATAACTATTGGTAAGAATAATAGAAAAGTAAAAGAAGATTCGCGAATATTAAAAAAAATACCGAAATATTTAACAATACAAAGCCTTCTTCAATAAAAGCAATATTTAATGTAGAACTTTAGGGAGATGAATTAATTAGCTAACAATGTATTGCTAACTACTTTTAGGTCTTTCTGTATTTGAGAATGGTTTTCAAGTTATGATAATTTTATGTTTTCAGCTGAAAGCGCTGCAAAAGATGTAACTATGAAGATCTCAGAGTTTCTCAAAATACCAATGCAAGGAAAGATTATTAAAAATGTGATGCTACCGCCACTATCACACTGTTGTTCTGTAAAAACATACAAGGTGTGAATGAACTTTCTATTCTTTGATTAATAAATCTGTAAGTTAGTCTTGAGGGAATTATTTTGATTTGAAGTCGAAAATATTCCTAGTAATCCTTATAATGTTTGCCCACGCATTATCATGAACCCCTACCCTTTCGTTGAAATCCAATCAATTCATTTAGTTTCATACTTTTCAAATCACATTGACGACTTTAGATTACATATAATGAAGCGTTACTTTAGCAAAACATATTGGATATTTCTATTGTTTTAGATTATGCCTCGATCGCAAAACGCACATGCTGTAGTAAACGCAGGATTTCTTTTCAAATTCCAACAAAACACAAATATAATAGAGCGCGCTTCACTTGTCTACGGCAGTATATCTGAAACATTCATACATGCTTCAAAAACTGAACAGGTGTTAGTTGGTAAAGATCTCTTCACTAATGAGACTTTACAATTAGCTTTGAAAACTTTATATGATGAGATAAATCCTGTGGAAGCAAAACCGGAGCCTTCAGCAGCATATAGGAAGATGTTAGCTGTGACACTGTATTATAAGGTCAGTACAACAATTACTGGGATTACAGCTTTGATGGAGAAATTGATCATTATACTTTCTTTTAGGCAATTCTCAGTCTTTGTCCAATTGATAAAATGAATCCAACATACAAATCGGGAGGTGAAGCAATTAAACGCCATTCATCCAAAGGCATGCAATTCTTTGAAACTGACAAGAGTATATGGCCTCTGAATCAACCGATACCGAAAATAGAAGCACTGGTGCAGTGCAGTGGAGAAGCGGTCTTTTCTAATGATTTGCCAGGAGAAAGTAATGAAGTTTTTGCAGCTTTTGTTACTGCTGATACACTCCCAGGAAGTGTTATTGCAGATTTTGATACTTCTGAAGCATTTGTATGTATAAATACTAAATCTTTAATTAAATATATAAGAATGTTTAACAATATCTACATAAATCTCATTGCAGAAATTACCTGGTGTTATAGCATTCTACTCGGCAAAAGATATACCAGGAGACAATGTATTTACACCTAGCAACATACCCTATATGTCTGATAAAGAAGAAATACTATGTGATAAGAAAGTTAAGTTTTATGGGCAACCAGCAGGCATCATAGTAGCTGATAGAGAGAAAACAGCAAACAATGCGGCTCAACTTGTCAAAATAAAATACTCTTCTACCAACAAAAATACTCCTTTAATGTCTATTGACCAGGTACTTGAATCTACAGAAAAGGATAAACGTGTAAGAGCAGATCAAACGATAGAACCAACAGACGTTGGTCATGATGTTCAAACTGTTATTATTGGTGAAATGGAATTAGAAGAACAGTACCATTATTATATGGAACCTCAAACGTGTGTTGCTAGACCTACTGAAGATGGAATGGAAGTTTTTTCGTCGACCCAGTGGCTTGATTTAGTTAACGTGGCGATAGCACAGACTTTGAAAGTTCCAGTTAATAGGTAATAATTATTAGGTCCCAACATATCTTTTGCTGAAGATGATCAATAGTTATACATATAATATGGTGATTCATTGCAGTATAAACGTAATAGTCCGTCGAGTAGGCGGTGCTTATGGAGGCAAAATTTCCCGTTCAGCTCAAATTGCTTGCTCAACAGCACTGGTTACTCATTTATTGAACAGAACATGCAGAATGATTTTGCCCATGCAGACCAATATGAAGGCGATTGGTAAACGGATTCCTACGAAGAGTAACTTTGAGGTAACGAGTCAAAATCTTAATAAAATTGGTAGAAACGTCATAGAAAGCGAAGATTGTGAATAATTGTAACGGTGTTTTACAGATAGGTGTGAACGCAAAAGGTGAAATCCAGTACTTGAAGAATACTTTCTACCAAGATGGCGGCTGTTCTTATAACGAAACCCTCACCATGATTACAATACAGCACTTTTACAATTGTTACAACCACAAAAGGTGGTTCATTTCAACCAACAGCGTGTTGACCGATAAACCTTCCAATACTTGGTGTCGAGCTCCATGTAAGTAATCTTAATTGCATCGAATATTAATCCTGAGATTCTAAGTAGTATTATATCCAATAGTACATCTAAAAATCTCAATTTTTGTTCCAGTCTCAGCAGAAGGTGTTGCCATGATAGAACTAATGATGGAGAGAATAGCATTCAGTCTACGTCTGGATCCAATCGAAGTAAGACTTTTAAACATGGTAGGAACAGAGAACAATCCAATTCCAGAACTGATAAACCAAATAAAAACTGACGCAAATTATGATGACAGAAAAAAACAAGTCGAAGAATTCAATAAAAACAATCGTTGGAGGAAACGAGCCATCAAACTGATACCGTTAACCGTTGATATATTTTATACAGGGAATTTTAATGCTATAGTGTCAATTTATCATGGTGATGGATCGGTTGTACTTATGCATGGAGGCATAGAGATGGGGCAAGGCATCAATACGAAAGCGGCCCAAGTTTGTGCGTATGCTTTGGGTATACCTCTGGAGAAGATCAGTGTTAAGCCCAGCACTAGCTTTACTTCTCCTAATGCCATTGTCACTGGTGGAAGTGTTGGTAGTGAATGTGTTGTGTTTGCCACTAAGAAGGCCTGTGAAATGCTAAATGATAGACTTAAACCTGTCAAAGAAAAAATGGGTAATCCTTCATGGAATGCTTTGATTACGCAAGCCTACACCGATGGGGTGGATCTTCAAGCAAACGCTATTTTTACTTTAAGTGATACAAAGCCTTATGATGTGTATGCTGTCGGTATATTGGAAGTGGAAGTAGATATCTTGACTGGTAACCATGATATTTTGAGGGTTGATATTTTGGAGGATACTGGAAGGAGTTTAAGTCCTGAAATTGATGTTGCTCAAGTAAGTGTAATTAATAGATACATCATAAATTGTGTTTGTTGCAATTTTCAATTCAAATTCAGAATCATTATTCTAATCTAGTTTATTTTTCATCCATCATCTGACACAATTCGCTTCATAGATCGAAGGTGCTTTTATAATGGGACTAGGCTACTGGACGTCAGAAAAGATCATTTACGATGGTGCCACCGGCAAGCTGCTCACTGATAGGACCTGGACCTATAAGATTCCGGGAATTAAAGACATCCCTTCTGATATGAGGATTTATTTTCGTCGCAACGGGAAGAATGATCTTGGTGTGCTGCAGTCTAAAGGTAACAAAGTAAAATGATCAATATCACTTTGCAAAGAAATCATCAACGTAATTCTCACCTCATTGCCACAGATTGTTTAGGTAAAACATTTAAACCAAAAACGTTATACTTTCTTATGTTGCTTGGTCAAGTCGGAAAACTCAAAAATAGTAGTCCTGGAATGTAAGCTTAAGCTGGTTTTCTATCTCCTTGTCTGTCTTCATAGGCTAAAATTATTTCATTTGGTCAGACCTAAGCCATTTTGTTTGGATGAAATTATATCCAATTTTAAACCAAAGGTAATAAAAGTTTGATGTGTTGTCCATACAGCGACCGGTGAACCATCTTTCTGCCTAGCAACAGTATTCCTCCACGCGGCTCACGCAGCGATACACGAAGCCCGTCAAGATGCTGGCTATGAACCCATTTGGTTTGATTTAAGTAAGTACAAAAGTAACATAATGAAATTATTTCAGTGTAAGATAGCCCATTTATCGAGGAAGACTATAATTATACTACTTTTTATATGGTCTTTTAATAGGAGGAAGCGTATATAAATACATACATATATACGTATACTTACTCAGAATAATACAACGCAAGATATTTTTGCTCTGATGTCTCATAATAATATAACACTTAGCAACGAGTTCTTATAATAAAACAGTTACTAATGTTTACCAGTCTGTGATAGAAATAGCCTCCGGGTACAGACAATATAGAACAAATTAGACGTTCTAATTAAATACCTTCATCAACTATGTAAGCTGAAGAAAATATAAGTTAATAAAAGGAGTAAGTACCTATATTATAGCTTTTTAGGTACAAAATAACTTTATTTGTAACAAGTAAATTATTTCTAAACTACTTTTGATCGAAACTGGTGTCTTTATTAGGTACTCGTACCAACCTAACGGGAACACTATTCTAGTGTATTGTATAAAATATTTAGGGATCAGCATCAAGTCTAATAGAACACGGAGTACCAGTGTTTTGTATATAGCAACTGCATATCTGACTTTATCAACCCAGTTACCTGGGCAACTCGATACCCCTGAGTTAGGTTAGATATTGTCGTACATTCTGGCTAATGACACCCGTAACGAGCCAAAGATTTATAGATGACTGCCGTCAACCACCAATTTAACGTGCCTGCCGTAATACGGAGGAAATCGTCATTACAAAGTAGTTGCTCATACACGGAACTTCACGATCGATCGACCGGTGCAGCTGTTACATAGCCACGAGCTCCTTGCGAGCTCATTGTTTCTCATATCTTTTTTATAAATCTTCATAAATTCTATTATTATTGTTTCAGAAACACCCTGCACTGTTGAAGATATCTTCATGGCTGTCGGTCATAAGCTCGAGCATTTTAAATTGAAATGAAACGTGTGAGCACAACACAATGTTAACTGCACAATTTAAATGAATAAACGCAAAAAAGCCTTATTTATTTTATTCTGGAATTTGAAATTTGATAATTACCATCAGGTTTAGCATGACAACCGTAGAAACAAGTTTTGTCTACCGGAGAATGGACATAATGACAGAGAAGTGACAGATTGACGTAAGATTTCTTTTGACAAATTTTTTAGAAATTTTTCTTTTCTTCGATCGACATAAGTCTACAAGTGATTATTTGCGAGTTGACAGGTCGCGCCATGCTCGGGCAGAAGACATGTTGACATTGACAGAAAGAGCTTTGTCTTTTCTTGATAGAATATATATAGAATCGCCCTGCTAAGCCTGCTGTTAGAATAAATCAACGCACCTTACGATTCCATACCAAAAGATGTGAGGTGTCTTTGCAAAAATACTAGAGCTATGCTAAGTAAGCCAGCAGTTCCCAAGATAAGCAGAAGCAGCCATTAACTTATGGCTGTAAAATACATAAAATGTTCACTCGCTTGAATAGACATCCCAAAACAAAACCAAATTCCGAACATACATTCATCCCATCACAAAAATGTATTCTATGTTAGAACTTTCCTATGATTTCATAACGTTGCGATAAAATCAATATACATACCATGTAAAACTATTTATATACATATCATTCATAGATTCAATTTCTGCGAAGTAATTAATAGAAATCTCCAAGCCGTACCGATTTCAACAGTAGATATATTTGAGTTATGAAAAAGATATTCTCATTTATTTAAATATTAGGTTTAGCTTTGTCAGCCTAGATTAATGTGTAATTATAGCAAAAGATAATTAATTATAGGTTATGTCTATAGGGATAGTACTTGACTGTTAATCAGAGCCTAATTGGGGGGTAGTTTACATAAATTAATGAAACATTTTTTTCTTTACTCGATACATGGAAAATATATAATTGATTAAGTTACTTAGGGCCAGTTTCACCGGTTACGGATAAACTCTCTGATAGCCTATCAGGAACTTATGCCAGATAAACAGCTTTCGGTTTTTTTCACAGATGTCGGATAGCGATATTCGATAAATAAAGTGTTGGTTAATGGTGAAACAGAAAAAAGTTATAACCAGCCTTTATCTGGTAGATAGCACTATCCATCATCAGATAACTAAATTACACTTTATCCGCAACCAGTGAAACTGGCCCTTAGAATCGTAGCTATTATTACGAGCAGATGCGAGTTTGCATGTGAAACGTGGTCGATACTATATATAATAATTTTATTATACGAGTTAATTACATTGCATTAGCTTTTAGAAATGTTTATTTCATCCAAGTTGCATTAGCTTTTGGTCGTATTATAAACGATGTCGCTCACGAGATAATCAACGTTATAATCCGACAAAATGTATGAGACTGAATATTCGTTTCTTGCGATATTACTAACGATTTTTTATATATGCTAAGCTTAAATAAATTATCGAGAGCCCACCTCCTTTTCAAGGATATTTCGAAGAGACTCGCTGTTATTTCCCGTGACCTAAAGACTGGCTTTTATTTCGGTCAACGGATCAGCATTGCCATCCAACGCGGCAATGCTGCCAGCCTATTGGGTACACTCTCAGTGAGCAGCAGCGAGGAGGAATTTTTGACGCCATATTTTTTTTGTATGTATATATTTTAATTAACATTTGCAAATAAATTGTAAATATGTATGAAAAGATAAATATACAGTAAAGTATCGAGAAAATTGCCGAAACTTACATGAGGCTATCAAATGACAGTGTCTACGTAGCGACATACGACACTATCGCTACTACGCCGTAGTAATGTTCTTTGATAAATTCATCCATTTAGACCGCTGATTTATCGATATTGATAGCTACATATCAGACAGTGTAATTGATGTGGATCATTATAAAAGAACCTTAGCTTTTATAATCTACGATTAGATTGATCTTGTTAGCAATTTATAATCTTTCCATGTCCCTTTTTTTCACTTTTTTCATATAATAATGAAGTGAGCTAGCTTAGCGATAGGTTAGGTTAGCTTTAATATCAATCATAGACGGAATGTAATTACTTGAAAATTCATGTTATCTAGGTCGATACATCTTCGAGAGAGAGGGAGAGAAAAGCGATGTGTAAAAACTCTTGTTATGTAGTTAATTTAACATGTTGGAACTACGCATTTTATTTAAATAGCTGTGTTTGTTCACGAATTCTTAAAATATAGATAGAAAAGCAATTTGTAAGAAGAAGAAATGTACCAATAAGCGCAAAAAATGGGAAAAAGGCAGCTGAATGATGATATCATAATGTGATGGTAGTTTTTGAGTTATGGATGGATATAATTATGTAGTCCACAACATTCACTTCGACCTCTTATATAAAAATTCTAAGGGCCAGTTTCACCGGTTACGGATAGCCACTATCTACCAGATCAAAAATGGAACAGAATTTGGCCCTAAATATATTATTTCTTAACTAAGCATAGTTGACGAATTAACTGTGAATTTTCGACAGCACTTTCGGAGGACGCAAAAAAGTTTAACTTCAAAAATACACTACAAGCATTCCGCTGTTAACTTACGAAGGTCTGATCAGCTCCAGGCGATATAGATTAAATATAGAAAAAAGTTTTCGTCTCACATTCAGCTAAAAATATATTTTAAGGGACAGACAAGGTCGAAGAGTGCTCGCGAGATTTGACCTGTAGGCGTAATATATCCGTCAATACGGATCGCAGAAACACATAGAAAAGACTATTCGAAGATATTAAAACCTCACGATACGATACCGATACGACGTAGAGTGTTGGCTATATAATAAAGTATTATAAAACACTGTCTTCTGCATTGTCCGCCTTTCTCATAGCAAAAAACTTAACTGGTAGTATTTTTTATGAATTCCTCATTAAATAATTGTCCTCTCAAAGTTTTCTATCGCCAGCTGAAGGCAGCTTGAGCCCAGCCCGCTTGAGCCTAGGTCAACGAAATATAGAAATTAAAAATAAGAATAGAAAACTAGAATTAATTTTTTAGAGCAAAATTTAGATTTAGAATAAATTTAGAATGAGTTTTAATACTACAAAAAGACAAGTGAGAGGATTTTAAACAATTTAGGGCCATTTTCACAGGTTGCTGATAAGTTCCAGATAGTTTATCTGGCAGATAATTTCATACAAATTCTGTTCCATTTCTGAATTTATCTGGTAGATAGTGGCAATCCGTAACCTGTGAAATCGGGCCTTAAAATATCGAAATGTAGTAACATATAAAAGTCCTCTTTACATAAGCAGGTTAATACTACAAGATAATGTGTCTATCAAAACCATATCTCTATGTTACAGACAGTCTAGAATATAGGTCTTTAGTATTTGTCACTTAATGTTAGATTGAGAAGGAAATCTTATTACATGTTGTTTTTTTTTATTTGAACAATCGTTTCTTACGTGATATTGTTTTATATGAGAGCTTATTAGTATTGACAGAACTATAGATCTGTAGCTGTATAGTAATTATCATTATAATAATGTACAGACGCCAGCACATCAAGCTACAACAATCTGTACAATTTTATTGATAGAATTTTCTACTTTATCACTGAAGCATAATGGTTCAGAGTTGATAGGGAGACAGTTTCGGGTAGCTTCATGTGCTCGCGTCTGTACATATTCCATGTTAATACTGAACTCATAAAAAATATATTTCATCTTACTTAAGTCTTATAAAATAGGTGTTAAGTTTGTTTCTTTGTTTGTTTGATTGATTGCGTTAACAACTGGTCTGATTTAAAATTCACATGAAACTATCTTAATGAAAATTAAGCAACATTTCATACAACACATTTTCAACTATTCTTATATGCAACTAAACAATAAAACACCATTGTCGACGAAACAATGCGTTTTCAAAAATGCAATTCCTCAAAAGCTATTCTTTAAAATGCATCAAAAAGCGTTGGTAATTTTAGTTTTCTAAAATGAGGTTTCACTACAGTGTATCGTAATTTAAAATTAAATTACATTCTTTGTAACATTTGATGTCTACGATTCTGTGTAGGTACTAAACTGGAGTTTCTGTGTATTTTTTTAATGAAATCAAAATCATTTATTCATATTAGGCTGATAATTCAGCACTTCGTCGTTCGCACGTGAAAAAACAAAAGACAGCCTCCAAAACGCTCACCTTTCAACAGTTCCTATGTGTTTTCGCTGGGAGAAGTGGCGCAACAAACTCCCCAGCAACACATGTCCGTCTGTCTGTTAGGTTTGCAGTACCAGATTTATACAAAAACAAGTCCAATCTCAAATTATTTGAGAAAGCAAAAAAAAAGATAAGATAATAAATTACAGTTCAATCACACTTCTAATGTAGACGTCAACTAATTAAATATCTTTAAATCTATTATCAATTATTATATTTAGACAAAGGTAGGGTAACTTAATACATTTTAGCTTTATTTAAAGCCATTCACCCTATCAGACGAGTTTGACAGACACTAGTTAAAAGATAATCATTTTTCTAGACAGTTCTTAGTAATTAGTTTCGAAACAATGAAGTCACGACGTCTAAAGATTAGTGGCGCCGCAAATCAAGCAAAATATAATGCAGAATTTATGAAAGTTGAGATGTTACTCAAATATCGACTTTCTTGTAATCGACTTAAAGTTGAAAATGAAATAACTACATCGCAGTGTAATAGATGCAGCAATTCATTTTTTGTTCTTCTTATTTTGTCAATTTCGTTTTGTCCTGAAGCTGGAAGTTGAAATGCCTAAAGTTTTGGCCAAAGTTCCATAGAAATATGTCATATTTTTTATGTAATAAACTCAGATACCTGTAAAGAATATTTAAGTTTTTGAACAAATTAGGGCTAGTTTCACAGGTTGCTAAATAGTTTATCTGGCAGATAATTTAATACAATTTCTATTCCATTATTGAATTTATCAGGTAGATAGTGGCTATCCGTAACCTGTGCAACTGGCCCTTAGGGCCAGTCTGGAACTTATCAGCAACCTGTGAAACTGGCCTTTAGTCTCGTGAATTCACAAAAAAAAAAGATACAAGTACTGCGATGCTTGAGACATGATGTGAGTTACGTTTTTGATGAAGCCTCTCGCTTATTTGAGCATTCTTTTGTTTTATTTCGTTTCGTTTCTTATGGCGGAATTCTTAAATTGTTTGCGAATAAATAATGTGTACGAGGCGGTGCGAGTCTACTGCTAGCATATGGTAAGTACGCCCATAAAGGCTGCGGTTTGATGGAAATTTTAGTATTAATGTTCTCACGCAATTTGTTACTGTTTGCAAGTAGACTAAAATATACGTTACAGTGCTACACACCAGTGGAATGTTGCCTTTACGTCTTTCGATATAATTTTGTTAATTTTAATGAGATTATTTTTCGTACCAAACATAAAGAGCATATTAGTCTATTATTTGGTAAAATCATACTTTCTTTAAAACGTAGGACGTAGTTTCTGGACGTAGGCTACCTACGTTGTCCGTCTTCAAGTTTAGCTTAAATTAAATAAGATATGTATTTCTTAGTTTCTCCCACAAATACAACACACTGAAACGTCGTATTATGTCACTTTCAGGCACTAATTGTACTTAAAAGTGACGTCAAAAGCCCCCACTCCGCCACTTTACTGCATTATTTTTGAAACAACCTAAGTTTTGTAAAAAGGGAAAGAAGATACATATGTTTAGTACCTATGACTTTTTCTTTTCCACCATTTTGGGAGAGGGCTTTTTGTTGGCGGCTGAAACAAGGCTTAGGCGATACTAAAATATGTATAGAAAAATAGAAGAAAAAAAAGGCTAGCGGCCCTCAATGCACCTGCAAATTCACACGTCTGAAAATATACCTTTGCGTTACCAACAATTTACAGCGTCATGTTCTGGGAAAAAATACGTTTTAAAAAAAAGTCTTATTTCTGAACATTGGCTGCGCAAGTAATTGTTAAATTCAAATGGTAGAAAGGAAGTTAAATCAGATTTTTGGTGCTCACGTAGGTTTGATGTCGAATTGAATATTAAATTAGTAATTTGATATCATAGAGGAAGTATGAGAAATTATTTATTCAGCAAAAAATACTTTCGAATTGCTTCTTCACAAAAATTACCTTCAAGAAAACATTGTTGTCTCTTTTGGAAGATTGCCAACTCCTTTGGTATTGTATCCATAGGCGATGATAGTCACAATCAAGCAATGTGTCAAACATATCATCATCTGCCTACCTATCTAGGGGTCGGCTTCCAGTCTAACCGGAGGCAGCTGAGTACCAATGTTTTACGTGAAGCGACTGCCTAAATGATCCATCAACCCATTTACCCGGGCAACCTGATACCTCTTGGTAAGACCGGTCTTTGGCTTGAAAAGACTGACTACTGACTTTCCGTAACGACTGCCAAAGATGTGTAAATTACAGCTGGGCTTCACCAATTTAACGCACCAATTGCACACATCTTATTAGATTAAAACATTATTTTTTTGTTCGTAAATTGCAGCCCAATTCTGTATACCTCTCAATGGACGGGCCTTGTAGGATTGAGGTCTGCAGGGTTGAGGTTTGTTTGCAAGAGTTACCGCGACCAAGGAATACAAAGACATCCAGAAGGAACATAGTGGGATTTAGTTAGTAGAAGTCTAACACTCCCTGCAGCTGCATCCTCAGCAGGACCTTAGATGATTTTCCAGGATAAAAAAAGTCTGTATTTATCTATCAAAATTCATAACACCACCCTTGTAAAGCGTAGTTCTACATAGTACATTGTATTAACTACAGTAGTTACCAAATAAAACGGGTCACCTTATAGTTTTGAAACAATTCCAAAATATGAAATGGTAGATGATGAATGGATCATACGAGAACATTCGAATCACAAAGGTATATTAAAACGTACTGAAACGGAGATTCTTTGATCTCATTCCATCAGATGGATTTGTAGAGTTTAATGTACGATTTCTATAAATAGGAGAGATTCACGTGAGAGCAATGGACGACTACAGTATCCAATTAAAGTAATTTAATGAAGTTGGATGGACGACGTCTTTCAATGTAAATTGAATAACGCAATGTTTATAATGGAAAAGGTGCATTCATATTAATCCGCGGTTCGTCTAATTATTATACTTGGGGTAGAGGAGGTCAGATAGGCAGTCGCTCCTTGTAAAACACTGGTATTCAGCTGAATCCGGTTAGACTGGAAGCCGACCCCAACATAGTTGGGAAAAAGGCTCGGGAGAAGAAGAAGGTCTAATTATTATACCTTTTTTTCGTAGGAAATTATCGAATGACCCCTCCCGCTATGTATGCAGCTGACGGGAGTATCCAACTCTTAATGACTAAAACCCACTATGTTCCTTCTGGAGGTCTTTGCCGCGGTAAATCTTATGAAAAACCTGCAGCCATCTTTTCATTATATCTGAAATATGAATATATAAACAGCTGACAAAAGTACAGACACCAGCACATTAAGCTACTTCGACCTGTCAAATTTCTTTAATAGATTTTCAACTTTATCGCTAAAGAATAAGGTTCTAAGTTGATTGGGAAAATTTGTCAGTTTCGGTAGCTTGCTTACAAACTAATAACACCGTTACATTGTAACCTGATTAAAAAAAAATGTTAGCATATTTTATTAAAAACCAAGTAACCTTTATCTAATAATACATACATTAGTATAACTTATAATTATATTATGATTATCTACTAGAAACCTTACCATACGAGTAACATAATGTTATAATCAATAGCCATTCATGGTTATTATAGACAAGTAATAATTACAAAATAATTAAGTGCCCTTATTACGGAAAACTTGGTTTATGTAATTATAGTCACATTTTCTATCATTAATTGGCTTTGTTTATGTAGCCTTACATAAATGACTTTTTTTACTAGTATTTTTGTCTTTTTTCTTGTTTCGAAAAATGCCTTTAAGGTTAATCTATTGCTACGATTTATTTTGATTAAACAGATATTGAATAAATTTTTCATCAAAAATAGCATTTGTTTTATAAAATAAATATACCTCTATGGCTTACCTTTTTTTGTATATTTGTGTGTAATTTTATAATGGTTATAATTAATTTTAATTTATAGCTATTGCAATCTTTTTTTTTAATACATACTTTTGTTTAAAAAATTGTTATTTAATTATAATTTAAACAGCTGATTACAATAAATACCACAATGAAAAACATAAAATAGGCGTACCAACAAAGCTTAATTTTTTTTTATTGTTAGCCCTTTAAATTAGCAAAATATATTGGACACGTATTTTTTGTTTTAAATGCATTATAAGTATATAAAGCAAAAAATGATGAAAGATGTAATACATTTAAACAACGAGAGTGGGGACCTTGTAACATCACGTTTAAGTAACTAAAATTAGTGCCTAAAAGTAACGTGCAACCGAATTTCAACGTGTTCAATCTTCGCCGTCCTTAGTTTATAGGAAAAAAGAAAAAACGTGTCTAATACTTTTTTATTCGTCTTGCCTATTCATAATATAATTTTGTTTATAAAAAAACCACACTTTATATAAATAAACTAAGAACCAAGTTCATTTTGATCGAATAACTATGTGTAACTGCTATCGGTGTACGTTATTTTGCAGTACACGACCGCGAGGCACTGAAGCCATTAACAAACCTATTGACAGCATGCAATAATAGCAAAATAGTGTCATTAGCGGAATTGTGTGCATTTGCGATAATTTGATAATATCACTGTAGGAATAATTGCTTTAATATTACACATATCTGCACAGATTACATATTTAGACGTGGTCACTCACAAACAAGCAAAACACGAATTAACTGCAAGAAATATAGTAATTAAGCTGCTAGGCCAACTGCAATTTCATAAAAACCCTTACTTCCTTAGGAAATTGAAAGACGTATGTCTGTATGTTATGCAATCTCGCTGAAACTGCTGAAAGGATTGAGTTGAACTTTGCCACAATAATAGATGTTTTTTTTGGAGACAAACATAGGCTACTCTCTTATTCTTAATTTTGGAAGTAATTCACCCAGGCTGCGGGCGAATCCACGGTGAAATCTAATATCCAGATGAAACGATGTTCAAACTTGTGGTTGAATCAACATTTGCTTAATATTTCACTGAGATGAGAGAAGATGCCCGATTCTTTGTCGTCTTCAATCTTATTTTAAAGTCCGCTCAGTGACTTAACTCTTAAAAAATCTCCGAAACAAACCCACGGCCTTTGTTACTGACAAAACGTTTAATTACTGTGTTTACGAAACATCACGACAAAACGCAACAAACCATTATTAAAATAACAGTGTGTGCAATAAACAATTCTTTTTATTATAGACTTAGGTTCGAATAATCCGAAAGCAAACTGTTCATTAGGAGGGTTAGTAATTGTATCATTATTTCCGCTAGCAACATTAAATTCAACAATAAGTATTTCTTCATTATGTTTGAACTAGCTGATGACTTATATGCCTCGTAGATCAGTGCTGTGGCTTGACGGTAAACGACATGGCGAAAATCTTTTTCAAAATTAATGGAAAGCAATATGAAGGTACGAAAAGTTTTTTCTAAAAATGCATTACTTATAAGCTTAATTTAAATGTAATTGTTCGTATCAAAGATATTATATTTCATTTCTCTTTCACTTATCTGATAGACGATTTAATTAAAATGGAATTCAATTGAATTTCATGCTAGTGTCTGTTAACTGTTGAACAGAAGCTTAATAATTATATTTCAGTTGAATCTGGTGGAAACACCCTGAGGATAAATATTATAGGTCTTGTAAATAAATCCTATGAAATTAGTCCGCTTAAATTAGACTTAGATTATTATATTATTATATAATTAGAATTAGTATCTCTAAATAACTCCACCAATGCACCCTTTGACACGCAAGAAAAATTTTGCTGACGCAAGTTTGTGGAAAAAGGGCAATTTGACAAAAAAAATATGAAATTTCTGGTAGAGTTGAATCTCCGGAAAAGTTCGGGATTTATCATATTACATATGATTTTGTGTGTGTGACCGGAGTTGATTTTTCTTTCTCCTACCGTCATCAAAGCGGACGGCAGGTTTGGTCCGGACGTGTCGCTGAACGAATACATCCGCACGGTGGCGGAGCTGCGCGGCACAAAGGCGATGTGCCACGAGGGCGGCTGCGGCGCATGCGTCGTCGCCGTACGCGCCGCTTTCCCGCCCGACAACCAGCTCAAGACGTTCGCTGTCAACTCTGTAAGCTTATCATTGTTTATTTATGTTTTAAATAACATCTTAAGGGCCTGTTTCACCACCTACGAATAAGTTCCAGATAGTTTACTTGGTAGATAATTTCATACCAATTCTGTTCTATTTTTTAAATTATCTGGTAGATGGTAGCTAATCGGAAATTGTGAAACTGGCCCTAAGTCTATAATCCTCCGAAATTGGATGTCATCTACATACATTATCGGCAAGAGACAAAGCGTCGACCATGAAGTTCACATAACGAACGAAATAACAGATAAAATAGATGAAAAAGGCTGGCTGCAAGTAACATACATATGTTTTAATTTTTATGGCCAGTGCCTAGTATCAGTTTTCTCCTGCCACGGCTGGGAGGTGACGACAGTGGAAGGCATTGGCAGCAAGAAGACCATCTACCACGACATACAGACCAGACTGGCTAAATTCAATGGGACGCAGTGTGGATACTGCACTCCTGGATGGGTCATGAATATGTACAGGTATGGGGCTTCTAATCTAGCTATCTATGGCAACTACGCCTTTATTCAGAAAGTTAACATATTTCGTAATCTATCTATTACTATTGTTTTGTTTAAAAATGCTTTAGCAATCGAAAGCTATTTTCATACTACAATTTTCACACAAACAAACTTAGGAGAACTTATTTATCTTTCAACTTCTAACACTCAGTTTTATATTAAGTAAATCCCCACACTTAAAACTAGAAATAACTTCATCTTCTCAATATTAAAACATAATAAGTTGCGACGTATACTTAAAGTTCAATTCCTATACAAAAAAAGTATCTCTTCAAAACAGATGACTAGAGACCGGATAATATGCAACATAAAAAGCTTGAAATATGCATGCAAATATGCATGAAAAATGCCTAAAATATGCACGAAAACTGACAGAATATGCAACATTAAATGAGTTTTTTTTGTTTTGTAACTATTATTCCTTCAGATTTAAGTATTTTGTTACGTTTTTTACTTTATTATGTATGTATCTTTTTAATTTATTGTTATTTGATAAAATAAAAAGACTATTAAGTTTTATATTTTTTATTAAAAAATCGAGAGCACGAGCGTGTCAACAATCAAAGTAATAATGACATGCATAATAGGTGGGAGTAGCGCGGTAGGCGAGCGCGCGGCGGCGCGATCATTTGTCTCTTTCATTTTTTGAGTACCTACCAAAACAAAATACGCGCGGCTGCCGAGTGCGCTACGCTCGAAAAATACCTACCTACTGTAAATTATAGCAATAATATGCATCATCACTAGATATTAGTAAAAATATGCTATTAGCCTTGAAAATCGCTTGAATATGCAAATGCATATGCAAATATGCAAATGCATATTATCCGGTCTCTACAGATGACATTTGACTTAAGCTCAGTAAAAAAATTTTTTTATTCAACAGCATTTATCAAAGCAAGAAGAATACTTTAACAATGAAAGAAATTGAAAATTCATTCGCAAGTAATATATGCCGATGTACTGGATACAGACCTATCGCAGATGCATTCAAAACTTTTGCTAACAATGCTGACAAATACCTTCTAGACAAACTTGTAGATATAGAAGATTTATCTACTAAAACTTGTGGTCTAGTATGTTCTAATAAATGTGTCCATAAAGACAAAAGAAATAATGTAACAATCTGTCATACAAAAGACATGGAGACAGATGAAGACTGGTGTGTTATTGAAAGAAGCAGTAACAATATGATAGTAGTAGATTGTGGTATAACCAAATGGTACAAAACTTATACATTAGATGATGTCTTCAAAGTTATAAGCAGATCTGATGATTACAAACTTATTGCTGGAAACACAGGACAAGGTACCAAATGAAATTTTAGACATGCAATCTAAATACAACATAATTTTCATTGCAATAAGAGTTATATTAAAGTGAAATGTTTCTTTTTAAGGAGTTTACCACGTCACAAACTATCCGCCTAACATAATAGATATTTTTAACGTTGTGGAACTTAGAGGTTATACAATAGACGTGAACTTAATTATTGGAGCTGGAATGCCATTAACTGAAATGATGGAACTTTTCCATCAAATGTCACAGACAAATGAGGATTTTAGTTATTTAAGAGTTTTGTATGACCATATGGATCTTGTAGCTCATATACCAGTTCGAAACGTAAGTAGATGACATGATGATTATCCTGCGAAAAAGAAATATAAACATAGGTTGACGACCAGATGGCGTGGTGGTTAGTGAACCTGCCTGGCACGCTACAGGTCGCGGGTTCGATTCCTGCATGAGTCAAACATTTGTGTGCATGAACATGGGTGTTTGACTTAGTCTGGGTGTTTCTATGTATAATATGTATGTATTTACAAAAAGAAAAGTATATAAGTATGTTTATCAGTTGTCTAGTACCCATAGTACAAGCTCTGCTTAGTTTGGGACTAGGTGACGTTGTGTGAATGTGTGAGGGATATTATATATTATATTATAGGTAGTAATCGTACATTTTATTTTACATAGATCGGCACAATCGGTGGGAATTTGTATTTAAAATATCTCAACAACGATTTCCAGTCAGATTTATTTTTGCTTTTTGAAACTGTCGGCGCTATGATCACAATCGGTAAGACAGTCTAATTTTAAATCGTGTTTAATTTATTGTTAACCCCTCTGACGGCTTTACAAAACATTTCACTTTCAGCCGAAGGCGTGAGCGCGATGAAAGTGTTGTCTTTCTCAAATTTCTTGAAAGAAGACATGAAGCGAAAATTAATCGTCAACGTCATGCTGCCACCCCTTTCTCCGTATAGTAAACTTAAAACATATAAGGTACAGTAAAGGCTGCAATACATAGGCTTATGTAAATAGAACAAAATGTCTTATGTTTTAAAAACAGAACGATTTAAAAACTTTAATTTCAGATAATGCCGCGCTCACAAAATGCTCACGCAGTAGTCAATGCAGGATTTTTATTTAAATTCAAACCAAACTCCAAGTTGCTCGATGAAGCTACTATAGTATACGGCAGTATATCACCAACGTTCATTCATGCTACAAACACAGAAACAGCTTTAGCTGGCAAAGATCCTTTTAGCAACGAAGTTTTACAATTGGCTTTGAAGTCTTTAGATAAAGAGATAGTGCCTGAAGAAGCACCTCCTGAACCTTCAGCTGCTTACAGAAAGATGCTGGCAATCGCTTTATATTATAAAGTAAGTAAAAGCCTTATTATGTTAAATTTTCACCTAACTATCTAAAGTCCCAGACTCAAACAAAGCTAAGCGGAGCGTAGAAGTTTTTGGACAACCAATATTTTTTTTTTATTCAAAAATCGTCTTCTCCCTCTTAGTTATAGCTCTCTTTACTCTGGAGAAATTCTGGTTCTTACTCATTCCGCTACATTTGAAGTTCTCAAAACCATATTCAAACAAATGAAAGATGACCAAATTAAGTATATGTTTTGTTTTATTTTACAGGCTATCCTATACTTATGCCCAGACGATCGAATAGACCCAAAAATGAAATCAGGAGGAGAAGCTATAAAAAGGCACATGTCTCGTGGGATGCAAGTTTTCGATACTGACAAGGGCGTTTGGCCTTTGAACCAGCCTATATCGAAAATAGAAGCGTTAGTACAATGTAGTGGTGAGGCTACATTTGCTAATGATCTGCCGAGACAACCGAATGAAGTATTCGCTGCTTTTGTCACAGCTGATGTCAGACCAGGAAGTGTTATTAGCGGTTTCGATACCACGGAGGCTTTTGTAAGTAATTTTGTCATATAATTTAATTATGAAAATAACTTAACTTTAATATAAATTACTGCATTATTTACTTTATCCGATACCAGTCATACATATACTCTGTCTAAATCAATGTTTAGTCATGTAAACATGAATGTTCAGGTAATATGAATAATGAATAAGTTTTCATAAAATAATATCAACTAAGAATTTACATGCGGCACGCATTTTCAGAAACTTCCCGGCGTAACCGCATTTTACACAGCCAAGGATATACCCGGTCGCAATTCATTCACACCAACCAACTGTCCTTTTATGGCTGTCGACGAAGAAGTACTCTGCTCAAATGAAATTAAATTTTACGGAGATCCAGTAGCAATTATAGTTGCTGACAGAGAAAAGACTGCTAATAAAGCAGCAAAACTAGTTAAAATAAACTATAAGTATATAAGCGAACACAAACCATTACTTACTATAGATGATGTTTTAAAATCTCCTGAGAAAGATAAAAGGGTTGTTACTACTAGAACTGTTCAACCAGAAGAAGTTGGTAATGATGTTAAATATGTTATTGACGGTGAATATAATTTGGGAACACAATACCATTATTATATGGAGCCACAAACTTGCGTTGTGAGGCCTACTGAGGATGGATTGGAAGTTGCATCGTCTACTCAGTGGCTCGATTTGACTAATGTATCTATAGCTCAATGTTTGAATGTGCCTGTTAATAGGTAAGTGTCTAATAATAAGCTTTTGCAAGTCCTATACCTAATAACAATACTCAATATAAAATTAATGAATGCAAAAGAAAATAAATGGGAAACAGTACTATATGTTTCCCATTTATTTTTATTTTTACTGTTCCCATTTTTATTTGAACCGAAAATATGAAAATGAAATTCGATAACGAAACCGAACGTTCGGTCGGACACTACTTCAAACCAATCAGCCAAACTCCGTAATATATAGGGTCTAACAATACTAGTGCACCATATTTTCACAGGTCATTCAGTACATGCTAAGGATCATGTTTACCATAAAAAAGTTTAATGACTGAGGGGTCAACGATCAAGCGCCTTCATAAAGACCGGCGTTATGCGTACATTGCGTAATTTGGTGACTGTGATGATAAAAATAAAATAATATGTTGTTGCTTTCATGACTTTTTTGTGGTAAACATGATCCTTAGCATGTTCCAGATGACCTGTAAAAATATCGTGCACTAGTATTGTAAGAACTTATACATAATATATTATGTAAAGTAAAATATTTTTACTTATAGCATTCAAGTGGTTGTACGGAGAGTGGGCGGCGCTTATGGAGGTAAAATAACTAGATCCTGCCAAGTTGCGTGTGCAGCAGCCTTAGTAACACATCTCGTAGGAAAAACTTGCCGGTTCATATTACCTTTGGAAACTACAATGAAAGTCGTTGGAAAACGGCTGCCGACCAGCTCTAACTTCGAGGTAAGTGAATACTTAATACCTTTTGCGGAATCACTAACTTCTGTGATTAGATGGCTATTAAGTTCTTAACTATTTAATGACAAAAGTTGAAACTCTTGTTCGATGTAAGTTGTATATCTTGTTAAACCTCTTGCGGTACTGGAGACCTATAAATCTTTTTAGTTTTGTTTTTAACTCACAGCGTTGTTGTACTTTGCACGTAAAATTTTTGTTCTATTAAAATTACTGTGATGGAATCATTAACATCTGAAGTATGATCGTTTGCATAACCTGTACCTAATTGAGTAATTTTGAGTCTTATACAAGCAGGAAAGCCCCTGATGCCTAGACAGCTTACTGTTTACAGAATTAGTTCCTATGGGTAATTTCTGTCTACCATCTTTCCCACCAGGTCGGAGTCAACAGCGAAGGTGTAATCCAATACCTAAAGAACGTGTTTTACCAAGACAATGGGTGCTCCGCCAATGAGAGCATCAGCCCCATCACGGTGACGCACTTCTTCAACTGCTATGACCATCGAAGGTGGTTCGTGGAGGCCAACAGCGTGGCTACCGACACTCCATCTAATACTTGGTGTAGGGCTCCTTGTGAGTATGAGACAGTGATTTTACCTTATGGCGCATATTCGATGCGTGCATTTAAACCTACCAAATGCTCATTTATTTTCTACCTATCAAATTCTTATAGAGAGAACCACAAACAAAGCTTTGCGTTTTTTGCGCTTTACATTAAAAGAATTTTAGTTCTATGTAGTTGTTAGTTGGTCTGGTCAGAAAGCACCTTTATAAATAAGAAACATTAAAATTTAGTCACGGCTACCAGTTTTTGGGTAAATATAAGCATCATAGAATAAACAAAACAACTGTTAGTAAATACTGTCAAATCAAATCAAACATGAACCAAACATGCAACAAAAGCTTTAAAAATTACGTTTGCTTACATCATTATTGTCACGTCTCAATTTACGGTCATATGTAAAACAATACATCGCCATTATTTTTTCAGCTTCAAGTGAAGGTTTGGCAATGATAGAAAACATAATGGAGAAAATTGCACACAAAATAGGAAAAGATTCATTAAATGTAAAATTAGCCAACATGGCTAAAGATAACAATCCTTTACCAGAACTAATAGAAACTCTTAAAATAGATGCAAATTACAATGAAAGACTTGAAGAGGTTGAACGTTTTAACTTAAACAATCGGTGGAGAAAACGTGCATTGAAACTTATGCCAATGACTTACGAGCTATTTTACATTGGACCTTACAATTCGCTTATTTCAATTTACCACGGAGATGGTTCAGTAGTGATTACTCATGCGGGGATAGAAATGGGTCAAGGAATCAACACAAAAGTTGTTCAAGTATGTAGTTATAAGCTTGGAATACCGCTGGAGAAGATAAGTGTTAAACCAAGTTCTAGCTTTACTTCCCCTAATGCAATGACAACGGGAGCCAGTGTTGGTAGTGAATGTGTTGCATTTGCTACTGTGAAGGCTTGTGAGATACTTTTAGAAAGATTAGCCCCTATTAAAGAAATGATGAAGAACCCTTCATGGGAAGAGCTTATAGAAGAGGCTTTTAAAGCAGGAATTGATCTTCAAGCCTCTTATTGCATGAAAGCTGAAAATGATGGAGTAAAACCTTACGATGTTTATGGAGTTTGCGCTTTAGAAGTTGAAGTCGATATATTGACTGGAAACCATGACGTTTTAAGAGTTGATTTACTAGAGGATACTGGGAGAAGTTTAAGCCCTAAAATTGATATTGCACAGGTAGGTAAAAGCTACTATATAAAAATAATAAAGGGGACGTTCTCAAAATTGTTTTTTTTTATATATTTTAGATTGAAGGAGCATTCGTCATGGGCCTTGGTTACTGGACTTCAGAAAAAACTGTTTATGACCCCGATAGTGGTAAACTACTAACTGATAGGACATGGACATACAAACCTCCGGGAATCAAAGACATACCAGCAGATTTCAGAGTCTACTTCCAAAGGAATTCGAAAAATCCTCTCGGTGTCTTGCAATCAAAAGGTAAAATCAAAATATTTTCTATACATCATTTTTGTAGTTTCCAATTCTATTTTACTGACACAGTACTGGCATATCTCCCATAATGTCATCCATATATTATGCACAAGTAAACAAACTTTTCCGACTTTAAAAAAAGAGGTAGGTTTGCCCTTTAAGTACATGTGTATATATGTATGTATGTCCGCGATTTTCTCCGATATCGATGCAGTATTCGGAAAATGTTATGTTGTTTTCAGGAGAATGCTTCACGGTTTAACCGACTCAAAAAAAGAGGTTCTCATTTTGATCTGTATGATTTTATGTTTTATCGCGCATATCTTCATAATTATGTCCAATTATTAGAACAAATTACCAAATTCCAGGACAGTTACAACAATGTAAAATAATATAACCATTCACTTTTATCGGAAATATCTTAAATTATCAATAAAAAGCTTAATCTCTTGATTAATTAATTGATAGCCGTACTCTGGGGTCCGATACTCCCAATAATTAATCTTAGGTTTAATATTTATGAAGCTTTATATTTTTTGGACAAATTAATCTGCTACTCTGGAATATTTTTTTTATACATTTAAAATTGAATGCTTGATTTTCTGGTTGTTTTTAGGGTATAAAGGGGTGTACTAGCTAATATGCGTTTAATATTTTGTTTTCTAATATTATTTATCAAGTTGTGATAAATTTTGTTATATCAAATAATTTGAGATTAGTCTTGCTTTTGTATAAACCAGATATGTGTTTCTGGGGAGTTTTTTGCGCCAGTTCTTCTTCCCAGCAAAAACACATAGGAAGTGGTGAAGGGTTGGCGTTTTGGGGGCTGTCTTCTATTTTGACATTCGAAAGGTGCTGATTTATGAGCCCTATTTGTTTTTTTTTTGATTGATTGATTGATAAATTTTGTTTCAGCCACTGGTGAACCAGCGCTTTGTTTGGCTTCCGTAATCACTCATGCTTTAAGAGAAGCAGTCAGATCTGCTAGATTGGAGTCTGGATATGAAGACCAGTGGTTTGACATACGTAAGTAATTTTTGACTAAATAAAGCCCACTGAATATTATTTTGATTTAATTAAACATGGTTCTATCGCTGTTCATTGCAATAGATTAAATGAAATAGCATGAGATTTTAAATGAATTATTTACTAAGGGCCAGTTCCACAGGTTGCTGATAAGTTCCAGATAGTTTATCTAACAGATAATTTCATACAATATCTGTTCCATTTTTTAATTTATCTGACAGATAGTGGCTATCCGTAACCTGTAAAACTGGCCCTAAGAGTATTTTCCGAGTAAAAAGTCCTAATAATTTCAATGTTTGCAAAAGTCTCGAAAAAACGAATGAATATCGGGCTGTTCAATAATATCCAAAGCTTGTAATGCAAAAGATAGATTTCAAAATTGATAATATTGATTCTATAATGTAAGAAAAGAGCAGGGTTTGCACAGAGGCCAGCACATCAAGCTACCCGAAACTGGCATTTTAACAATCAACTTTAGCCCATATGTATATTTCAGTGATAAAGTTGAAAATCTATTAAGGAAATTTGACAGATTGTAAAAATTTTAGAGTATGTGTTTTTTTCTTGCAGCGAATCCGTGCACGGTAGAAAATATCTTCATGTCTGTAGGACATAAATTAGAACATTTTATTCTTAAGTAAATTTAGATAAGGCAAGGAAATCCATGTGTGAATACTAGTTTACTATTGACTTAATTTTTACTACAGTATTATTAAGAAGCCTAGTGTTATATACTTTAATTGCTTATTTAATCTCGATTGTCATTTGTTAAATCGTTATTGTTCGTCTTATTTTCTTTAATATTATTTTAAATTGCATCGACAGTTGTATTTCTTAAATACTTTATTGTTATAGAAGCAATCTTAAAAAAGTTACGAATAAATAAATTGTTAATAAATCCATTAAACCCTGTTTTATTTATTTGACAAATATCGATACTTTTAGTTTAGTTCACAAAGAAATAAAGATATTAAGAAATCTATACCAAGACAGCGCTCGCTTCTAAAATATTCAAGACATTTCACCCTTTATTTCAAAATAACATACAATTGAATGGTACTGTGGTGTTATTTTCTGACAAAGTATTAAATTAGTGGGAGGCTTAATAAAATGTTGCCAGCGTTTAGCTTTTCTTTTTGTAATTTGACACCCTTCCTTGACAGTTTCATTGAATAAAAGACGATATATAGTTTTATTTATATATTATAACATGACGAACATAACCTAATTGATGTGAAAAAATGGCGTCAAAATGTTAATATCGTAGAATGTATTTCTAATTCATATTGATTTTAGGTAGATATCAAAGTATGAAAGAAAAACGTATTATTTCAATCTACTTATCTTCTTTTGCCGTCGGCATTATTACACTAAAATCTACTCTATTGATTAATATTTTTACCCTCATACGAAATATTAGACCAGTTGTATAACCCTCTTTGTAAATGACTACATTCTTTCTTTACTACTAGAAGGTACTTCCACAAAAGAAACAAAAGACATGCCAATGACGTCACGCACAAAATGAAGGAGATAGATAGTGAAACTAAAGAGGGAACATGTAATTTCTATGAGTATGTATTTTTAAATTATAAACAAAAGACATGCCAATGACGTCACGCACAAAATGAAGGAGATAGATAGGGAAAACAAAAAGAGAACATGTTGTTTCTATGAGTATTTTTCAAATAAGAAACAAAATACATGCCAATGACGTCACGCACAAAATGAAAGAGATAGATAATGAAATCAAAAAGAAAACATGTAATTTCTATGAGTATTTTCAAATAAAAAACAAAAGCCATGCCCATGACGTCACGCACAAAATGAGGGAGATAGCTAATGTAAACAAAAAGAGAACATATAATTTCTGTGAGTGTTTTCGTGTTTTCATATTAGAAACAAAAGACATGCCAATGACGTCACGCACAAAATGAAGGAGATAGATAGGGAAAACAAAAAGAGAACATGTTATTTCTATGAGTATTTTTCAAATAAGAAACAAAATACATGCCAATGACGTCACGCACAAAATGAAAGAGATAGATAATGAAATCAAAAAGAAAACATATAATTTCTATGAGTATTTTCAGGTGTTTTCAAATAAAAAACAAAAGACATGCCAATGACGTCACGCTCAAAATGAGGGAGATAGCTAATGTAAACAAAAAGAGAACATATAATTTCTGTGAGTATTTTCGTGTTTTCATATTAGAAACAAAAGACATGCCAGTGACGTCACGCACAAAATGAGGGAGATAGCTAATGTAATAAAAAAGAGAACATGTAATTTCGGTGAGTATTTTCCTGTATTTTCATATTAGAAACAAAAGACACGCCAATGACGTCACGCACAAAATGAAAGAGATAGATAATTAAATCAAAAAGAGAACATAAATAATTTCTATGAATATTTTCAAATTTATTCCAAACAAAAGTGACGCCACGTGCAAAATAAAAGAGATAGATTTATTTAAATAAGGAAGGAAATAAGATGTTTGTAATAGTATTCCATTTTTGAAATGATTACTTAATAGAAACTGCAGGTTTATTTCAATGTGTTATTATTATAGAAGTTTATTTTGAAAGAAATTAATATGAACATTTTGAACAATTAGTAACCAAAACGTTTTGATACAAATTAATTGAAATTTTATACTCGTGCATTAAGTGCACGTGGAATCTCAGAAAAGAAAAAAACAAATCACAGAACAGCTGCTAAAATAGATAGAAAAGAAACGTAAAAATACACAGACTTAATAAAATATGGACAGCACTAAGTGGAAAAATGTAGTAACATAATAAGCCAGCTGCGTCGTTCAAAGAAAAAATAAATCACATACCTCGCTTTTTCAGATAGAGAGGTTAACAATGACAAGATAATATAATACTTCACCACTTAATACTTTTTTCCAATAAAATCTAGGTTCTGTGAATGCGATTATTACAGGGCATTCGTTTTTCAAAATTATAAATTATTTTATTTTATTTAAAGTTTTGTGTGTGAGGGAATAGAGTTCGCTCGTGCATTTTAACAAAGCCGTGACTGATAATCGGCTTAGACGTAGACGGCGAAATTTTGTGCCGACTGCGCCACATAAAGGAGGGTAATGTGTTTATTAGTCTGTATTTACATGGGTACCTTTGTGGTACTGATTGGACCAAATGCGTGGGTTAATTTTAAATGGGATTAAGTTGAATTTTTATAGGTTTTTCGTGTTATAGTTTTTTTATAGTGTTATAGGTTTCGTGAACAGTGACACCAGTCAGCGAAACACGACGCCGACACTTCATGTACATTAGTATTAGTTGATTATGTTATATTTATTTATAGTATTTTTAAGATATATTGTATAGTATTGTATATGTTTTCTATGGGCCTTGATGCCTGAATTAAATGGATAAATAAATAAGAATTCCGACAGTAAAGATAATTTAAAAAAATAAACAAATAACCAAATTGCGTCAAAAAGAAAGAAACAATTTCTTTTAGAAAAGTCCCTTCAAATGCGATTGTTTCAGTTCCTTATCTAGCGAATAGGTCGAACTGCAAGTGTATAATTTTTTTTTCTGAACCTAATTTACGTGACTGTTACATGGCCATAATTATAATGCTTCCAATGGCTACTGCCACCTTATTAAAAAATGGTCTTAAAAAAGTACCAGCTTTGGTACCAGATTTATACCATTACCTTAAACAAATTTAATGATCCAAATCTAGTACTAAACCTGATATTTTTTAAACTACGTTTTATAATAAGGTGGTTCAAGTCGGTTAAAAATGTAAATCCAACAAAATAGGTCTATTAAAACTCAAAATAAAGGTGTTACCCACTCACCGGTTTCTTCCGCTAAGTATAAGTTCCGAAGAACAGCGAGTTCCGAACAGTTCGAAACCACCCCTTAATTGTGACGCCTGCCACATATCCCACAGTCTGACAGAGCCAGTTGTTAGTACACCTGCAGGAAAAACTGTACACTACACTATTTTCGTGCGTACCTATATTTTTCGTGCGGTTTCTTTCTAATTTATTTTTGATTATATCAAAAAAGTACTTTGTATTAAGATTTTTGTAAAGCGTAATCTTTAAATGAAAATTAATATTAACTAACTGATGATAATATGTTTATTTTGTATAAAACTAAAAACTACAAAATAATTCGGAGCGTTTAAGTTTCTTTACTCTTTTTGGACAAAAAGCTCTACGCTTTCTTTCAAACTTGAATCACCAAGTCAGATGCACTTATTCAAATTAGGCTGACAAATCAGCGCTTTTTGAACGTCAAAACAGCCCACAAAACGCTCACCCTGCAGCACTTTACAGCTAGTTACTTATTTAATATTATCTAAATAGAAGCTTAATTAGGACTTTTTTATATACTTTTTATACATTTTATATTAGCTTTATCTTTAACCAATTTGTCGCTCGACTGTACAGCGCCCCGTCCATTGATTAAAACCAGTGCAGTATCGCAAGTCGCTCCCCAACCTTCTTGAAACGCGGACAGACAACACGTACGTACTTATCATTTGAATAATACATACATATTTTTTAAACTTTTGACTCGTGGCTAATTAGCAGACAAAGTTCAATTGATCACAAGTTTAAGCAACCCTTGGTGCCGTCGAAGCGTGGATGGATGACCATGGTGATGGATGACTTGACATGACATGAAGATTCTACGAAAGATTTTTCTCATTAATTGAAACTTGACGAACTTGAAACTTATAATTAAAACTCACTTCTGTCTTATGATGTTGTGTTTAAGATCCTAAGTTTTAAAGACAATATTGAACTTAGTATCTGCGTTCCGTCGGTCCTTTCATTCATTCGTTCACGAACGGAAAACAAATCATAACAGTCACCTGTTTTACGTGGGCCGTTCCTTATTTGTGTGTGTAAAAGAATATCATCATTACCAGCCTTTTAATCGTCCCATTGCTGGTTCCTGTAATCATACAGAAAAGGGGTTGTCAGTCAAAAATGTTTCGTATTTATAGTGTCCAAATGTGTGAATAAGAATTAGAACAAAAAGCTATGCAGAGCTATTGTTTAGTCGAAAGTCAACTGTGCAACAGATGCATGCAGGCTTTTTCTATAATGTCCGCGAGATGTTGGGATGGGCTTCCAGTCTAATCAGAAGCAGCAGTGAGTATCAAGTGTTTTAGTTAGTCAGTTAAGTGCAATCCGTTACCCCTTGGTGAGACTGGCTGTCAGACCATCTAGCTTCTGACGACCAGTAACGATTATCAAAGATCTTGTATCTGTGATCTTGCAACAATTTAACGTGCCTTCCGAAACATCGTGGAACTCGTCATAACCAGACAGTCACTCAATCACGGACTGACTGCGCCAAGCGTTGCTTAACCTTGCGATGGATCTCTTAGTGATCTTTTAGTGGCTGGCTGTGGCTGGTTATACTGGCTTCCGTCAGCGGTTTCAGTGCTTACTAAGGGAACTACTTTCCGTACCCGGGTAAAAAATTGGCCTATATGTATTATTCTGATGTACCTATAAGCTATTTTAGTGGCAACTTTCATAGAAATCCCTTTAACCATTTGGGCGTGAAGAGGTAACAAACATACACACACAAACTTTCGCATAGAAAGTAAAATTATATCAAATACCTAAAATTAGTTTCAACTTACCGGAAAATAAAGTTGTAACGCATCCTAATACTGACAGAATAGAATAAGCTTTTAATAGGACAAAGAAATGCGTAGTTTTGAAATTTGGCACTTTTTCGGGTGAGAAATGTCTCTTTCCGCTGTGAGTGCAACTGGAGGGAGTGTCGGACTTTTACTATCAATTGTAGGTAATATTTCGCGCTCAAATTGAATTGAAATGTCAGTTGTTGTAGAACTCTGTGTTATTAAATTCCGAAGTTCGGTAACTTAGTAAGGATTGCATTTTACTTGGCTTAAGAAAATGGTGACTTAAAATAACTGTACATTATTTGTATTTTACTAGGTCCAGTACTTTTTAAAGGAAAGATATTACGATTCCTGTATATGGCTTTGCGTACGATTATCAGGAATACGGTAGGCGACAACTAGTCAAATTCAATACTTTTATAGAACTGTCAAAAACGATTACTCTCTATGCAATTTGTATGAAAACACAAACTATGACGTCACAGATTTTTTAAATCAAGCCGTATACTATTTCGATTATATTATCAATAAAAATAAAAAAAATAACAATTTTCGGTTCAAAACGATAAATTAAACTGTCATTATTTTAAGATGTTTTACAAAATGAATATGATAAAGTATTTTATTTTTGACCTAGTCGTCTTCCTTATTATTTAATTAATCATTCGGTATTTGGTTGGTTCCATGCCATACTTTTAAGATATTTTATCTAAAAATGTGTATCATTTCGAGCCGTTTTTGGAATGGATAACTAAAATCAATTTGAGTTTAATATTTCATACACACAAGTCGTAACTAAACTTTAATTTATAAGTCAACTATTATCAACAAAAAAAAAATATATTTTGTTCTATCTACTCGTATTACACTTTGAGCCTGAACTGATTAATACCCATAGACAGTCGTTTCCGTAATCAATCGGTGAAACGACAACTGTCTTCTACAATAAAAAAAATAATTAATTAATATTTTTTCTACGCCTTTACAATACAAGAACTCAATAAAACGTAACCCTCAACCTTTACAATTAATCAATTCCTAACAAGTTCACGCATAATCGCTAGTAGGCAATTTTCACATTAACAATTCCTTACTTCAATGCCATGAGCTTGTAGTAGTCATACTTGAGGAAAATGCATGTGAACCCAGACACGTTTTCCATACGGTAAATGCCTTCCATTCCCACAAAAGAACTGGAATAAAGTTGTTTTCAAGGGGTTAATTGATTGATGTCAGCAGTTGTATGGAGTAATAATATTGTGAAAAGGTCGCGAAATGACTACTACCTGGTTTAAATTGATTAGTCATCAATGATAATCGTTTAATTGGAATTTCAATGAACTTGCATTTATTAATTTCTACATTTAACGCGTTTAACGATTTACAATTTTACTGTACGTAAACTCATTCTGTTTATAATAATACGAAAATTAAATTGACAATTGAAACACATTTTATATTTTTTATGAGTCTTCTAATTTCGCAAAAAACGCGCCATAAGCGCTACATTCAAATTTTAATTTCCATTTAAATATTGCTTTTGGTACAATAACACTGGCTGATGAAACTATTATACCAAAAAGGTTTATAACCTCGTCTCCGACCTCCGTCAAGATTGTACCTATTCTGATTTTTAATCCATCAACGTTAGCTTCAAAACGTCCACTTTGGTAAATATGCCTGCCACATACGATATCCCTCGGGAGACATATTTTATACATCAGTGGAGTAGGCAGTCGATAGTAATTATATTTTGTTTATGCTATGAAAACATGAATAATATACAAGTGATATGCAAGGCAGAGAACACAAACCTTTTTGTTCGCATCCTTGGTGTTTTTAAAATGCACTTAATTAAATATTTTTGGACTTTAGATGTTATGTTTTAATATAATGTATACCTACTCGTATCATTAACCTATGTATGTTTATAAAATATTTGATTCACATGTCTTTAAGTAAAATATGTTGGGCTAAAGAACAATGTTTTAAATTGCATTTTTTTATCTGCATAAATAAGTCTGCATAAATTACATCTGTAATACGAACCTTTATTACTAATATCATAACTTAATTAAGTATTTTGGGTATTCGATACACAATCCTTCAGAAATTCACTTTTATAATAGAAATCTCCATTGCTATAAGTAATAACTATTGCATTTCTTTGCAGGCTAGGCATGCAGCTGCCTAAAGAGCTGAAGTATGCTGCGATTGCGGGCGGGGTGGCGGTGTTCGGCCTCATCTTCGGATGGGTCTTATTCCCAACTATCCTGAAGAGTCAGCTTAAGAAGGTGAACTAGCTCTTAGCGCCTTAGGCATATGGTTCTTTTTTGATTAGATGTGATAAACCTAAGCTCTTATAGTACCGTATATGATTCTTAATAGTAATAATAGGATTTTTGTGCCGTGAAGACATGAGGGAAAATGAACATGAACTTTTTAATAGCATTTCGTTTCGAAAATCGGTAATGGTTATGAAGGCCACCATTTTTTTTTCGTATAGCATAAAAAAGTGTTATAGAAAAGATAAAGCACTCTTAAAAAAAAATAAAAAAGGGTTGTAATCCTTACTTATATAATATCAAAAATGCGAAAGTAACTCTGTCTGTCTGTCGCTCTTTCACCTAAAGCACTGAGTCCATTAAAATTAAATTTGGTACATATACTGTCTAGAGTCTTATAAAGCATATAGGTTATCCTAAACACATGGGTGGAACCACAGTAAACAGGTAGCATCACAATAAAAAGATACTCCTAACCTTTACGTACTTTAACATATAACTCTCGACCTCTGTTGAGATTTGTCTCAGACCGCGTTAGGGTCAAGGCCAAAGCGTTATAATAAAGGACTTGTTTATTCGATAATGCGTCTCATCTGTCAACTTGCCAAAGTCTCAAGCCTACTGAAAAGCCTTTAATTTGTTATCCAATAAATAGACGGAGGCTTACATAGGAAGGGGCTAAGGGCTATGTCAGATTAGCGGCTCTTTTCTGTGGCTTTCGCACTTATACGTACGGGCAACATTGCTTGCTACAAATTATTTAAAGCTCATGGATACTCCGGCAGCGTGTTCACTTAACCGAGTTATACAGGCTCATACAAGATGCACGTTTGCAAAATATCGTTCGCGCGCGCGCATCTATAAAACCCGCTTGCTTGACAAATGTCAACTATGTGAGGAATCGAAATACTACTAACAATATAAATGCGAGATTTATTCTGTCTGTCTGCCAAGCTTACACTCTAGATACATAGACTAGAGTCTGAAAAAAGACACGGGCTACTTTTCGACAGAAATTTGACAGATTGTAGTAACTTGATGTCTGCAGGCTTAGCATGGCGATTCTATATCTATTATGTCAAGAAAAGACAAAGCTCTTTCTGTCAATGTCAACATGTCTTCTGCCCGAGCATGGCGCGACCTGACAACTCGCATATAATCACTTGTAGCTTTATGTCAATCGAAGAAAAGAAAAATTTCTTCAAAAAATGTCAAAAGAAATCTTACGTCAATCTGTCACTTTTCTGTTATTATATTCAATCTCCGATAGACAAAACTTGTTTCTACGGTTGCCATACTAAGCCTACTGTAGAACTTGTTTAGTTTTTATTTATTAACTTGAGATTTCTCATGCAAGCGCGTTTTTAATGTGCTTTAATTTTTTTATTTAGATTTTTTTTTTGGTGAAGTATTTAATAATTGCTCTATACTAGGTGTTCATTTATTATTTTAGAAGTAAAAGTATTACCTGAGTTAAAAAAATTATAATTCTTCTTTGTTCAGGAAATGGCTCTGTCCAAGAAGACTGACGTCCGTAAGATGTGGGAGAAGATTCCATTCCCGTTGGACTTCAAGGTGTACATTTTCAACTTCACCAATGCTGAAGAGGTTCAGAAGGGAGCCATTCCTATACTGAAGGAAGTTGGGCCTTATCATTTTGAGTAAGTTTTCTGTAATAAATCGTGGTGGCCTAGTGGGAGCCGTAGTATCCTTGTGGTTGAAGCATCCACCTCTTTATTTCGAGTGTCGATTCCTAGTCAGGCAAGTGCCAATTTTATGTTCTTTGCAAGTTTATGTAGACACTATTCTTGACTTGACACGACACCAATAACTGTGCAAAAGTAAAAGAAAACATCTGAAAGAAACCTGGACTTTAAAATCTAAATCCACGGAAAGCAACAATATTACTTTGACCAATCACACTAAAACACAGAAAATATTGGAGTTTTTAACAAAACTATTTTCAATATACTGTATCCGGAACCGCTTTTAAAACAACTTTATACAACTGTTCACAGCGTCAGATAGAACATTTTATACTCAGTGTTCTTTGTTGTGAAGTATCAATAGGGAAAATAAAAAATTCAACTTATGTGACTTCTCAGTCCGTAACGTAGGTACGCAATACCCTGCCTTTCAAAGTATCACTTTTGTAGCCACTTGTTTCTCTGAATATTTAAAGACAGCTTCGACACCATTGGATAAAAAGGATACAGCCTTCCTTCATGAATGGGCTTTTTAACACTAAAATATTTTTTCAAACCTTACCAGAACTACTTACCTGAGATTAATACATTAAATAAAAAAGGCCAGCTTTTCCTATTTTGGGGTCGGCTTCCAGTCTAACCAGACGCAGCTGAATATTTACTGCCTATCTTACCTCCACAACTTAGTTTTCTGAGCAACCTGACACCTCGTAGTAAGACTTTCTAGTGTCTGACTACCCGTAACGACTTCCAAAGATGTATAAATGATAGCCGGCGCGACCCACCCGTTTAAAGCGCCTTTCGAAACACGGAGGAACTGGCAACTGAAAAGATCCACGGTTGGGCTGCACCAAGCTTTGCTATAAGCGATTTCTTTTTATAAACGATCGACCTGTGCGGATCTTACTTAGCCACGAGCCCCTGCACCACTGTTCAGCTTTTTGATAATAGGCATGTAGTTTACAAGATATCTACATGAAAGGTTATAAATTCTACTGCATAATGAAGTAATAAAACCTGCATTACCATACATAAGTTAATTGAGAACATTTACGCAAATTATTGCGCTATCCGTCTATAATTCATGCTAAACACTTGCAATTAACCGACTGTCAATAAAGGAAGGACTTGTTAATAACACAGTATTATATTCACATAACAAATACAAATAGTACTCTTTAGTAATTATACTATTACTGGATCCGCTGTTTGTGCCCTTTTGTAAGCAATTTAGTTATTATGTGCACGCAATAATGTGTTCTGTGATCACTTTTTACAGGACAGTTCATTTCTAGTGTTAATACTATTTTCATACATATGAAAAGGATCTGTATTTATATGTTTTTGTCTGTCTCTTTGTCTGTTCGTCTATCTCTGCTATAAACTTAAAAGTAATGAACTATTTTTCGTGCCGTTTACACAAATAAACCGACGCCTTAGAGTTAAAACCTCGTACTTAATTGTAAAAGATGTATTTTTCTAAAGAAATATAGGATGTCCTTTACTTCGTTATCTTCAAGAGCAAAATGCATTCCCAATGTTTTCTCTCTAAGACGATACGAGGAAGATATAGAGATTCATTGACGTCAGTACATCAAGCTACCCGAAACTGTCAAATCTTCCCAATGAACTTTGAACCATATACCTCGGCAATAAAGTTGAAAATCTATTAAGGAATTTTGACAGATCGTAGCAGCTTTGCACGCTGGCCTGTACAGTAAATATTCACAGATACCCATAGTTAAGTTATAAAATTATACATATATTTTAATTTGTAAGCTAAGTTGCTCAGGGGTATTATCTATTCCAGAATAACCTTCAGTTAGAAACTTTCACACTATAATAAACACCTACATGAATAAAGTTTTATGACCACAAACAGTAGGCGTTCTCCAAATTCTAAATAACTAATAAAGCTGAAATGCTTGTTGTTTCTATTGAACGTGCTTTTCAAAATATGTATATTGAAGTTGGATATGAAAAAGTTCGAAAATGATTGTTTCCGTCATGCGAAGTTAAATTGGGTTCCTCTATATAGAATTTTTGTCGCCTTGGACCAACAAGATAGTGTTCATACCTTTGCAAAAAGTATCATAATACGGGTATATAACATGAATGTCAGCGGCAATTTCTATCTGAATTTCATATAGCGAGTGCATTTTTTTTCAATTGTAAGCACACATTTGCTTCTTCTTTTAATGACGGTGTATGTGGTTGAAAATTGAGCACGCTTGCGTAAAAGTAACTTATTCACTCTTGACTCGAAGACTCCAATAGTCTAGTTATCTGGGCACAGAGTTCCCAAAAGTAAGTACATCTACAGTGTAATGCATTATTTCATTCATGACTAGCTATTTCCCGCATCGGGATAAAATATCAAGCTATAGGCCATAGAACTAACAAGTTTCGTAGAAATCTTCATTCAGCTGTTTGGGTGTGAAGAAGTATCAACCATACACTTTCGCCTGTATAATAAACCCAGCTGCAGTAACTACCACGGTTTCGATGGGAAAGAAATCTGTATTTTGCAAGTCATATAATTTACCTTGACATATCAAAGTATAGGCATAATATATTACCTAGTGTTTTAAAACAACGGACTATTAGTGCAAATTATAAAGCACACTCTAATATTCTTGATAAGAGATTGCATATTTTATAAAACGATCGATCGATATTGGTGAATTTTTAAAGATCTTTCTCTACGTTGAATATTACCTACGCTTGATAATGCTTCTAGTCTCTACGAGTCTCTTCTACGAGTGTTATCCGAAAGCACGTCAAACATTTATTTTCTTTGAGAACGGCTATGGATCGGAAATTTTTACAACTTATTAACAATACTTTTGATAAATTTGTAGTAGGTTAGTAGATAGAATTTTCAACAAAACTGTGTATTCTACTGTAACTTAATTGAAGTCCCAAAAATAGCGAGCATTTGTTCGTCTTTTACAGTTTTTCTGAACAATCTGAGACTTAATTTGGTGTCAAATAGTTTTGGCTCTGAAAACTGATTTGTCCTATCTGGGACATACTATATGGGGCTAGACACCTAAATATAAATGGATTTGGATAGCTTAATAAAATTTTTGGGCGACAATATACAATATAAACTTTATACAAAAGGGACTAATAGGTGTAAAAAAAAATGAAAGCACTCTAGTGTCAGATTTGATTCAAAATTGCCATTTGTCCTCAGTGAATGGAAAGAGAAGGTGGAGGTAGAGGACCATGAAGAAGATGACACAATAACGTACAAGAAACGCGACGTATTCTACTTCAACCCTGAGATGTCTGGGCCGGGCCTGACTGGCGAGGAGATTGTGGTCATACCCCACATTTTCATGCTGGTAAATACTTTCAAGGAACGCTTTTCTATAAAAAATCCTCATGATTTGAATGCTACAAAATTGGGATACAACTGCCTTTCATTTGGGATATTCTTAGAGGCTAAGAGGATTCTCACCCAACCTACACTGCATTCACTCTAGATGGGAGTGAATAACCCCCTAAATCCGTTTAAACACTACCGCTAAAATACAAACTCTTTTATCACATTTATAATATTAGTATGTATAGACCATGTTGTCTTCCAGGGCATGGCGTTAACAGTCGCTCGAGACAAGCCAGCGATGTTAAACATGGTTGGAAAGGCCATGAACGGAATCTTCGATGATCCTCCTGACATATTCCTGAGGGTCAAAGCCTTAGACATACTGTTCAGAGGCATGATCATCAACTGTGCGAGGACTGAGTTTGCTCCAAAAGCAACATGTACCGCCTTGAAGAAGGAAGGCGTCAGTGGACTGGTTTTGGAACCGAATAACCAGTTTCGATTCTCTATTTTTGGAACGGTATGTTAGTTACTTTGAAAACTACATACAGGTATCAAGAAAATGATAAGCAGCTCATTATCCCCTCTTTTTTCTTCTTCCTTGACTGAACCAAATGCAGTTATTTTTGCTGAGCTCTTATCTACATATAATATTATACATACAGAACTGAATTCCTATCTCATATGGTCACGCCATCACTCCTGAACGGCTGGACCGTGTTCCTTTCTTTGTGCGAAAGAAAAAAAAACAGGACAGCATCTATCGGGTCATCTTCTCAATTATTAATTATCAATTAGGCTTTAAGATAATGCTAACCATCAAGATGGCTCCACGTATCCTTACCTATTCAACATATTTTTATTCATTAGCGAAACAACACGATAGACCCTCATGTAATCACAGTGAAAAGAGGCATCAAGAATGTTATGGATGTCGGCCAAGTGGTAGCTGTCGATGGCAAAACAGAGCAGAAAATATGGAGAGACTCCTGCAATGAGTACCAGGGAACTGATGGCACTGTGTTCCCGCCTTTCAAGCAAGAGACCGATCGGATCGAGTCTTTTTCTACTGATTTGTGCAGGTATGTAAAATTTTTGATCTGATCATCGTGTCCTGCTAATGCAGGTATAACATGGGGTATTCTGTAGATATGACTTTCCTTAATGACCTTTATTACTAAAAGCAATGCCGTCCAATGTCCAACGTTTGAGTGTTTCGACTGACTCTTGCGCCTTTTTTAAAAGCATAGCACTCTCGCCAATCTGTAATCAGTTCTTATATCGTTCGGTGCCTGCAAATCATGATCAATACATTGTTATTATGATTACTTAACATTCGTTGTGAAATTATTAAATTAATATAATTATATTCAATGTCTTCTATTTACTTCCAAATTCGCACGATTGAACAAAGTTTTTCCATCATTTGTAGTTTTTATTTAACTATGTACGTTAAATTGTATTGACCTACTTTTTTGTCACACAAATTGTGTAAAAGAAACATTGGGGTTTACTTACTAGCGACAAAATGTCTATCCTTATTTGTTTTCTTGCTTTGCGTAGGTGCGTAGTCCGTCCTTATTTACCACTAGCGTCCGCCAGCGTTTTCGCCCGCGTTCCGTAGGAAATATTCCGCGCACCCGGATAAAAGCCCAGTAGCCAATAGGCTTCCTCGATAAATGGGCTATGTATAACCGAAATATTTTTTTAAATCGGGCCAATATTTCCTGCGATTATCACGCCCTCAGCTTTATAATATTAGTATAGATTTTGGAAATGTTTTTAAAATCGAATAAAATAATTATATCCTATATTAGACACGAATAACTTTTATAGAGTATTTTGTATTCACACCAAGAAAAAAATGGTCTTTCAAGTCGATTATCCGTACTTATATTTCATGTTCAGCAGCTTGGTTCTTTGAAACATTATATAGTTGGTAATCCATCATTCACTTATCTTAGACAGTAGACGCTAGCATCGTATGCTAATACTAGTCGTGTGCCACATGAATCCGAAGAGTCTGACATTATCTATAATATCCCTGTCTGCTTTGAAAGAAACGAAGTGAAATTTCGAACGAAAATAAAAGAAATACGACAATTTTATTTTTTCATATAAGGACTCTTAGTTTTTTTTTTAATTGTTAAAATTTCTTTTTTGGGGGGAACTTATCAAATCAGCTGAGGGTGCAACCGGAGGAACTGTCCAAGTTTTATTGGCTAAAACCCACACACGAATGACAAAACGTAGTTTTAAAAAGAACAAGACCATTTTAGAACATTACCTTTTTTCAAGAAGATGGTTTAAAGCTAGCACTAAAGGCGGTCCTTCACTTTTTATACGGTTGAAAATGTTCTTTCTGGAGGTCTATATTTTCTACACCTTTCAATATTCGGTATTTTTCCCAGATTCTTCAAACCATGGTATCAAAAGAAGACATCTTATCGGGGCATCAAAACCAACCGCTACATCGCCAACATCGGAGACTTTGCCAATGACCCAGAACTCAACTGTTTCTGTCCCAAACCTGACACGTGCCCTCCAAAAGGCCTCATGGATCTGGCACCGTGTATGAAAGCACCAATGTTTGCCTCCATGCCACATTTCTTGGACAGCGACCCTGCGTTACTCAGCAAAGTAAAAGGCCTCAACCCTGATGTCAGTCAACATGGAATTGAGATTGATTATGAGCCGGTTTGTTACTATTTACTTTGCACTATAGTACTGTAGCTCATTTTATAGAGCACTCTAAAGTTTGAGCCAAGAAGTTCGTTGTTCGCAAAGTTGGTGCCATTTTGCGCAGTAATTTGACACATAAATAGTCTTTATTTTAAACAAAAGTTTATACATGATGTAAGTAAGTATTATGAAAGTACTTCGTTCTATGGTATACGATACATATCGATATTTTTGATAATGATAAATATGCTTGGACATTCGGCGGGGCTAAAATCAGAGACGCGACACTGTCTCGCGCGTGGAGCACTGAGCGAAGGATATTTTGCATGATTGTGATGCTTATTTTTTTCTGTGACCTCTCTTCATGACCTATGGTAATACATTTTATTTTCTTTCAGTATTTAATATCTAGGTATAATATGATAAGGGTAAATATTTTTCAGATAACTGGAACACCGTTGGTAGCTAAACAAAGGATCCAATTCAATATCCAGCTGCTTAAATCTGATAAACTGGACCTATTCAAGGATCTGTCTGGAGATATTGTTCCATTATTTTGGATTGATGAGGTAACTTCTCTCTTTATTGCTTTTATTATACTAATTCCATGAGTATTTGGTATATCACTGAACAGGTGTTGTACTGAGACACTACTTCTTCTTTTTGCCCTGTTCCCAAGTTATTTGGGTTTATTTGGGTCGGCGCAACATATTTTCAGCTTTCCGTCGTTAGCCATCATACACATATTCACTCCCTTCTTAATCATGTCGTCCTTCAGGCAATCAATCTACTTCTTCCTTTGTTTTACCTCTAGCTCTCTATCCATACAACACAATCTTTGCAGCATGCGTTCAGTACCTTCTCATGACATTCCCATACCACGACAAACCCTTACCTCTGATCTTAATTACACAATCCTGCATTTAATAAAATCATATTTCCGTGTTTTATAATTCGTATGCAACTATTAAAGGCGTCGAAGAATACTAACATAATATGTACATAATCCATGGTAAATCCCCAGGGTTTGGCTCTGAACAAAACCTTCGTGAACATGCTGAAGCATCAGCTATTTATACCGAAGCGTGTGGTGGGGGTACTGCGCTGGTGGATGGTCTCTTTCGGAAGTCTTGGAGCCGTCATCGGTATAGTTTTCCATTTCAGAGGTAAGAATATATTACTGGATAGTAAAGAGACACATCGCGATTATACTTGGACAACTTTGTATACTAAAGTATGGTTGTACGTCTGTTACTCATTCACCAGGAAACTACCTCTTTGGTTGCAGTGTTTGTAAGTGACTGCCTTAAACGGGGTCTCGGGTTCAAATCCTGAGTCAGATCGAAATCATTTTGTGGGTTTTAGAGACTTTCGTAAACCTCGCTGTTAAGTAGATTCAGGTGAAACCACGGCTAATAGTTAGAGCTGACGAAAAACAAACCAACTACACAACAACTATACCACAACAATATAGTAAGCCAAAATATTATTGCGCCAATACTAGAAAACTTCACAAGTGTATTGGAACCGAAGCATTTCATAATAATACTTAAATAGAGAATACATCTTCAAAAATATCTTCATTCAAACTTCTAAAAACTTGGAAGAAGTTTTGCACAATAATTTACAACTACAACTTCTAATTCGCGCAAGTAGCATTAAGTTTTAATACGAATACCTAACTGTATTAAATTTTATATCATTCATAAACATCAATTTTCCGAGAAACAAAAGTAGAAACTAACTTGTTTACAAATACGTTTATAGAGTTATGTTTTAGTTAATAATAAATTACCTGTATTAAAACGTTATTCTCTGAAGACAATCTTTAATTGGCTTCTAAATATAGCAATTTTCTAGATTTTTCCTCTGTGAATTTTAAGGCTTAAAATTATAGGTATCACGTTCTGGTATAGATCTTGCCAAATATGTTGTCGTCACGGAACATATCCCGAGTCTTTGCGCAGAAACTATTTTCAGGTATCAGCGGGTGACCGGGGTGTATCGATGACATGCGCGTACTTGTGCTCTGAATTTAGTTGCGAACCGCCATTTATTAGGAATATTTTTCTCTATTCATTTAAATTCTCTCTCCGCTTAAATTCTTTAATTAATTTAATTGCTTAGTTCAATCGATGCTTTGGCTTAGATGGCGCCTGACAGCTAAGCGTGAGCAATATGATTTATTTTGCTAAGAGTTTTTATCCAGTTACAATCCCTTTATTGTTATAATTAGTTGAAACGTTCAGTCCAAAGTAATACCTACCTTATTCCATGTTCATAGATCACATAATGCGTCTTGCAGTGTCCGGAGACACCAAGGTTTCGAAGGTGACTCCTGAGGAGCCAGAACAGAAGGACATTAGCGTCATCGGCCAGGCCCAAGAGCCCGCTAAGGTAAACATATAATCAAACATTGGACGACTCCTGAACTTTCTCATAGTGTGGAGTCGTCGGTATGGGATCGCCCATAGGGGTTTGTGGCTGCAAACCTTCAGGTTTCTTGTTAGACATAGAAGGGTTTAAATTCATAAAAAACCTACATACTTTAATTTACTCATCTAATTTTACAAGAGTTCTGTTTTTTCTTCAGTAGCCTATTAATATTTTCAGCGGTAAAGTTTTAAAAAGACTTAGATTAAAAAAGCATTTTAAAATCTTAATACTCATTTCTAAACAATTGTTTTACGAAGTCAAACATAATACCTAATATAAGATTTAAATAAAGTTTTTGGTTTGAATTGCTTAAACTTCGAAGAATTTAATGTTTATTTTATTTATTATATTGTAAGTAGTTATATTGTTTCATACATATAATTCTAGTCATTATTGTTGCATTTATTAAATGTTAGTTAATCAATTCGCACGAGCTTTTAGAATTTAGATAGACTTTATGTAATAACTGATAGAAATATTTAAACAAGAAAATCACGTCTTTTTTTTCATGATGTTTCTGTAGGAAGTTAGTCATTATCATTTTTAGAGCTAAGAAAATAGTACATGTAATTTTTCATTTAAATATATTATTTTTTTCATTTCAATGACGTGTGTTTCATTTACTTCTGCTTGGTAATTAATGTATTAAATCTGGTAGAATGATATTATTATTTTTTAATATTAATTAATAATAATAATTAATTTATTTAATGATGCTACAAAGGCTCCACTACTATTAAATGAGTAAAAAAATGTTTTAAAACTTTTATATATATTTAATATATTTTTTTAATAAAAATATGTCATAAGTTACACCGATGAGCAAAAATGTGGTACTGTTACGGGGTGGGTCAAAATAGGCTTTTTTAAAAAAATAATACTTGCGTAGAAATAGAAAAAAGAGTTTAATTAATATAATTCACAAAGAAAGCCTATTGTCCGCGACGACGTTCAATTCCACACTAAAAATAATAATGTAAAATTTCTAAGTTATTGCAATGTGCTGAGTCGATGGAAAAAATGTAGGATGCACGTGTTGCAGCGTCAGTTGTTTATTATAATATTCTTATTAATGTTATTTTATATATAACAGCCCCCCGGATAAAATGGAGCATCTGGGAGAAAAGATGCGAAATTAAAATTTACGAGATGGTTGAACGTCGTTTCGGACTTACAAACAATAGTAATTATAGCGATAGTACATAATTAATAGTTAATACAATAATAAAATAAAAACATCTTGACACAATTAAATTACTCTAAATTATCATGACATTGGTAATAATTAAAGAAAAATAATAAGGACATCAAGTTTAAATTCTAATTAATTTTTGATACTAGAAGATTACGCTTAATTGGCGTTGGACTTGACATTGACGTGTAAGTCTCATCGGCTACGCCATTTTCATTTAAGACAGATAATTCAACAGAAGGTTGACGAGTTTCGGTAATTCTCTTAGTGTTACATTGGTTAAATATCTGTATGCAACAATGATTTTTCGATTTTGAACAAAGATATCTTCTGATTCTGTAAAACAGGTATATAAGGAATACAATGAAAAATACATAAGAAATAGACATATAATGAGTGCCATATTTTTGGAAATGATCAGGACTTTCAAGGCTGTCTAAATCCTTTTCAAAGGAATCTAAGTGTAAACTAGCTTGTAATAGAGAATCCAAATTAGTTACATCATTTAGTTTTAAATACGGCAATCTGGTAAGTGTTTTGTTGACCCTACTTTTATCACAACAATCATCTTCTATAAGGTTAAAGTTAGAGACAATTTGCGAGCTTACATTGAGAACAGCATTTGATTGTGGCACGAATTGTAGGGTTTTATAGAAAGCTTTACAGGATTTCGGTATAGACAGTATGCCCGTGCCAAACAAAGTTTCATCAAAATTATTTCCATCATTTTCACACGATATATGACACTTGCCAGGCTCAGACAGAACGAAAATCCAATTATTGTTATTTATTTTATGAAATACCTGTACTGACCCTTTTATTAGCTTAATTTCACAAGAACTCGGTAACTTATTTACTACTTCCGAAATTAAGATCGTCTCACAGATAGGATTAACAACACTTGAAAAAACACTTTCTAACTCACACACATGGAATTTATTCGGAATCACTTTGCACTGATTTACACTACGCAACAATGAATAGAACATATGATCGACTGTTATTGCTAGGTACGGATGAGTGGGAGCGACAAGTGCAAATGTATCGGGTTGCGATACGTCATATGGGACAGGCATCGGAATCACGCGGTATAAGGAATATGTCTGCGGAAGGACGAGCGGGATTTTAACGACGATAATTATTTTGTTGTTATGAAAATAAGAAATTATTTTTGAAATATCGATTAGTTCATGAATGTTTTGTAACGACAAGGATACCGGGAGTTCGTAATACCTTGGCATGTTATTCCTATTTTGTTCAAGTTCGTTGTATAATTGGTGTGGACTTAATATAGTCGGATGCAATATGTTCATCTTGCTAAACAAAATTGCGTTATTGATATCTTCTATATCAAATGATAATGAAATAATGATACTTTCAAGAGCACTTAATAGCGAATTAGTATTTGACTTGATTTCTAGTTTGTCATTAGAATTGGAAATAAGTTGTAGTCCTTTATCAATTACCTCAAGATTTTTATTAAGACGTTTTTCATTTTCGTTTAGTCTAGAAATAGAGTTATTGAATGTAGTAATAGTTGATTTAATGACATGGGTGTTATCCCTCATTAAGTGGGCTAATTGTTTTTCATCCATTTGTACTTTGTCAATGGCATCGGAAAATTTAAGAGCATCTTCCGCGTCCAGAGTGCCGAAAAAGGTTTTTAATAAAGATCCGCCGGCGTCAATGAGGCCGCGTTTGTATCTTTTATTACTATTGACCAAGTACGAGACAGAGGAATACTTTTTAACATTATTATCGTGTTGATTTTGTAATGCTGATAACGAATTTAAACAATCCTGTTGGATTTTGGAAGAACTGTAATCTCTGCAGTAAGTATTGACTCTAGAAAATAATGATTCAACAATAGTAAAGTGAGAATGTATTCTACTAATATCTAAATAAGTTATAACGTTCCAGTTATCATTGGTGAATTTCAAGTTGTTAACTTTATCGAAGTACAGGCCTGGACTGGTAGTTATAGGTGTCACGATCTGATGACACGAAGTTGATGAACCAAAGTGCCTGTAAAGATAAAGTCAAGTGATAGCATCATCTAACGCCAACTTTATTTCGTCATAATGATGACGTACGTGTCTACGATTTATTAATAAGGTGACGGTGTGATTACCGTTTATTTTAATTATTTTAAAAGGGCCTTTCCACACCGGGGATAAGGCTTTGTTTTGCTTGTGGTGACATTTGAGATAGACTGAGTCACCAATGTTATACGTAACAGGCTTAGCGTGGGAATCGTAAACACGTTTAGACCTTTCTTTAGATAGTTGAATATTTTGCAGTGCTTTTTGCCTGCTATAATATAATCTATGATTTAGTAATCTGACATAATCCGTGTAAGTGTTATTCTCTAAAGTGTCTATAGATTTAGGAATATGTGGCTTGAAACCGAATAACAGTTCGAATGGTGAATAATTGGTAGTCGAGTGAACATTTGAATTATAAGAAAACATAGCTGTGTTTAAATATAAGTCCCACGTGTGGGCATTTTCGTTTACAAACGGCCTTAAATATTCTTTAAGGGTGGCATGGCTCCTCTCTAGGGCGCCGCAAGTTTGAGGATGATAAGGCGAGGCTAGAATGTGTTTTATTCCGAATAGCTTTGTAAGCTGTTTAATGACCTCGGACGTAAAATTAGTGCCTTGGTCAGTGATTATCATTTTAGGAATTCCGAGATGTGATATAAAGTGAACTAATTTTTTGGCGGTTTCTTCCGCTGAGCAGGTTAACAAGGGGTAGGCTTGTGAATATTTTGTAAGGTCATCCTGTATAGTAAGAATAAATTTGTATTTAAATTCGTAGGTCTCTGGAAGAGGACCAACAATATCGAGGAATATCTTTTCGAGCGGTTTTGTTGCTGTAGAAGTAATGATCATAGGCGCGCGATGAATTTGACGCAGTGGTTTATTAATCTGGCAGGATTTGCAGTTTTTTATGTAGTCTTCGATGTCCTGCCGCATATTTTTCCACCAGTACATGGACTTTATCCTTTCAAACATACGTGATACGCCAGGGTGACCGGCCGTTGGGAGGTCGTGATTGTCACGAAGTATCTTTTCGACTTCCGCAGGAGTAGGGAATAGAATAGAGTTTTTATAGATATTTACTTTAATGCCAGTACCCTGGAATACGTAGCCTATAATATTGTAAATTTTTGTGTAAGAAAGTTTGGAGAAAGGGTCAGAGAAATCCGAAATTGCAACTTCTTTTTCTTCTAAATACCAGTATTTGACCATATCTCTATATTCGACTAATAGTCTAAAAATATCCTTATATGACATTTCATCGTAGTGATGAACCCGCACGAATAAATGAGTGAACAAATGCTTATCGTTAGAAGTGCTGTATAAGGTGTAAAGTTCACGTTCAATGTCACGAACGCTAGGTTCACTCGTAGATAAGTCTATAATGTCCTTGCAATAAGGGACAGAGTCGTCTAGATCGATCGAGGTAGGATATGCAATTAACTTGCACTTGGCCTTCAACAGTGATTCGTTGTATTCTTGAATGTTAGTATCAAAACCAAAGTTAGGCTGTCTATATAGTTTTAAGTATTTTTCATAGGTATCTGACGAACAAGGCGAAGGATTGTTAAATGGCGAACTTGAAGAATTAGAATCTGGAGGATTCGGGATAATTGAAGTTGGTGACTCATTTTCGATAGCGCATACCGGGTGATTTAAATCGTTATCGGAATCTTGTAATGGGAAACGCGACAGGGCGTCTGCGTTGCAATTTAATTTACCTTGTTTATGAACTATTTCGTAGTTATATTCTTCTAATTTTAAGCGCCATCGTATTAGTCTAGAACCGGGGTCCTTGACATTGAATAGCCAGACCAAGGGTTTGTGATCAGTGACGATTTTGAACTTATAGCCGAACAAATAGGGACGAAACGTTTTAACACCGAACAGGATGGCCAAGAGCTCTTTCTCGGTTGTCGAGTAATTGCCCTCGGCTTTGTTTAATGTTCGTGATGCGTAGGCGATAGGCTTATCTTTGCCTATTTCTCCTTGAGATAGTATAGCGCCTACGGCGTAGTTGGAAGCATCCGTAGTCAGCAGAAACGGCTGAGAAAAATCTGGATATTGCAATAGAGGCGCCGTTGTTAATTTATGTTTCAGTATATTAAAAGCATTCTCTTGATCTGCTGACCATATAAAAGAAACGTCCTTTTTTAGAAGGGAAGTTAAAGGTTTTGTAATCTTAGAGAAGTTTTCGATAAATCGCCTATAATAGCCGACTAGGCCTAGGAAAGATTTTATATCTTTTGGATTTTTAGGAGTTGGAAATTGAGTGACGGCCTTGATTTTATCTGGATTAGGATAAACACCTTTATCGGTAATAATATGACCTAAATAGGCTACTTCGCGTCGTAAGAACTCGCATTTTGCGGGCTGCAATTTGAGATTGTATTGTCGAAATCTATCGAATATTAGTTTGAGCTTATCGATATGTGATTGGAGATTTTGGCTATAGATAATGCAGTCATCTAAATATATATAACAGTGAAGGCCTTGAAGGCCAGAGAGTACAGTATTCATAAGTTTTTGGAACGTAGCTGGTGCATTTTTTAAGCCAAAGGGCATTCTTGTGAATTCATAATGCCCGGATATTTCGTTACCTACAACAGTGAAGCCGGTTTTGGATGCGTCCTTGGGATTTAGTTTGATTTGATGAAAGCCACTTACGAGGTCTAAAGTGCTGAAATATTTTGAGTGTCCCAGTTGGTCTAGGATGTCGGTGATCAACGGAATAGGATAAATTTCGGTGACTGTTGCGTCATTTAATTTCCTATAATCAATGACCAACCTCCATTTCTGTTTACCCGTAGAATCTACTTTCTTGGGCACTACCCAAATTGGGGCGCTCCAGGGCGATTTGGACGGACGAATAATATTTTGATCAAGCATACTTTTAATTTGGGATTCGACTTCACCCTTGTGGCACTCGGGAAAGCGATAAGATTTTACGTGAATTGGATTAGCGTTACCGGTGTTTATGGAGTGCTCTATAGCATTGGTATGTGTCAATGGCTCGCCCTCAAGGTAGAAAATATCTGTGTAATCTGAACAACACTCTAAGAGCACCTTTGTCTCTTCGGGATTGAGGTGTTCAGTACGAATAAGATCTAAGACTTGTTGCGATCTGTCATTTGTGATATTGAAAAGGTTATTTACGTTTTGATAGTCTCTATTACTGATAGACGGTGATGAAACAACTTCGGGCTCGAAAGGAAGTAAATGAACATAGTAATCTTTAAATACAATTTCCGACTCAGTAGTATTGAGCACCGAAATATTGATACAGTGATTGGACTTAACTGTAGTAATACAGTTTGCTAAGTAGACTCCCTCTGAGTATATATGATCAAGGACTAGAGCATCTTTCATATGCTTTAACTCCTCTAAGGAGTTTGATACAGGGCATTCAACTATTATCTCAGAGCGAGGTGGAATGACGTAGACTGGACGGTCGAAGTTTAGCGGTATAAGATGACCTTGAATAAGTAAAGAATTTTGGGAGTATTTTACATCGCAATCGAGTTTCCTTAAGAAGTCGTTGCCTAGAATACCGTCGTAGTTAAGTCTAATCCTATCACTAACAGCGTTAAGTATATAGCTAAAATAGAATTTAGATTTAGTAGGGAAAGTGTACTCGAAATCGATTTGGAATGACCCCAGAGTTTCGTAGGTGGAGTCGTCTTCACTCAGACCCTTGAGCTTGATTTTATCATTTGATAAATGCGGGGTTGTAACGAAGTTTTGTAGTTTCACGATGCTAACACTGGCCCCAGTGTCAATTAGAAAACAGAGAGGCTTTTTCGAATAATTGGTATTTAGAAATACGTAAGGAAGGGCTACATTATAAGTTTTAATTTCGTGAATCGGAATGCTTTTATGCTCTTCCGACTGACTCAACGAAGCAGAGATTCCTTGCGGAATATGTTGAGATGCATTTAGTTTATGGTGGTCTCCGTTTTGGGGCTGGTTACCCTGTTGTATGACCGACGAAGATTGTAATGACCGACCTTCGGTTTGGGGCTGGTTACCCTGTTGCATGATCGGGTGCGAAAGGTCTCCGTTTTGGGGCTGGTTACCCTGTTGTATGACCTCTGAAAATTGTAATGACCGACCTTCGGTTTGGGGCTGGTTACCCTGTTGCATGATCGGGTGCGAAAGGTCTCCGTTTTGGGGCTGGTTACCCTGTTGTATGACCTCTGAAAATTGTAATGACCGACCTTCGGTTTGGGGCTGGTTACCCTGTTGCATGATCGGATGTAAAAGGTCTCCATTTTGGGGCTGGTTACCCTGTTGTATGACCGATGAAAATTGTAATGACCGACCTTCAGTTTGGGGCTGATTACCCTGTTGCATGATCGGATGTAAATTTGATTTTGTAAATTTAGTAGATTTAGTGAAAGAATTTGTAGAATTAGTAATTAATGATTTTGTATTGCGAAATTGTAATGTGCCTTTTTCACGGTCGGGCATAGTGCGGCACGAAAACGACGCCCGACTTCCTAGTTTAAATCAGCGTTTTCCGCTCCGTCCCACGATTCTACGGAATCGGGTAACATCGCGATATTGTGTTGAGTTGCAGAATAACTGGAATCGGATTGTTTCTTTAAATTATTATGTTTTCGTTTGTAACATTGCGAAATATCATGTCCGGGGTTTTTGCAATATCTACATGTTATAACGCCTTGTGGTCTGTTAAATTGGTGAGATTCGTTTCTTGGAGATTGAGACTGGAGCTGTGAAATGCGCTTTCTATTTAGGCATTCACTCTCTAGGTGTCCCGACTTTTTGCAGAATTTGCAATGTTTAGTCATTTTCGCGGAAAAATTGAGGGTGAAGTTTCGTATTTTTTCTTCTTCAATGGCTATATTTATAGCCTCATTAAGGTTTTTAGGGTTGCGACACCTCACCATGTTGCTAAGCCCCGGATTAAGACCAAAGTTGAAAGTGTAGAGGGCTAGATCCTCCGTCATTGCAATCCTTCCCGACAGGTCCTTCTTAGTAGTGAGAGAGTTGTGTATTTCTGTTTGCATGTCTGTTAAACATGTTTCTAAACGTAATGCGAATTGCGATACTGATTCGTTGGGCTGCTGTTTACACGACTGCAGCTCAAAGAATAAGTGACTATAATGTTTCCTCTCTCCAAAGTTCTGACGCAGGAATGATTGCAATGATTCAAAATCTTCAAAGATTTTATTAGAGCAAGCTATTTGGGCTTTGTCTCGTAGTTTGGACAAGATATATTTTAAGATTAACTTTTTTTGGCTCTCTGAAGCGAGATTTAGTGCATTTTGGCAGTTTGTTAAGAATGCCGGTAAAGTTTCACGATCTCCTCGGTATATATCGATAAAATCACATAAAATTTTAAGAGGATATTGTTCACTAAGCGATATTTCGGTCTTAGACATTTTCAAAGGTAGTTAGATTTAGGATTAGGTAAAATTGGATCGCAATAGAAGTTGTAAGATATTGAACTTAAAAGAAATAAGATTAGGTAAATTTGTTTTATAGTTTTATATTAAGATAGAGATTTTGAAATTGTAGGATTAGGAATTATCTGAAATAGAAATAGGATTAGCAATAACAAGCGATAAGGTATTCTACTCACAGCAGCACGGCGAGTAGGAGTGTGGCGTACATCGCAGTCTTCGTAGAGTTGAACAGGTGAGTTGAACACACTAGGCACCGGCCCAGTGATGGCTGCACGACCGAACGGTGATGGAGGTCAGCGAGGAACACGTCAGCGAGGGCGACAGAGGCGTCGGCGACGTAATAGGTCAGCAATGATGAGCTGACGAGACTCAACCCCCAGGTCGGGAAAGTTCTAAACACCAGAGTTCGATATGAAGGAGTCACGGCAATGCTCGAGTCAGAGTTCGGAGACTTTTATGTGAGATCACGGCACAGTGATCAGGGACAAACAGAGTTCAGGGACTTCACGATGTCCATATAGTCACTTCACACGAACTGAATTTGTAGACACAGAGTTTGGACTATCACACGCGTAACACGCAATGGACTACCAGCACGATCGATACTGGTATCCCACTTCTGACACCACTGTTACGGGGTGGGTCAAAATAGGCTTTTTTAAAAAAATAATACTTGCGTAGAAATAGAAAAAAGAGTTTAATTAATATAATTCACAAAGAAAGCCTATTGTCCGCGACGACGTTCAATTCCACACTAAAAATAATAATGTAAAATTTCTAAGTTATTGCAATGTGCTGAGTCGATGGAAAAAATGTAGGATGCACGTGTTGCAGCGTCAGTTGTTTATTATAATATTCTTATTAATGTTATTTTATATATAACAGTACCTTACTCTAAGGAAATAAAAAGTGCAGACGCCAGCACATCAAGCTACTACAATCTGTCAAACCTCCTTAATAGAAATTCAAGCATATATGGTTCAAAGGTTATTGGGAAAATTAAACAGTTTAGCTTGATGTGCTGGTGTCTGTACAAAAATCTTAAACTAAGCATATTTACAATGTTTACACAAATCAAACTTAATTAATGGTAACTTTGATTGGTAACTATACAAAATACAAAAGGTGAAAAAAAAAATTGGGAACATAAAACAAGATATTAGAATCTATGCTCTAAAACCCGCCGCATCTGTTAGTGTTATATTTTGGTAAAAAATAAATATCCAAACAGTCTATAAAAATACGTGTAGATATGTATACGAATAAATCGCTTCTAAGTTTGTAAAAAGTCGTTCAAATATATGTACTTTAAAAAACAGTCATCATATCTTAGCTTATTATGTATAATACTAATAATCTTAATTTTTGTCTTTCCACCCAAAATATCCTAAATGGGAACCAAGACTAACTTTAATATCACTTTTATATGTACATAATTGTTTTATAGTAATGTTGATACCGATCACATACATCTCAATCTTTACAAAACCATCTTTCCAAAATCACGAAAGCTAAAGCTATCTATAACAATCTCATTTAATTCCATCTTTTCTCTCTTTCATTTCAACATTAAGGGCCAGTTTCACCGGTTGCTCATAAGTTCCAGATAGTTTATCTAACAGAATCATACAAATTCTGTACCATTTTTTAATTTATCTGGTAGATAGTGGCTATTCGTAACCTGTGAAACTGGTCCTAAAACATACAATTTATAAATAACTTAATTTGTAGGTTACAATTTCTTTTTCGCCATCGCCGCTTGAGTTAACAACTTTGAACTTGACAATAAATTATTTGATTTTCCCAACAGTTTATGCATCTGTCGCTTCTGTACATAATTTACTAATCTGTTGAAACCTAACCTTAAACCGTACGATACGAGCGCGAAGACAGTTATTAGCACTGAAACGAGTAGTAGGAAGACGTCCAAAGAATAGTAAGTGAAGAAGCTCATGTCCTTTGCTGGGGATTGTAAATGATAAGCTCCTTTATGCCTTATTACATATTCTGTCCAATAGATGGCTCTTTCTAAAGGAGTTTCCTTTTGGTCTCTTAGAAGAACTTGCCTTTTCTTGACCTCTACTTTATATCTAGGTTCTGTAATCACTTCTAGGATAGCTTTGTACAATTTCTCAGGGGTTAGGTGTTGTAGGTCAAGTTTTTTGGCGTAACCATCAATTTCTGCTTTGGCGGCATTTGAGTCGTGGTCGCAGAAGATGGGAATGGTGACTATTGGAACTCCGTGGTAGACTGTCTCGAACATACTAAGAAGGCCACCGTGGGTGACGAATGCTTTGATTTTTGGGTGACCTGAAAAGATAAAATAAATTCCACATTATTATTTTTGAGTTGGAAATAATTGCAATTGCACCTAAAGATGAGGTCTTTTTTGCAGTGGGAAATCGTCAAATGACACTTCCCGCTGTGGGCGCAGCCGGAGGGAGTTTTACTAGTTTTAGACACTTTTACTAACTAAAACCCATATTTGTTCCTTCTGGAGGTCTTTTTATACCGGGCCGCGGTAACTCCGCAGCCCCGGCAGGTGACGACAAGATCTCAAACGAACATTTTTGATTGTTCGCATGAAGTGAATGCTGTCCCATACTTAATCCATCCACAGATTTGTTGGAGTGTCTGTTTCACCTCTATAACCTGACATAAAGTTCGAAACACAAAATGTAAAAGCATCGACCTCGACACAAAACTAATTACATACGAAAACTAATGACTTGTTCATAAATATTGACGAGCTCTTAAATCTATTAGATATGCACAAACGTCTGAACTTTTAGATTTCGGTTTGTTTCGACCAGAATTTAAGTGACATTCATGACTGATCAACTTTGAGATAGTTAAGTTAATGTTTAAGTATTTTACTAGCATTTCGTGATTTTAATGTACCTAATGAAAAAATGATGGCATCCAGGCCGATTGTCGGCTACGGCGGCCGTTCTCATTTATGGAGATCAGCCAGCTGCGCAGGACATATTATAGTGCACAAGCATTCGCGCAGATACAGGTGCACTCTCTATTCCCTCACTCTCATAGTCCGATGGGACGGCAATCCGACACGACCGGAGAGAGATCAGGCGCAGGACCGACATTTACGTGCTCTCCGATGCACGGGTGAATCACTCACCAACTTCCAGACTCCAGGCTGCTTTGTGAAAGTTTCTCAAAACCCACAAAGCGATTTCGGCCCGACCCGGGATTCGACCCCGAGACCCCGTGCACAGCAGTCGCGCCTTGCGACCACTAGACCAACGAGGCAATGAAAAAATAACGATTATAAATATGTATTTATTTATTTTTACACTAAATACAGATGCTAGCACATCAAGCTACTACAATCTTTGAAATTACCTTAAACCAATAAAAACCAATAAATTCCTTAACCATACCAAATTTGTAATTTTCGCGTAGCTTGATGTGCTTGCGTATGTACAAAAGCAGACTTGGCGCCTTAGGTGATTTCTAGCAGTCTACCCTTGATTGTAGAGATGACTAGAGTAGTCAGCACTGGTAGGTGTTACACTTTATTGTGGTAATTCAAGTAAGGATGAGGACGAGGAAAACCTCAAAATAGGTCCAACAGACTTTAAAAATCACGTCAATAACTTCGATTAGAAATCTTAACGCTGGATTGCCGTTTATGATAGTATTTACTGAACTTATCGTCATCAGTAACAACGGCTTGCGGTGCACCGCAATCTAACAAATGACTACACGGTTTATCGTGACCAGCGGTAATGGCCAGCTTCAAATCGATGGCATACAAAAATTAGACTTATAATTAAAATGGTAGGGTTCATTATTGTTTGACATTGGAGGTAAGTTCAAGGCTAAATTTGGGAGTTTCTAGAAAGCAGTTTTTTTAAATGAAATGGTTTTTTTTGGCTTTCCTCTTATTTGATAGGCCCCATTCGTCCCTGATGGACAATTGTTACAATATAGAAACAAAGATGGCAATCTAAACTTTAACCAAAAAATAAAACAGCAAAGTTATCCAAAACTATCAATGCTTTGATTGGAATAGTTTTATAAAAGATTAGATTCTTTTCTTCAATATTTTTTTAGTTCTATCTAGAAATACGAGTAGGTAAGATTCAAGAAGATATTTTGATAAGAATTGTTGGGAACTATATCTCTAGATATTCTCTAAAGAGGTCATGATGTTCAGATTCCTAATTTCCATTATTAAGTTCCAAAAAAGCACATCATCTCAATTAGAATGTTCATACTATATTGAAGTACTTTTGGGCACAAATCCATCAAATATAGATAGATTTCCGAATATTTTTTTTGTTCGGAAAGATTATTACACAAACCAACCTAAATTTCTTAAAAAAAACCATTCTTCCTTTATCTACATTAAAATCAGACCTCATCGGAATCTAGAATGTTCGTCCAAACCTCTCAAGTAAACCTCTTCTTTAAAGACGAAAATACTTACCAAGCAAATCCTGTTGGGGTAGCCATTTATACAGCCTAATATTCGAAGGCATATCAGTCATATTCTGTTCAGCATCCTGCTTCCACAACACCCTTTGTGGTAGTCTTCCTAAAGCCTCCACTAGAAGACGGTGGGCTGTTAGAGGCATCTTCGTAGTCCTCACTGACGACCCCATGGACACGTAGACGAAGCCTGTTTCACCAGCTCCCGAGATCCATTCTTCAATTTCCTGGAAGATGGACAGGATTTTATTTAAGGATCAGATGTTGGTTATTTTGTGTTTCTCAGAAAAATGTTTTAAAGGTTTTGAAGAATAAGTTTTAAACTTTCAGATTTATTTACATTTAAATTTTTTCGTTAAGGTTTAAGGCGGGGTAGTCCCAGCGAAATAGGTATTTGCCGCTACCAAGAGTTGCCCGTGATTGCCGTCAAGCGAGCCGCGCGCTTACGTCGCCGGGGGTGAACTCACATGAACTCAAAGCCCCGAAAAATGTGTCGCAATGTGTGCAAAGGCAGAAGTACAACTTAATTTATTATTTTTATTTATAAGTAGTTATCTATGTACGAAATGTTAAATTTTATTTAGCGGTTTTGCGCGTATCATCTGTAGTCTAGATCACGAAATAAAAACATTTTGTTTACAAAAATATTTACCACCACATTAATATTATTTTATTGTAGGTATAGAGTAAATTGTATTATTTATTAGGTATTGGTTAACTGTCGTTATTTTCGTTACCTATCATGTGTCTTAGCCAGTCCTAAATAAATGACTGAATACAAAACGACGGAGTTGAACATTCAACTGTGCAGTGGGTAGGTAGCTAGGTACCTAATATTTAGGCGCATTAGTTTGTAAATTTCCAACACAAAATGACCACGCATTGTATAGATTTCCCGTATAACGAGCGCTCCACATGAACTGGTTTGTGGTCGTGCGTAGGTCAGATATAAACCAACAGATACCTACCCACAGTTGTTTTATTACTCACATAGGTAATACATAGGAAATAGAAATATCACTAAGTAGGTAAGTAAATAGTTTTAGGTCAAAGACTTGTTGTGGTGGGTATGTAGGTACCTAAAATTCTCTGAAGAAAATAAACCATTATAGTTTTTTGCGCGCGTGAATTCTTTATTTACATTACCATAGGGCTTAGAGTAGCAAATTCAACGGTTTTAGACATAAATATTGGCATAATTCGCATGGTAGGTAGTACTATCTAGGTAACTAGATACCTATGTATGTACCCTACTTAGTAAAGTGAAGCAATAAAATGAATTAAAAATAATAATTATGTAGGTACAGTGTGTTATCAAATCATTTTTACCCGTATTATAGACAATTTTGTTTTTTTTAGAGTTGCCCATTTTGTTAACTTAAAATCTATACATATAATAAAATCGTAGAAAAGTCAAAATTGAATATTTTTTTAAAAGAATAATTGGTCTCAAATCTAAATCTAAAATCGATATCGAAGCCAAAAATATAGTTTTCTGAATTTTTGTTTGTTTGTCTGTATGTATGTCCTAGATAATCTCAAAAAGTACTGAACGAATTTGCTTCAAATTCGGCATGAATATAACTAAAAGTTCGGGTCAACATATAGGCTATATATTATTACACTATCACTACGGTGGGGAGGGGGGTAAATGTGTAATCCTAATGCCCACCCGGACGACGTCGCGGGCAACAGCTTGTATATAATAAAAACGAATACTAAAATACTAATATCAATAATATGAAATGAAAACCTAAAAAACTTTTTACAACAAAATAGAAACCGACTTCACAAATCACTAATAAGTAAAAAATAATCCTTTCGTCATAGCTCTAGCAGTCGATGTCTCGAGGCTGTCATTTAGTTCGACACCGATTTTTTTTTTTACTTTTTAGTGTTTTGTAAAGTCGGTTTCCAATTTAAAAAAAAAGGATATTTTCTGCTTTTTAGTTTCCTAGTAAAAAATTAAAGAAATCTACTTTCACACTTCCTTTTCGTACTTATCATCAGCCTCGAGGTTCCAGTGCCATCACTCATAACCCATGATAGTATGAATGCAACTGGTTACACCGATAAAGCCTTCATCAACACGAATAAAATAAGCCCAAACACTATGTGGCTGCTATCAACCATTAAGGAGTTCCCTAAACTGTACTGCACCTGCATCACGGACCTTGCAGTGGCAGACATTACCTATCACGGCGTAAACATCTTGTCAACAGAAAAAAATAAGTCCAAACACTATGGTGCTGCTATCAACCATTAAGGAGTTCCCTAAACTGTACTGCACCTGCATCACGGACCTTGCAGTTGAGGTCGTCACCCATCTCGCTGTAAAGATCTTGCCAACACGAATTAAATAAGCCCAAACTAGAGATAGTTAAGATGTACCGTTGAGGAGTTCCCTCGATCCTCTGTAGTCTCCATCATCAGTTTTGCCCTAAACCTCCGTAATATTGCAGTCTCATCAGATACACACATAAGTATCAAGTTTTTACAACATGCTTGCCTACAATTTTCAAGAGATGCCCTCGATTTGTCAGGGTTTCCACCACCAGGTCCTGACCTGATGACAAATGGGACCAAATAACAAGCATGCACTTACAAATAAAAAAAGAATTTTTGAAATCGGTCCAGGCGTCTTTGAGAAATCGAGTAACAAACATAAAAAAAAATCATACAGCCGAATTGAAAACATCCTCTTTTTTTGAAGTCGGTTGAAAAAAAAAGGATTTATAAAATATTTTTGACACGGCCAAGACGTAGGTATTTTGTTACTTACGTCACACAACTTAGCGGGATGGCTGGCGCGGCGCTCTCGCAAAAATTGGCATACGTCCGACCTCCAAGGCGTTCCGCTCGGGACTAAATGACACGACGCGCGCGAGTTGCGGAATGAAAACACTAGATTTTGGGATAAGTGGGATAGGAACTTTGATGTTTCTCGTTTTGGATACTAGCTCATATCATATTTTTTACGACCTTTATTATGGTATATTTTTTATTGTTTTAATCCTAATACAGCTCAAATGAAATGATTATTAGATTATAATTTAGTCTTGTCTTTGCGATTTAATTGGATGCAGTAAAGTGCACGTAATCGTGTATCGGAATGCGCGTTACCCTAGATCGAAGGGTGAACTATGCAATATATTTTTTTCAATATTTTAATCCGTGTTATTAACGAGTAAAACACCATAAAAAACTACGAATTTCACGCCCACCCCGCCTTAAAGGATTTATCTACGTCATAGCCATCTTTGTCATGCACTAAAATCGGGGTACAAGTACATACGTAAGCACATCAAGCTCCTTATAATATGTCAAATTTCCTTAAAAGATTTTCAACTTTATTGCTGAAGCATGTTATGGTTCGAAGTTGATTGGGAAATTTGCAGTTTGTAGTAGCTTAATGTGCGGCGTGTGTACAATATTTCGATGGCAACACATTGCGGAAAATAATTAGTATTTAATAATTGAGAAGCCAATGTTACATTAGTTTTCTTTCTATCTAGAAAGTCGTATTAAACTATCCACTAGCTGTTATAAAATTCTTTCGAAACTCCGAACAAATATAACTCCTGGCAGTACCGGGGGACTGGGACTTAAAGTGTGACTGACAGATACACACATAAACTTTTAGGTTACTTCGTACAAAAGGAGAATTCGTTCTGTATTTCACCGACGGACCCAGATCAAGGATTTGTAACCTCTAAGGCTTATATGGCTCGTTTTCGAGAAACTAGGTTAGAAAAATAAATCAGTTGCATTATATCTGTACTAATATTATAAAGTAGATGAGTTTGTTTGGTTGGTTGAACGAGCTAATCTCAGAAACAATGGGTGCGATTTCAAAAAAAAAATTCAGTGTTAGATAGCCCATTTATCGAGTAAGGCTATAGGCTACTTTTTTTCCGGGTAAGCGGAGTCGCTCTTACGGGACGCGGATGAAACCGCTCGCAGAAGCTAGTTTCTTATATGAATATCACCACAGTAATGTCATAAATTATTTGAATTTTAAATAACACAAATAGTACTTCTTTTAACTGAACAACTGCAATAGATGTTAAGGCTTTTGAACGTGGCTTTTTAGAAGTAACTCCAGCTCATACCTATAAACACTAGTCACATGGTCGCCATACGATTCGAACGACTAGACCCAGAATAGCAATTTGCAATCAAAATACACACAGCACTAGTAATTGAGTTCTAAACTACCGTCTAAATATGACATCACACGTGTCTTCAATTGCAGAAATCTCGAATGTAATTTATGTTCGGAATACCTTATGAGAAAGTTGGTTTGTATCACCATGTTAGGCTTTGGTCACACGAGAAATAGCGCAATGTAATATTTGTAAAATTCCTTATATGTGTGTGTATTATAACATCTTCGTCATCAGCCTTTCTATCGTCCAACTGCAGGGTACAGGTCTCCTCTTATACGGAGATACGGAGAAGGAATGAGCGTTAATAACAACGCTTGCTCAATTCGAGTTTGGTGATATCAGACTTAATAGTCCAGGTTTCGTCGAGATGTTTTCTTTCACCTTTAATCGTATTAGAACAATATTAAAGCAATGATGTTCCTGTCCTTCAAAGACAATGTTTTTGTCGTCTAAGAAAATGTTTTTGACGATCTATGTATAAACAAAATATTTTCATATTACACGTGCAAATGGAATTTGAATCAATAACAAATGACCATAGGTTCGCTATCTAGTTCTCATTCGTTCTATTTGCAGCGGCAAGCTCACAGTATTTGCTCTGTGTGCACAAAGCTTAACTACGTCTGTGTGGGTGTCGAACTACTCATAAGCTGCTCCTTTCAAGGAACAGCATACTGGTAACCATTATCTATACATATAATAAAACAGTAAAAAAACCGTGTCTGTACATTTAATATATTGATAAAAATAATTACTGAGGGGGGTTTAGAAACAGCAATAGAACACGAATCCAAAAAAAAAAATTGTGTCTGTTTGTCTGTATGTCTGTTTGTCTGTTTGTTTGTACGCGCTAATCTTCGGAACTACTGGACAGATTTGAATGATTCTTTTTTTGTTGTATAGGTGGTAGGTCGGGGCAACATATAGGCTATAAATTATCTTGGAAATTTGAACACCTGATGCAGAACAGCAACAGATCAGCTTAACTATAAGAGGTAGAGTAATGCTGCCATAGCAAAAACTGTTCCACGTGATGAGCATTTTCTGCTGCGAGATAAAATTTGAAGATCTAGAACACCTGTTATGGAACTCTAAGAGCCCAGCTACACCATCAAACATATGTATAGGACTGATGTCTTAGCAAAAGTTGTTCGGTCTGATAGGCATTTCCGGTTGACTGATAAAAATCTAAGATCAGACACGTCTTGCATTGCCTCGCAAATCTTAGACGTTCTCGGAAAGATAATCACGCTTGACTTCTCAGCGTATCTACGCATCTGCTTCTAAGTGACTAGAGACAAGTAAGCGACAATTTGCCGATACAGAATCATGCTTGACTCCTATAAACCTAATGCGCGACTAATTGCTAAGTTACAACTGTTGTGGAATTCCAGGCGCCCAGCTACATTATAAAGATAAAGATAAAGATAAAGATATTTATTCGCCAAGGATATGGTACAAAAGTTGGTAACAATTAATTTAGATCAAGCACATCCGCCTCTATTAGAGACATACGAATATTTGCAATTTATGCGAAAACACTATTACATACTATTATTACAAACTATTACAATGTTTATAAAATAAAAAAAGTTACATTAAACTTATTTACTTACTAATAATAGTACTTACTTATTAATATGAATCTTTTCTATTTCTATTGTAATTACAATCAAAAAGTTCCTTCAATGTATAAAAATTTTTTTCAAGCAACCATTTCTTTAGCAACTTCCTAAATAGCCGTAATGGTTGTTCTCTTATTATCTTAGGTATATGGTTATAAATTTTGATTGACATCATATAACTGTTCTTATAATGGAGAGCGCTTCTACAAGGTAATTTTTTTAGTTTTGTTGGATCCCTTTGTAAAAATTTACTATCTTCACTGACCTTGGAAAAGAAGTGTTCGTGTTTTCTGACAAACATACATATTTCCATTATGTATAGGGATACTAATGTTAAAACCCTAAGTCTTTTAAATATTGGTTTGCAACTTTCGAGTGGATGGGTGCCAGTTATTGCTCGTATGCATTTCTTTTGGGCAATAAAGGCTCTCTGGGTATGTGTGGAGTTACCCCATACAAGTAGTCCATATCTGAGAACAGAGCTAACATAACCGTGATAAGCACTGAGCGCTGCGCCTTGACTAGCTGCGATGCGCAGTTGTTTCAGCGCATATACAAATCTATTTAGTTTATTACATATATTATCTATGTGTATTCCCCAGTTACAGTTATTATCTAATATTAAGCCTAAAAATTTTATGGTATAGCATCTATGAATGACGTTTTAACAAAACTGTTCAATTTGAGGCATTCCAAAAATGAAAGACCTGAAGCGTCTCGAATCAGGTCCCCGGGCTCTTAGAATTCGATATCAGACGTTCCAAATCTTCGATTTTGACAGCCCTGTAGTCGCTGGCTTAAGCGACTGGATCTGCGTACGAAGTCGCGGGCAGAAGCTAGTTCTAAAAATATAACCAAGATACTCGGGATATTAGTATTTTACGTAGAACTGGTGAATCTTCACAACCCAATTACTAGTAAGAACGTGCTTATCCCAGATTACTTTATAGACTTCTGGGTACTGATTACCATAGAGACAAAATTCGTAAGACTGATTCAGACAACACGAGTTTTATATATCGATCGATAATGTTAATTGGACTGAGAGGACTGTCAAATTCTTACTGAATAAAACCCACATCGTTTCTTCTGGAGGTCTTTGTGTACCAGGGCCGTGGTAAGTCTTGCGAACAACCCGCAGCCCCAGCAGAACAACACAGATCCCCGGCAGTGCAGCCTTACCTATCAATAAATAAAAACTTAAATAGCTTACCGGATCCAATATCTTCGCCTCCTTGCAGTGAATGCACGCCACCTCAGCAACATTCGGCAGGTAAGGCCTTGGGTACGACACCGAATAGTGTCCATTTTGCAAAATAAAGCTGACGTTCTTCGCCATATCGTAGACATGAGGCATTTGCTGGCCAAAGTTTCTCCTCAAAACTCCTTGGAGTATCTGCATACTAAACGCATGAAAAGGCAGGATTGCGAGGTGGAAGGCTGCATTAAGAGCCCTGTCTATTATCCCCATGTTATCCGTAAAGCCTTTACCAAAGAATGGGGTGACGGAGTATGGAGCAGGACTACCAGAATTGCTCAAAGGCATGGTGTAGAAGCCCACAGTGTTGATGTACATGAAGGGAACTTTGAGTTTGTAGACGATGCCTAGAGCGCACTCGGGGTATGTCCCGTCTAAGATGACGAGATCGAAAGTCCTTCCTGATCTGAGGAAGGACCTCGTCTCTGGATCACTGAGGAATGCGTCGCAGGCCTGCAACAAATAATTGTCAATATAACAACCAATCATTAATGAACACAATCAATATTGCTGTTGACGTAAGGAAATCATGTTCTCAAAATGTAACCGTACAATATTATACTATTTATATTGTGACACTAACATCTGGATCCCAAGGGAATTTCTGCATGGATAAATATGGATATTATAGATTAAACATTACTATAAGTTATTCTGATATAAGCTACATATATTACTGCCAATGTTTAATCCAAATCCATTGCGTAGTTTGCGCGTTGTAGAGTACCAAACAGTCTAACATACATCCACACGTTCTTAAAAACTTTACACTATTACTACACTTCGCAACCGGCTTTACCCTGGTTCCCGAAGGAACAATTTCTTACACCCAGAAAAAACTTAACCTGAATGGTATTCTGAAGCTATAAGCTATATTACTGCCGTTTGCTTTACACTCACACATAAACTATCACCTTTATAATATTAGTGTAATAAATTAGGATATACGTAAGATTTGACTTTTTTCTTTAGTCTTTCAGCAAAGTAATAACAACGACCATACCTGCTTTGTAAAAAGTCAAAGTCTCACGACACGGTTCCAAGTTAGCCATTGAAACCAACAAAGGAAAGAAAACTGAATAAAAATCTCCAATTTATTTATAAAATAAACAATTGAACAACACAGACTTATATAGAAGCATCTCCAAAGTATCTTTGTTGTGGAATAATGAGAAACAAATTAGCAGTAAAACAATTTGTGAGCTTAAATGCAATTAAGTTCCACTCAATTTTAATGCACTCAACGAAATTAATGAAACGAAAGCAAATGTTATATAAAAATAAAACCTTTTATCACATTTAAGACAGCCCCTTTGATAAAAACTTTTATCGGTGTGTCTAAATGCCTTTTTAAATGTGATAAACAAAGGAATACAATTTTTAATTATACCAAAGATATATTGAAAGCCTTATTAAGGTGGGTATTTTGAACATTAAGGACGAGATCGCGTAGTAGTAAGTGAATCTGCCTGCCACACCGAAGGTCGCGGATTCGATTCCCGCATAAGTCAAACATATATGTGCATAACACGGTCGTTTTGTAAATATGTATATGTAATAATTAGTAAGTATGGATATAGAAATATTTATATCGATTTAAATGTATGTTTTATATTGCAATTCATTTAAAATTTGGGGATAGTAAAGCTATATATTTGGGGATAGCCCAACAGTAACTAAAATTCGAATCAGAAAAGAAGTTTCGTAGCCTATTGAATTAAAAAAAAAAAACAAACAATTAAACCTTTCCTCCTTATAATAGTAGTATAGACATATAAGAAACGCAGGTACCTCATAGCCATATCGGAGAATATCCTTGACAGGCATTTGATCCTCGCCTCTCATGCGAGCGCCCACCAGGTCGAAGGACATGTAGTTCCTCACGTAGGTGACCAGACCCTCAGGAGCGATCTCCTCTAGACCCGTGATGTGGAAGTCAGCTGGGAATGCGCTGATAAAAGTGATATTGTGATCTCTGGAAGAAACGAGAAGATTTCTTTTACAAATTTAGAAGATTATTTTAGTTTTCATAGTAAACAGTAGTAGTTCTTAGGACAAACAGCAGAGAAGAGGTGGTATTTACTATTAATTATGGCTTTATAAGTTTATTAATATATCTGTAATATTTGAACTCCTTATTTGATTATAAAAAAAAAACTCTTAAAATTTGTAATTGGCATTAAACAGGATTAGCAATAGGCATTTTACTGCCAATTACGACTTTAAGAGCTTTTCTTAAGCCCTTGATATTTGTTTTTTATTCGGATTAAAGATTTACTCGTTTTTTTTTAAGTTGCCCTGTAAAACATTCACCATGGCGGATATTTCTTTAAATTTAGAGCCGGTAAACAAACTTCTCCCAATGAAACATAGATGGTTTTTAGTCAGTAAAAGACTAACACTTTCGCTCCCTCATAGAGGAACATAGGATAACCTTTGAATACCTACAGATTTTTTAAAGCGGCAACCTTCTGAACTACAATTTTCTTATAAAGAGGTAGATCATATGAAAAATTTGGTAAAAATAAAAGTAAGACACCGATATGTTATCGATGACTCGATAATCAAACCCTCACCTTCTGATAAGTCCTCTCGCCAGCTCCCAGAAAGGCATCTTGTGTGACTTGGTGCCGCCCATGGTGACCATGAGGATGTCGCTGCCGCAAGCCGTTGCCAGCAGTAGCGGCAGGCAGAGGAACGGCCATCGCGACCTATGCTGAGAACAAGACGGTATTTTGGTTAATACGATAATATATTACTTTGATATTATATTATTCGGAAGCTGCAGAATACAGATTTAAAATGAGCCTAGAAACTTTAGGTATCAATTAAAATATATCCGATATAATTTTTATTCATCGTGGATATTTTCATATTGTCGTATCTACATCTATTTAAGGAGCTACCAAACATTTATAAGAGTATTTTGTTTAGATAATAAAGAACATATTTAATTATTTTTATAAATTTGATAAAAATTTACTACTTATACGAGCTATACTATGTATGAGCTACGAAACAAATAAAATACTATTTTTTTTATTTGTCTTTTTTCTCGTCTCTTAAGTGTAAAAGACGTAACTTTACAGAAGAAAGATAAAGGATATATTTTGAGACGTTATAAAAGTCCAATGATTTATCTGCACATGAATGTAGTAGATACAGGTATTATAAAATGTCTGTGAGTTCGATATACATATACAGTCATTAGATGAGAAACGCAACAAAATAAATTAGAACACAAATTCATATACGAGGTTTCCATTCTAAGACGAAGAATATTATGTAGTTGTAAAATTTCAACTCGGGGTGGAGTTGACTTGTCCCATATGCCAGCAATTCCTCTGGCAGCCATTCGTTTTAAAGCTAAACTCAGTAATACAACAGCAAATAGTTTTAACTTCTGGTTCTGAAGTTAACATACGTTAAGTTTTAATTGAGTTTGCTTCATCAAGGATTTACTTTAGTACTGCATGCATTATTTCCTCGAATGTAGTTTTAGGTCTTAAATGTTTTAATTCTAAGACTAGTTCACGCTCACACACCGCGAACGTCAACTAGTAAAATATGTACGTACCTATTTGAAAATGTATACTGATAAAAAAAACTGAAGTGTGTTTTGTTTACTTAAACTCGTCACTCTCAGTATTACTGGTCCAATTTTTTGACAAAATTTTAGAAAAAATTTCACGATCCTGTTAGCGCAATGGTAACCACGCCGGTCTACCGGGTCCGATTCCCAGTACAGTCGACTTTTGTGTGATGAATTTGAAAAAATAATTGAACGTCAGATAGCTCATTAATTTATCGAACAAGTTTATAGGTAACTTTTAATCCGGTTGCGTGAAGAAGTTTCCACGGGACACGGGTAAAACCGCTGGTGGAAGCTAGCGTTATGTAAGAAAAACATAACACTTCTTTTAGAGGGTAGTGTAGTAAAAACAGTGGAAGACAAAAACACACAATGGGTTATTATGGCCTTAAAACCGTTTAGGAAATATAAATAAATTAGATATCTATAGAAAATATTCGCAAAATTGAATAAACTGAATTTCCAACTAATTGGTAAAGAGAAAATAATGTATTTCGGTAATAATTTTTCATATTCACATTTAATATCTGGATTGGGATCAAGAGCGATCCCATTATAAATAAATAAATAAAAAAAAATATATTCAAAATCAGCTTTCTCTTACTGTATAGTATTGACCATTCTAACACAGGAATGGATACAAATGGCTTCCAAGAATACGTGTACACACTCTTGGCAACTTAACCTTTGTCTATTTTCATTGACAATTTGCACAAAATCGATATAACTATTTAATCGATTGGAGGTTTCTCCTATTCGTTGAATTTCATAAACACTATCATCGACGTCTATATGATACCTTTCTAATATTAATAAATACTTATGTACCTACAGACGCCAGCACATCAGGCTACTACAATCTGTCATATTTCCTCAATAGATTCTCAACTTTATCGCTAAAGCATTATGGTTCAAAGTTGAATGGGAAAATTTTACAGTTTCGGGGAGCCTGATGTGCTGGCGTCTGTACATATCTGTACTTCTATCTAACTGCATGATCATAATAATGATGAGGACCACAGCTGAACTGATCCGGTGAACTCTGTGCAGCGCTATTGTCAGTCATTTTTTTTACTATTCTTTACGAAAGGAAAAGGAACCCTATAAAAATATAACTACATCTATGGAGTGGGTTACATGTTTGTGCATCTAGTTTTAAGGATTTTCTTGTATTTTTGTTAGCATGCAATTGTTTTTTTTGTCTCCAATAAAAAAAACATATTATTTTCTCGATTTCACCCTGTAGTTAGTTATACTATTAAGCAAATATACTATTAATATTAGAACACCTTTTACATACGGTCGGTTAGCCCCAAAGACCAACAAACATGATCATCACACAAATATTGACCGTACCGGGAATCCAGCCGAGGACCCTACGTCCGGCAGTCCGGCAGTGCGCCAACTAGGTCGTCAGATAGATAGTAATAATCATGTCAAGAGTAAACAACAATTACATTCCCACGATGCTGACGTATGCACACATAAGGCTTCCTCACACGTAATACTTAACTACCTAAGGTAAATAAATACCTTTGCTACAAAACCAGTCAACTCGTTAACTGTACATAATTTCGAATTAATACTAGCAATAATAATTTAAGAATAGCTTTATAATATTATGATTAGTATAAATACCGTTTCCCGGATAAGTGCCAGTAAATCTTTATTAGGTTCGTCAGATATTCCAATACGGTACTTGACAAGTAGTCAAAATTCAATACTCTTATTGAACTGAATAATATCTGAAAAATATCTTAATTTGGTAAAGCATCGTAAAATAATGTCACTTTCATTTATCCTTTTGAAAGAAAAACTATATTATGATTTTTTTATTAATAATTTAAGTAGAAGAAGTATATGGCTTGATGAGAAAAAAATGTGAGAATGCAATCGTTTTTGACAGTTCAATAAAAATATTGAACTTTGACTACTCGTCAATTACCCTATTTGTATGAAGATAAGAACAATGACGTCCCATTTTTCACATCAAGCTGCATACTTATTTTGCTTATTTTATCATCAAAAAAATCCAAACAGATTTTCCTTCAAAACTACATATAAATAAAAGTGGCATTATTGTAAGATTTACCAAATGGGTATCATAAAGTGTTTTATTTTAGACCTAGTCAAATAATCCAATAATCAATTTATTTTCTAAAGACTTGATTCCTACCCAGGAGATAATGAACGTGTCCTAAATACCTCATGTTCTAGAAGCATCCATGTTTATTAAAAAATTGCGGAGTCAAGGTAAGACGCAAGCTCTGGTCTGTGAAGTAACTTCGAGTTTCCAAGTAATTTAGATGGTACGAGGGAAAACTTAGGACTCTTTGACGAGAGTGGAACTTACAAAGTTTATGTGAAGGAGTGCAGGGAGTAATAGTATGTGTATAAATGTGTACAGACGCCAGCACTTCAAGCTACTACAATCTGTGAAATTTCCTTAATAGATTTTCAACTTTATCGCCGAAGCATATGGTTCAGAATTGATTGGGATAAATTGATAGTTTCAGGTAGCTTGATGAGCTGGTGACAACTAACTAACATCTGTTTAAGATTATGCAAATGCAATAGCCGTTTATGTTTATGCAGGTCATGGTGGCTGACACTGCATTACCTATGCATCTGTAGCAAATTATTAAAGTTAAATGAATAAATAACAACAGATCGTACTCTTTTTATATTTTAACAAACGTATACGGCTGTCCCCTTCCTCCCCCCTCCTTCTTATATATCTCATAGTGCCTGTTCAGTAGATTGAGATGTCATGAGAAGATGTGAGACACATGTTACAAGGCGTGTCTTAAGTATGAATGTGAATGGATGGAGAGATAGAGGTAGACCAAGGAAGAGATGGATTGATTGCTTGAAAGAGGATATGATTAAGAAGGGAGTGGATAGTAGTATGACGTCTGATCGAAATGAGTGGAAGCGGAAAACATATTGCGCCGACCCCAAATAGAATTGGGAACAGGGCAGGAAGAAGAAGAAGAAGTGCCTTTTCAGTAGATTCAGGCTCAAGTCCTAATAGGCCATTTTCACAGAAAAGGCCACCTTGACATTTGACTTCGATCCTGACCAAGCTGCTAAGAAATTACCAATTTGAAAAAAAAACGACACACCGCTTACCCTGATAACCTAAGCATTTATTCTAAGAAACACTTTTGCCTTCTAGAGGTGAAGCCTACTGAGAATATTTTTTTTGGTTCGATGCCCTGACAAGCTTACGAGCATCTAGTTCAGAGCAGTACCTACTTAGGTATCAAGGATATGTCGTCATGTAGATCGCAGTGAGTGTCACATCTCAGTTGCAACAGCAAATACCTGTTTACATGTAATAGCAGTTTTTTTATTTTAATAAACGATTAGGACATGGAAAATTTGCAATTGAATAAATCAGTAGCATAAAGGGATTGTGTTTTTTCTGTCTCTATTTTCGAACTTCATATGCTTCCTTCTAGATTAACCTTTAAGCATAGAATGAGGTTAATCTATGAAAGTAAAAAAATATGAAGAGGTAAATCTTCTACATTCGATGGTTTTTCCCGCATGTTGAGAAAACTACTAAGTGCACATCTATAAAATAACCGTATAACCGTTTCCGAGGTCATGTCTATCTCCAAACCAAATTTCATCCAAAGCGGTACAGCCGCTGCTGTTTCACGACGTAAGAAACTAGCAACTAAATAAAGTCATTTTCTCACTCATAATATCAGTTCGGATATTTAGCATTTTAACAACATAACAAGAAAACTGCATAGCTTTAAATGCAGCATAAGGATGTTACACTGTGCAACACAATCTACAAGAATTCACATAAAATTTCGCAATCAAAAATGCATGAGCGCTCAGCGTAAAATCTGGAAGACGTGTTGCACAAAGCGGAAATCGTTTGACACACATACTGAACCAGTCCTGATATACACCAAGATAATATTGTTGCAGTTTTAAATACAAAATAAATTATGGTTAAACCTAGCAGCTAGGGATTATTTATTCCTTTCTTCATCGTCACCACATAGTCACGTTGAAAGTATGTTGATGACTGCTTAAGAGAGTTTTTTTAAATAATCATGAATCTTTATTTACTCTTTAAGGTATTCCAGGTTATTATTATTTTTTTAAGGCAGCCTAAACCACGAACCACCACGGGAAGTTTCACTAATCTTTACAAATACGTAACAATATTTAAAATTGAATGCAAAAATTTCTCTTTTCACCATATTTACGTCCACATATGAAAATCTAACAAAGGCCCACAATTATTATGGTATTACAATGCGACTGTATGGGGCATTAACCATGGGAAAATCATGTCAAAATTCCATCACAAATTGTCAAAATTAAGAAGACGTTAGCACGCACACAGACCAACCATCATCATATGTAGAGAAAGTATAATAATAATAGTATTATCTGGTTGTTCTCGTTTAGCTAACGGCGAGTACTTGCATACACATAACTAAGTAGCCGAGATCATCAACCAGCAACTTGCTCTGCCGTACAAACTTGTGAATCGTGAACTACAAGTATGGTCCAAAATCAGTCCTCGAAAATGACTATGTGACATTGTATTGGGATCGATCATCACAGACAGGATTGTTGTAGCTAAGTCTAATAATAGTGGTGATGGATCTATTAGCGCACCGCGCAATACGGTAGATGACAACTAGTCAAATTCATTACGTTTATTGAACTGTCAAAAATGGTTACTATGTATGCAATTTGTATGGAAATACTAAGATTTGACGTCACAGATTTTTCACATCAAGCCGTATGCTTATTTCGGTTATATTATCAATAGATAAATGTACCTAAACAATTTTCGGTTTCAAAACGATAAATGAAACTGTCATTATTTTAAGATGTTTTACAAATTGAATATGAGAAAGTATTTTATTTTTGACCTAGTCATCATCCCAATTGTAATCGATGTCTCCTTCCCATGACGAGAATCTCGTGAATGCTGGAAAACAGAAACAAATGAAGTATCTCGATTTAGCGCATGAAGTTGTCGCCATGTGTAATATTGATATGAATTTTATCGTGCCGATGGTCGTTACGGCCAATAGTCCGATGGCCTAGGGCTATGATCAATATCTCAAGAGAGGTTAGGCGACTGGGTCAAAAGATAAATTCAGAAGGCGGTACTCCTTGAAACAACGTGTATGGTGATGAGGTTTCTGTCTGTCGGGCCCTCCACAAAAAAGGAGCATCTACTGGCAGCTTGCGGACACCCCTTTTTTATTTATTATGAGAAATATATTACTGCAATAAATATATATATGAGAAATTATGAGAATTATATGCCATTTGCATTAAATATAGTATTCCTTAAATCAAGCAATATAGGTCAGATTTGAGAAAAACTCTAGACACTAGGACTCATTAGGTAATTAAACCTGCAGCCCAAAAAAAGATCTACCTCCCAAATTCCAACGAAAATTTCGAAAATACACAAGTCCTCGCATTCACAACCGCACAAACATTCAAACAACAAGATTCACCGTATTATTATGCTCCTTAATCACTTGAAATCCTAGTAGACCAATTAGCACCAACCATTACCGTAGCACACTAAATTCAAGCCAAGCATAAACGACTTTAATCCCCCACAGAGACCTGTCGCACCAAAACGTACTCTAAATGACGCAACAGAAGGTTGATATTAGAAAGTGGGTAGAGTTCATGTGTACACTTCCTTAGTTGACATAACATTTGCCAAGTGGAAAGACCGCATAGCTATGTGGAGGCACGTCTTACCTTTATCAAGTTGTCCCACTATCAGACATGGGGGACTTTGGAACTTAGGTACTGCTCTTAGGACTAACTTTTTATAACGCTGGTTTTTATTGAAGTGTGACGTTACCCTATATTAATTAAGTTTTAGTCGCCTGGATAATGGATTTTTTATTAGCCCTTTCTCGCGGTTTCATTCTTGTCCTGGGGAAACTATTCCCCTAGATCCCGCACCAGGATAAAAAACTAGCTGGACGCAATCTTGGAATAAAAGGTACAACCCTAATACAAGTATTATCAATTACTTACTATTTTTTTTTATTCACCTTCGTTTTTTCATTCTATGAGTATACTTTTCGTCGAAAGTCTCAAAGGTCTTGTGAGTCTCATAATGGCCTTATCGTTTCATTTTCAAGGTTAGAGTTCACAAACATCGGTTTACGATTAAATATTCCAGCTAATTACCTTAAATTCTGAACTCAAACACTCATATAACTAGGCTATATATTTCGTCAAATACACGCTAATTACATCAAATCGCACTAAACAATTCATCCCGATAAATTAATTAATGAATATTAAAAGCCTACAAAATCAATGACGTCATGTATAGACGCCAGCACATCAAGGTACTACAATCTGTCCAATATCCTTTATAGATTTTCAACTTTATCGCTGAGGTATATGGTTCAAAGTTTATTGGGAAAATTTGGCAGGTCCGGATAGCTTGATGTGCTGGTCCGTACCAAGCAATTAGTTATTTAAATGATTGGTTCATTACGTTTGCATAAGCAACCACGCCTACTATTAACTAGCAATGTTAATATACTATACACAAATATAACTCGGGTCACTGAACTCTGAAAGTATGATAGAATAAATAACTAATGATACGTTTGTACTTAGCAGTAAATATTTGCAAACTTGTCTTGGATTATGGTATGCAAAATTAATACGTTAAGTGTGAAACCAAACAAGATTTAAGCCTAAAATCGCAGCTAAGTGGCGCAAATCGTAGCTAAATGGTGACATTTAAATTTTATTTCGTTTACGTATAAATACAATTTCAGTAAGCCGAATAAGTTAAATAAATCTACTGAGAAGTGTTTGGAATAAAATAAATACGTACCTATCGGGTTTTAAGATAAAGTAAGATCAAAATAGGACTAACAGTTTGACATTACGCAGCTGAACGTAGATTTTTTTTCTAGATCCTCCCTATGAAAAATAATATAGTTTTTGTGGAAATATTTTTTAAAGCGGATGAAATTCCTTTTCCAATTTTAACTTTTTTTATAACATTATAGGCCAGTTTCTCAATGTCCGAAAAGCCGCTATTTACCGAATAAATTCAAAAATGGAAAATAATTTTTATGAAATTATTTACCCAATAAACTTTTTCACCACCTACGAATACGTTCTAGGTATTCGTAGGTGGTGAAAAAGGTCCTAAGTATTATTGCATTGTATGTTATGTATTTTATTGCATATGTATCTACATCTTATTATTTTTTGTCGCTTTATATCAAACAATTATGAATTCCTTTCCCAAACAATGCTTTCGCTATGGTGGTCTGCCTTACAAGCACTAACGATCTTCTATGCGTTTATGGTGCTACACGTGACTAGTGACTATTGTAATGCTAATCAGTTTGTTTACAAACTTCGTGGTTCAACTCATAATTCTGACACAGAGTATATAGCAAACAGAGTGATAAACTATATCACTAGCAAGGGCAAGACAAAATTTGTCAGTCAATCTTCATTATTATGCAATTATTGACTGCCTCATTGGTCTAGTGTTTGCTGTGCACGGGGTCTCGGGTTCGATTCCCGGGTCAGGCCGAAATCGCTTTGTGGGTTATGAGAAACTTTCATAAAGCAGCCTGGAGTCTGGAAGTTGGTGATTGATTCACCCGTGCTCGGAGAGCACGTAACTGTCGGTCCTGCGCCTGATCTCTCTCCGGTCGTGTCGGATTGCCATCCCATCGGACTATGAGAGTGAGGGAATAGAGAGTGCACCTGTGTCTGCGCGAATGCTTGTGCACTATAATATGTCCTGCGCAGCTGGCTGATCTCCATAAAAAAGAACGGCCGCCGTAGCCGACAATCGGCTTGGATGCCATCATCATCAATTATGCAATTTTATGCTGCATAAAAATTATAATAGACCCATTCTTCCCCGTTCCCAATTTGATCTCTATAAGATATATTTTAGTCTATAAAATTTAAAGTTGACAAAATACACTACTCCGTGAATGAAATGTCGTCACAACACAAGGTAGCTTGTTGATTCCGATGTCACACCATTTGGGCACACGTCATCATTCCATCTATTAACTAATCTGTGTTTATACGATCGAGTCGTAGAAGTATTAATGAGCAATTTGTATACTTAATTGTAATGACTAATACATAGATTTTGATACGGGCATCACGTGTATATGTATAAATAGGTACAGTTAATGTATTTCTTGTTAGAAGTAACTGCTTGCTCATTATTTTATAAGATGTGAAGAATAGCTCTTGTATTTATTAAATCTTCAGAATATACCACATTAATTAACATAACTCTTAGCTTTTTCACTTTTTAATTAAGATATTATATTAAGATTAATAAATAAACAGTCAAAAGGCAGTACTACATCTTATATTAAGATTAATGAATTATTTAATATCAATAAAGAGAGATGCAAATCTTTAGCTAAATGGTTTTTGCAATTATTATTTTTTCTAATACAATGCAATTATGACGAATTAATAATTAATCAAAATAATTTAATTATATTTTTTAAGAGAACTACTGTAATAACATCATTCATCCCTATCCCTACTCAACCTTGTACAGCCGCCGGCGCATAACTTGGCAAAGACTGACTTTTTCAATGAGGATAAGTTCGCGAATCGGGCGTTTAGTTACACAATATAGTGGTCCCTTTAGTGTTTTTAATTAATTTACGGTTATTGCCTGGTCTTATTTGTAATCATGTATCATCATCATCTCCCGAGCCTTTTCCCAACTACATATGTATGTTGGGGTCGGCTTCCAGTCTAACCGGATTCAGCTGAGTGCCAGTGTTTTACCAGGAGCGACTTTATTTGTAATCATGTGTGTTTCCCCTGACGGTTTTTGCCAAGTTACTACTATACAGCGGTACAAAAATAGTCACTTTCCTGAACCACAACTTAACACGATACAGAGGACAATTTTTACCTGTGTAAACGAATTCCTCTAGGATTAGATGAGGGTCAAACTAAAGGTTGTTTTGTATACTAAGATTAATGGCAACAGGGTCACCTTTAATACAATGGTAGAACTAAACTGGTGACTTGGGAGTGATATACAGGGTGAATGGGGAAATGACGGCCAAAGGGAAAATTTAGATGCTCTCACTAAGGGCGAACAACCCTGTATATGTATTGCAATTTTAATAGGGTGGAAACTGAATTTACATTTTTATCAAGATCTTTCATTCTATTTAGGAGACAAGCTGAAAGAATAAAGTAACAATTTATTTTTTGTAAATATATTTTAAGTGCATTTATTGAAACGCGATGAATTTCACATTAATATTTATTTGTACAGATAAAGTGCACCGCTGTGCACTAGTTTTAAAGGACGAGTGAATGCAAGACATGGTGAATTGGTGATATTTAAAATCTGTTGCTCATATAATCAACTATCAAGGACAGTGGGTACATTGCATTAATCGAGCGAATTGGGTTTTTAATAAAATTTTAATTATAAATACTATTTGTAGACGCCAGCACATCAAGCTAAAACAAACCATCAAATTTCCTTAATAGATTTTTAACTTTGTCGCTGAAGCATATGGTTTCAAAATTGATTGGGAAAATTTGACAGTTTCAGGGAGCTTGATGCGCTGACGGTACAGTATGAGCTGCATAAAACGATATTACGAGGACTTGAAAAAAACCTACCAGGCCACGAAACTTCTACGTTTTAAATTTCATAAATAAAGGAATTATTTTTAACAGTCAGATATACACCGTGACTTTTAAGTCGTCTTACAAAAGTGGTCCAATTGAAGTATCCGACATGAAATCACAGTGTATAGACTAACATTGCTTTGGGATTTTTAAAACAAAAATAAAAATTTCATAATATGTTAACCGGCAGCTACATTACAGAAATTGCAACAACAACACTTACGTTGACACCTTGCAACTGGTACCCAGTATAAAGTATAACACGACTTAACTGTGTCATCTCTCTCGGTCATCATACGAAGAAGTGGGACAGCGACATTTCGCCATACCGTTCATCAACTGTTTTAAAACCGATATAATCTAGGCCTGTAGTCGAACAAAATGCTCGTTTCCTACATATTATATCGATTGGATAACAAACCGGTCTCTTAGACTATCTTCCTCTTCAACTATGTTGTTATTACGTGAACGCTCTCTCGTACTAGTTTTGTAGGTAAGTTTATTTTGTTATTACTGTTTGGGTTATTAAATGTTGCTATATTTATTTATATTATTAATTGCTATATTGAATGGCGTTTCAAACTCAAACACGAAATCATCAATTTAAATGTAATTGATAAATCAGCACTTTTCGATTGTCAAAACAAAATACAACCCCCAAAACCTACCAAACTACTTCTTGAGTGTTTTTGCTGGGAAGAATTTTCATCTGTATTTCTAAATATGGTTAAATAAATCCAGCATAAACCTAGACTAAAGAATTGTTTTTAGTTGTCCCGAAAACATATTATTATACATAGTTGCTTAAGCAATATGCATTACTTAGCACATTAAGGGCCAGTTTCACAAGTTACGGATAGCCACTATCTATTGAATAAATTCAAAAATGGAACAGAATTAGTATGAAATTATCTGCCAGATAAACGAACTGGAACTTATCAGCAACTGGTGAAACTGGCTTTAAATGACATTAGAAAAAAAAACATTTTTATAGAAAAATTCTAAAGTTGGCAAAATTATTAATCACCTTTGATCATGATTTTACTACAAAGCGCAAAAAAATGTTTTGTTTATTTATTTTCATTAGTATGAACGACCTTAATTACAGTGAACGAACAAGGCCAATTCTCACACTCACTCTTAAAATACTCAACCAGAAGCTATGCGGATTTATCGCTAAAATAACACAAGTATAAAAACACATAACAGTTTAATTTTTTTAACGTTTTTCCATAGCCCTTTCATGTCACAAGGTCTCAATACAAGAGAAACAGGTTGTCAGTGGAACAACGGGTTATATATGCAATATTTAATGGCTTTAATTAATAGGAAATGCTTTAATACTTTCCGGTGTTAATAATATTGAAGTTCATGGCCTATGACATTCGCTTGTCAATTGTTTTTGTGCAATAAACAGTGTGATGTTTGTTTTTTTTTTTACTAAAGTTAGGTAATGTATATTATTAATAAGCTGAAAAGTTATTTTGTTTGGTAGAACGCGCAATTCTAAGGAACTAATTCTTAGGAACCCTTCGGAATAAACTTTGAAGTGTGAGATATTTCAAGGAAGACTAAAGTACCTAGTTCACTCGGAACGCGGACAAAACCGCGAGGCGAAGCAAGTACTTTGTAGTATTAGATAATTGTATGTATGAATCTAAATGTATTATAATCTTCAACTATATAGTCTATTAAAATAATACAGACTGGTGACAATAAAGTTCACAACGAGTAGAAAAGCATTCTTATATAACTTCTGTAATCAATCATTATTATTTTAATATTCGAAACTGCATTATCTCTTAAATTTTTAGTCGTTCCGAATATATTTAGGTCTTGCTATCATGCTTCATAATTAAGCTTTCATCACTTATATTACACATGTATCATAATTCACTAGATAATGTCCATACTGGCATATTTAGGTGTGCCAAGAGAAAAAAAAAAACCATTCCTCACTGCCTCGAAACATTATGAAACATGAAGTATGACTATTGCATTTGAAAGCATATTCACGATTTGTAGTAAATTATCGTTTATTACTAACATTTCTATTATTTATTAGATTTATGAAAATTACCCAAAATAATAACAAGAAGATAAGAAAGATAGAATAATTAAATAAGGAATCAAGACTATATTAGGTATCTATGTCATATGCTGGGGCTGTGGGATTGTCCGCAAGAGTTACCTTAGCCCTGGCACGCAAAACCCTCCAGAAGGAACATAGTGGGTTTTAGTCAGTAAAAGTCTGACACTCCCTCCAGCTGCACCCACAGCGGAAGGAATTATTGATGACTTCCTACTTAACAAAATAAAAAGGTTTTATGTCCCGATATTTTCAGTGACTGTGTACATATTTCAAGCCTCACCAGTACTGAGGTAACTATTGGATACAAGAAAGGGACAAGAAAATTATAGCGAAAAAACGAGCTTAATAATCAATAACTTTTGACTAAGAAAACCCTGCCCTCTATAACTATATTTATGCTATATTATAAGCTGAAGAGTTTTTTTTTATGAGGTTGAATGCCTTCATATCAAAAACACCTAGTTTTAACTTTGATAAAATATTATAGTTTTAGATAGCGTCCTCGAATAAAAAATATAATTAATGACAACATAATAGATAACAGATTTCATGACCACGTAATAACGAGCCAATCAACCAAATAACTCTTACATTGAACATTGCACGAATCAAAACAATTTCGCTTACAACATAAGTCATTAAAAATCCGAAGTATACCATATTAAAGAAATTTCAATCGTGCCTTGCAATAGGGCCCGCAAATGAAATGTTAGGCAATGTTGTATTAGATGTGGCTGGTGAAATCGATACGATATGGTACCTGCAGGTTCACGTAATATCAGGTACGTCTATAAGAAATAAATAGACGCAATGAAAACAAATGAAGGTTTTCTTATGAGGTATTACACAGGAATAAAAAAAATAAACTTTTTTGTCTAATTTTCGCATACTCAAACTCAAAACTCAAAATCATTTATTCAAACTTGACTGTAAAACAGCACTTTTTGAACGACAAATATTACAAAAGACAGCCCCCAAAACGCCCACCCTTCACCACTTCCTATGTGTTTTTGCTGGGAAAAAGAAGTGGCGCAACAAACTCCCGAGCAACTTAAAAAACTCTTTTTAACTCTTTTAGGCACTCATGATAAAAGTAGTCTATAATCATCTCCAGTGTCTCATTTATAACTATGCCGTGTTTTAGTATTAAGTACGGTTGCTATCCATGCTCTAACGTAGAGTATTGTACAGATGCCAAGCTACTACAGTTCACATTTCCTTAATAGATTTTCAACTTATTGCTGAATCAGAAATTTCGGGTAGCTTGATGTGCTGGTGTCTGTACATTTCACAAAACTACAAACACCAAGTGAAGTGTCAAATAACAATATAATTTAATTTAAGGTCAAAAAGGTTACATAACCAATCTGAACTAAACAAGATAGACATCTCGTATAAATGATAATAACATTGACTCAGACGTACACACGGCTAGACATCAAGCTATACGAAACTACTATAAGCTGACCGATTAATTTGTTGAAAGACTATATAAAGTGAGGTCAAGACAAACTGGTTTTGTATATCTATAGTGTAGCCGTGTGTAGGTACGTACGTGCAAACTAGACTCTCATTGAAGGAATGTCGTAAATCCAAGACTATCAATTTAGTATTGCGATATTAAAATCAGCAAGTCGATAGCGGCCATAAAATTCTACCATTAAGGTTTCATAAGATGAATGATATTTGATTTGAAATGTTTTCAATGTCTCTGTTAGAGTACACTTTTAAATAGTTATTAATGTCTATCACGTGTTTAGTTTACTCTTGTTAGATATAGCTTTGTATTATGGACTGCAAATGACAAATAGCCCTGTTCTATTCCCCTATATTCTTATTAAAATGGCCTATAATATTTTTTTTTTTTAAAGATGAAGGCTTTTGTGATAACGGTGATTAAATTTATTATATTTTGTTATGAGAATGCATCATCGTTAAAAAAACCATAAAAATATTAAATACAATAATAACATTTAACAATTGACAATCACCACTTCTCTTTTCTCAATTCCTATCTCCGTTGAGAATACAAACTTCTTTTTGCAAAGCGGTTGTTATTGCTATCAGTAATATAAAAAAAATACCATTCCTTGGTCTAAGAAAAGCAAAACTACAAGAAAAAAAAAACAATAAAGTCTTTCCGTACGAAAAATTCATAGAATCAATTCAAATAAAGTTGAAAGAAAAACTGTTTATCCCAGCTAGTTTGAAACTATATCAACGAGCCTATTTTATATTCTCTCATCGAGTTACAAAGAAGTTATGGAATGTTCTCGAAATGGCTTCGAAACTCATCAAACTGGGGACGAAAAACTTGTATCTGATTTTCAAATAGATTTTCGTGTAACAGTAGATACCTACGATGGATCAAATACCTTCAGCGCTTTCCTGGTATTTCATGAACAATCTTGTTGTAGAAATTACAATTGTAGGTAAATATCTCTGCCTGGATACCAAAAATGGTTTAATTCTCAAATAGAATACCCCTTTTCAAACAAGAGATTGACATCGAGTTTCGTAGAAATAGGCATGCTATTTTCCTAACGTGATAATCTTTTTTTTTGTGGGAAATCATCAAATGACCCCTCCCGCTGAGGGTGCAGCTGGAGGGAGTGTCAGACTTTTACTGGCTTAAATTTACCATGTTCCTTCTGGATGTATTTGTTTGGCCGCGGTAACTCTTGCGAACAACCCGCAGCCAAAAAATTACATAGCAAAGCCATAAAATTACCACAATATTTTTTTCTAGTTGTGCAGTCATCTGCATATATTTCTCCACAAACACCGACTCATTTCTAACTAGCATTCATTGGAAAATATAAAAAGAGGTTAATTTAATTATAGAACATTAGAAACCTCCCCGACATTCAATACTTATGTTTCCGGCATTAAAAAAATGTACGAGGCATGAAATAAGGCTGACTTAAGAAGGAGGAAATTTCTTGACGATAACCTGTATCGGTAAGTAGAACTGGGTAAAATTCCCAGTATATTCAGTCTGGCAATACTAATAGTATAATTGCGTCTGTTACGTAACGGCAGTCGGTTAGTAGGAAAAGTCATTACGCACATGCGAATACAATGTTTACCTTTCTTTTTCTATATGTGGTAGAAGGTATAAGCTTAAGCGGTATGGTTGTTCAACCGTGACAATGATATTTTTACGGAGATAATGCGCAAGCAAACATTAAATCATCATAGGTCAAAATGAAAACCTTCTTTTTTGAGTCGGTTAAAGGACTAAAACCTCCTGAATCTAACAAATGCTTCTCGGAATACCGCATTGAAATTGGTTCAGCCAAACGAAAATCATGAAATATACACACTTGTAGGTCAAATTTAGAACCTCCCTTTTTTGAAGTAGGTTAATGACGGGGCATGCCCTCTGCATGCACGGAAATGTACTAAGCTTGATTTGAAAACAATTAATAAGTACAAAAAAAGACAGCTTCAAACCTATTTATATATATTGTATACTTACCCATCATCATCTCATGAGCCTTTTCCCAACAATGTTGGAATCGGCTTCCAGTCTAACCGGATTCAGCTAAGTACCAGTGTTTTACAAGGAGCGACTGCCTATCTGACCTCCTCAACTCGAGCAACCCAATACCCCTTGATTAGACAGGCATCAAACTTACTGGCCTTATATATTTTTTATTTTCATTTACCTACGATTTTGTTTTATTATTTCGTTCTGCCGCTTAAGCTTATGAATTAAAAAAATAATTATACAAATAAGATCTTCGGACTCGCTACTGCAGCGGACATTGTTTTATTAAAAACTCTCTCTAAATAGCATTATTGTTGTCTCGACTTGGCGTCGCCTAATCTCATACAAACTTAAGGTGAAATTCCTTTTGATGACGCGATGAATCAAACGCGATCAAATAAATATTATTAGGTGAACAAAATATACTTGTTTTGTCAATAAATAAATAAACCTATAAATCATAATTTAATTAATGACAAAACAAAAATCTCTTTCTTTTTAGGAATATCATCAACACATCAAACATATTTTGTCCAAAATCAATCCATCATCATCATATTAACAGTCCGTTGCCAAAGAAGGCCTTGTACTAACGCCAGCACATCAAGTTACCCGAAACTGTCATATTTTCCCAATCAATTTTGTAGTTTTACATTAACATTTCTTGAAAGATTATTGTTTATTTATATTATTATGTATTTCTTGATTACACGATGCCTGGGCATAATGCATTTTTTCATTAACCGGTATGCGCTAGTGAGCCTAGCTTTGCGTATCGGAAATACCCAGTATTAAAAGAAAATTGTTCAGTGTATAAATTACTACGCAACGCATTGTAAGTCACGAGCAAACGTAATTTAATGGTACAGATATAGAATAGTCCAGCACATCAAGCACATCATTTTCTACTTTATCACTGAAACATATCCAAAGTTGATTGCGAAAGTTTGACAGGTTGTGGTAGCTTGATGTGCTGGCGTCTGTACATACATACACACACTCGATAAACATAACCCACCTTCTGTTGCAGTCAGGTAAACAAAAAGCTGTCTTGAACCTTACGTAGTCAAGATTTGGAAATGTCATACCTTTAACGAAAGAAACCCATTAGGTTTGCAATCTGATATTTTATGAGACTTTACATCATACTAAGGACCAAATTCGTTTGTACTATATGAGACTATCGTCAAATTACCATCAATGTGAACGCGTACAAGAAAAGTTCAAATTAACCTTTAAAAAATTGTTGAGATCTTATTACTGACAATGGGGCTGTTAGTCCATTTTGTATTGCAATTTCTAGTATACTAAAACCTTCGTAAAATTTTTGGTTGCTTAGCAACTATCGCAATGGAAAATCATAGTTTTATACACAAGGACATACTGTGTTGAATTTACACTCTCAGGCTTATCATGACAACCGTAGAAACAAGTTTTGTCTACCGGAGAATGAACATAATGACAGATTGAAGTAATATTTCTTTTGACAAGTAGGAAAGAAATGTTTCTTTTCTTCGACCGACATAACTACAACGCCGAGAATGCCGATTTAAAAAATAAAGCATTTGACACAGTTTTCTGGCTAACTAAACGTGAATTCACCGTAGTATACGCAGAATGACTACATTATTATTATTCTCCGTTGCTATGGAATGTTCTTATCTTCATAGAAACACGAGTTGACAGGTCGTGCCATGCTCGGATAGAATTCATGTTGACAGTGACAGAAAGAGCTTTGTCTTTTCTTGATAGAATAGACATCATCATGACCCTATTGGATGAAAAAATACGAGTATAAATCTGTCCTCGATAGAGGGACTATCAACAGTGAAATATTTTTTCAAATGGAACCGTATTTCCGAGTTTACACGTTTTAGTAAACAAACTCTAAAGCTTCATAATGTTATGGCAATCAGATAAGATCGGTTTATAGATTGTAAGTTCTTTGCTGATAGAAAGTTACAAAGCCTGATACCACTTGTTTGAACTTATTCTATGGCGAAAAGGACTGGAAGATTGCGCAGACACAGGTGTACTCTCTATTCTCTCACTTTAACAGACCGATGAGAAGGCAAACCGATACGCCTGGAGAAGGCCCCCTGCGCTAGTTCGACATTTACGTGCTCTTCGATGCACTAAATCGGATAAAATCTATCGGTTTCCTTGTTTATTTGAACGCGGTAATCTCTGGAATAACTAAGAACTCTGCGTGTGTTAATAAGATAGGTCATGTATAGAGGTAACTAAGCCAAAGGTTTTACAAAACACAGGTGGAAGCTAGTGTGCCAATAGCACTCTGGAATTCCGCAGAGTTATGAAGATCAAGAGCGAAAGTCCACACCATGGCAGTGAGATTGTTACAGTAGAATAACGTGAAATTGAGTTCAAAGTGAATGTTTATGATTATTTATACATTACCATAATAAAATACCTAAGCCTATAGAGTTATGAAATCATGATATAATACATAACATTCTCCATCTAAAAAATTGCCGACTCACGCTGACAAACAAAATTTAAATTGCTACTGTATTTAGTAATTTTCTACAACCGGCTCGCAGATCAAAATATTGATGTAATAACAAGATACGGCCTTATGATTTATTGCTAGTAATTTTTAAATGTGTCTACTTTCTTCCGTAGTAAGTAGGTAGGCTTGCGTTCGCAATCGTATTTGGACACGCGAAATGGTAAGAGATTTTGGACGATAGTGCTAGAAAGCTGAGGTTACTACTTTTACTTATCTCTAGAACGGATTGTACGTAGATCTTCTCCGCTAATGTTATTTGTATATCCTTGGCAGTTGGTACAGAAAGTCCAGAAACTGACAATGATTTGGCTCATGATGATCCTGAGCAACACGAATGCCCGTGAATGTAAGACGATACCTCACGTTAATAATTTTAACTGCATTAAAGTATATAACCTAATCGACTTGTTTACTAGTCATCTGATTTAAATATAAATAGTTCGAGGGTAATCTATGAATTTGTTGGCAATTTAAAAAGAAGGCATTTAGTAGGATTGCTCTCTTTTAAAAGCTTTTATTTAACTTGCCGTGCATGTACATATGTTACGGTGGATTCTTTGAACTCAATTTTGGAGTGGATATCTTCAACCGAATGAGCTGAAATTTTGTATACACGTTCAGTTTGGATGACAATGCACGATATGTTATATGAAGTCATAAAAGATTTTTTTTTAAGTTTTTTCTTTTAATTTTTTAAACTACAATGAGCCTGGTAAGATCTGTATATTAAAACGGCTTGTAGAAAATAAAAAGAAAACAAAATCGCAGTCTTCACTGTATTAAGTACAGTCAACATAACAATAACTCCTTACACTGAGCGTGTGGAAAATATTTTAGCTGCCGAGGTGCTACTGGCAGCTATAATATTTTAAATTATACATGAAGGGTAAGATTTATAAAGATGCCTTTTTTCTAAATAATAAAAAGGTGACCTTTTTCTGTTGTGTGGCAGGCTAGTGGCTACATTTTAGTTCAGTAGGTGTTTCCATGTAAATTATTCTGCGTCTCTTTCTTTGTTTATATTTCTGAACAAAGTTGAAACCTAGAACTCTGTCAGGAATGCGATAATAGCATACATCTTGGTGCCTAGAATTGATATTTCCTTTATGATGATAAATCATATCGATCCTAGATGATCACAGCGGGAGGGTGGAGTGCTAGACTTTATTTGACTAAAACCCATCTTCGTTACTTCTGGAACCTTTTAAGTACCTCTTTACTTCATGGGCCGCAGTAACTCTTTCGAACGATGCCGCTGTCTTGCCAGAACCAGGCCTGCCGTGTTCACAAGAGTTACCGTGGCCCTAGCACACAAACACCTTTAGAAGGAAATAGTGGATTTTAGTCAGTAAGTGATGGCCCTCCCCTAGCTGCATGATGATGTCCAACTAGAAAAAAGGCCTGAAAGAACGAAGAAACCCTACGTCATTTAGTGAGCTGTGATAAAATGATACTACATACATATATGTATGTATGAACTGATAAATTCTACATCGGCAATTTCCTAAGCGCGTGCGCTCCATATAAAAGTTAAACATAAGTTGTTCGTCCTTTTCTCCAGTTCTTGACGTTAGAACATATACTAGTTTTGAACTTACGTACTTTAACTACAAAGTGGGGTTAAGCGCAGTTTAAATTACTTTAGTTCTGAAGCCTGCACTTTTTGTTAAGGCTCGAAGCACACTGACTGCTAAATGTAGGAAACGATTAATATTGCCTCTATTGTATGCAGCAAATGATTGGTTTATTATGGTGCTTAACAAACTTAAAAATTATACAAAGAAAATAAAAATAGGACAAATTAAAATATTGCATCAAAAAATTCATCCGCATCGCTGTCAGGGAATCGTGCCCAAAAGGCTGGCCGCATTGGATGGCAATGCTAATTCGTTGGCCAAGGTATTGGCCGGTACTTTGGTCACCAAAATAAAAGTGTTCAAAATTAAAATATAAATATTATTTTCATAACACCTTGTTAGACAGAGATATCGTCACCAAAGCTATGGCCAGGCTTGTTCTCCAGTGTGCCTTAAGCCTAAGTACTTCTGTGATTTAGTTCCTCGATGACCCGCGTTTTTTCCCTCATCTCATTCGCGTTTTTTCTCTCATTTCATTCGCGACCAAGTCTTGGATAACTTAATTACAGAAGAATAGCCATTATTAAGTTCGATGTTGACAGATGTTTTTGTCATTAACGCAACTGATATCATGATCTCATACTTAATTAATAAAGTAGCCGTTCTATTAAGATTGTATTGAGTTGTGCTTATTATCTTGAAAGAATATACATATGTATATTAGTTGAACGTGAATTTCAGAAACTAGTGCTCGAGTTGGATGAAATAATTTTAACTTTTTTTTATTTTCTTTAATGGCATTAATTATTTTTAATACTTATTTATTTTGACGTATCCATTAATTTAAACAATTATAATAGTGAAACTAATTACGAGAAATGTTTATGTTCTGAAAAATATATTTCTAAGTCAAGCTACCTACCCAGGTAGCATGATTCTTTAGTCTAGATTATAATTCAGTAAAATAGAAAGTGCTAATAATGCCTCCGTAGTCCAGTGCTTATGTTAAATTGTAGCCAATTAGAGGCAACTTAATTGGTTCCTCGCCATGGTGAGTTAAAATTAACAATAACTTTCTATTGTCGATGACAGTGTGCAGCAGTAGGAAGACTTTGCTAATGAACAGATGATATGTCTTCATAGGGGTGTCACACTTACTGTCACACACTGATACAGAATTGCTGGAAAGAATTAACGCATTGTACAAACGCCAGCACATCAGCAGGCTTAGCATGGCGATTTTATATCTATTATGTCGAGAAAAGACAAAGCTCTTTCTGTCAATGTCAACATATCTTCTGCCCGAGCATGGCGCGACCTGTCAACTCGCATATAATTACTTGTAGCCTTATACACGGGGGGTTAATTTGACGATTTTCAACCTACCAAAAAACCTAAACCTTCCCCAAAATCTTTATCTGTACCACAAAATCGATGCAACAGTGTAGCAATGAATGCATTAAACCTTTATAAGAAATAATGTAATTTAGTTAAATATATTGTAACTTTTAAAATTCTGTAAGATTTCATTTACCTATGTGTGTAACAAAAATAAAAAAAATTTTTGCAAAAAAATAAAACCGACTTCAAAAAAAACTAAAAGCACTAAAAAGTTAAAAATAATACTATTACCTACGTATAACCTAACCTAACCTACGATTATATATTATATACCTATAATAAAATTTATCAATTTTTTGGAGTCGGTGCCAAGCTAAGTAATGAAACGACTAGTAATTCCTGAGTATTTTTTCGTTTTAGTTTAACAAATGCTCGATAGATGGCGTTGTTCATTGAGGCTTCATTTCTGAATCGCGCTATGGTTTCGTTACCGGCCGTTGTACAAGTAAGGTTGCTATACATTTGCTTATTATGTTCACGTGACTCAAGTTCTTGAAATTAATCGTCGAACTTCTTGCTTGCTTTTCTTACGTTGTTGTATTCTGTAAACTGTATTTGCTATAATAATTTTATTGAGATGTATTTTATATGTAAATAGAAATATATTTTTATTTATTAAGTTGTAAGATTTACGTTTTGTTTTTTTCTGGTCTTAGTCTGTAGGTATATAGTCATTTTAATTTTGTATATTGCTTGGCACCGACTCCTAAAAATTGTTAAATTTTATTATAGGTATATAATATATAATCGTAGGTTAGGTTAGGTTATACGTAGGTAATAGTATTATTTTTAACTTTTTAGTGCTTTTAGTTTTTTTTGAAGTCGGTTTTATTTTTTTGCAAAAATTTTTTTTATTTATTAATTTTTAGTGGCATATTTTTAATCTTGTATAAAATATGGGTAGGCCTAGTAAAGACACTGCTCGTGTGAGAAAGCGTAAGTCATGAGGAATTCACAGAGTCAATAAGCTGATACCCTTCTATATCATCATGATTATTTCTATCAAACGAAATCCACTGTTTACACATTCACGAGGTTATCTACCATCCACTTAATGAAAAGTTCCGTTGCCTATCTCTAAATGCAGCCCCAGATCTGCACGAACTTAACGTACTTATCAAACAAAAAGAAAACATCAAAATCCATACATAAATGATATAGTTATGCCCGAACAATCATTAAGCTAATACATACGGAGAACAATATTTTTGGACGAATAATTTTATCAGTGGTATACCTGGAAAGTGACGTACCACTGTACTGTACTTGATTTAGAAAAAACAAAAAAAAACGGCCAAGTGCGAGTCGGACTCGCGCACCGAGGGTTCCGTACAAACCTGCAAGGTTTACAAAGTTCGTTCATTACGACAATCGAGTCAAATTTCGAGATTCTATGTCAACGGGAAGTGGTCTTTAGGTTTTAATTCCCTTGCGTGTAGTTGCGAGTTTCAAAATATGCGGTATCAATGGTTGTACTTTTGCGTTTTGCGTTTTTGCGTTGACATAGATTTTTTTTTTCACGGGTTAAAGGCAATTAGATCTAAGTATTTGATATGAATTTCAACTTGATAGCTCTACGCGTTCGTGAGGAAAAAAGTAGTAAGTTTATATTTATTAAAAAATAAATATATATTTTGTAATGTAACTAACAATTTAAGGTTTTCCTTTATGTGTGCTATAAAACGTTCCTTCATGCCAAATTTCAAGATTCTAGGTCGACTGGAAGTACCCTTTAGGTTTTGATTCCCTTGCGAGTACTTGCGAGTTTCAAAATATGCAGCTTAAATTGCTGTTTCTTTTGATTGCGTTGACATAGAAGTTTGATTTTGTTACAGCTTAAAGGTATTATAGACCTGAGTATTTGGTATGAATTTCAATTTAATACCTCTACGCGTTTATGAGGAAATGGGTAGTAAGTTTAAAATTATTAAAAAAATATATATGTTATATAAATATATTATGTGATGTAACTAAAAATTTATGGTTTTCGTAATTTTTCCTTTATCTATGCTATAAGACGTTGCTTCGTACCAAATTTCAAGATTCTGAGTTCACGGGAAGCACCCTGTAGGTTTTGATTCCCTTGCAAGTGTCGAAAATTTGCGGCATAAACGGCTGTATCTTTTGATTGCATTGGCTTAGAAGTTTGATTTTTTCACAGCTTCAAGGGACAGTAGACCTGAGTAATTGATATAAATTTCAGCTTCATACCTCTACGCGTTCCTGAGAAAAAGGGTCTTGACAGACGGACGGACGGACGGACAACAAAGTGATCCTATAACGGTTCCGTTTTTTCCTTTTGAGGTACGGAACCCTAAAAATTGTTTTAAAATATCAAATTCTCTATATGTTTTCCTATAAAATTTGAAGAGTTCCCTCGATTTCACCAAGATGCCATCAACAAATCCCGACTTGGTGACTATAGGACTATTCCAACAAAAAATGAATTTTTCAAATCGGTTGGCAAACGATGAAGTTAAAAAGTTTTTTATTTCACTTTTTTTAGTTGTGATCTTGCGATACACTTATAACCCGACCCAATTTACCCGCACACTGCTACGATACATTGTTTTATTATGAAGTTCCCGTGACTCCCTTCCACCTTCCGATTCCATCATCAGATCTGTTCGATAGTACGTTATAGCCAAAGTGCATCTTATGACAATTTTAACAAGCCCAAACAAGGCTAAGATACATTGATTAATTACGGAGTTCCGGTGCCTAGCTTCCAGCTCCCTTATCATCATCAGGTTACTTCGATGATATTATTTTCAACATAACTGTTAAGAACTATTTATTTTTATTTGTATTGCTATAGTCGCCCTTCATTGTGATATCTATTTGAGTATGAAGTACCGTTGGCCATTTCTGGTCTTCTTCATCAGCTCCACTTCATCGAATGTTACGTTTTGACTGTAAATGCTTAAGTTCTCGAGGAAAATACCAAAATCATCATATGGTTGCCTTTAATATTTGAGGAGTTCCCTTGATTTCGCCAAGATTCCATCATCAGATCCCAACCTGGTGACTATGGGACCATTTGGGATGTATACCCTTTCCAACAAAAAAATAATTTTTCAAATCGGTTGGCAAGCGACGAAGTTATGCGCGAACAAACATAAAAAAAAAAAAAAATAGAAACATCCGAATTGAGAACCTCCTCCTTTTTTAGAAGTCGGTTAATAAATGGTTTACATTTGTTTTTTTAAATCCCACAACAAATCCATTACTTTTAGTATTCTGTGGCCATCTACATATTATTCTGATCCATCAAACCCATAATAGGTGTCTTCGACAAGAAACTACCATACTTCCACAAGGAAGGCACTTCATAGCATGGTGTTAACCACAGGTTGCCTGGTGAAAGCTATTTAATTACCAACAGCTGATTTGTGAGACGTGTCACCAACAGGGTAGTGCCTCACCAATTATTAAAGAAATAGGTACCTACCCATATCTATGAGAGTATAGATCTATGAACATTGTATACCAGCCCAGGGTGCATCATCTGCCATATTGAATTGGCAAAAAAAAATCATATTCATAAATTTGTCTCTTCCAAATTACATAATTCATTGCTTATAAATTAAATAAGATGTTTATTAATTTAAAAAAAGTCTATCGAACTTGCGTCAATAAAGTTTGACGTAACTTAGAATTGACCAAAATTGGTGAAGATGAGCGGCTCTCAAAATGGGTAATTCCGATTCCATTTTCTTTGCCAATCGATACGATAGTAATAAACAATCGATTCAATTTCATTAAGTTACATCACTATAACTATCCATTTTGAATATCAGGCATAATAATCGTGTCGCGAAAAAAGTACAGCAACACAGATAAGACAGGAAAATCTGACCCGAACTGGTTTAAACTAGGTACTATCAGTGCAAAAAAAAGCCAGCCATCTTCACCTCACATTTTATATCTGAGTCACCATGGTAATCGCGCCAAAACTCCCCATTGTCACGTACCTTCACTGTAACACTCCGAAGACATCGACCGTGACCGCACTTAATAGTGAGAGTAAAAAAATATATGAGGCAGTGTGCGCGAAACACTTTCGCCACCTCCCCACGCCACAACTAAATCCAAACTTTATCACGCTATAATTAAAGATTAAAATTCCTCGAACCAAAACCATGCGGATATCCCACAATGATTATCCTAAATTACACCTTAAGTATAAAGGTGTTAGATCCATTTTCGTGCATCAGGATGTCCGCATTGTGTAACCGATCCAGTTGTCTGATCTCGGCGATATTAAAAATTATATTTATGTTCACGTTGAATCATGCAATGTTTGCAATGGTCATCGATTGATGTTATGTGTTATCGTCGGATTTCTTTATTTATAACTTAATTCCTCTATTGGCTGGAAACATCGTAAATGGTATAATAAACCTTGGAAATGGGAAATGCTCCTACTAAACGTATTTATAGTCATATCATAATAGAGAGTTTAACAGTCTCGCAACTTATTTCTTGTTTGTAGTTTGTAATTATACAGGTCGTCATCATCTCCCCTTTCCCAACTATGTTGGGGTCGGCTTCCAGTCTAACCGAATTTAGATGAGTACCAGTGTTTTACAAGGAGCGACTGCCTATCTGACCTCCTCAACCCAGTTACCTGGGCAACCCAATACCCCTGGTTAGACTGGCGTCAGACTTACTGACTTCTTACTACCCGTAACGACTGCAAAGGATGTTCAATGACAGCCGGGACCTACAGTTTAACGTGCCATCCGAAACACATGATACAGGTCAAATATGAGTATATAATGACACAGATCAATATTTATGATTGATAGATTAATCGATTTCGCATATTGCGCTTAACTTTAACCCAGTACCCTCGTTCAAGAGAAATTACGTAATTAAGTTGAATATGTATCTGTTGTAATATGCCACATTTGCATAAAAGTCTTCGCTTCATCATCAGCTTGTTTTTATAGCTGCAATGCTGGGCACGGGTCTCTTCTCATACGGAGAAGGATTGTGTATTAATCACCACGCTTGCTTAAGGCAGATTGGTGAGTCCAAGTTTCCTTGTGATTTTTCCTTCAACTTTAAAATGTTTCACTAGCTTCTAATTCAATAATGTCTACTAGATGTTTGAAGCGTACTGAAGAACCTACTTCCCACACCTGGGCAAAAAAAAATAACAAAATATCCATAGTACCAAAAATGATCTTAATTACTTGTGCAGTGTTTTACGTGACTACATAGCAAATATACTTTCTCAGTGCTAATATTATTAAGGGTAATATTATAAAGGTCTACATAGACCTGTCTGGTCTAGATTTTAGTAAAACACATAAAGGCAATCTGTTGCTAATCGTTTGTTTCTAGGCAAATTTCAGAGGCCTCAAAGTTTTGATCGTGATTTTTACGACAAAACTTACTTAATTATTCCGTTTAGAGACTAAACACGACTGACGAAGGTTATTGAAAGTTTACCTAGATACAAGAATATTTTATAGTAAGTTATAGTTGAACGACTTAGGTTCTAAATTATTATCTTTTTTTCCTTTTTTTTTGTTTATAACGTTATAAAAGGTAAACAAAACCGAAAAAATACAAAAAAAAAATAAAGACTTCTTTCCTTGTTCTCCTCTACAGGGAATCTGTTCCAATTTCAAACTTTCCAAAAATAATCCCGTTTGATTATTACAAATCCTTTCATGACCTCCCACTGTGGGTGGGGCCGGAGGGAGTTTCAGACGTTTCCTGACTAAAACTCATTTTCATTCCATCTGGTGCCCTTTGTGAGCCATGCCCGCTGTAATTCTTGCTAGCAACCTAGCAACTACCATCCTCCTACCCTTATCCCATTTTTACTCGGAGTCGGAGCAATACGTCTTCATATTTCAAACTTCTCCTTCTGATGTCATATATCACAATCTTGATAGATTCTCGTCATTTAACCTAACGTTTTCCCAACTATGTTGGGGTCAGCTTCCAGTGTGATCGGATGGAGCTGAGTAGACTAATGCTTTATATAGAGCTTCTGCCTATCTAACCGTCTCAACGTGACCGTGACTAACCCGCATTGAGCAAGCGTGGTGGTTAACGCTCAATCCTTCTACGTGGGAGAGGAGGCCTGTGCCCAGCAGTGGGACGATAAAACGGCTGTGATGATAATGATGATGAACCATCTCATCGTAATGACCCGGGCAACCCGATATCCCTTCTTAATAATATTATTATTAGATACTAAAAAATAAGAAAACAACAACCCAAATTTAGGCTCCACAGAAGCCAAGGCCTACTTATTGAGACCAGCGTATTCACGTAACCGTCTTACAAACAAAAAGTAAATATTTAACTTGTATGTAGTTCAGTTAACTTGACTCGAAAGTAAAATATTTATGGAGAAGTAATAGGCATTAAACTGTTGTTACCAAGAAGTTCGCTAAGCTTCTTTATTAAAAGGATGTTGTTTGTTTGTATTTTGGGATATATCTTCTTGATAGTGATGCAGGTTATAACGAAATTGTTTACTAAAGTAAAGCTTTAGGTCTGCTACTAAATAAAGTGGTCTAAGAAGACAATTGATAAAAAATCTAGGCATTTAATTTCCAAAAAAATACAAGTGTCTTAGATACGTTTACATCTACATCTCTCTCACAAATATAGTTACTAAACCACGTCCGCCCGTGGACTCCCTTGCAAACCGTTGAAATCACTTCACATAGGCAGGTAAAAAGTATCCTATAACCCTATATTAAAGCCGAAATAATGAAGTCTCTGGAACAAATTTTCAAATCGGAAAATTCCTCAAACTACCAAGCAAAAAATATCTCTATTTTTATATTAGTACTAGCTACCGCCAACGGTTTCACCCACGTCATGTGGGAACTACTGAGCACCTGGATAGAAGTAGCCAGAATTGTCGAGGAAGGATATACTTCCTAACTATCTTACACTCAACAACATTTTTTAAATCCGTCTAGTAATTCCTGAGATTGAGCAAACAAACAAATTCTTTTCTCCTTTATAATATTAGCATACCTAAACAGATAGTACTTAAACAGAAAAGAGGATCAGGAACAAACTCATGATACTACGTTATCTATAACAGAACACTAATTGAAGCCATTTGCAATCACAAACAGTGTCTTAATTTTTTATCCTTATGTCTTCGACGCCATAGTTCGGTAGCGGCTAAAGGTTGTAAGCACCCATTGTGGCGTTTATAATAGAATAATGAGCCATTTTACCCATATATGGCTTTACGACTAGGAAGCTCTGTTGTTTGTTTGTATCAAACGTTCATGACTAAGGTCAATGCTAATTATGTCGAATTGTGATCGCGTTTTGCTTTTGTGAAGAAAGTTTTTTTATATATGAGGAAGAATAAATTTTTCTTGCACTTCTTTGCAGCTCTTATACATATAACTCAGCATAGAATAGAGCAAAAAAAGGAAAACGTGATTTTGCGAAAAAAAAGTGAAGCTAAGCTATCACAATAAGCCGGTTCAAATATCGTAGCTAAAAATGTATTTTTCATGATAGCTTCCCCGTCTTTGAAAGAATATTTTCAAAAAATCGGCCTATAAATAGTTGGGCAACTAAATTAATTTGTTAATAGTTAATATCCATCGGCAAAAACATTATCATTTATTTTTTATTCAATCGGATATAAAATGGAAAAGCTACGCCTAGTCAAGGTGAAATTAAAATAAACGTAATTTAGTAGGAAGAAATAAATTTAGTTCGAAAATCTAAGACCTAAATTGCTTCAATTTGTAAGTTCTTACTGAAAAGATTACTTTGGGAACGATGAATAGATCTTTATTGATAATTTAAATTGTATTGAAGATGTTCCCTATGCCTAGTAAGGGTAATTACGGACAATATCACCGACTTATTATTAGCTCGGCTTCCGTTGATAGCCACGCGATATTATAATTATGGAAACTATCAATTTATTTCGAGATATTCTTGTTAAAAAGCAATTAAATCATTATGTCAGGAATAACTAGACTATAATATATTAAAGGATGATGTATTACCAGCAGTTAAGTAACTTCAGAAAACCTTCCTATTAAACAATTGCGTATATTGTCGTATTACCAAACGATATCGATGTATGTCAAAGAACTAACTAAATTAGCTTTCTTTAGCTTTTTTTCAGTTAAATGTCTCTCATTCTAGTTCTATTTCTAATCATAAATATTACACAAAAAAAACGCGGGAATGCTTTCCGCCATACTTGCAACAAATGTCAAAGGCACGCGCCCATACAGCCTAATCGATAAATTAAAACAAAAAGCAACTCACCATTTTCCTAGTCGATATTCACAAAACTAATCGAAATTATAACACTTGTCACAAAAAATCACAAAATCAACAGTCATTCACTTTAATTCACAACACTGTCTGAATCCGATGCACAAATGTTGCCACTTCCTCGGCTTTGACGCCTGCAAAAAAAAAGAATATTATAGTGACTTAGTGAAAGTGAGTGTCTGGTCTGATGGTTTTTGCTCGGCACTGAGATGTTTCGATACCAACCGATAGTTTTGGTGGGCTATTGGCAAATGATTAAGGTGACGGTCCACTGGACGCATTATGTAAATGTTTTGTAAGAGCCATGTTTCAGATTGTGGTTAGCAATGAGGTTTGCAGTCGCCGTTTAAGAAAGTAAAAAATATATAATTCTTATTTCAAAATAGAATATTTAACGGTAATGTTTTTGGCTTTAAGTTGTGTAAGATTTAATAAATAAGTCGTGATTTCTAAGACTGCATAATTAAAGCTTACGTTTAAAATATATTTTGTAGTCAAAATTTCGAATAGGTATAGGTAGCTGACGGCCTGTCCCCGCAATATGCTGTCGTATTATAGTCAGTGACTGAATAACCATGCTATCTGATAAGTTTGTAGTTCGCCCCACCATACTTAAGGAAAGGGACATACCCATGGACATACAAACATTTAATAGTACGGACAGAAACAATGGAAACTTAAGATATTATTCATAAAATCATTGAAGTTCGACATAAACAGATTTTAAGGAGATAATTTTATTTTTTTACTTTTGTTGTTTGAAAATAAAAACTTACCAACTTTTGATTTTAGACGCCTTTTATGAGAATGTTGGTTTATGACCATTTTATTATTATTTTGTCAGCATTTCAAGAATTCACGCCTAGTTGAACGATTGAGTATAAAAAGCGTCATTTCGCAAGATACAACAGATGTGTTTTTCTTATTTAGAAGTGTTGAAAAAATATTAGAAACACGTATTGCCTAGACTGAAAAACAGCCGGTGAAGTGATCGTTAATTTTTTGCTGTTGGTTTTTTTTTTAGACTGCTTATCCGTGCATCTATGTTGCCATAGTTACAAAGAAGTGAATGACCAGGAATTCTATGCAGTGTTGCTTACCTATATTTCTCTTTAACTTTGTTGCATAATATGAACAATAGAATACGGTTCCTCTTAACCTAGACGATCTTCTACAAAAATAATCTTCCTTAAATTTTATAAAAAGTATAGATAGGTAGAGTTTTCTAACCTTCACGTAATGAGGTCGCAACATCTGTATCAAATATTCTTATACTAGCTTCCGCCAGCGGTTTCACCCGCTTCGTGAGGGAAGTACTTCCCGCACCGGGTTAAAAGGTAACCTATATGTTATTCTGATGTATAAGCTATGTTACTACCATGTTTCATCACAATCCGTTGAGCTGTTTGGTCGTGGAGAGGTAACAAACATACACATACAAACCAACTTTCGCACATATATTTGTGGGATGTGATGTGATTATAGTTTTCCCAATAAACTTAACCCAAGATTTCTTTGAACCTGTTCTCTAAACTCAAACTCAAAATCATTTATTCAAACTTGGCTGTAAAACAACACTTTTTGACCGTCAAAAATTACAAAAGAGCCCCCAAAACGCCCACCCTTCACCACTTCCTATGTGTTTTTGCTGGGAACAAGAAATGGCGCAACAAACTCCCCAGCAACAACAGTCTTTAAGGAAACTGGTAGAAATATACGAATAACAGTTACGAAAGTATGTTTTATTACATTAAAAAGTTTTGCAAGTCGACTGGAAGCTGTGTCATCCTTGTTTATATCTTGTAATCCTTATGTCACTCTACAAAATGTTTCGCTGTTTCATTCAATGAATAGTTGACAGAATTTGTGGTGGACAAATTCATATATGTAGTATTATACTGTAAGCAATATAAAATTTTTCGCAGCAAGAAAATTTTTACACGAAAATATTTTTAGTTAAATTTTAAATTAAATGAAATTCTGATAATTCCCGACCTGGAATATGTGTTCTTTAATTAAATACTAAAATGTTTGTACGTGCTCCGAATTTTATAAACACTTTTTAAGAGAAAAAGGCTAGCTAATTACTATCTAGGAAAGGAAAAGCGAGATTATTCGAAAGAGATACCGCGGTACTGGCACGCATGGCTGAAGGAACATAGATGGATATTAGTTAGTAAAAGTCTGACACTGCACTCCAGCTGCACCCACAGCAGGAACGGTAATTTGATGATTTCATCTCAAAAGTGACTTTGGCTGCTTTAGTGGTTAACGAATCAGCAGCTCAAGTAATGTAACGTTTTCTAAGTTATACTTTCTTTATAGGAATATTTTCGACCCCAATGACTGTGTAAAGGTGAAAGAAAACATCTCGAGGAAACCTGAACTTCAAAGTCTGAAATCGCCAATCCGCCTGGAGCAAGCGTGGTGATTATAGCTCATTCCTTCTCTCTATAACCTTATCTGTATGAGAAGAGGTCTGTACCCTGCTTTGGGACATTAAAAGTGATAGTGATGATGAAAATGATTCCCTCTTCTCTTCTCATATATACGGGAAAGTCTGCATTCCCCATCATCTTAAAAGACATAATATTCTACATGGACCTTTCATCCATTGGATCCTAAGATTTGATCCTTGGATCCATAAACACTTTTGTCCCGATTCAAATCAAAGTATTCTCTCTGAAATATATTTATGTAGCTGTCTGTTGTTACTCACATTAACGAACGCCTACATAACTTACATACTTAAAAAAATACGCAGCCTCTTAATATTCAGCCATAAATTCACTTACGTTATTTACATAACACTTTAGTATAAAATTTCTCTATTCAATAACAATAATGTACAGTATTTAAGATGTCTATCTAGCAGTAGGAAACACCAGCATAATATGTTGCATAATCATTATATTATGCCTTATACTTAGACAATTATATTGTTTACTTCTTCTAGCATAAAGGTGTTAAACACACCCACTAGCCAAAGAAATAAAACTATGACTATAGAACCTACCTAGATCTATAAATATCCAATAATTGCGATGGGTTGAGCAAGGAACAGTGACACAATGGGCGGTCTTATCGCTAAAAGCGATCTCTTACAGACAACCTTTCCATCTATGTAGATCGAGAGGTGCAATGGGTTTACTAAAATAATAACAAATATCGGGGCTCAAATTACCAAATATATGTATGTATGTAGATCGCTTATGCTGTTGTTCATCAACTTCCTTCCTTAAATTTTGTTTAAGTACATCTGCGTTTTTTTGTCAAGGTGCATAAAGACGGTCAAGGAGCGAATTACAAATTTTACTGGGATCATAAACATTCGATAAAGGCGAGCCACTTCTGCTACTCACCAAAAACTTGTACCTTACATATCGGGGACAAGGTATCCTTTAAAATTAAAGCTTTTGGATTTTTATAAGCATTTTTATAACTGTTTTTTTAGTACCCGAAAATTGCTGCTGGTGTGGTTCTCGTATTTCCTCGTCGGTTCTGCTAGCGGCTTATATCATAATTGAACAAAGATTGAAGAATAACATTTTGTATTCCATTTAAATTTTTGCAGGTCAACAATCTGTTCGTTCTACAGGTACGGTCCAAATCTTTGAGGAAAATAAGCGTTAATCTACTGAACCGTCCACAATTACAACGTCCATACGTAATACCATTATAACTATGAGGACATATTTATACACATATATAAAGAAAAAATGAGATGTAAGCGTTTGTCACGGTATAGGCATGTAATGAGAAGGTGAGAAACGCATGAGGTGGAGAGGCAGAGATAGACCAAGGAAGAAAGATTACATGAATAAGAAGGGAGATGATAGTATAACGCCTAACAGACAAAATAATAATGGCAAGAAGAAAATTACAGAGGAAAGATTTGTATGTAAATAATAGGTTCAAAAGCTCCTCGTAATTCCAAAAACTCTTGAATCAATTATAAACTACATTATCCCTTATTAACATTTTCAATATTTATTCCAGGTACGCAAAAAACCGGACTATCTAGTTGTTAAATAAAAGGAAAACAGACAACCACCATGAGAGCTGTCAAAAGCTATTATAACACTTACAAAATGTCGTCACAAAGTAAACACTATACCACGCCATTAAAAAAAACATGTTTCCGAACTAACCAAACAATACCTTTACATAACTATGAGTTAACAAGTCGAATAAGTTACCTTGACATCGAGATGACCGCATGCTGTACCGAACGCGTGATAAATTCTTAGACAAACACACTTTCTTACCTCACATGTGTTTGATTTTCACGACACGACACACTGGTTTTTGGAAGCTGTGATAATACGCATTAGTATGCTTGGTTATGCTTTTATGCTTATGCAAAAATAAGGGCCAGTTTCACAGGTTACGGATAGCCACTATCTACCAGATAAATTCAAAAATGGAACAGAATTTGTATGAAATTATCTGCCAGATAAACTATCTGGAACTTATCCGTAACCGGTGAAACTGGCATAAAGTGTATTTGACTTGTCTGATTGCATGCCGAAGGTATCCAGCATTTATTTGGGATAAAATCTTACTCTCTCCAATTGAATGGGAGGACGACTTGTTAGCCACTAGCTTTCGCCTGCGGTTTCACCCGCGTCCCGTAGGAACTACCTTCTGCACACGATGGATAAAGATAAAAACTGGATAAAGAGCTTTTACGACGCTTTGTGGGTTTTAAGAGACTTTCATAAAGTAGCCAGGACTCTGGAAATTGGTAATTGATACAGCCGTACATCGGAGAGCACGTAAATGTCGGTCGTACGCCTGATCTCTCGTCCGGTCGTGTCGGATTGCGGGCTCTTGTGTGTGCGTAAAAAATGCTTGTGCGTCTTCTTAGAGATAACCATTGCCGTGATCGGCATTCGGTCTGGATGCTATTATGTTGCATTATACAATATATTTTTGGTTAGCTAGAGGTATAACTTCTATAGAAGTTCCTCCCTACTGGGAGGGGATGTGAGGGGCCTACCGTAAGACTCCTACATAGACTCCCAGGCCACCTTAACTCAGGCGAGGTCGGATTGCCGCTGGGTTTTTTTAGTGGGTAAACCGGGAACGACTTTACCGGGGAGTCCCACATACTCCTCTCCCGTCCCCCGACGGGAAGGGGATGCGTAATAGCATTTTTTCTCAGTCACAAAAAAAATAGGTATTATTTCTCTGATATTTTAATTCCTATTTACATTTTTACATATGTCTAAGCCTAGTTAATGTTCAAATACATCAGCATCCTTGACAATATCTTACTTCATAGAGCACGTTCCCTTGAGAACACGAAGGTAAGTCTTGAAATTGACGTTCATCCCGTGCAGCCTTCATAAAATTGTAATGGAAACTTCCAGAAGCACCCGATATACGATTCATCGCTTTTATAAATTTATCGCTTGGATGTTGCGAGGAAAATTGTTATATGAAAAACATTTACCTATGTTATAGCTCTTTTCATAAGAGTTTATTTTTCAAAACAGCCCTCAACTTTCATGTCTTTTAAAATGCAGCGCCTCGATTCATCTTTTCTTGAGAAATCTTCATATGACCCCTCAGGCTGAAGGCGTAGCTGGAAGGAATGTCAGACTTTTACTGAGTAAAATACACTATGTTCCTTCAGAGATCTTTGTATGTCGAAGCCGCGGTTATTCTTGCGATTAATCTCTAGCCCCAGCAGGATCTTCATTCAATCATTCAAAATATGACACCATAGCAAGTTAAGGCGCCAGCACATCAAGCTACCCAAAATAGTTATACCATAAATAGCTGCTAGCTAGCTAGCTTGATGTGGTGGCGTCTGTACATAGGTGTTATTTTGCAAAATGATGGTACTTCACGACTTTAATATTTAAATTTGCATTTATTTTTTAAATCACATGTCACTATCTCCCAGCCAGTTGCACAAGTATTATCTTATATCACAAGACAAGTGGTTACAGTGAATATCCGAATATGGCATTACAGTTTAAAGTTCACAACATACGTGATAGGGCGAATTGGATCGCGCCAAAAGGCCACTAGGCCATCTTGAATTTTTAAAAGTGTGACTGCCGTGCACGTGGTCTCGGGTTCGATTCCCGGGTCGGGCCGAAATCGCTTTGTGGCTTTTAAGACTTTAAAAAAGCAGCCAGAAGTTGGGAAGTTGGTGATTGATATACCTGCCTCCGTAAGCATTTAAATGTCGGTCCTGCGCCTGATCTCTCTCCGGTCGTGTCGGTTTGCCGTCCCATCGGACTATGAGAGTGAGGGAATAGAGAGTGCACTTATGTCTGCGCAAATGCTTGTGCCCTATAATATATGTATTATAGAGAGAACGGCCGCCCTGGCCGGCAATCAGTCTGGACGCCATTATTATTATTATAGTTTCACTCTTACGCTACTTACTTGAGTATGAAGATGAAAATATATAATGGATAACCTTAGAATTTTATATACTTAAAACAAAAATATGTTCATATTTTTCTGTAGTCCCCATTTACCTTAGCTTGTACTCGTTGTTTATTACATAGGGTCTAATTTTATCAATTAAACTCAAGGCGTTATCAATTTTATGGTAAAATTGTTGTAACTACACAAATTACTCATTGACATGAATAATATGCAGAATATCATTTACTTATGTATTGAGAGCGCATTTATCATCCAATCATGTTATTTGCAAATTCAGTTCTTGCCAATTAAATATGTATATCTGAATTTAGTCATTTGTCGCCTCGCATATGCGCAGGAGTGTTTGTTGTCAATATAATTAATATCGGGACATCTTTTTCACACACGGTCGGTTAGCGCCATGGTAAGACATTGATTAGCTTGTGTTATGGGTGCCAACACAACTAATATATTATTATATATTATATTTATAAATACATATTATAACACCCAGCCAACAAGCATGCTCATCACATAAATGTCGACCGTGCCGGGAATCGAACTCTGGACCCCATTGCGCCGAAGAATAATCGTCAATTTGAATGAAAATTAAAGTTCTATCATTTCACGTTTCTAAACTCTAAAGTACAGACACTCAGGTTACCCGAACTGTAAAATTTTCCCAATCGACTTTGCACCATATGCTTCAGTAATAAAGTTGAAAATCTATTAAGGAAATTTGACAGATTGTAGTAGCCTGAAGTCTGTACCTAGAAAATAGCTGAGAAAATACAAAATGTAATTCACACCACTGCCGTGTACCGCGACGTTGCAATTTAATCTCTAGAAATTCAATCTTGTCCAGTATTAACAGGTAAAAGGAAGAGAAATATCAACCATTGTAAATCGCGAGCTACGAATATTTCCTTATTGAAGAAAACAGCTGATGCGGGCTGGATCGAAATGCAAACGGAAACGGAAATACAGACTGATATTACCGTCTATTGTATATTATATTGGTGCGTTTTTTTAAATGTAGAATGTCGAACGTGGATGTTTGTGTGAAATCTGCTTTTTTCTTGGTTATGCGATATGCATAATGGCGAACTTCATGGTGTTCTAACCTACTTTGTAAAAATCAAAAATTGTCTAGACATGAAAAAGAAAACAAAAGAAAATCTCATAGCTTCGTTCACCCAATTGATATTAATTGGTATCTTTATTCGTCAAATAAAATCAATTCAAAAGATTAGATTTTTTTTTTAGATCGGACAGGAATTATCAAATTAGGGTTTGATAATATTTATAATATATTATATAAATTGTTTTTAATAAAATCAAATATAATTAGGGTTATGTTATGAACGTTTAAAAAGGAAAGTTTGTCATGAATATTTTTTAACATTAGCCAATATTATTAATAGCTTGTTAGATTTCAAAAAAATTGGTTTGCAATATTAATATTTGAAAATACATACCTAAATATTTTAGTTTACTCGTTACTATGCAAAATGTAAGATTACTTAATTAATATTCAATTATTTATTTATTTATTATAAATTGTAACACTTATTTCTTACTTAAAAATAATTTGCCGTTCTCTAACAAGGTACCTATATACAAAAATAAAGCCTGTAGCTGTGTACAAATAAATAAACAAGAACACATAGTAATACGTCATAAGTACATAAGGTGTAAAGGTAAAAAAAGCTATATTTCACACTGCTTCAAAACTTTACACGCTGAGACAATAAATAACACAATACCTTTAGTTCTCGCGTCTGTTTTTCTTGCTCTATGACCCTAATAGTATTGACAATATAACTACACTATTTGAAGGGTAAAACTTAACAATGTCCACTAATAATGAAATTTTCAGTATTTCCTTGTAACTTACGTAAAATGATGGTTGTTTTGCCAGGTTGCTATCTGGAACGGTGAAATTTTGCCAATCAACTTTCTGGGATAAAGTTGAAAATAGATTGAAGAAATTTGACCGATTGTAGTAGCTTGATGTGCTGACCTCTGAGTTAGATAAGGCAAGATTAGGTACCTACATTGTCAAATTACCTCATAGAAAGAATATTGACATAAAATTGTATTTATGTAAATTATATGTTATGTACAAATATATAAAATTATATTACCTATAAAAAATCTAATACAATATATTTCATGTATATTATATTGACTAGCTGTCCCCAGCGGTTTCACCCGCATCTTTGGTTACTGCTCCGCTCCCGTGTATCTTAGCGTGATGGTATATAGCCTATAGCCTTCCTCGATAAATGGGCTATCTAACACTGAAAGAATTTTTCAAATCGAACCAGTAGTTCCTGAGATTAGAGCGTTCAAACAAACAAACAAACTCTTCAGCTTTATAATATTAGTATAGATTTAGTTTTTGTTTACCTTTGACCCACCCTGGCAACTTCTCTTCTATCATGGCTGCGTTCACAAACGAATTTAGAAAAGTTACTTAGGTAATTGCCTGACCTGCAATGGAGCCCACATACTCGTACTTGAGAGACTGGTGCATTAATCACTAGGCCACCACGACGATACCATATATGTTGGCCACTAAATAAGGTTCCTAAAATGAGTTGCTTGAGGAAGTATAATTGTATAGTACGATTATACTTTATATTATATTAGTCAGTACATTGTTGCGCTTAGGAAAATCCTTTGGTACGTAATATAATTGAGGAAACTTTAATTCATTGAACTTATTAATCGAATACTAAATTGTTGTCAGGTTGCTTTACATACATCGATGCGTATCGTAGATCGCTATATTAAGCTATACTTTTTGTAGTTAGGTTTGTAAATACCCAGGCTAAAAATGTTGAAAAGTTTATTTCAACTTTTCATGATTCATCTTTTATTTTAAGATGTTTTGACCCGACAGACGTAGTTTTGTTTTGTTTTGTCATAAGAAACTTCTCCTGACAATAACAAACACAACAAAAAAGTGAAGTTGATCCAGCCGTTCACGCAGGATGGTGTGACCAAATAGTGTGCTGTGCCTGTGCCCAGCACTGGGGCGATAAAAAGTCTGTGATGATGATGATGATAAGATTAGAAGGATAGGCACCATCGATACATCATTTGCTAATAGTCAAATTCATAACTTTTATTAAACCGTCAAAAACGGTTACTTTCTATGCAATTTGTATGAAAGTAAGAACATCACAATTTCATCATATCAAGCCATATACCCAGCGCCGGCCCGAAGTAAATTTTAGAATGGAGCGAAATCAAATTATGGCGCCCCTTTTAAAAGTTAAGGCCTCCAGAGGGGGGGGGGGTGTTATATGACTCGACTCTTTCGACTCTCTTGGAGTACGAAGATAGGCCTTCAACACCCTGCCTTGGAGACCTACCTCCGTCGAGTAGTTGGGGCCTATTTATCGGACAGGTCCGTAATTTACCCCGGTCACAATGGGGAATGGAACCGGCGAGAAATGTCGTGCGGTGTTCCACAGGGATCGGTTCTGGGGCCGCTCCTATGGAACATCGGCTACGACTGGGTGCTGCGCACAGACCTCCCTGACGGCGTCAGCATAGTGTGCTACGCTGATGACACTGGTGCTGGCGCAGGGGGGGTCGCATCAGGCGGCGGCCGACATAATGACGCGCGGGGTTGCGATCGAGAGGATCCGGCAACTGGGACTCGAGGTGGCCTTGCACAAGTCCGAGGTCATGTGCTTTCATGGGCCTCGGAATAAGCCACCTTCGGGCTCCCAGGTATTGGTGGGAGGGGTTCACATCGGTGTCGAGTCGACGATGAAGTACCTGGGACTCGTCCTCGACAGCCGGTGGAACTTCGTCGAGCATTTTCGACGTTTGGGCCCTAAACTGGAGAGGGCGGGGGCTGCATTCAAGCGGTTCTTGCCCAATCTGGGGGGCCCAAATGCCTCCTGCCGGAGACTCTACGCGGGAGTGGTGAGGTCCATGGCCCTTTACGGGGCGCCGGTGTAGGCGCGCTCAATGCGCTTGCGAGCCGTCCACCACCTCAACGTCCCACAGAGGGTCATAGCCCAGAGGCTGGTGCGGGGGTACCGCACTATTTCCCGCGAGGCAGCAGGTTTCCTTGCCGGACTGCCACCGTGGGATCTGGAGGCGACGGTCCTCTCGCGCCTGTACGACTGGCGCGAGGACGCACTGCGTCGGGGAGAGTCCCCGTTGCTGCGGCAAGTCGCTGCGCAGCTGGCAGTCTTCCGGCGCGATCTCATGGTGGAGTGGAGAGATCGCCTCACGCAACCCCGTGCAGGGTACGCCACAATAGTGGCCATAGAGCCCCTCTTCGAGGAGTGGATTGGGAGGAGTCATGGCACCCTCTCTTACCGCCTGACGCAGGTCCTCACCGGACATGGGTGTTTCGGGAGGTACCTGCATCGTATCGGGCGGGAGGAGACGCCTGGGTGTCACCACTGCGCGGACCAGCCAGAGGACACGGTGGAGCACACGGTGGAGGTGTGTTCTGCCTGGGCGGAGCACCGCCGTGCCCTCACAGCGGCAATTGGCGGCGGCGACCTCTCGCGTCCGGCCCTGATCCGGGCCATGGTCCGGAGCGAGGGAGAATGGGATGCCGTCGCCTCCTTCTGTGAAGCAGTTATGCTAGCGAAGGAGGCGACGGAGCGGCTGAGAGACCGCACCGCTCATCTCAGCCGTCGCGGCAGGGCTGGTACAGAACCAGATTCTTCCGCAGCTACGCACTAGTGCTGGCCCCGTAGTGAGGTTTTGAACTAGCCCGTGCGTCGCCAAAGAGGCGCGCGCCGACACCTGAGCGCTCCTCCGCCACGGGTCCATTGAATAGGAGGCGGGGACTTTCCCAAGCCCTTCCCCCTTTGACCCATTCATAGGGGGCGCTCCTGCGCCTGGTGCTCTTCTTCAGCCGGGGAAGGGGAGACAAAATCTCCCTCTCCTGTTCCTCACAGGAGGACACCACCGCGTGCCACGACTCTGCGCTACCGACCATCCTCCGCACCTCGACCGGCAGCGAATCAGGACTGGTATGACACAACCATTAAAGGCCTTGTTACCACCTGACAAGAAACTCTTAAGAACCCTATTCAGACGCCTAAAGAAACGCTCCTGTTATGTTTGTTTCATGTCAGCTACATTGATGCCTAACCCCTCTGCAATACTCATGCATCTGGAGGTATCATTTGTTGGGAGTGAAATCAGGTTTAGGCCCGGCGCCCACTATCGGTCGGCATCGCTGCGGCTCGGTAGAACTCGAGCGCTTTACGCCGGCTTCGGGCGGCTTTGGGCGCCTAAGGGCGCCTTAGTACACTTTAAAGCGGCTTTGGGCGCCTGAGAGCTGCCTCGGCAGTCGTAAACACGCCGTTCGGATCAAACACGTCGCAGAACAGTCATTTTCGCGCCTTCATTTTCGTATCGTACAAGTAGACGCAAAATAACTTGGCAGTCCTGAACATAGGCTCTGCGAACTTCTGCGCATGCACATTCGTAAATAAAACTGTTATTGGCACTTTTTTTAACCAAAATACTAATAAAATTGTCGTAATACCAAGTAAAAATAAAATAAATATCAAAACAATTTGGGACTAAAAGCTACAAAAATAACTTATGAATAAACACTTAAACAAATACTTATCAATACACACACATAACTGTTTTCACGGAACGTTAGGAGTGACTGCTCTGCGATGTTTCTGCAGCCAGAACTATTCTTAGGCTACCCAAAATCAGCTACGGCGTCCTTAGGCGTGTTTACGACTGCCGAGGCAGCTCTCAGGCGCCCAAAGCCGGTCTTAGGCGCCCTAAGGCGCTCTAAGGCGTCCAAAGCAGCCCGAAGCCGGCGTAAAACGCTCGAGCTCTACCGAGCCGCACCGATGCCGACCGATAGTGGGCGCCGGTCCTTATAGAATCTGAGAGTACTTCAGATTCTAAAACTCACATATGTCTACACCAAATTCCATCCTGATGGAGCCAGCTAACTAATTTGCGAGGTAAGCGTGGGGTGAGGTTAGTGGGGTTATCTGGTGCCCGGCGCCCCACCGCGCCACCCGCGCATTCTCTTCGCTTAAAATAAATAGAGAAAAAAAATCCTTTGCCATTTTGGCGCCCCCTTGGATTTGGCGCCTGGAGCGGCTGCTCCGTTCGCCGTATGGACGGGCCGGCCCTGCATATACCTACTTATTAAGTTTTTCATCAAAACGGTAAATGAAAGTGACATTATTTTAAGATGCTTCAACAAATTAATGTCATAAACGATTTTCTTTTTGAGCTAGTCAACCCACCCAATTAATTCAGTATAAGTAGGTACTTTGAAAAGTAGTTTACTTACGTGTAATATTTTTATCACGGTACCTTCCCGAGAATATTACTTACGCTTATTTTAATATAATCGCCTTTCCCCACAAAATCTACCAATTTATGGGACAAGGTTTGTAGACTTTGGAATTTTATATTAGACTTTCCGCCGGCCCAGTCCCAAAGTTTTGTTTATTATTACATAGATAACGGTATATATTACAAGACTACAAAGTATCCTAAAGTTAAAAGGCTCGGGTAGCCGTTGTAATTGTTCAAGGTCTAGTGAAAGATATAATGGTTAGATACAGACTTAGTAGCTCATAGAATGGTTGAAATAAAATAGCAGTGATTAGTACTATAAACATGCCTATGTTTAAAAAAACAAGTGCGAATCTGACTCGACGAATGAGGGTTTCTTACCAATGATCATTGTACTAAAATAATTAGGGAACATATTTTTTTACTGTTATATTATAGATATTTTTCATTGTTAAAATAAATAATGAGTCGGAAAATAAAATATTCTCTGCAATGTGCATCAAGCCATTTTTGAAACCCCATTTTAAATACGAGAAGTTGCTTGATTTTGGAATAACGACCCCCTATAAGAACATACGCCTTAAGGTCCCTGATTACAGTTCTCATAAGCAAGCACTAGACTTAATGTTACGCTAAAAATCTATTAAGGAAATTTGACAAATTTTTGTAGCTTCTGCTGGCGTCTGTGCTTCATAATATGTCAGTTATTATTCTTTATTTGTGTAAGTTCTGGTCTAATAATAGTCGTAATACAGTATTTTGAATAGCTGTAATTCACCGCTCTCTCTACTTTCGATCTTTATGAGTTTTTGCTATCTCGTCTAGATAGGAAATACGTGAGAATGGTCCATGAAGCGATATATGTAGCTACTGACACTGGAATGCAAAAATATAAAATATAAAAACTAAAGCACTCTCTATCTTCACTCTCATAGTCCGATGGTTCGGCAATCCGACACGACCGGAGAGAGATCAGACGCAGGACCGACATTTACGTGCTCTCCGATGCACGGGTGAATCAATCACCAACTTCCAGACTTCAGGCTGCTTTGTGAAAGTTTCTCAAAACCCACACAAAGCAATTTTGGCCCGACCCGGAAATCAAACCCAAGAACCCGTGCACAGCAGTCCCGCCTTGCGACTACCAGACCAACGAGGCAGTCAAAAATTATTTTATATGTTACAAGTATCTTACTGTGTATTTTTATCTACCAGAAATTTCTGAAGGTAAACTATATCTAATATCAATTAAACTTCTAGTACGAATTTGTATCATAGAAAGCTTGCACACTGTTCTTTCCATTTGTTTAATTATTATGACACATGTCAACGTCAGGCATAAATGCCATAAACAATTTTACAATTGAAGTAAGCCAATTGCTTCACAGACAAAGTCTCAGGCAAATATTATACTCTTACACCAGCGAATGCACAAATTCCTTTCAAAGCAACGAACAATAAGGCATTGCGGTCAAACACCTTTAATGCACAAACAGATTAACCATTGCATATACCTCTGTAACATTCTAATCTCATGGATTAAGCGAATGTCCGCACAACTTAGAAACGTCATATACATATATATGTATAAGCTTGTATATAAGTAACTACGTCGTTGGTCTAGCAGTGGCATGGCGTGACTGCTGAGCACGGGGGCTTTTTTTTCGTGGGGAATCATCAAATGAGCCCCCCTGAGGGTGCAGCTGGAGGGAGTGTCAGACTCTTACTGACTAAAACCCATTATGTTCCTTGGGGAGGTCCCTGTGTGCCAGGTCCACGGTAACTCTTGCGTACAACCCGCAGCCCAGGCAGACCCTGGCTCTTATGGGCCCCTCCTATGTACGGATTCGATTCCAGGTCAGGCAAGTACCAATGTAACTTTTCTTAGTAATGTGTGCTTTCTATGTATGTCTTGGATACCAATGACTGACTAAAGGTGAAGGAAAACATCTCGAGGAAACCTGGAGTATAAAGTCTGAAATCACCAACCCAAATTAAGCATGCGTGTTGATTAACGCTCAATCCTTCTCTGTGTGAGAGGTGACCTGTGCCCAGCAGTGGGACGGCTGATGATAAACAAGCGTTACCTATCATTAGCACATAGTTTAGCTATATTGAATTGGCGCATCTTCAACAGTTTGGAATCAATTATCGTTAGTCATTATCATCAAAATATCACTTAGCCCTATAACATTTAAGCACTTCTAACCGGACACGCACTTTCGAGTTTCAAGAACAAACACGCAACATTACTTACATAATTGTAATTGTAATAATACACATACCGAGATATTATTAGCAAATAATTACTTTATTTGCGTGTTACTGCTGTTTTAATTATTTCTTTTATATAACTTTAGATTTAAAATAGAATAAGCAGTGACGTAACTGCCAAATTCCGTAACATTACCGTAAACAAATGTTTATATAGTAAGGGGTTTTATTTTATGGGTTTTGAGAAATTTTCATAAAGCAGCCTGGAGTCTGGAAGTTGGTTGGATTCACCCGTGCATCGGAGAGCACGTAAATGTCGGTCCTGCGCCTGATCTCTCTCCGGTCGTGTCGGATTGCCGTTCCATCGGACTATGGGAGTAAGGAAATAGAGAGTGCAATTGTGTCTGCGCGAATGCTTGTGCACTATAATATGTATTGCGCAGCTGGCTGATCTCCATAAAAGAGAACGGCCGCCGTAGCCGACAATCGGCCTGGATGCCATCATCATCATCATATAGTAAGACTAAGCTAAAAATGTTATAGTGATCATCATGATTGCTTTTTATTTTTAATGGATGCTAAGGGTCAGTTTCACAGGTTACGGATAGCCACTACCTACCAGATGAATTCAAAAATGAAACAGAATTTGTATGAAATTATCTGCCAGTTAAACTATCTGGAACTTATCCGTAACTGATGAAATTGGGCGTAGATCTTGTAAACATATTTAGATAAATGTAAACTTTAGTCTCCACTTGCAATAAAGTAACGTAGTCTATGCTAACATAAAGTATATTTATGTTAGACTAGACTATGTTATAAGTACTGCATACAGATCTGTCTCACTTTTATATATTTTTTTTTATAAGAAAATAAATGATATGACTTATTGTATCTGTGAATTATGATACGTTTAAGTAATACTGGAAGTTTGCATCTTCCCATCCTCTGGGTACAACAGGAAAGCATGTCTTTGGTAATAACTGTCACCACAAATGCCAATAACTAAGCACTCTGCTACGTGATAGAAATAAATTTGCAAGCTATTTCAACTTTACTCCCATGTTTACAATATTCTTGCCTTAAAATGTTCAAAATGTTACTTATAACCACTTTATAGTATTTAGGCTACAAGTTAAGTGAACATATTACGAGTACCAAACTATACACAACACACGGGTCCTTACTCGCGATCAAAATTATAAAGATATGTATGTCTCATCTTGTTAAAGTGGCCGGTAGACACTGGATAGCCATAATACAAAACCGCCAGAAGTGGAAAGATTTGGAAGAGACTTACAGTCAGCATTGGGTGACTAAAGGTTTTAGAAGAAGAAGAAGTATGTCTCATCGCGAGTAAGACCCCTGTGTTGTGTATATTATGCGTACAAGTCGCGAAAAACTGAAAACATTTAAGTTAAGAAAATAAGTATAAAATTTTACTTAACATTTTTGACACGGCATACAATTTTAGAGTACCTATCTATGAAATATGATGAAAAACACGACGCGATAGTGATTACAATAAAACAAACAAACACTCCCGTATGTATATACGGGACGTATTGCAATTCTATTTTTATGTAATACAAATAAAAATGGCGAATTCCTGTACAAACATAGTATATGAGTTTTGGGCTGAATATCGAATTCTAGAATAAAAAATATAGCAACGTACAGTTACAGACAGAAATGGTTAAGCCACTTTCATACCTTCAAAATTCTTCAGTTTAAGACAATCGCGAAATTAATTGATTAAAAGCCAAACTTTAACAGAACCACTGGTTTCTCGTAATCCAAAGATATTTTATCCCAAAAAGTTATCAATAATACATCCATTTCGTTGTTTCATTGCCATCCAATGTAGCAATGCTGCCAGCCTATTGGGTAGGTACACTCCCGGTGGGCAGCGATGAGATTTTTTTTTGACGCGATTTATTCATTAGGTTTTTTTACTTGTATATAGTAATTTAAAATTGTAAATACATTATAAATATAATTGATAAACAAATAAATAAAAAAAATCGTAGTTGACAGTTTTTCCTAAAGACAATCAACCTGCTAAAAGAAGATTTTTATATAATTTTTTTATTTCCAAAATTAAAAGATTGTGTTACACTGTAGGTAATCGCGTTAATTTATTGATGTTTATGAAAGTATGAAAAAGTAATATACACATATTTATAATTCAATTCTGTAAGATACATCTTGGAAAGTTTTTCATTTAACAAACACTATTGCATTATGCATAATGCAATTTTACTGTAATTAACTTAAATTAAAAAATTTCAAATTTGCTTGCTAATGATGAATTTGTTTTGAAAGTAGACGGATTATGAAAGACAGTGAATGATGTTATTTTCCGCTAATTTTGTAACTAAGTGTCTTTTAAGTAATGTTCGAACCAAATTCAAGGTAACTTAGGTTTATTTCTTAAGTTTTTATTAACTATAAGTCTAGACTTTCCCTTATTGTTCAAGCAGACTTAATTAATTAGCGAATCTATTGCGAAATGCTTAAAAGCGTTCTATTGTAAATGATTTTAGATTTTAGTGTTATAAGTATTGTAATATAATTTATTGTTACATTTATTAATTCATGTTTACGAAGGGCACATTGCACTTAATATTATTTTCCTGTCGACTTTACATAATTAACTGGATAATTTGTATACAGGTATCTTTTTTTTTCATGGGATATCATCAAATGACCCCTCCCACTGAGGATGCAGCTGAAGGGAGTGTCAGAATCTTACTGACTAAAACCCAGTATATCTACGGTAACTCTTGCGAACAACCCGCAGCCCAGACAGAGTATACAGGTATCCGATAACCGACTTCCACAAAAGAAGGAGTTTCTCAATTCGGTCGGTATGTTTTATTTAGGTAACTTATTTAAATATTTTTTTTTTGGTTACCTATTTAATGAAAATCACATAATTATATTTTTACGCTATTCTATAAATTATTATAAATCAAAACTCACCTTTAATTTACAATAAAAAAAGGAACACACAAAAAATCCAAATTTGGAAACCAAAAATGAAACGCAAGTAAACAAATTCAAACTTCGAGATCGATAACCATTCGATGCGCGTGCGTCGAACGCGCGAAACCACGGCTAAGACTGCCCTACCACGCCACTCGGTATACATGCCCCTTCTACTACAAACATTTGCGTGTCTACAGATACCATATTTTGACTGTTATTACATTATTGTTATGGCATTACAGAAATTGACAACATAGACACAGCCATAGATATCTGTCCGGACCTGAAGAAATTCCCAAAGGACACGCCTGAAACCGCATGAAATAGCTACTTAGAGATATGCAAATGAATGACATAATGAATTCTGTATAAATTGTTGCATTATTACTTAATTACTCGACATATCGAGTAGAATCACGTAACTTTAATTTCAGGACATAAGGTCAACCATTTTAAGGGCAATGTTTTGGGCAATTTATATGTCGCAGGGAAATGAAGATATCAGGTATTTCACGAAATCCCTAGAGATATCACGAAATCCCGGTAGATGTCGTATACTCTTGTTTATTAGGTACATCTTCTTCTTAAAAATATTTAGTGATATGTCGTTTCGCTAAACTAAATCTAGTAAAACGACAGAATTGTTAACAAAATCTGTCAAATTTTATAAATTATAGTTTTTTTTAACTTTATGACGCATAATATGGTTAAAAGTTGATAGGGAAAATTTTACACTTTCTTAGGTAGCTTGATGTGCTGGCGTCTGTACTTATTTGAAGCTTTAACATTTAACGTGGAGCCATTTATCATTGTCTTATTGCCCTAAGTTATTGAAACAGATGATATTTCTCAATTAGTTAACTGTCATATCGTAAGGTCTTTGTTTTTTGGGAAACTAATTGACTTTGATATTTCAATAGCCTATCGATGAGAACTCAGTATTCTGTTAATGTCATGCTATAAGTCGTTATGTTAAATGATAAGAGGCTCATATGGTAAAAACTTTTTAACAGTCAATAGTAATGAAATCTGTGCTATATGAAAGCCTTCGAAAAGCACTTTATTTCTATCTAACTACTTCATGGGCTTTTAAACGATTCTGAGTTCAATAATGTATTTTAAACTACGATATCACCTCAGTCCTCGAAAAAAAAAATATTCCACCTGGAATGATTACAATAAGTAATATAGGGCTCTTTTTGCAGACTTTTCGAAATAGCTTTTTACTGCGCTTTAGATGCTGCACAATAAAATAATGTTTCATCTATCGGTACAAAAACCGGATTTGACCGGACAGTTCCAGATTACAACTTAGAAGCAAACAACCCTTCCTTCTCAATCTTTTATATAATATTTCTCATTCAACTACTAGTAAGCTAAACAACACTCTACTAAATACATATCAAACGCCATTCAGACTGTCTCACACTAGAGTCAGAACACAGATTACCTAACCAAGACAATATGTACTAATTACTCTTATAACATATGCTCAAACAGTACCAACTTCACAGAACGCAGCCAGATTAGATAACAAGACTAAACCGGAATTTAGACTCTCTAGTTAGTTATGTAGTGTAGTTTATCTCAAGATAATCTAGACGAGACTCTTGATTGTGTTAAGGTTTACTGAGACCGTGAAATTGATTTAATTTTGTATAAAGGTAGATAAATATAATAATTTTCCACTACTGGGCAAAGGTCACCCTTATTTTTCGTGGAAAATCATCAAATGACTCCTCCCGCTGAGGGTGCAGCTGGAGAGTGTCAGACTTACTGTCTAAAACCCACTCTGCTCCTTCTGGAGGTCTTTGTGTTCCAGGGCCGCGGTAACTTTTGCGAACAACCCGCAGCCTCGGCAGGGCTGATATATTAACCTTTAAAAATATAGGTAATGATAACGTTTTCGTGTTATATATACGTACATACAATCCTCTTGCTTGCTTAACATTATTTTAACGATTTATAAGAGTTAAGTCAAACTTCTTTAATCATTTGTAGGTACTGTTTTCTTTTTTAATTGATTTAGTTACACCAATGTTCGGTGTCAATTCTCTGTTAAGGATAAATTTATTAAACAGTCCATTACAGTATTGTACCATCTTCAAACAAAATAAATTCCACTACGATATTCAATTGTCTACTTACTATTGAAATGGACAGAATTATAGAGAGGTAAAGACGCCAGCACATCAAGCTACCCGAAACTGTAAAATTTTCCTAATCAACTTTCAACCATTTGCTTCAGCGATAAAGTTGAAAATCTATTAAGATAATTTGACAGATTGTAGTAGCTCGATGTGCTGGCATCTGTGACTACATTTGAAACAGCTAAATCTACCTTGAAAACGATATCCTCTAATTATTTACAGTCACTTAAATCGTGCAAAGCAATATTTCTGAAATAAAGTCTGGAAAATTAATTGGCCAAGAGAATAACAGTATTTTCAGGGTCCAAGGTAACTGAGATTTATTTATTCGGTTGTTTCTGTCAACCTTGAAAGTATTAAACTGCTTTTAATTTAGAAAAAAAAGGGAAATTAAAATAAAAGGAATTGTGTCTCAGTCTGACTAATTTACTTGCAGTTTTGTACAGTTCAACTTGTATTTTAAACTGTGTTTCTTACCAAGGCTTAAAATGTTTAAATGTCCTCACTGTGGTTGAAAGGAAATAAAGGTAGTTTAGTTAGTAATTAGCTTGGTTCTGTAGAATTATTATTGAAAAATAAAATCTGGAAAATATCTCTCTACCCCGTTCTTTTTATTACTCAAACCAACACTTGGACAATCGGATGAAAAGGTCACATACAACGTCGGTTGAAAAGAGAACATCTGCATAATCCAATCGGAAAAACGTTATATATCAATATACCGTGTCGCAATCATCCTGGGCCATACATACATATAATATTTATAGACACTCCCATAAAGTATAATCAGAGATGCCAAATCGTATTTTTCGAAAAAAAGAATGTAATCGGACGTTGCATTGTGTCAATGATAAGTTCGCCCCTTTATTTTTTGACTCAGTCTTTGGAGTGAAGAGAGATACTAAGAGATAAAGCATTGCCTTGCCAACAAAGTTCTTATTTTCTTAAACCTTCATGAAAGAGTAGGGCAGTATTTTGTCCTTTTATCCAGTGTGTAGTGGGTATTCTTCAAATGTCCCGTCCCGCTGTGGGTGCAACTGGAGGGAATGTGAGAGGTTTATTGACTAAAACCCATTTTTATTCCTTCTGGAGGTCTTTGCGTTCCAGGGCCGTGGAAACTCTAGTGAAAAACTCGCAGCTCAGTATATCAGTCACATGAAATAATGAAAAAGAATTATTTATAGAATGGATGATTTTTTTTCATAGTTGCATATTAAACAGTACGGTTACCTAGCTACGATTTATTTGCTGGCAGCTCAGCATATAATGTCCATAAATACATAAAGAAATCCGCGCACTTGCAACAAAAGCTCGTATTTCTATCAACCTTTGCATCACGTACGCACGGAGGCATCGTATACAAAGTCCTAAGCCTTCGTATGCCACACAATAGATTACGCAGTTCTTACAGGCTATAGAAGATTTCCTTCCTACTTTATTCGCATTGAATGTTAATGGATTTCAATCATAAACTTTTGGATGAAGGGATGTATAGACGGGTGGATGAATGATTTTTTCAAGCAACTGGAACGGATTTTGATGTTTTTTTTTAAATACTATTTATGTTTGTCGATATTTAATCGATAATATATAAGCTACTTTTTATCCGAGTTTTTAAAAGTAATTTTAGGTACGTTTATAGTTCTAACTGAACTACGTACCTCCTGCCGAAGCTGCATGATACGCCGGGGCTGCGGTATCTGCCAGAACTGCAGGATTGTTCCCAAGTGTTACCCTGGCACACAAAGAGCTCCTGAAAAAGGGAAGGGCTCCTGAACAAAAGTGCTCTCCTTCCAGCTGCACCCGCAGCGGGATTTGACATTTTTTTAACTCAATAAAAGCTACTTATAGTGAGTATCAATATATGTCTACTGTAGTATGATAATATTTTATTTCCACGTCGGTTGAGCATACATTCGAAGCGATGCATTTGTTCAATAGAACGTATTTCTTTCAATTCTATCGCATTGTGCTAACCGAGCGAAAAAAGGCATTTTTCGCTATTCAGGCAAGGAATAGGAGGAATTTGCTGCTGTATTGCGCAATACATGTGCAAATGATGTATTTATTGCCTTTGTATTTTACGCTTCTATTAGGTATTCGTGTTGAAGGAAGTTCATTTCATTATCTACTTTTGTAGGTTATGTCACAATAAATAACTATTGAGTTGAGGTGCCTATCTAACTAAATGGCTGCATCGTTTATTCAAATTAGGCTGATAAATCAGCACCTTTCGAACGTCGAAAACAAGAGACAGCCCCCAAAACGCCCATCCTTCGCCAATTCTTATGTGATCTCGCTGGGAAGAAGTGGCGCTACAAACTCCCCACTACCTAAGATTTACCGTGGTCCTGGCACACACGGACCTCCAGAAAGAACATACTGGTTTTTAGTCAGTAAAAGCCTGACACTCCCTCCAGTTGCACCATCAGCGGGATTTCCTCATTTGATGATTTCCAACGAAAAAAAAGTATCTAACTAGATACTGACAGCGAGCATTGCCCAACATCATCATACTGCTGGATGTTAGCTGTTGGACACAGCTTTCTCATCAATCAACAGAAAGTTCGTTCAAACTCAAAATCATTTATTCAAATTTGGCTGTAAATCAGCACTTTTTGTTCGTCAAATATTACAAAGGACAGCCCCCAAAACGCCCACCCTTCACCACTTCCTATGTGTTTTTGCTGGGAAGAAGAAGTGGCGCAACAAACTCCCCAGCAACACATGTCTGTCTGTTGTTCCTACTCAAAAGACCTTCAATATACCTTTAAGTTCATTCACCACGAGTCCATGTTAAGGAAATGTACCTACCTTCATTTTGATAATAATTTATTACGCTATTAGCCCTGACTTGGGGCATTACGTAATGATAAAACCCTATGACCCTTAAGATAACATCTATGAATCTGGCTATAATATAACTACATACATTGCCTGATATATAAAAGATATTTTCCTGCAAAGTCTATGTTTTTCTTGTAAATAAAGTTATGAGTTATGGATAAGCTGTTACAAATTTCGCAGCACGAGTTACATAATTAGTATCAAGTATGAAAGTGTGAATTTAATTACGTTATAAATATTAAAACTTTAATTACCTACCTTGCTACCAAACTTGGCCATATGACACACAAATTAATACGCAGTAAACTATTAAATACAAATTATGTAATTTACTTAACAAGCTTAGTATGTAGGCTAAACTAAGGCCTAGATACATTTGACCTCAGTCAGTAAATGATTTAAAGTCTAATATGGAAATATAGTCTTGTTCTACTTTGGTTTGTAGAGCTATTCATTTACCTATGTAAGTATATCTACGTATCCTCGGAGAGCAATCGGCAAATTTGGAGGGGCACTGATATGGCCGAGATCTGCCAGTGCTGCGAGATGTTCGCAAGAGTTCCGGCGGCGCTGGTACACAAAAGACCTCCAGACAGAACAAGTGGGTTTTGGTCTGTAATAGTCTGACATTCCCTCCAGCTGAATCAAGTGCATAGGTATTCTTGTACTAGATCGTTTCCCACTCACAAAAAAATATTACATTAGGCGAAAGATACTTTGCTATATAAATATTGAAAATCGAACACAAAAAATTCAAGGGTTTCCTTTTTGGCGATTTCTCTTTCATCCTGTCTGCAACGGAAGACTGTATTTGTTCATTATAAGAGTCTATTTTTATAGCTTAGAACTTGAGATTTTTACTCTCAACAAAACTATACGAAAGCATACATGTTAGCGGTTGTAATGTGCCAGTTGCATTACTATGATTATTGCCTCATACTTACACATACTTACCTAAGCATATACTTACTTATCTGATGGAAAACTATTTATTAGGTATATACCTGCACTAGCTTCCGCCAGCGGTTTCGCCTGCGTGCCATGGGAGTTACTCCGCGCACCCGGATAGAAATTTGCCTATAGCCTTCCTCATTAATAGGCTATTCAGAACTGAAAGAATCTTTCAAATCGGTCCCGTATTTGTTGTAGTTGGATAATCTCAGGAGATTAGCGAGTTCAAACAAACAAACACTCTTCAGCTGAACAATTTTAGTTCCTGCATATATTTCTTCACATTTTCTGCTTGGTTCGTAGCAGTTGAGGATAAACATACCAGAGATAAGACACTCATGGACACTCTGAGCGGCTACTTAAGCTCTGCTTGGGCTGTCGCTAAAGCATAAATACCTACATACCTATACCTCCTTGGCTATCAGAATATCCGTAAAGAATGAAAATAACAAAGCAAGCTGAATTGGCACTTCATGTTGGCTTCAACACCTTGGGTTAAAAGGCTCTCTCGTGGAGATAGCAGCTAGTAAACAAATGGAGCTTCTGCAAGGAATGATGAAGACCTGTAGGCAGAAATTGCATGTGGAAAGCTGAAGACTGAGCCCTGTGGCACATAATAGGCCCTGTGTCCAATGCTGAACTTACATTAAACAAGCTGATGATGATACTTAAATGTTTCTCTTATCAAATGTAAGAGTAGCAATCCATGAGGTTTTTCTTTTTAAATCCCGCTATGGGTGATAGAGAGATCAAAAATAAAATTTAGATAGGTAGATAGCGGGATTTGACCCATTTGCAGAAAAATGAGAAGAAAGAAATAATTGTAGCCTCCTCATGGGTAAAATGGAAGGCAGTATCAGACTTTTAGTTCCTAGGTTCCTCCTGTACGAGCTGAGCTCTTTCTGCACCAGGGCCGCGGTAACTCTTTCATCAACCTCAACCTCTACCATCTACTAGCAAAATTCTCCATTACACACCTCCTACATGGTAAATAGATTTTAGAACTCAGCCGAAAAATAGGAAGGATAAAGTTGCTTAACAAAATCTTGGAAACTTGAGGAAACCATACAATCTGCAGTTACACGCATCCGATGTCAAAAGGTCATTCAACTATGATGTAACGCGCTCATCAAGTCTAACCACAACTGCATTGCATGAATGAAATTTTCTTACATTACCTACATCAATGACGTTTTAGACTTAAGAGTCTGCGGTTTTTGAAGCCATGTTGAATCGTGTGGTCGAATTGTGGTGGGTTGATTTGGTTTTGGTAATGGCATAGGCATCACTGCTGTGAATGGGCGTTTTTCTACTCACCGGCCCGGCACCGGCACCGGCACCGGCACCGGCACCGGCACCGGCACGGTGTAAGCAAAAATGTACAGAAAAGTATGGCGGCCGGATCGGCACCGGCGCCGGCAAGTGAAAAAACGAGCCATACTTTTCTGTACATTTTTGCTTCCCCGGCACCGGTGAGTGGAAAAACGCCCAATGGAGCCTGTATTTGGATTTTCGATTGAGAATCTTGATCACTTCGCTTTTCATCGCATCGATGACGACCCCGATGGCTCAATGATTACCACGCCGGACTGCCGTGCTAAGAGTCCTAAGTTCGATTCCCGGCACGGTCGACATTTGTGTCATGAGCAATGTTTGTCGGGTGTTATAATATATATTTAGGTATAATTATTTATGTGTAAAATCTATGTAGTTTATCAGTTGTGTTGGCATCCATAACACAAGCTAATCAATAGCTTACCATGGGGACAACCGACCGTGTGTGAAAAAGGTGTCCCGAATGTATATAGCTTGAGATTCAAGTTCATCATCATCAGCCTTTTCATTGTCCCACTGCTGAGCACAGCCCTCCTCACAGCTAGAGGATTGAGCGTTTATCACCACGCTTGCTCTATGTGGATTGTTAATTTCAGACTTTACAGTCCAGATTTCCTTGAGATATTTTCTTTCACCTTTAATTAGTCATCTGTGCTCTGCTTATATCAACCGCTCATAATACCTACCAGCTATAACTACCAGCAAAGAATAAAAGACTTAATACTTAACATAAAAACTTAATTTATTATTCAAAATTGCTTAGACACATTTTATTGCTCATCATTCCAGTGAATTGCTTACAAATACTTTAGTATTCAATAATAATATGTCAACAAACGTCGTTATAATTTAATTTATATAATATGTATTAAATGTATTAAAATACAATTTATAAAAATAACAAATACCTAGCTGAAATATTTTTTTCTAAGCCATATAAGCGTGCATAGGTATATTTCTAGATTACAACCATCAATAAAGCCGCATATTCTAATAAACAGTTGAAAAGTCGAAAAATATTAAGGGCCAATTTCACCGGTTGCTGATAAGTTCCAGATTCCAGTTTATCTGGTAGATAATTTCAAACAAATGCTGTTCCATTTTTGAATTTATCTGGTTGATAGTGGCTATCCGTAACCTGTGAAACCGGCCCTAAGAATAATAACTATCTCAGTCTTTTGTTGAAATCTGACACTTGACTTACTTCTAGATAATTATTTAGACTGTGGAAGTACAGTGTATACAGGTCAACCTACCTAAATCTGTAAAATACTACATGCTCTTTAGTTGTATCACTTTTAAAAACTCAAATTAGAATGTTAAAAAAATATTTATAAGCTAGCGGCCTCTTGGGCCCGGGCCCTGTTGGTTTGGGACCCAGGACCCATCTGCCATGCCACCCTATAGTTACGCCACTGCTTTCTTCTTTAACTAACTATTTTATCATCTTCTAGTTGAATACTATCTTCTCCATTTACCTGTGGAATTCTAACAATACAATCACTGTTTTCGATCAAGGCTGGAGGTTGTCCTGAGCTCATTTTTAACGCTTGAAGCTGGGAAGAGATGAAATGTTCAGATATATGCTGGCGAAGTTCCGTTTTAAGTCTGAAGCTTTGCGAGCATTCGTTGCATCTGCGAATAAATATATATATATTATAATGAAGTAAAGAACCGCAATTCGTACAGACAGCACATCAGGTTACACGAAAATGTCAAATTTTCCCAATCAATTTTGAAGCATATGCTTCGGCGATAAAGTTGAAATTCTATTAAGGAAGTTTGACAGACTGTAGTAGCTTGTTGTGAGTCTGCACTTGGTGTTCTTGTAAACTGATTCGTAATACTTAGTCTTTCGGTTAATTTGATTTGTACCCTGGACTTCTTATGTATTAGTATATATATTATGGACTAGTAAATGTTCATAATAAAAAATATTTATTTATAAGATTTGATTCAGAATAAATAAGTGATATCCGGCGGCACTAGCTCTTGGTCTATTACGTGATAAAATAAAACAAATTCCATACTAACTTGTACATAGCATTTCCCAAATGCGAACGTGTATGCTTGACCAAATCATTGCTCTGTGTGAACGTACGATCGCATATTTCACACCGATAAGGCCGTTCTCCTGTGTGGATCCTGTTGTGCCGTTTTAAATGGTATTTGCTTGTGAACCTAGAAAAAAAGAAATAAATAAAATCTGGCATTTTTATTTTTGAAGACAGCGCCATCTATCGGCCAGTGACAAATTCTCGTCGTGAATTATAGAAAGAATGTCTTCAACTAGATGGCACTAAATCTTTTCACTGTTTCCTCAAATTGCTTATAATCTCCTATTTTTCGATTTTATCCCCTTTTTAACCGGGTTCTCAATTTGAGGTTCTCAATTTAGTAGGTACTTTTTTCCAATTAATGCAAACAGATTTTTTATACATAATTATAATATTTTTTTTTACTTTTTTTACCTAGTCTACTCCGTACATCTAGCACAATATTCAATGCCACTTACTTCATAGGACAAGCATCACATTGATAAGGTTTGATATCCAGATGCCTCAACTTGTGTTTGGTCAAAGAACTGCGCTTCGTGAATTTCGCATTGCATTGATCACATGAGTAAGACTTCACTCCTGTGTGGGTTATACTATGGGATTTCAATTCACCTGAAATTTTAATGAAGGAAAACTTTATTAATCTTCAAAAAGTGAGTTTGTTTTACTGATAAAATATCTGTAAAATCTAGTTTTTACTAATCTTGTTACTTTCCATGTAAGAAATGAGGAAACTTTATACAAACAATAGTTTAGATATATTAATACTAATAAATACCATATACTGTTTTTTACCAAAGAAAATTATCTGTCACACATATTCGGGCAACTGCTGCTGTTAGTTTTACTTTTGGTTTTGCTCTGATTAAATTATTTTCCAAGTTTTTCGTATAGCATTCCATACATTCCCCTACCGTTCACAGTATGAGTGTGTAGTATAGCATATCTTCTATACAAATAATTTTGAGTGGTGTATTTATTTGATTTATTATCTCTCAACTTTTGTATAAAGTATAATTATGCTATACTACAAACTTGTTTAACCAAGGTATTATGTTAGACCAATTTTAAGTCAACAAGGATTATATTTTTGAAGTTCTAGTGTCATTATCATATTTACAGTAGAACAATAAATAAATGTGATTATTAATATTCAAAACAAACCACTTTTTTTAGGACTTATTATAATTGAATTTTTACTTAAGGTTGGTTACTCTGGGCCTTACTACAAAAAAATCGACAGAAATTTAAAAAATGTAACATATTAAGAATAGAGTTAATTTTTTCAAAAAAGTTAGACATTTGTCAATTGACACATGTTGAAAATAATTTTATATACAAATTTTTATTTAAACATGTGTTAAATGTCTGTCTTACTTAGTAAAAAGACCCTCTATTTTCAATTTAGCATTAACAGTCTAAACAAAAAGAAATTTTGTTGTAAATAATCAGCTTACCTTTACTCACAAACTTTCTAGGACACAAATTGCAAGCAAAGGTCTTCAATCCACTATGCCTTTTCATATGCTGATTCAAATTAGTGCTCGAATCAAACCTTTTGCCGCAAGTAGGACATAAGTAAGGCTTTTCTCTCGTATGAATCTTTATATGATTTGTTAGCGTAGAAAGATGGGCAAACGATTTCGTACATATAGGACAGCAATGCGGTTTGATACCATTATGCTTGTTCAAATGTTCTGTTAAATTTGTATCTGTTGCAAAAGTCTTTGGACATACAGAACATTTGTATGGCCGGTTATTCTCATGACATAGCTCATGGCGTTTTAAATGAGATATCTTTTTAAATATCTTACTGCATATCGAACATGACAGTACTCTATCTTTTGAAGTATGTTTCCGTTTATGAGCGGACAGTGAATTAATACTCTTAAAATAAGCTGAGCAGAGGTCACATTGTAACATCTCATCTGTATTATGGTTTATTTCGTCATTATAAGACTTTTCGGTACCTTGCCGATGTGTGAGCAAGTGTTTGACGTACTTATAATTGTATTTAAAACTTTTTGCACAAATATTACATGTGTAATTGTATGTGTGTTTGAGTTTATGTATTTGTAGCTTCCTTTGTAATTTGAACTCTTTGCCACAGGTATCACATTTGAGTATTGGAGCTCTATTGCATTTGTTTTGGCACTCTTCAAGCTGACTGGCATCAGATATATCTGAATACAAAGGCCCTATGTTATACGGATTTGGTTCCTGTTTAACTGCCATATCGGAGTCAATACTGTCATCACCAATTTGAATATCAATTTGGTACTGATTGTACTCATATTCCTGTTTTATTTTAAACTCAGAACTTTGGTCCTTGTCTATAGGATTTTGTGTTTTAGAAAATTGCTCGCGCAACTGAGCATCGGCTTCCAATGCTGTTGTTTTAAATGCATCGAAACTTAATAAACAATTGTAACAGGAACTACATAATTTCTTTGGTAATTGGTCCTCCATTTCCACCTGAAAAAAGTAATTTTAAGCACTGTAGTTACTTTTTGGGGCATTATAAAATAGGATAAACAATTTATTTACCTTGATAGTGGTAAGTGCAGATATTAATTCAACGATATTAACCAAGTGAGCCTTCTCCTGAAATATCTCGATCATAGGTTCTGAAGTATTAACCTGATCTCTCAAACATGTACGACAACACATTTCAAAGTTTTTAGCATTAAAACTCATAGCCATTGAAATATAATTATTGAAATAGTAATCTAGCTTAACAAATAACTCTTAATTAACTAACGCTAGGGAACCTTGAATATAAATAACAGAGTTGTTATTAATTTTTGTCGGCAATTGCAATTTTTTGTATTTATTTATGTCATATTTTCCCGCGCCTGCTGTCACATTGATGTCAATGTCAGTTTTTAATAGTGCTGTACGCATATTTTATTGCATGTATTCGATTTGATTATCAAAGTAATACAATTTTGCAATCCGTTATTTTCACATAAAATATATTATTAAGAGCATCAAGTAGATACTTATATCAATAAAATGTTCTTACGTGTCTAACATTTTCATATTTGATATTCTGCTAGAAAGGAACTGTCAGTACTTAAAAAAGTACTGACAGTTACGTTCAGTACCAACCACTAACTGCTACAATATTGACATTATTGTTAACAAATCATCTAAATAAAATTGTTTATGTTAACAACATGCGTTTTTCACAAGATACATTAAACTTTAATTCTGCGTTATTTGATTACAATCGATTTTAGGTTTGATAGTTTACATCACTAATAAAGACCTTTCTTTCATTCAGTTCAGCTGTCACTTTACCAAGTTTAACTTGTGTAATCATTTTAAAATTCACGCGTGTTTAATTTTAAAAATAAAACACGGTATAGTGTAGATAGATATCATTATTTTAGTGTGTTTCCTACTTTTACGGTAAGTAAGAAGTCATATTATGTTTATTTTTGTCAGAAATTTAATTGTCTGCTTACTATTAAAATTAAAATGAGATGTGTAATTTAATACCTGCGCAATTTTGAGGTAAAACTATTTATTTGATCAATAGTAGTTTTTGATTATTTATTGCTCGTAGGAAGTAGACAATCCTAATTATGTTTTTTTTTAATGTTGTAATTGAAATTTTTAAGGTAAGTAATCGTAGTTTCGGTTTTTTAAATATGAATTTATTTCACCTCTAATTAAATTTACTGTTTAAAATAAAATAAAATCTTAGTCTGAGATTTCTATGTAATGAAATAAAAAAAATAGAAATATGATGATATTTAAAACTTGAAAACCATAACTAAAAAATAAATTTTAACAATACCTACCATGGAAGATCATAAGGGCCTTATTGCATTCAATACTATAAATCAGTAAAAATATTATAGTAAAATATATCCTTGAAAACAAGAGAACCTTCTCAATTTGAATGCAGTCAATAAACACCTTTATTTATAAAGAAATAAAGTGGATATTACAGTAGTACAATATCAGAGTAAGCATGGATTCAACTTGAGTGAAGATTGATTGTATATGTTTTTAAAGAGATCAAGGTTTGTGAGTTTCACATGTGGGTTATTATAAGCCTTTTACCTTAAGCTGTGTTGAGTATATGTTTTGTTGGTATCAGCTGTTCAGCCAGTTAGCACAATAATATAATTGTATGGAGAAGGTAAATTTTATTTTGAAATGCAGCTGTTAGTAAGAGGTTATACATTTTCTGGGTGGATTATTTATTTACCCTTGATTATGCAGTGTCAACTATACATACAAATAAATAAAATGTTAGTATCACTGTATAACTTCAATGAGATACACAATTAGAAGGAACATTTGGTTAACTAGTGGGTACTAATATGTATTACTAATATTTTATTTATAAGTAGGTAATTAAAATTTTTGAACATTTTAAATAGCTTGAATAATTAAAAAAGTATTTTACCTGACTAAGGAAAAGTCCTAGAATAAAATTAAAATGACAACATAATAAATTCACACTTGGCTGCAAGCAGCAGAGAGCAAGCATAAAATTTACCTTTCAACATGCTTACTTAGTGTCAAGGGTAATTAAATTACAAATTACATAAAGGTAATGTGATGCAGGCATCCAAGTGACTGTCTAACCTAGTTTAAAAGAACAATTTACTGAGAAATAAACTGTAGGCATCTACATTTCTTGTTTTCACGCGAAAAAAAATAAACAAGTACGTCCACTCTTTGCATCTATTTAAATGAATTACTTCAAAGTACGATCAATTTTCATACATAAATCATGCTTAAGCCAACTTAGCATCGGGATTTCCCGCGTAACAGTTATTTGTAGGTAGCACTCGCTTGCAGTTGCATACCTACCGAACATAATAATTAATTTAATCTTATTGTATGCATATAAACTGTTTAAGTAATATGTCACGAATGTATTTGCTGCATTGTAGATACTTCATAATACTAGTAAGGGTACGTACTACGTAATTTGTGAAGCGAGTTTTATTACGTAAAATTCGGCGAATTCGGATTTAAAGCAGCAGTCAAACACGCACAAAAAGTAAGAAAATGAAACACTTCGATAAAAAAATATGATATCTTTTGAGAAAAAAATCCTTTGAGAGATTTGAGAGTGATAGATTCCCCAGAGCCAATAAAACTTTGTAGACTTTCTCCACCTTATTCTATAAAACATGGTCATAAAATTTATCGACTTCAGTACTAGGTTTCAACCATGAACTGTAATTTTCACCAACGAATTTATGGTTTAAACCTGGCACTAACACAAAAATAGTGTGTCTTTATATCTCACCATATTTTCCAGTATTAGCGAAACTCGGAACGAGCTTCGTACTAATTGTATATTTTTCTGATCTAGAAATTATTCCATTACCTCAATTCAATGTCATCTGCATAGTTATGTGCAACATTATTATGTAACGCCTTGCTTTCTCTGTGATATATTTGTCTACACGTGCTTTCGCGGCGCATCCACGAGGATTGAATGGGTGCCATACTATAAAAATACTTACGAAGCGCATGATAGGTATCTTCCTTTCCCGTCTTCTCGTGACATCTATTTTGGTTACATAATTTAAAACAAATTTCAAAGTCATTTAAGAGTTTCGTTACTGTGTGCTCTTTTCCTAATAATGTCAAGGTAAGGTTCGGTCGATTTTTTCGGTCATATATCCTCTGTCTCTCTTAAAGCAATACCTACTTACGTTGGTAATTTTGCAATGATTGACCTGAGCCACTTGAGAAATAATCGAAGCCCTAAAGCATTCTAAATCGTGTCCAAATATCAGAAATTAGTTAATGATATAGATTCAAAACTCCAAATCATTAGCCTATTCGTCTATTCTGGAAAAGGCGTTATTTATAATCGCTGCTTTAAATCTTGATCATCATTTTTGCTGTTTCACCTAGCGCACCGTGACAAATTGCTGCAGGAACTCTTGAACAAACATAATTATACTTAATGCCCTATAACCGAACCCTCCAGTGCCAACGTTTACAAATGCTCGCACAAAAATATATTCGTGCATTTCTATGTGTCCACTCCGTGTACGTTACGCTATTTCTGTACAACATTTTCTTGGCACTGTCTTCTTGCATAACATTGTTTTAATAGTTCCTATCATTTTCTGAATGAAATGATCCCAGACAATAATGTACTGTGAAATTATGGCGCATTGTGTATTGGTAAGCTACATTTATTATTGGTTTCATTGTCGTTTTATTCATAGCACATTCAATCTTCCGTTTTATCGGCAAACGTTTATAGAAAACGATCAATAGTCATGAAAAAATATCAGCGAATGTCTCATAAAAAAATGTCAATCTTCGTTATACTAGTACCTAGTACTTTAATGCATCAATGTGGAGATTTTGCTAGGTTATAGATATGGCACACATTAAGGCTGAACTAAACCTAACACTGGCCACAGCCCAGCATGTACCTAATTTTCACTGACATGACTTCGACACGATCACGTTCATCAGTTTCCTAATTACGTAATGTATATCTCTAGCCGTTTATTGCCATTGAACCTAACTGATAAGCCTCATTAGAGGTCGCTGTGACCTGTATAGTTTCACAAAATCCCACAAATCTTTAGTTGCGTGCCGGCAGCCGAAGCGTGTGGACGTGTTTTGTTTTCGTAATTTTTGTTTATAATCGGGTACGAGTTTTTGAAGGTAAATATTTTTGTGATATTTTTTGTTGAAGCTAATCTGGTATTTACTAGCTTTGTCCACTGTCCAAATATTAAACTAAATGTTATTTACCTCGTAGATAAGTACTGACGACCTTCGCTCATTAGTAACGTTTATCATTCAAAGTTATCTTATATACGAGAGTCGGGACATAGTAATTGCTCTTCTAATGATATGTATCATTGTAGGGTTTTCAAGTGCAAACATTTTAAAACAGTACGTACAATTTGCTAATTGTTATTCGGTGAACTTTGATTTACACAATAATTACGATGGAGAAAATAATAAGACAAGTTTATGCAATCTTTGTAACGTCCATCACAATGACTACTCCTGATTACTAAAACGTTACTTCACTTTGAAATAGTCAAAATTCCCGTGTTTTTTATTTATTTATTTGCTTTGTTTATTACTGGTTTTCATTTAATTATTTGGTTTTTGTACGCATTGCTACTGTGTTCTTTCTTTCTTCTTTGAAAACACTCGCTAATGTGAACAGAATAGTGAGTGAAGACTTCAGATAAAAGTTAAAAAGTGGTTCATATTGAAATGATTTCATATTTGAGCATTTTGTCAATAAAAAGTTTAATGACTAAATTGATGACTAAAAACTGGATTACAAGATTTTTAATACTTTATTAAGTGCAACGGAACTTGATATTCTCATAATTAATTAATAAATTTATTTCATATAGGAACATTGAGGTCTTCTAACATAACAACCCTGCAAGGCAGATAATCAAGGGTCATCGTTGTTCCTTGGACCTGTTTTATAAATTGTTTGTGTACTGTACCGATAACGCTAAAGGATTAATGTCAATTTAATGTAGATTATTGTCACTATAATGTTTATCGTCTATTATTGATAATATCCGTGTCCTCACGTCGGTGTCTAGAGAGGTCAAAGTCCGAAGAAACCGGTATTTTATGCAGTTACCGGTTTAATAGAAATTACGGTTTCTATAATTATGATTAAATTAATATTAATTTTCGTGTATGGAATTTTGTTAATCAATGAATCCAATAGATATTTCGTCCCAAATTATTATTCAAAACAAAATGTTTTTAAGTACCTACTTCCTTATAACTCTCCATAAGGGACAGTCCCTTCGTCTATTCAGCAAATAACATTATTAAAAGGAAATTTTTAAATTATCTGTATCACCGATCTGTGAAGAAACCAAAGACAATAAATAGAATCTTAAGTAAAACTATAAACCTAGCTCAAAACTTAAAGGAAAAAGATATGACCCAGTCATGCGACGTTACTTTATTTGCATAACGACAACAAACAGGTATGAGTATGAGTTCAACGGCCGGCATTGGCACTCGATGTGTTGCCAAACAACTGTACGCGCGTTTCGAGTAAAATATCAAAGAGCAAACTGATTTTTTAAACATAGGCTCAAGTAGAAAGAGGCATTCTCTGGTCTGATGGTTTGATTAACAATGTGAAGAAATGTCGGTTACGAAATATTGTAAGTCATTGTTGATAAAATGTTAAAATTAATTTCATGTAGGCCAGGGTTCTATGAAATTGAAAACATAATAGTGTAAATACAGTATGCCCAGTGCTCCGCATTCAGGTGGTAATTGCAGTTGTTTTTATAAGTCCACGTAAATGTTGATTTTTGGTTAAAATGTTTTTGAAAGTGATATAAATATAATGCTTCATATTTTACTTTAAAATAACTTTCCCGGGGCACTATCGCCCCAGAGAGCAATGTTTATTTTGTATTTGCTTATCTCGTAAGATTCCAGGCTGAATAAAATGATAACTTTTGCATCATAATCAACTGATGAAATAGTGATGACTATTTGGCGCCATGTTTCAATATAACCTTATTTACAATGTTTTGGGTATTTTTAAGAAACAATTATGCTGTTAAGAGAGGATAGAAAATAGGAGCCTCTATGTTTCTGTTATTGGAGATAGATATATAGTAAAAATTAGAAACGACTGTCATACTGTAACTAATACCACAGCTAATGCTTTTAAGCCTATTACGCTAAACGACCTAGATTTTGGCTTAGGCCGTCTAGACAGCGGTTCGCATTAGCCGTATTACAGAAAACTAAGCCTACTCACGATTTCTGCTACATTATATCGATTGACCGAGCCTTGTGTACTCGATACCGAAATCGGTTAGATTTGTGTACTTTGACTTCGGGTGTGGTGGACAAATATTTATCGGTGAATTGCGTTATACATAGGTACATATCTTGTTTTTCTTCCGATGTCTTGTTTAGTCTACTTGTACAAGTAATAATGAATCTATATTGCATTATATCCTTGACGCTTGTTATATATCGGTTACTTTACGTAGGGGTACCATTTCATTTTTCATCGATTTAGGTAAACTTGGCAGTACCCCGACGTGCAAGTATAGTGCCTCGCATTATTTTAAAATTTTTGGGTTTTTTTTCGAAATTTGTAATCTGAATTGTGACTCGGAAGTGATCCATAAATATATTGGAAAAGCTGTTAACTTTAACGATCTCCAAAACCAAGCCAACAATTATTTCCAGTCCTCGATACAATCTCATAACAGTTCTCTTGGCAAGAATTAAAGCTTCTAGAAATACAGGCTGTTCCAAGTCTGAAAATAAAATAGGTACAAAGAACGGACACCCATTAATCAAATGTGCGAAGACCTATAAAACGGCATTGAATTAGAACATGCAAAAGAATCCTTGTAACAATGATTGTCGATTGATTTGATTCTCCGCTGAAACAATCGTAGGAAGCCTGAACAATGTATATGAAGAGACACACATTCGCAAAATAGATACCTATAAGCTTATGTACATATCTGATTACTACGGAGAAAATTACACTATACGGAGAAACAAAAATACTGTTAGAAATGCTATGCAATATTTATTAATACATATTATAACATCCAGACAGAACAGCCGAGAAACATGCTAATCAGACAAACGTTGACCGTACTGGGAATCGAACCAGTAACCTTCTGTCCGGCAGACCAACATGGCGGCCATTGTGCCAAGAACTTCGTCAAAAAAAATAAGTATAAGTTAACAAAATAATGATTTTATCAATTTAACTACTTTTACGACGATCGATTACGTGAATTATGTCTTACGAAGCCATCGTATATTTTTATGCATTGTCTGAACTTTGATATGCAATGCAAAGTTTATTGTACTCGAGAGATAAGATCTGACGAGCTAATCTAGAGTCAGATTCAGACGTACCTACCTGAAGGCGGTAAAGTAATCGTAAACTATATACAATAATATAATATGTAGGTATATCTAACGTTTATTACCGCCAGATAAAGTTGGATAAGGTGTTTAAAGTATATACTTAGTTGTGACGACATCCATAGATATTAGTCTGTTAGGAGATTGTTTGATAACTAAAGAGTTTTTTCTCAACAATAACAACAACTCAAAATAGGTACTTATACTTTATCTGCGTGCACCTTAGATACAGCAAGTGTGTTACTAAATTGTGAGTCCTGGCTGTCATTTGTAGCTACATCATTGAATTGGCAGTCGTAGCAGGTAGTCAACCGCCTGAAATTGTAACCACCAGTTATACTAACCAAAGGTTGCCCCGTGTTTCCCTAATGACTGGAGTGGCTTCATGTAAAACAGGTACCTACAGCTATACCAGTCGGCCTGCTGACCCCAGCCGATGATGATGACAATATCTGCCAAAACTAAACGAAAAATTAGAAAGATCCAAGCCATACCCGATTCTGATTAATAAGTTTATCTTTCTGGGTCATAGATCTTACAATAGCAATTATCTTAGCAGAGGCACTTCTTTCATTTTGCTTTTTGTGTGTTGTTCAACATGGCGTGTCTGTTGCCAAATTGGTTGTGATCGTTTTAGTACTTTTTGCTTGTCAAAATGAGTAACAAAATAATAATACCTAGGCAGTTTTTAGCGTTTCTTTTTTCATTGTTATGATGAGTCACAGAATTCTTATATTCTTTGTATGTAATAGGTACTCATAGACTGGTTCTTTGCAAAATAGGAGGTTATACAGTGAATTGAGTCGCATTTAAAGATGATTTACCTCTACCTATCCTATCTTTGGTTTTCTCACCATGTCCCTCATATTATTTACATAATTATGCACACATACAAAGTCATTTAAGCATGTCTACGAACTGTTTAAACGTGACTCAAATAGGTAGCGTGAAGCCATTGTTATGTTAAAACACTATGTAGTTCCTATTTATCCTTACGCCTCTCATGTCTGTTTAGAACAACATGTTCTTCAAATATGCTGGTTTTTTATTCTGTCAGAACAATCAATTCTTCAACTGTTATTGCTTTATTAAGAAACTGTCTTACCATCACTTAATTGCCATGAAATTAATTTGCTGCGCTCTCACTTAGTTCAAGTTCAAGACCATTATTATTATAATCATTTATATCAAAATCTATCAGACTCACTTTTCTATGCTTCTATATTTAAAAGACGATGCGTTCAGACACATTTGATTAAAAAAATAATGAGTTAAAACCTCTATACTTGAAATAAACGCGCAATAGACTTAATGTCCCGCTACGATACGAGTCATGCCCTAAGGCCAATACCAACATCTGGTCAAGCCTGCAGTCACGACCGTAACACTTGTTCACTAATACAAATTCAAGTTTTACTCTTGTATTGTTATTGTGTTTGTTCTACTTATTAATATCAATGTCGTTTTGGTTTGGACTTTTTACTTTGGACTTAGTATTACATTACTTAAATATTGTTTAAAATCGGTCAAGTGTATAATGCATGCATACTCTAAAATAAAAATTCCTGATGAAATAAAACTACCGTGTCGTACAAATTCATACCTTCTTACAGAACAGTTGGTATTCTAGTTTTAAAGTTACATATAAAAAATTTGCTCCGTTGTCGATATTGAAACAAAATTTACGCAATGGACCAAGTATTGTACCCTGCGGCACTCCTAATTCAAACATCGCATGCAGCTTGCAATCACGTTCATGGTCCTGATTATCCTAAGTAGCTACGTCAGTATAGCGCCATTGGTGTTATAGTCACGCTATGAGGTCAGAGTTCGCAACTGCATAATACTTGAAGTTGCTATGTAATAGGTACCTGATAGCCTTTTGCACTTTCTGACTTTTACATTGAATGAACACGCGGTGATGATTTAGGTACATGCACTAATTAATTAAAACTTAATTTTCAATTTTCCATAGACCTCATAATTTGGATTTGAATGACGGTACCCCCAAAAAAAATCCTATTAAGTATTAAATTAGGCGTTAATTGGCGGAAATCCGTGACAAAAAATGTTTTTTCTTTAATGAAAAAATTGTGCCTGGAAATTAAAGCTAAATATTCTTCCTAACATTTAAAGGAATAAGGTACACATATATATTTGAGCAACTTTATTACTGAAAAAATAATAGTTACAAGAAACACAAGATGAACATTTAGAAAATTGATTTTCGATCTGATCTGTACCTACCTATATGGAAAAATGTTACCGTCATGTTTGTACTAACCAGGGCTTGGAAACCGGAAAAAATTTCGAACCGGTTAACGCCCAAGTACATAGTGAACTAATGCTTTCGGTTTCGTTCTAACCTTAACGAAAATTAAACGGTTTGAAGCTAAAAAAGTTCTTAAATAGGTTTTAGTTCAATTAACCGGTTTTAAACGGTTTTGTATGTTATGTTACCTACACTTGCTGAATCAACCAGAGTCTAAATCTGGTTTGTGCGGCTCGTCTCAGCGCGCGTCGTAGGTAAATTTTGACTACTTAAATGTTTGTACTTAAACAGTTTTTATTGTATTGTGATGCAATCAACTCAAAAACAATTCGTTCGTTCGAGTTAAATGGCAATAATTTATTTAATAATATTGTAACGTAGGTCGATAAGTATCAGGGCTGGAGACGGGATAACACTTCCCGTAGGTGCCGCGCCAACGATGCGAGACTTTAAGGTGCCACCTTTTGATGGAACATCTCCCTGGTCGTCGTATAGAATCTAATTTGAAGCAGACAAACAAGCCATGACGGCACTGAAGTTAGGCCTCCGTGACCAGACTTTATCCGTGATACGAACATGACCAACGACTAGCTGATTAAGGCTTTAGAAACCAAATACGGCGATGCACACCTGGAACGCGTATATCGCGTTCAGCCGAAGGATCGGGTACAACGTGTTGGTGAAGATCTGCAGCAATGGGCCACGGAGATTGAAAAGCTGGTTCGTAAAGCGAATCAGTCTGCGACTGGGTATATCGAATCGACTAGTGTGCAGGCATTTGTCGATGACATAAGAGACCTGGATGTTAGGACTATTGTAAGTCAAGGGCAGCACGCGTCTTTGAAGAGTGCCGTACCTCACGCTTTGGAAGTTGAGGCAATACGAAAACGCAATCGTGCCAGGTGGCCGTGGTCAGGGTGGTTTCAGCGGCACCAGCACCATTTTTACGGGACCGTTTTAAGTAGGTACAGTCCCAGGTGCTTCGCATGCGAAGAAAAGGGCCATCTTCAGTCGAGCTGCCCGAAGCGAAACAGTGCCACCGAAGATCATAGCCGAGAAAGAAGGGCGGCTAATGTTGCCGCCCAGCAGCAGGGAAACAGGACAGCGGGGCCGGTGCCGGCTGGTTTTAAAAGAGCCCCAAGGTTTTCGATCTCACAAGCCCGCGATAGGAACAGCCTGCTCATCAAATGTGAAGTGAATGGAAGACCACGTAAACTGACTTTGGATACTGGAGCGTCTCGCACATTTAAAGAGTATGACTTCGCCATCGAATATCGCTGGTGTTGCTGGGAAGTCACACGGCAACGCAGATGCGTTTTCACGAAGACCTTGTCCGGAGGATTGTAAGCATTGTGTCAGGCAAGAAAATAAGGAAGCTGTACCTGTAAGGATGCTAAGGATGGATCTTAGTGATGAGTGGAAGGGAACCCTGCAAGATGCTCAGCGAAGTGACCCAGATGTGAAGACAAATACGCGATAGGGTTGAGGCCGGTGCTCCTAAGCCCAAATGGTGTGATGTAGCATCGATGAGCATAATCACTAAGAGCCATTGGGCACAGTGAGAGAGCTTGGTTATCCAGGATGGCGTATTGTGCCTTAGATGGGAAAATGCCCATGGGGACCGATGTCACCTGCAAATGGTTGTTCCAAAAGCAGGCCTCCGTCACTCCATGTACTTGCGCGCTATAAGTGCCTACCGCCCAGTCGAGCGGTCTCGGTCCGCCGGCGGAGCAAATACAGTGCGGCTTTCGCAAGCGAAGCGCGCGCACGCCGTTCAATTTTTAACCGACTTCTAATAGTGCTGTTCGTTCGTACGCGTATTACGATGCCGTGTGGTGCCTTATGTGCTGTAGATGGGTGTAAATGTCGGTGCTTTTTCGATTCGTAATTACCAGCTGTTAGCACCAACATAAAAATAAAAAAACAAATTATTTCTTAGTGCCTTTTTTGAAGTCGGTTCTCTTTTTTTAAGGCTTTTTTTTTTAACATCAACGAAGATCATCATCAAACTAAGAAGTATTATACTTATTTTAAAACGTTCTCCTAAATGTAACAAATCCTTTTCTGAAAACCGCATCGATATCGGTTTAGCCAAACGCGAGATTATCGCGCACAAATATACATACCTACAAACCATACAAGTCAAACTTCTCAGTTTGGCCTGTACCTATGTCTGATCAACTCCTTTTTTTTAAGTTGGTTAAATATTTTATAAATGATAAAATTTTTAACTGCCACATAAAAGTCAGAACATATTAACAGTTCTCAATAACATAGATAAAAATTTATGTTAATTTAATTTTACCGAAGATGCAGCCCTGCGATTACTGTGGAATCGCGCGGTGCGAAGCAATTACTGCTGTACGCTTGAGCATTTAGGCGCATTTTAGCATACAGTGGTTGTTGACGCGAAGGAGTAGGCAATTATCGTAGTAGGTATTGCAAATTTTCTACTGAGTGAAGTATCTGTTACGTAGTAACTATTCAGTAATCTGTGCCAAAAGCTAAGGTACCAGACGTTCTAGGGCATTACCATGATGGATGTTCAGGAAGTCACCTGCGAGTAAAGAGAACTCTGTTGAAGATCCGAGAATGGATTTACTGGATCCACTGTCGTAAGGATATTGAGGATTGTTGTCGTAAATGCAACAGTTGTGCTGCAGTAAAAGGACCTCAGATCCGTAGCAGGGGTGCATTGAAAGTCTACAATGTTGGAGCCCCCTGGGAACGGATAGCAGTGGATGTCGCCGGACCATTCCCCGAAAGTGACAGAGGGAACAAATATTTCATGGTTGTCATGGATTACTTCACCAAGTGGCCGGAAGTCTTCGCTATTCTTAATCAAGAGGCAACGACGGTAGCTGATAAACTGGTTCACGAAGTTTTATGTCGATTTGGAGTACCTCTGGAAATCCATAGCGATCAAGAAACTTCGAGTCGCAAGTTTTTCAGGAAACATGTCGAGTGATGAGTTCACATAAAACCAGAACCACATCGTACCACCCACAGTCTGATGGAATGGTGGAAAGGTTTAATCAGACGTTGGAAAGATATCTGGCCAAAGTAGTTTCAAGCAGACAAAAGGACTAGGACAAGCACATTCAACCGTTTCTCCTGTCGTACTGAAGTGCTGTTCATGAGAGTACGACCGTGACCCCTGCGTTTGCTAACTTAGGCAGAAAGTTAAGGTTACCAGCGGATTTGATAACCGGCCTTCCTCCCGATACGCCACGCTGTATAACGGATTATGCGAATGACCTGCGCAGTAAAATGAATGACGTGTACGAACATGTCAGACAATCAGGCCAACAGATGTCCGAGAGTAAAAACTCGTTATGACCGGAAGATGAACAATAGTGGGTTCGACGACGGGTCACTAGTGTGGTTGCATAACCCAGTGCGAAGCACAGGAAAGTCTCCTAAACTGCAGGCTAAATGGGATGGACCATACCGCGTTGTGACCAAGATCACGACGTCACCTAACGAATACAGAAGAACGTGCGAAAGGCACCCAAGATTGTCAAGTAAGCGTCAGGTGCGCAAGCAAGTCGGTGCGTGTCTATGATGTAGCGTAGAAAGACGCGTGATCGCTGTGATGTGAGCGCCGCACAACCGAAGGCGGCGCCGCGCATTACTCGGCTCTTGCGGATTAAACCGGTTAATAAGGGTTCTTAATAAAGTTCTTTTAACGTTTCGACTCCGAACGAAATAAAGATAAAACCGATTAATAACGTTTAATAACCGGTTATTTTCAAACCGGTTCCAAGCCTTGGTACTAACGCTTAGTTCAAATTATAGCAATTTTTCTTCAATTAACAACATGAATTAACATTTCAGTGCCAATATTTTTTCCAACTGTGTGCAACTACCTTCTATTGTTTTTAGCATGCATCTGTAGGTATACCTGTGATGCCTGTCTTTTCCCGATCAACTTTGAACCATGTGCTTCAGCGATAAAGTTGAAATTCTATTAAGTGAATTGGATAGACTTTGACTGATAACAAGTATGTAGATACACTAGAATTAGATTATGCAAATCATATTTTGTGTTGTTATTTACCTTTCGCTTATCACTATCCTGTTGTTAAGTATTAAAGACTTCATAACATGAATCAATAAGTAAATATGTATCGGATATTTCCTGTTTGGTATTTACGCCAGCACATCAAGCTACTACAATCTGTCATATTTTCTTACTAGATTTTCAACTTTATCGCTGAAGCATATAGTTTAAAGTTGATTGGGAATTTGACAGTTTCGGGTAGCTTGATGTATTTGTACATGTCTGATCTTACGTCTTCAATAAAAACAAATCCTCTACAGTAAATTGCATTCCTTGTTTTAGATATATGTATATCAGCTGGGAAAGCCGATAATTTATTATACTTAGACCAAATCTTATCTTAATAAGATACAACTTGTTTTTTTATGCACAAACAATAACAACATTTCTTCCTTTATTTGATAACTAGCGGTCGCCCGCGGCTCCGCCCGTGTGGATGTCGGTTTTCGCGACAAAAAGTAGTCTATGTGTTATTCTGATGTATAAGCTATATTGTGGTAAAGTTTCATTCAAATCCATTCAGCAGTTTTTACGTGAAAGAGTAACAAACATCCATACATCCATACTTACAAACTTTCGCCTTTATAATAGTAGTAGGATGTTACCCTTCGCAAAAAACGACCATAGATTTTTTGGCGTCTCAAAAATCATGTTATTGGGAAACCTGTGACCCTAACACATGATCAACTTGTTTATAATAGAATAAAATAAACTTAACTGAACGTTATCCAAAGGTGATTTGCGCATCGCAATGTCATTCAGGTCGTTTCGGTCATATGAGTCGCCAATAGATGGAACTTGGAGGGAGTAACTATTACTTAATAACGGATTTTTAAGTTGTTAAATGAAAATGACATTGTATTATTTGAATAAGAAAAAAATTACAACGCGCCACTGTGTCTATGGTTGTGTAAAATTCAGGTTGGCCATGATTAGGCTTGCCAACTGAAGAAATCCGATCAAATTTCAACTGCAGTCCATAAAATAAAAAAATATATAAAGAATCTTATTTAATGTGTGTATTATTGATGGTGGGAAATAATTTGTATTGCATTATTTTCGTTCCAAAAGATTATAACCCCTAAATGAAAAAGTAGGTTTAAAGTCTTGGCACAAAGCGTGTATGCAGGTGCTTTATTTATTTTTTATACTTAAGTATGTAAATAGATGCATCATCGTACACGCGTATCTGTGTAAATTTATAACGTTTAAAGCCAATTAACTCTTGTTGAACAACTTGACATTGCTGTTTATGCAGTGCAATATTTATAGTACACCAATAATATGTATTAATATTACATCTACCCATGTCTGTCTGTTAATGGTTGTTTCTATTAATGGTTTGTCGCCATATGTTTTTTTTTTTAAACATTGCTATATCATAAATGTATGCGTTTTAAATCTAATCTTTACCTTTATCATTATCATCATCTAATACAGCATTGACAAAAAATAAAATTACCTAGCACTTTTCTGCTGATTACCGATGCTGTGATAAATTCGGTAGAAAAATGACTGCCGCTTTTTTTAGGCTGAATGACGATGACTGTGCTTCGCCAAATTGTAATTTGTTTTTTTTTTTGTTCCAGATTTGAAACCGACACACGCCGAAGGCACGACTCGAAACGAAATAAAAAAAAATCTAGTCAATAAATTCACAATCTATAACAAAATTTTAAAAATGAAATAATATAAACCGCTGTGTTATTAAATTAATTTAAGATCGTACTTATTTTTATTTGATAGTACCTTTTGTTTATAAGTGTAAATAATGCAGATCTTAAAGGCACGTTTCGCTCTGAGAGCTACTGCCTCACAATTTCAAGCATGGAGCTCCGCGAAGGGACGTACTGCTTCTTCGGTAAGTTAAATATGTTACCTATATTTATACCTGTTACATTTATATTTATACCATGCCCAAATGTATTTGCCAGTGAAAGAATTAAGTGAATAATCATCGTCTACTCTATACTTATTACGAAACTAGAAACTAGTTAGACTGGACATGCTCTAGCACGTGTCTAGACATAAATTGTAGGTTCAAACTTCCATGAATCACCCAGACAGGGTTTATTATTACACTTAAACGTCCTTGTCCTATGGACGTTTTAATTAAGTACCATATAATAATTACTTAACTACACACGTTCCGTATTTATATCTAACAAGTTAATATAGGTTTTTATTCCTCGTGCGCAACTGTTATCAAAGTTCAAACAATATAAATCACAGCAGACAATAGTAAATAATAAAAATATCAAAAAGACGCTTGCGCAATTAATATTTACGTATACGTACAGCGATCTTGATAGTTGAAAACTTGAGACATATTAAAATGTTGTAATGATTTCATCTTGTTTGTGGTAGGTAAACATGATTACCATAGAGATGTTTTTTTATTAAAAGAACCAAAAATTGCAAAAATCTCATCACGACTTTCTGTGAAAGGCACAATGTTTTTGCTACTGAATTTTTTTTTAAGGTCATGAATAATAATATAATCTCAATTTGAGTGACTAATAGATCAGTATAGGGGCCTATCTGTGTAAGCTCTCATATAATTCGATTAGTATATTAGATAGAACGTAGAGGATCCGTTTATTCTATCGAGATCCATTGATAAGATTCTAATACTACACTTGGCACGTACTATACATATGTACATAATAATTATCTTATCGAGAGAATACAGGGCTTAACTGTTATCATGCTAATAGCTTAACGTAGGAATTTCTTCATATCTGCCAATATGTTCCGTCCATGCTGGATGCTCCACCAAAGTATAGTCTTCACCACTTACCTGGTCCTTAGCTTCGCAGCCAAACTTTTCAAACTCAAACTCAAATTCGTTTATTCAAATTAGGCTGATAAATCAGCACTTTTCGAACATTAAAAACAAGAGACAGCCCTCAAAACGCCCACCATTCACCACTTCCTATGTGTTCTTGCTGGGAAGAAGAAGTGGCGCAACAAACTCCCCAGCAATATATGTCTGTCTAATAGGCGCCAAACGCCTTAGTTTATTTTGCCTAAATATGTTAGCTTAATGCCCACAGCGACTCCAAAGAAAAATCTCTTAAATAACGTATTTTTTATTGCTTAACATATATCTCGTTAACACAGGTACAGCAGATACATACTGCAAATTATTAAAATAAAATAGCACTAGGTCCGTTCATGTGATGCGCTTAATAACACACAATATAACAGCATCAATTTAAATATGCATCGTAAATTGCCTAATTGTGTATACTGTTTAATGTTCCCATACCCATTACCCATATTAAATAAACATTACTATCATCGATATTCCTTCCTGAGTAGGTAAATATTTACCAAATTCCTTGTGCGATAACAGTAATTGGTTTGTCACGCTGCCACGTGCCTAGTTCTCAAGAACTCCAAACTTATTCAGTTTTCGACTTCGATCACAATAGACTTCATAAGAAGGAGTAGGTTGTCAATTCGTCGCCATCTTTTTTTTTAAGACTCAGAACCTAATTCACCACCCATAATCACCACAGGTAAAGAATTATAGGAAAATATGGTTGAATAACAAAATTCGGTGAATCATACGATCAAGCCTTTAGGTACAATAATCCGAAAATGGAACGGTAAAGAAAAATAAAGAAAATATTTTTTATTTGGCTTTACCTGTTTATATTCTGTTCAGTTTTTCCGGATTAACAGGATCCACTTTTTTATTTTACCTTAAATGGTTCTTGTTGATATTATCATTTAATAATTTTATATTAAAACGCCCCTTGAAAATTGAAACATCGTAGAAAGAAGAAATATTGAAATTACATTCATAAATTAAATATCTGAAATTGATAAAGTTTACGCATTCACTTATCTCAATCTGAATGCATATAAAATCCATAAACCTAATTGCTAGTTAATATTGATTAGTGTTTCGTGCATGCTGCATAATCGATCATGCACGCTTATCAATTGCATTTCTTGAGTTGCTTACGAGTAATTGTTATGGGCCGTTCAACTCTTAAGGCCTCTGTGAAGGCCCATTGTTCCACTATCAGGATATTTTTTATGTAGCTTTGACCTAGCTTATAAGCCAATGGGGGAGTGTAGTACAAAGTCCTTCATCCTTCTTTGTAGGCATGTTGTATGTAAAAATTAACCTACTGTAACATGGAATGCGAGTCGCAAACCTCTCTGGTTATTTTTTTATTTCACTAAGAGAGCTACTAAAGTTTATCTTGAGCGATATATACATATGGTCGACTAAATGACAAAGGGCACTTCCATACCTACTCATATGGCTAGGCAACACATATAAAACACTTCTTTCTCTGTTCATAATGACGGAATTCAGCTTAGATAACTAAGTGATTCTAGTTCTACGGCTGGCGTCACAGTCACTCACTGTTCACTTGCTTTATCCTTATCGATAGCAGCAAAGCATGAAATTTTATGTGTTTATTGCACTTACGCCTTGACATTGCCACGAATATGTACGACACTACCAAAGATTTTGTATTTTAGTTTCGATAAGATTGCTAAACAAATTGCCTTTAAGAAAGTGTATGTTTAAACAACGTTGTGTGATTTATGTATCTTAAAATTGCAGCACTGTTACCTTTGTTGGGTAACGGACTGTGTAACTTCCTTCTAATCTCCGACAGTCATAGGAAACAATGAGGAAATAATCGATCGATATAATATTATATTATAAACCCGTGTCATGTATAGTCATCTGCCTAGTCTATCCCCAACTATGTTTCATTCGGCTTCCCGTCTAACTGGATGCAGTTGAGTACCAGTAGTTAAGATGAAACGACTGCCTATCTGTCCTCTTCAACCCGGTAAATCTGGTTGTCAGACTTTCTGGTTGCTGACTACCCATAACGACTGCCTAAGAAATTTAAATGACAGCAGACCCATCAATTAATTTTATACTTGCTTTCCGAATTTTGTATATAACATATACATATGTAAGTTAAAGGAATCTATCTATGGGCCATTGATGCTTGATAATAAAGGTTAAAATAAAAAAATAGATACAGGGAGCAACACTTGTCACGACGAAATGTATCAATCGTGAATAGGTGAACTCACGACCTATCAAGCTGTGCAGTACAAAAGTAACATTACCAGTATGTCTCAGTCTGATTTGTTTAAAACCGTGTAAAACCGTATTGACGTAGATCGCGTATCAGCATGGGAATTGGACGGTTACCTCCAAAACATCCGTCCTCGAACGCAAGCACATTGATGTATGTTTAGCGGTTAGTGTTAGCGACAAGATAAACATTCAACTATCAGTTCAAATGCATTTGTAAATGTTCTGTGGCTAGAAGTAGTAATGGGTAGAAATAGCTACTAGAACAATTACTACTAGAACAACAAACCGCAATTTATGTATATGTCCTATCATGGAGACGTGAAGATTGGCATCGGTCGTTTGCTACGGTCACATATTTATTTAATAGTTTTTACACAATATGGCAAACTACTTAATCCTTACTTTGTGGATCGTTCAGCAGTGGGTGACATTTGACTGCTATGATGATGATATGTTATTTCATACTATCCACCTCCATTCAGAAGAAAAGAGTTATGAAGTATGGAGAGGGACCATATATTTTTTTAATTTTATGAATTTTGATAGCATGTAATAGGTACGGTAGCAATTAGCAAGAATAATATACTCATTAAGATAGGAAAAGCCTTCTCTCTCCCCAAGTACGTTTACCTACTAACATATCTCTCTTTAATGCATTGCAGGACGCGAAGAGTGTAGAATACAAGCCAATCAGAAGCGTTCTGGTTGCGAACAGAGGAGAAATCGCCATCAGAGTGTTCAGAGCATGTACCGAATTAGGGATCCGATCCGTCGCCATTTACAGCGAACAGGACAAATTGCAGATGCACAGGTAAGATGCTCCTGTTTCTCTTAAAGTAAATATAAATATATTCTGAGATTTGATCCGGTTTTTGTAGAAACTTCACACACTTGCATTACAACAATATATTATGCCCTTTTTTTCGTGGGAAATCATCAAATGACCCCTACGGCTGGGGGTGCAGCTGGAGGGGGTGTCAGACTCTATTTAACTAAAACCCACTATGTTCCTTCTGGAGGTCCTTGTTTGACAGTGCCACGGTAACTCTTACAAACAACCCGCAGCCCAGGCAGACCTTGACCCTAGGGTGACCTGTATGACCTTCCTTAGGATCTAAATCCATTATTTTATCTTAATAAGTTTAACCATTTCATCGTGAACGAGTAATAACAAATGCACATCTGTATTCCTTATCACGAAATCTGCATTTCACTGTGTAATAAATAATTCTTGTATCTAAATGCGTATCATCAGATAATAACATATCATTAGCTTACCATAGCCTTCGTGGTATGACAAAAACGCAGTTTGCTTTAATCTAATCATTGTCATATAATGTTAGGTAATCTTATAAGGATAATGGTTATGGTATTGCGATGAGTATTGTTTGGACGATCCATATCGTATCATAGCATCATCACTATGTACTGATATCGGCTTTATTTGCACCTGTGGTACTGAAAACCTGGAAACCGAATATTCTATGTGAGAAGATGGTACTATCGGGATATCGGGAACAGTGTTTCAATAAAGCCATTTAAATGATATTTCGGCCAGCCCCAAGATATAATGTAAGATGTAAAGAGGTTACATCACCCCTGGCTGGAGCCCTAAAAATCTTAGGTGTCCACAGGAAAGTCCGGTTAAGCAGTACACGGCCTCCTAGGCTGAACTGCAAGTAGTCATACCAAAAAAAAAAAGGTTACATCTCTACAGTAGCAGTTATGTTCAAAATAAATCAACAAGCATACATCGGACAAAAACATTTGCACATATAATACTGATATAAAATAAAAAAAATAAAAATGACATTTAAATATTTTTTTTTCAGACAAAAAGCCGATGAATCATACATAGTTGGCAAAGGATTACCTCCAGTTGAGGCCTACCTTAGCATTCCTGAAATCATCAGAGTAGCCAAGGAAAATGACGTGGACGCTGTGCATCCCGGTTATGGTCTTCTGTCTGAGAGGTAAGGATTTTTGAGACCACCATCATGAAATTATCCCACTGCAGGGCACGGGCTTCTTCTGATACTGAGAAGGATACTTTAGCGTAGGTACTATCCAGGCTTCCTCAAAGTTTTTTCCTTCACTTTCAACCAACCATTGGTATCCAAGATAAACGTAGTGCATACAACTTTAAGTTCCATTGGTACTTGCTTAAACTGGAACAGAACCCGCAAACTCTTACTTGACGGTCTAGTGCTCTAACTACTAGGGCACCAAGACATTTTACACTGTCTTAGATAAACGAATTTCGAAATAACTCCTTGAACCGTCCTCATCTGTAACATTATAGGGCAGACTTCGCCCAGGCGATCCTCAACGCCGGTCTCCGGTTCATCGGACCATCTCCGTTCGTGGTACAGCAGATGGGTGACAAAGTCGCCGCTAGGAAAGCTGCCATTGATGCTAGTAAGTCAAAAAAGGAACCAGAATTCTTCATTCTGATGTTCTGAAAATTTGCAGTCCTGCTATCAGCTATCTTCTACAGCTTTAGTCAATATTACATTCGACATTTTCTTTTTTAGAGGTGCCAATTGTCCCGGGTACTGATGGTCCGGTAACAACAAAGGAGGAGGCGCTTGCCTTCTGCGAACAACATGGTCTTCCAGTTATATTCAAGGTATGTATTGTATCTGCCTGGGCTGCGGGTTGTTCGCAAGAATTACCGTGGCCCTGACACACAGGGAGCTCCAGAAAGAACATAGTGGGTTTTAGTCAGTAAGAGTCTGACACTCCCTCCAGCTGCACCCTCAGCGGGAGGGGTCATTTGATGATTTCCCACGAAAAAAAAAATGCTATGTATTGTATTTTACTACCACTAACTCGCGGTCGTGTCGGATAGGCGTCCCACCGACTATGAGAGTAAAGGAATAGAGAGTGCTCCTGTGTCTGCGCAAATGCTAGAGCACTATAACAATATGTCATGCGCAGCGAGCTGATCTCCTTAGAGAGAACGACCGCTGTAACCAGCAATCAGCCTGGGAGCCATCTTTCAAGTGACAAATATCAAAACTTGTCCCCAACACGGGTCTATCGGTCATTTTGCGATTATCATTAGTAGATAAGATCCTTTCTGGAATTACAAAAATACTACATTACTTTGTTTTTATATTTTAATCTGTACCGATGAACTGATTCATGCGGTAACAAACAACATTTTGTTACATTGTCTGATTAGCAAAGTGCTCAGTCATGGTATCTATGTTCTGATTTTTTGTGGGCGTGGCACTCATTGCCGCTTATCTTAATGAAAGCGAAATATCGGTTTATCTGTTAATTATTGTGACGTCCCACATTAACAGTCGCGGAGTCCTTTTGACAAAATGTAATAAGTCCTAACGCCAAATGTGATTCTTTTAAGGTATCTTTCTTGTTTGTGAAATTCTTCAGTCTTCCTACAGCAGGGCGACCTTTGTTAGAATTATATAATTGCCAATTAAAGGTCTTTTCTCACACATCAGTATCGACTCAGGGCCGGACAGGAACGTTTTTTATTCGGGGTGCTGACACATGGACATGTATGATCGTGGTCAAACACATGTCCGTACCCATGCCGGCCATGCTAAATGGCCTCATGGTATGTGTTCCTCAATACAGAATTGAATGAGCGCTCTAACCCCTTCCCTGACATGGCACAGATCTTTAGGTAGACCTTAACTTGGGTAGAAAGTCAAAAACCATTAAAGGGTGCGCGAGGAGTACAGGCTACGTACGCTAACCTGAGCTCGGAAGCTAACTCCGAACCATTCAATTAAATGGTGAAAACTATAGTAGGTTTAACAAAAATAGTCCCATTCCAGGCTGCATATGGTGGTGGAGGCCGAGGTATGCGAGTAGTGAAGGAAATGAGTGAGGTACAGTCGGCCTTCGAGCGAGCCTCGTCCGAGGCGCTGGGAGCGTTCGGCAACGGTTCCATGTTCATCGAGAGGTTTATTGAAAGGCCTCGGCATATTGAAGTGCAGCTGTTGGGTGAGATATTGCTTTTTGACTAAATAATTTGATTTAAAAAAAGGATCTTTAGAGTTTTGACGTCACAACGGGGAGTATAACTGTCGAAGCGATTTGGATAGGATAATATAAAATGTTCCAGTAAATAGAGTAGTTAACAAATAGTCAAATTCATAACTTATTGAACTGTCAGAAACGGTTACTTCTTTGCAATTTCTACGAAAGTAAAAACTGTGACGTCACAATTTTTCACATCAAGCCATATACTTCTTTATTTACCTAAATTATCATTAAAAAAATTAAACGGTTTTCAAAACAATAAATGGAAGTGGTGGAGTGTTTTTTGATATGCTTTACCAAATTAATTAATAACATCAATATCTTTGACCAAGTCAACTACGCAATTGAAACTTTGAAATCTATATTGATATATTTAATTTAGTGCCCTCCCTTACTTAGGAACAGCAAATTCTAATTCAAAATATCTGCTTATTTCCAGGTGACAAGGCCGGCAACGTAGTTCACCTATACGAACGTGATTGCTCCGTACAGAGAAGACATCAAAAAGTAGTAGAAATTGCTCCTGCGCCTGGTTTGGACCCCGAGGTAAGTCTAGTAGACTACAACTGCCATTGGTGTCATGTTCTATTCCCGACTTGCGCCCAAATCGTTCGAGAATTAAAAAAAAACTTTCACAAAGCAATCTGGACTCTAGAATTAGGTCTTATACATCAATTAGCTGATAGCTTGTAGTAATCATTGCCCAATTTCAAGTCGAGTAAAAAATAAGCGGTTTTGGGTAAACTCTAAACCGTAAGGTTTCTTTTGATATATGTATAAAGACTTGTCGCCCGAACAATAAGGAGGAGAATATAATTCGCTTTAATAATATTTTGGATATTGGCAGAAATATTATTTTTTTATGCCTATTGTATCTACAAATAAGAGGAAAAGTTTCAGTGTTTTTTTTTTATCAAGACACGCGTTTTTTTAATTTGCAGACATAATAAACGCCATGTATTTTTGCAGACACGTAAGAAGATGACAGACTGCGCCGTGCACTTGGCTCGGTCTGTCGGCTACGAGAACGCGGGTACCGTGGAGTTCCTACTGGATGATAAGGGCAACTTCTACTTCATTGAAGTCAATGCTAGGTAAGTGGTTTTAGGAATCATAATAAAGTATTATTGTAGAAAAATATATAACAAGTTATAAATAACAAAACTGAGGGTATCCTTTAAATATTGACTGACTTAGAATCTAATATGTAGTAATACTAGATCTGAAAATTAAGTCGATAATAATTGATGTAGCTATTCTCTTCTATAAAGAACCTCTTTGGTCAAAACATCACGGCCGTTGTAATACAATTTCTTAAATATATTTCTATTTATTTTCTAATACCCTAATCTGACGAAAATTTTATGATATTTATTTTATAAATAAGTTGAAATCAACACTTTTTCACGTCAATACATTTTCTTATCCAAACCAGATCAGAGATTTAATCAGAATATCCCAAATAAGGTTACAATCAATTCCTCCCCAGGTTACAAGTAGAACACACAATCACAGAAGAGGTTACGGGCATCGATTTAGTACAATCACAAATCCGAGTGGCAGAAGGTATGACGCTCCCCGAAATGGGGCTGACGCAAGACAAGATCCAGGCGCAAGGGTTCGCGATACAGTGCCGCGTCACCACTGAGGACCCCGCTAACAACTTCCAGCCCAGCACTGGCCGAATTGAAGTGTTCAGGTAAGTTTGTACTTTGAAATTATGTACTTTAGGTTGATTTTTGATTGTGGTAAATGCTTGAGTTTTAGTAAAGAGCTGGAAGGAATTTCATTTTTAGAGACTTTCTCTGACTAAAACCATTTTTGTTCCTTCTGTCGCCTTTTCTATATTAGGGCCGCGGTAATTCTTGCCAATGATCTCGCAGAAGGTAATTCCAGCAAACTCCAGTCTAGTACTGTTAGAATTTGTTGTCTTAAGTAGGTACTAAAAAAGAGTATCTACTCTTTCAACTCCAGGTTGAGTAGAGTTAGGTTGATATGTTTTTGTTTTATCGATTTTATTTCTTTATTTATGTTATTTGAATGTGTTAGATAGGTTTCGTAAATACATTAAAATTAACTTCTCACTGTACAGAAGTTGGAAGCTTTAATAAAAAAATGACACGTTTTAAGATAGAAAGTTAAAAAAAATAAAAAGCGTGTTTTTTATTTGGTTATAAATACATCTTCCTCCCTTTTGCTGCGAGATACGAAACGAAATATTTTGGTCATTTACTTTGAAACTTTAGAAAGAATGTCTTAAAGTGCATTTTCCTTCTAGGTCTGGTGAGGGTATGGGCATCCGTCTAGACTCTGCGTCAACATACGCCGGTGCTGTCATCTCTCCCTACTACGACTCGCTTCTTGTTAAGGCAAGTCCATTAAATATTTATACGTTATTTTTAGCCAACTGCGCTATGAGGAGGGTTATGTTTTCGAGTTGTAAACGAACAAAGAGTAATAATCGGTTACAGGCTTTATGTCAGCACATCAAAGCAGAAACTCAAATTTTCCCAATCAACTTTGAACCGTATGCTTCAGCTATACAGTTGAAAATCTATTAAGGGAATTTGACAGATTTCAGTAGCTTGATGTGCTGGCGTCTGAACAAGAATTAAAAAAAAAACATTGAATTGTAAATCTAAAAAAAAAGTTTTTGACAAATTAAGAATGATAAGAAAGCTTCAGAAATATTATACTCCGTCACGCAGGTAATCTCCCACGCCCACGACCTGCCGTCATCGGCCGCTAAAATGAACCGTGCCCTCCGCGAGTTCCGTATCCGAGGCGTGAAGACCAACATTCCTTTCTTGCTCAACGTGCTTGAGAACCAGAAGTTCCTCAATGGTAAGCAAATTTAGTTTTAAACTCAATAGCACTGTTGAGAAATAAAAAGTTTTAAGTTGATCTTTTAAATCAGCAAAATATAGATTTTTATTTTCTCGTCATTCGTCGAGACGTCATTGCTTGGTAAAAATTTTACCAAACTGTGACGTCACTCCCACTCTCGAACCTTATGCTTTAGAATAAGGTTCGAGAGTGGGAGCTTGTCTAATTTAAAGTTTAGATAAAAAGCATTGAAGGTGAGTGTGGGAGAATGTTTCATTAATTAAATTTCATTTATATTTTAAATTGAAAAGGAAAATATTTCATACCAATCTAAAATAGAAAAGAAGTGAAAGACAATATCAAGAATCTTTTTGGGATTGAAGGACCAAATGGGAAAACGGTCTTCCTTAATATCATAATCATTTGTTTCTGTAAACATGTGTCAAGCCATGATTTTAAGACCAGGAATAGTCCAGGCATGTTTGGCCTCTAATAGCGGCGTTGCGACAAATATTAAAAAAAAAATCGTTACTCAATCTGCGAATTACCTACACAATACGTCTTTTCCGCAGGCGCCCTAGACACGTACTTCATCGACGAGAATCCCCAACTCTTCATGTTCAAAGCATCACAGAACAGAGCTCAGAAAATCCTCAACTATCTCGGACAAGTACTTGTGAACGGCCCCGCAACACCTCTGGCCACTAAAATACCGCCTGCAGTCGTCAAGCCTTACATTCCAACCGTACCGCTGGGTAAGTCGCTTACTAAATGTCGGGGAATCGCGAAGGGGATTTAATCCGACGTACTCCATTTTAGGTGCCCTCGAAATGAAATGCTAATGAGTTTAAAGGTGAGATTAAAAGGTGGTTAAAAAACTAATGTCTGTTTTATGTGGAAGTAGGGGGGGTTAGTATACTAAATGGGATTAGTCAATAATTATAGAAATCAATAATTGGGTTTTAAAAGCCTTCAAGGGCTAATAAATATGAAGCGATAAAGGTATTTTGATACAATTAGAGTGTGCAGACTGAAATATTAACTTGGATTTTGCATGAGCAAAAACTCAATTAGCTATAAAAATGCTAATAAAAAAAACTGGCAAGTAAATTAACATGGCAACATTTAACAAAACATAACGGTTTTATCCCCCATTAACAAAATTAATGGGCATTAGTGGAGGATGAAATTTTATTCCAAATTAATGACCAATTCTAAATAATTTTTAAACGATTTTTTCCAGTATATCGCAAAGGGTATGGTAGGTTTCAAAATTGAATTTAGTATTTTGTTTATTTAGCAATATTATGTACTATGATCAGTGTATAACCCAAAGCTTCGCCTATTTATTTAGCAAAATCTATGTATTTGGGACACAACTCATCCCATCGGAGCACGGGCTATTAATTAAGAGATGTTTTATGTTCTTTATACATTATTATTATTATATGACTAAAATTTCATGCCTCATTTTGTTTTATGCAATAAAATATATAAGTTTTATTTTTATTGCCATTAATTTTGTTTTTAATCCTGTCTGTGAGCTCACAGGAGATAATTATATGATGATTAAAAAGTTTTGCACACATTTTCATTATTATTCTTGAAATAATTGAACAGCTAAAGTATTTTTTTTTTTAATTATTTTGTGTTGTTGCAAAACCTTTTTAATCACAACAATATTTATAATTGATGTTGTTTCTGTATTGGTATTCATACAGCCATTTTTTTTTAATTCTGCACGACACGCATTCCCGCACAGTCATTATTTTAGTTAACATGTTTTTCAGACCTATCCCCTGAGGCTATTAAAAGACAAGAATTAACAGGGGAGAACACAGGTGAGAATTATTTTTGTTATAGAATTAGATCGGACCTTTTTGTTACCATTTTTTTTATTGTTCCTTGTTCAAGCTTCGCCCCGATCTTGTTACTGGTTGCGGTGTATGCTCTACCTACATGTTCGAAATTTGAACATGCCTTGTGATTAATATTTTAAATGTTGTCTTATGTAGTTTATTTATATTTTGCTTTTATTTTTATGATTATTATTTTTAATTGGACTTTAGAAAATACCTACCTAATTTTTAGATGTAACCGATTTATGAGACGGATTTTTCGAATTTAGAATATACATTTTGATTAATTAACTGTGTTATGTAGGATAGCAACACCAAAGAAATAGAATTGTGAACAAGTGATTCCATTACTTAATTATCTTCGTCTTATAAAGAATAGTCTATCTAATCCACCGTTTGCATGCAAGGTAACCTTAAGTAAACAGTAACACAAAGAGATTAATTTTGCCTAAATTTGGATTTTTTAACACAATTTGAGTGGCCCATAACATATTGGCTCAATGTATCTATTTATGAAATAATAAATGTATATTGTATAGGCGTAGGCTTTCTCTTTTTATATGTATTTACGGTCGCGTGTCTATTAGGCACGTTTGCCTGTTACGGAAACTCCAGAAAAAAAACTTTTTGCTGACTTTCAGCCTACTTTGAATAAATGACTTTTTATCTTTATCTTTTTATCATGACCCTGAAACTACGGGGTTATTCCCGATTCCTCATATGTGCAAAATACAATATTTTATGCAATGACGAATCGAGACACGTTTTTTATTGATGACCAATTGGTAGAATGACAAATCGGAAATAAATCAAAATAAGGATATTACGATAGATTTCGGGTGTCTGGCAAACATGCAGGCAAAATCACGCGTGACAATAAAACGTCTTTATAGGGATCCTTGCCTTATAAAAGTTAATATTTAAAACATCTAATATCTGCTATTTGCGACAGAAAATACCTCCAACAAAAAATAACTACTACCAAATAACTAAAGAGAAGTAAAGAGTATTTTCCCCCTACGTTTGCAGCCGTGCAACCCCCCAAAGGTTACAAGCAGATTCTAAACGAAGGCGGGCCGGAAGCATTCGCGAAGGCGGTCCGTCAGAACCGCGGGCTGCTGCTGATGGACACGACGTACCGCGACGCGCACCAGTCGCTGCTGGCCACGCGCGTGCGCACGCACGACCTGCTGGCCGTCTCGCCCTACGTCGCGCACAACTTCAGCAACCTCTACTCGCTCGAGAACTGGGGCGGCGCCACCTTCGACGTCGCATTGAGGTAAACAATTAAAAAAAAAACAAAGGAAATCGCTCGAAGAGGTGTTCAAACAACTGGCAGACTCATGGGTACTGAAAGGCATTCGAATCGGCAGTAGAACTCTCACAAACCCCATTTGCAGACGATATTGTCTTATTTGCACCGTCAGCAGAACAGCTGCAACAAATGCTCCAAGAGCTGAGCTCCGCCAGCCTTAAGGTCGGGCTTATGACGAACAGGTCAAAAACCAAAGTAATGACTAATGGGCAGGAGATACAGCATGTCGACGAATACATCTACTTGGGCCAGTTAGTATCCTTCGACAGCAGGCAAGAAAAAGAAATTGATCGCAGGATCGAAAATGTCTGGAAGAGCTCATAAGACGCTCATGAAGGGTGACCTTCCTCTATCACTGAAGCGAAAACTAGTCGACATGTGTATCCTCCCCGTCCTAACTTACGGCGCTCAGACTTGGTCTTTGACCGAATCTCAGAAGTCCAGACTAAAAGTATGCCAAAGGAGCATGGCCGCATAAAGCTTGCGATAGAGATAAGTTGAAAGATATGGGGGAGGCCTTTGCCCAGCAGTGGGACAGTACAGGCTAATAATAAAAAAATTTCTTCAGTGTTTTGAGCACATGCCTGAATAAGACGTCTTTAGCTTTTAGTAAATCCTTCGCATCGGTCCCTAACAGTAGATGAATTACTTAACTTGCAAACGTACTCGTATAGGTATTGAAAATCAACCAACAGTACCTATGTAGGTATTAGCTTTCTGGTAGGTATTTTAAAAAGGGGATAATGGTTGTATAGCAGTATAATGAAGCTAACACTAAGAACAGACTCTCCGACCATCAAAATAACGTTCAAAATCCGACGTTCAAATATAAAAATCTCCATTTTTAACAACTTTTCTTCAAGTTAAAACCCAAATGTCCAAAACATTTTTTAACATAACCGTAGTAAAAACCCACCTTAATATTTCTTCAAAACAAAACATTATTATCCAGGTTCCTCCACGAGTGTCCATGGGAACGACTCCGGGACATGCGACAGCTGATCCCGAACATCCCCTTCCAGATGTTGTTGCGAGGCGCGAACGCCGTCGGGTATACTAACTACCCCGATAACGTGGTCTTCAAGTTCTGTGAAATGGCTGTGAGTAGAATAGAATTAATTATTCAAGACTTTTTCTTGAAACTGAAAATGTATGTTTTCTGACTTATCATCATCTTCATCCTTTACGGATTAGAGGCATTAGGTATTATCTAGAGTTAGAGACAATATATTTCCTTTATTTAACTTCAATTTTCTAGCAAAACTGAAAATCTTTAAAAGCAGAACTTATAAAAAATAACACAATACAAGTCGCTCGAAATGCTGAAAAAAGTAAACAGCTCAGGGTAACTGTTTAAGCATTTTTGGAGACTGCAATCTAGGTTGTATCCGAAAAGCTATTGACTGTTCAGCTCTAAACTGAACCAATTCAATGACAATAAACAATCAATCTCATCCCTATTTTTTTGAGACCTCTCCCGATGTAGATGCAGCTGGAAGGACTATCAGACTTCTACTGACTAAAACTCATCTTTGTTCTTTTCGGAGCCCTTTGAATACCAGGGCCGCGGTAACTCTTTCATCAACCATGCCCCTCAAAACTAAATTAAAACCCTCAGGTCAAAAACGGCATGGACATCTTCAGAGTGTTCGACTCTCTGAACTACCTTCCCAACTTGATCCTTGGTATGGAAGCCGCAGGCAAGGCCGGTGGTGTGGTCGAAGCTGCTATCTCATACACGGGCGATGTCTCAGACCCCAACAAGAAGAAATATGACCTCAAGTACTACCAGAACTTAGCTGATGAGCTGGTGAAGGCCGGGACCCATGTGTTGGCGATCAAAGATATGGCTGGTCTTTTGAAGCCTCAGGCTGCCAAGTAAGTCCAAAATATTAATTCCTTCTTGTGTCTCTCGTTATTTTGGCCAATAAGTCTATGAAAATGAAGAAAAACCATGATGTAAAAAAAAATCCAAGAAAATAGAGAAATAGCCGTTTGTTTTCACAGTATTAATCGATTTTCGTCGAAATAAGTCTTTTGTGAAAAAAGTTACAGCATCTGGCGTATATTTTGATCGCGGTTTGACCACATGACAGAATTTTGAAGTAAAAATTACCTAATAGTCAGATTTAATTGAACGAACTCACTACTATATTTTAGGTATTTATGGATGAATTCTTAGCTTGGTGCTGAGGGCAATTCTTTCTTTTTTTGATGTGACGGCCAAAGGATAAAATTTTGATGAATCATTTCGATAAATTAGCTCATTTTACCTTGTTCAGGATGCTAATCGGCGCTATCCGCGACAAGCACCCGGACGTGCCGATCCACGTGCACACGCACGACACGTCGGGCGCGGGCGTGGCGTCCATGCTGGCGTGTGCCGAGGCCGGCGCCGACGTGGTGGACGTGGCCGTCGACTCCATGTCCGGCCTCACCAGCCAGCCCAGCATGGGCGCGCTCGTCGCCTCGCTGCAGGGCACCAAGCTCGATACCAGTAAGTACCTAGTGCGCCGACGTGGTGGACGTGGCCGTCGACTCCATGTCCGGCCTCACCAGCCAGCCCAGCATGGGCGCGCTCGTCGCCTCGCTGCAGGGCACCAAGCTCGATACCAGTAAGTACCTAGTGCGCCGACGTGCTGGACGTGGCCGTCGACTCCATGTCCGGCCTCACCAGCCAGCCCAGCATGGGCGCGCTCGTCGCCTCGCTGCAGGGCACCAAGCTCGATACCAGTAAGTACCTAGTGCGCCGACGTGCTGGACGTGGCCGTCGACTCCATCATGACCATTTGATTATACAGACGCCAGCAGGTCAACCTGCTAAAAGCGGAGATTTCCAAAAATAAATTCAACCTACGATGAAGTATTCACTTTCGAATCTACATAATCTTAAACTTAGTAGACCTTTATTTTCTTCCACAGACATCGCACTCCAAACCGTGTCTGAATACTCAGCGTACTGGGAGCAAGCACGTACACTGTACGGTCCCTTCGAAGCCACCGCCACCATGAAGTCGGGTAACGCCGATGTATACCTCAACGAGATTCCTGGAGGACAGTACACCAACCTGCAGTTCCAGGCCTTCTCGTTAGGCTTGGGTAGCCAGTTTGAAGAGGTTAAGAAGGCTTACAGGTGAGACAGAGGGTCGAATGACGATTTACATTTATGAGAAACAGCGAAAATATCCTAGAATTATATTTTCAACCGACTTATGTCTTCGTTAGTCCATTTCTCGAAGATGCCTGGACCGATTTGAATTTTTCCTTTTCTCCATATGAAAGGACAGAAAAGACAGTAACAGTAACTGCTAGATAGACAAGCGTTAGTAAGTTCCGCTGATTGAACACCTATGAAAAATACTGAACACAAATTGTTAACCCGTCACTTTTCTTTCATCTTCCAGGGAAGCCAACCTTCTCCTGGGCGATATTATCAAAGTAACCCCATCATCGAAGGTAGTGGGTGACCTGGCGCAGTTCATGGTGCAGAACAAACTCACAGCCGAAGAGATCAAGGCCAGGGCTGAGGAATTGTCCTTCCCTAAGTCTGTTGTGGAATACCTGCAGGGAGCTATTGGTATACCGCATGGAGGATTCCCTGAACCACTCAGGTAAGGGTTTCAGCCTTTTTAGGTAAAAGAGGCAGCTGAATGCCAGTATTTTACATGGAACGACTGCCTATCTGACCACTTCCACCCAAAACCCTTGATAAGACTGGTGTTCAGCCTTTCTGGATTCTGATTACCTGTAACGACTGCTTAAGATGTACAAATGACAACCGGTTCCCACTAATTTAGCGTGCCTTCCGAAACACGGAGTAACTCGTCATGACAAGATGGTCACCCATCCATGGACCGACCGCGCCTATCATTGCTTAACCTTATGATCACTCGACCCGCGTGGGCAACTCAGCCTACAGTTACAACGCATTTTCAATATTTGTTGTTTCTGACACCTTTCTAGATCTCAAGTGCTGAAGGACATGCCAAGAATAGCAGACAGGCCCGGCAAGGAATTAGCACCTTTGGACTTTGAAAAGTTGAAATCAGACCTCAAAGAAACTTACCCGGAGGTGAGCATGAACTGGAATTCGTCTGGGTCTAGTCAAATGCAATACTTTTAGTGAACTGTCCAATACTATGAGAATGTGAACTATGACGTCAATTTTTTTTAAATTTTCATATAAACTACAGAGACTGAATTTTCTATCGAAATATGAACTATGACGTCACGAACTTTTCACATACTTTTTCTTCAATGAAAAATGTTTTCCGTCAAAATGTTAGCGACATTATTTTAAGATGCTTTGACTTTATAAATATTTTTATTTTTGACCTAGTCAACTACCTAATTCACGAACCTATTTGTAGCCAGGTGACCAAACTAAAAAGAAATAACTCCAATTCCAGTAAAAAAATATAAAATCCAGCTCAAAATTAAAATTTCCGATCCCACTATCTCCAAATATAATTATTTGCAGGTGAGCGACCAAGACGTCATGTCGGCAGCCATGTACCCGCAAGTGGCGAACGACTTCTTCCGCATCCGCGACAAGTACGGACCCGTCAAGCATCTCGACACCAAGACGTTCTTGGTTGGACCTACTGTGAGTAACTTTGAAACAAACCTATTTAAGACTAGAGACCAGTATATTTAATGTTGAAACATCAGCCAGGCCTTTTCCCAACTTGTGGTAGGGTCGGCTTCCAGTCTTAGCCGGGTAGCTGAGTGATACCGGTGTTTTACGTGGAGCAGCTGCCTAGCTGACCGCCTCAATCCAGTTAAGACTGGTTGTCAGACTTTCTTCGACTTCAGGCTACCCGAAAGGCCTGTCCAAGATGTACAATAATAGTAGAATATAGGTATTTTATTTGGAAAAATTAATAATTGCTCATCTGCTTGACGGCCATTTTTTTTTTGTAAACATGATCATTGGAAACAGGGCCTTAGAGAAGTTAGACATTTCAAGGAAAAATCACTATATGCATCGGAGTCGGTATCAGGCAGCGTAATAATGGAGAACGCCTGTGAGTTATGTCGTCGTTCCCGGCAGCTGCCTCCATCGTTCTTATTATGCCATGGACCGTAGTCGTAAAACGAGTAACTAGTTATTAGCACAACAGCAGTTAAAAACAGACCAAGAAAGATAAAGAGAGAAGATAGCAAAGCAAAAAGAAAAGTTCCTAAGCTAAAAATTCAACCATAAATTCACAGGTCGGCGAAACGATAGAAGTGAAGATCGAGCGCGGTAAGACGCTAGACATCAAGACAGTCGCCGTCTCCGACGAGATGACCGCCGCAGGGGAGAGGGAAGTCTTCTTCGAGCTCAACGGACAGCTGCGGTCTGTGTTCATTAGAGATGAAAATGCTAGCAAGGTAAGGATATGTTTTTTGTTTTGTATTGTTGGTATGGCAACATTTTTCGGCGGATTGTCTAGTAGTTTGTAAGACTATGGTTAAGTAAGTCTATACTAGACATAGAGAGTAGTTCAGTACAAAAAGCTAAAATAAAAAGTTTTGTCAATATAGAACAAAGGAAATTTGGATGTCGCAGCCAAAGGGAAATAGCCGTTCAGATCTGGCTGGCTGGCTAATTCAGCTCGTAACCAGTTGTCCCATTGTAAAGTTGAAAAAACTAGTTGGCTGACCTCCATCTGGTAGAAGTGTTATCGTTGCATTCAACAAGTGTGCTAAACGACGTAGAGATGTGTGATTGCCGTTGTGTCTGTGAATATATTAATAATAATATTGCCATGTCAATAGCCTAGCTGTTTAATTGAATGACAATAATTTGAATATTTTTTTATGACATAAACAATAATGTTTGATACGTTTTTAATTACTGATTTCATGTATTTGTCTCACCAGGAAATGAAAATCCACCCCAAGGCGGTGAAAGGTGACAAGAACCAGGTTGGAGCGCCAATGCCAGGAACAGTACTCAGTAAGTGTCATTTCTCTAAGAACTTAATGGTTAGATCAGCTACAACTCACCAAGCATAGCTTGATAGGAATGACCATAACACAATAAAAAATATTGTTATTTTTTTCCTAACAGCAATCAAAGTGAAAGAAGGCGACAAGGTCGAAAAAGGACAACCCATTGCCGTACTCTCAGCCATGAAGATGGAGATGATAGTCCAAGCGCCCAAAGCCGGAACTGTCTCCTCCGTCGCCATCACCAACGGACAGAAGTTAGAGGGCGATGACCTTATCTGTACCATCGCGGACTAAACGTACAGAACAATATCCTACAGCATGTGACAAGACTTATTCGGCACAAAATCATATTGCCAGCAAAAAATAATATGATTTTATAGTAATATTTTAGCATTTTAACGATTAATTTTAAGTTCTTTTTTGTTATCATGAATGTATCGTTAAATCAATTTTTTTTATACATAATTTGGAATTTATAAAAGACATTTTTTTGTTCTATAAAGAATGATCAAGGGTTTACAATTTGTATACAAATGTGATATTATTAACAATTTAATTGTGTCAATTTACAGTGATTTATAAGCATCACAGTACAAAAGTGAATGGAAATTAGATTTTAATAACAGCGGAAATTATATTGGAAAATCGAATAGTTGTGTATAGGAGTGAAATATATAGTATGTAGAATATGGAACGCGTAATCAGGGTGTAATGTTAGTCGCCTCACAGACTGAATTAAGTGCACATACATATAATAAAACAAATAATAATACTTTTCATAATATCAGATTTATACATAATATGAAATAAGGTTGAATCTCTGAGAGTATTTGACCTTTTAATTTAAGCTACAATTTAGTATCCATCGCCTCACAATTCAGTCTGTGAGGCATTAGAAAAGGATAGACACGTCACAACACATTATTCCTATAGGTTATAACCTGTGACCTCTCTATTCGTTAAGTTATTGTTATTATTTGGTTATCGTGAAACGATTCGAGTTCCGGTGCTCATTGTTATTTCATTATTTGTTAAATTCCTATCATAAATTTGTTTTTTTTTTATTTAATAAAATGAATTTTATTTAATGAAATTTCCTTATTTACCAAGACTTGAAGAAAAAAAAACACAAAGTTTAGTTCAAAAGTATATTTTCTGTATTAATTCGATAATACAATATTTTCATCCCAATCATAACATTGATTCATATACATAACTACAAATACTTGATACAAGGTTAGTGTAAACCAACGTATATGAAGTTTAAATATTTACGACAAAAAAAATAGTTTACAACTAAGTAGTCTTGAAAATTCGATTTCAATTACGCTTGGGGCGAGCAAACCGCCATATTCATATACAAACAGACCTTTCTTACTGCCGAAAGAACCAGTAACTGTTTACCTTACTTTCGTGACTAATTAATAATTAGAAGTTCTATATTTTACGATATTCTTATGCATCATCCTCCTGCCCTTATCCCAAGTTTTATTTGGGGTCGGCGCAGCATGTTTTTGTCTTCCACGCTCTTCTATCTGCCGTCATCTCACAAGTTACATTCTTTCTAGCCATATCCACTTTCACGCAATCCATCCATCGTTTCTTTGGTCGTCCCCTTCCTCTATATCTATCCACATTCTTGTTCAAGACCTTCCTCACATGATCCTCATTCCTCCGCATTACATGCCCATACCATGCTAGCCGGTTCCCACATAGCTTTTCGGTTACCGGTGCCACTTTTAAACTTCCTCTTATATACTCATTTCTTACTATCAGCATATATTTCGTCTTTGATACCTACACGAAAGTGTGATAAGAGAGATTTCTTTTCGGTAATAAAAAATCTTCCAAAGCTTTCTTGCTTTGATAACAAATCTTTTCAAATGACATGAATGAGAAAAATTTCAGCTCAATCGGTTGAAAAGATATCTACTTCAAAATTGAGTTCAAAGAATCCACCGTAACATACATACATTGCAAGTTAAATAAAAGCTTTTAAAAAGGGAGGAGGTTGGTGATTTGAACTTAAAATTTTTTGTTTATTTTTTGTCTCGCAATCTATTGGAACAAGCTCTTTCGACAGTAAGTTCTAAGTATAAAAACATTATGGCATCTATAGTTGTTTCATATATTGCGCATTTGGCATCCGATTGCAGGCTTTTTATTATTTTAAAATGTGAAAATACTTACTTCAGTGAATTAATTACGATTATTCTACAGCGATTCTCTAAGCTCTTATAAATGTAAGAATGTTGTCAACAGTTATAATTTTTTTAACTTTATTTATATTGATACAGTTGCTTTTTTTGTATATTATTATAAATATAGACATAATAAATACGGGAGTATGAGTTCTCTGAAACATTCTCCCTGTATTTATTATGTCTTTGAAAGCAATTGACATTTCTTGGTCTAACAATACTAGTGCACCATATTTTTACAGGTCATCTAGAACATGCTAAGGATCATGTTTACCACAAAAAAGTCATGAAAACAACAACATATTTTATTAAATTTATCATCACAGTTGCCAAATTGTACGCATAACCCCGGTCTCTATGAAGGCGCTCGATCGTTGAACCCTAGGTAATTAAACTTTTTTTGTGGTAAACATGATCGTTAGCATGTACTAGGTGATCTGTAAAAATATGGTGCACTAGTATTGTTACACCCTATATTATGACGTTTTATATTACAGTGTCGAACAATTATAAATTGTAGACTATATTTTTTCTATATTTATACTACATTAAAGGTTTGATAGAATGCTGAATTAAAAAAAAAGCAGATTATCAGCCTGTATTTTGTAAAGATAAATAGACTCGATTGTTATCACAATAACATCTAGGACATAAATAACGTGCAATATAATATTATAAACACTATGAATACAAATCGGATGACCAAAAAGCGCAAAAGAATTAAAAAAAAATAGATAAAGGTCGTATCTCCACTGATAGTACTCAGAAACCGGCAAAAAGTGCCAGGGCCACGTAACTCTTACGAACCCGCAGCCCAGGCAAACCCTGGATCCAATAATGCCTTAATTTTACTTCACCATGCATGTACGATGACATTTTCACTAGGTACAGACGCCAGCACATCAAGCTACTACAATTTGCCAAATTTCCTTTTTACCGCTGAAGCATAATATGGTTCAAATTTGATTGGGAAAATTTGTCAGTTTCGGGTAGCTTGATGTGCTGGCGTTTGTAAAATGACTTCACCAGTGGAAACACGCCCCAATGTCATTATCACAAATTAGACTACAACTCGAAATTGCTCTAGAGTTAATTTGTACTCATAAGAGCCAACTACCCGTGCCAGCGGGGAATTTTGAAAAAAAAAAATGACCATCTATACATTTATTATAATCCTTTACAAAATGACTTATATTAAAAATTTCGACACAGTAACACATCCGCAAACTATATAAAATACAATTATTTTACGTTCAAATGCACTTAAATAATTATTTGTGGGGTAATTAGGCTTATTTAGGCTTTAATTAAAGTTCCTACGAAACATACCGTTTATGATGACACTCGCAACACGATTCCATTTATTAAATCATGAAACGACAAAACACGTCATAAATATGAAAACTATGAATGAATATTGAATATCTACATATACTAATATTACAAAGCTGAAGTTTGTTTGTTTGAACGCGCTAATCTCAGAAACTACTCGACCGATTTGAAAAAATATTTCAGTTGTAGTATCCGGGTTTGCTAAGTAATTTCCAAGGGACGCGGGTGAAGCCGCTTGCGGAAGCTAGTCTTTTATAAACATACAGAAATGCTGATTAAATATTATTTAGTGCTTACAGATCACGTAGGCTAAGCCTAATTGGGGCAAATCCAGCCCTATCCCAGATTATAGGCAAGATTTTTTTTCTGCCTCAGTTAAGTCATGCCACTGCTATATCCAAAGGCAATTTTGTCATACCAAAATATACAGTAATACGTACAAAATAAAGACTTAATTGTGCGCATTGTTAATTTAGCTAATTTTGTGGAAAATTAGCCTCTGACATAATCGTAAGTTAGAATAAAGTTGCCAATTATCCCATGTCACCTAAAACTATTTAAGTATTCAAGCATTTTAACTAGAATTTTTGACTGATGATTTATTAATAAAAATAAACACCAACAATACACAGTGTTGGTCCCTAAACTAAAATTCGGAATTACCGACACGATTACGAATCAAAGGACACATAAACACCGTATAACTAAATTATAGACCAAAGGAATGAGCAAATAAGAAAGATATGTCACAACATAAAATTTAAAAAAAGAAAATATAGTCCAAAGACTAAATGGCCTATTTAGATGGGGAGAGTTTCTCGCACATTTCGGTACGAGAATGTCTCCGGGACTATCACATAAAATGTTTACATTCAGGCAGGAACTAAAATGTCGCCGTCGAGATTCGTATATGACATAGGTATACGAATTTAGCGAAATGACACGACACTTGTCGCCCATGTCAAAGGGCGAGAAGAGTGAATTTTTAGACGAGGGAAATGTTTTATATTCCTCCAATTATCGTATCTTCGAGACGAGAAACTCTCCCCGTCTAAATGGGCCTTAATTAAAGTTCAAAATCCCTTTTCCTTTCACTTTGGGAGTCTCAGGACGGAATCACGTGATTCTACGTCGGACGTCACGTGACGTCTATTCAAATTTCTTTCCAGAACTTTCCTTAAGGTACACGTGACTTAAATAAACCCGCCGAGGTGAGGATTTCAAAAGAAATCTGTACCGTATTGTATAAAGTTTTTTTACTGTGAGAAGTTGGCTACAATAAGGCTTCTTGGTGGTTCAAAAAGCCTTTTATTTTATGTAAAATAAAAACCAACTGGAATTTTGTAAGGTTGCATGTCTGGTTCTAAACACCACTGTTTATTTTATACACAGTAAAAAGTTAAATGTATCAGTTTCAAGGCTCAGACAATATTTAGAGATTTTCGGGAGCAATTATGAAACATGTAAATCACATCGTCTATAGTCCTATCTCTGTAGTTATCCCCAAAACTTATCGACGTAAGCTACAACGAAACTTAGAAAGAAACAGCCTTAAATAAACAGTCATTAAAAATATGAGAAATACGTAATAGATATTTCCTTAAGACGCTTAGCGTTATTATTTCTTGATTTTTTCATAGCAAATCTCTTATTTATTTTGTAACTTTTCTAATTAAATTCAGAACAACTTACTAATTAAAGACTTTTATATCGTATTTATAATTCTGTTGACCTAATACGGTAATTGAAATTGATTTTACGCTATATTCGATGTTAAAACTCGAGAGAAAAAAGGCATAATCCTAATACACTTCCGTAATTGAATTATAAACGCATAAAGCCAATTTCAATTCGCGTAATATTCAATTCAATTTCAGCTGTGATCTTCAACAAGCTCAATCAATCTCGCCGGGGTGTAAGAGGGACTTATCGACTAACGTATGTGAGAATGTATCTACCAAGTCTAGTGGAGTCATGTCGAGTCTTTGCGGAGTGTCCTGTGTGTCTTCAAGATCATTGATGGAGTTCACAGAGTTTTGGTCGCTCAAAGATAGGCTGGTATCGGTGTCGTCGCCATAGCAACGGCGCTTGTGATCTGACGGAAAGTTGTGGTAGGAATGTTCGACGCGTATCGCTTGCATTGTGTTGCTGTAACAGAGAAATTTTGTTTCAGTATTCTGTTGGCTTTATGGTCCTCTAATTAATATGAAATGTGAAGTCTTTAGTGTTAATTTACTTGTTCATTCATCATATTATCTTATCGTTTTCAACGGCTAAACATGCTTAACAATATCGACCATTCATTTCAGGTACCAAGGCCATATCAGATTGTACTACATTTTAAGTGCATGATCTATTTACCATGCAAAATTCTACAACAATTTTAATGTTAATAAAAACCAACACCGTTTCCTATGCAACACCATTCAATATGAAAGAAATTAATTTTACCTGTTATACAAACAGACGTATTATAGTCACCTGGTTTTCCTCAGAACAGGTCGGCCCATTTCCACTTGGAGTTCCAAGGAGTACAGCTTAGCCAACGACTCCAATTTCTCTTTCTCCTCAGGATCATTGAGGCTTGGCAGCTTGAGTTCAGTCTGGCAAGAGTCTTGGAGGAACTTCGAAAGCTGTTCGTTAGCAGCACTCAGGATCAAAAAACCGGGTCTTTCGTCCCTGATCCTGCGACAGCCGGCCCTTATTTCCCGCACTTCCGTCACCACAGCGTTCCCCATAGAATGTTCACTGTAATAATGGTCGCTCTGCGGAGATTTCTCACTCAAATTCAAGTCACTCGAAGACGTTTTCTGTAGCGAAAAATTCGTGCGTGGCGTCTGGTTAAACGTTTCATCCTGTTTGCCCGACTTCTCTTGAAACGCCTGAAAGGACTGAAAAAACGACTCATTCGCGTTTTGTCCAGAAACACCCGCGTTTTTTATATCACTAAAACTTCTGAAGGAGGAATGCGGTTGTAGGATGTCTCTGCTGTCTTTCGAGATCGCCTCGTCTTCTAAGTCCACCACTGTTTTGGAATCAGACATCATTGCGTCGTCATCGTTCCCCGAGTCCACTTTAGCCCGTTTCTTCTTGAACCTGTTCTTGCAACTGGCCCATCCACTTTTCACGAGTAACTTTTCCTTTTTCAAACGTTTCGGCGGCGGCATGTTACTGGCAGATTTAGGAGAATTGTTGTTCACTGATTTCGATGATTTAAACGTGAGACTTTTGTTGAAAACTTTCAGCTCCTCTATGCCAGGCCAGTCCGTGAGTTCGTCATCTCCTTCTCTGTCACTGTCATTTGCTACAACTCCATCAGAATCACTACTGCTCAACGAGCTAGATTCGTTCCCTGCGCAATCCATCCCACTGTTGGAATCGTCAAACAATAAAGGATTTCTTAACGAAGGAGGGTGTGTCTTGTTCAACATCTTAAACTTTCTGTGATATTTTCCGTCGAAACTGTTCTTTCCTGTACTCGTGGTGGGGTTAAAGAAGGGAGGGAGGTCCGTTGTTATTTTGTAGCCGGTTAACTTCGACAGCGTAGGCGTCCCGTTTTTAGAAGTATTCTTATAAACAAAGTTGAAACTTGAACTTCCCGGCAATGAGGGGGTGTTCGTAGTTGTGGTCGATTTTGTGCCTTCTGCATTCTGAGATTTCAGTATAATTTTGCCTGGCTGTAGTACAGGGTCCTTTTTAGGTTGCTCTGTGTCGTATTTCCGTGGCTTAAAGTCGTTTTTAGAGAAATATGCTGATTTCGATGAGCAACCCCCACTGAAAGACCTCTCTCTCATTTCACAAACATCGCCTTTGTCCCGGTGAGACCATTTCCTTTTGCCGCAGAATGCATTCCTGAAAAAACAGCTAATAAGCCAACACATAGTGTATTAGTTATAGTTCTCCTAACATAAATAGCATGTTTTCAAAATGGTATTACGAAACAATACAAATATCCTATCCCAAAACAGTGTGAACAATAGTGAGAATATGTCATCTAATTTTGAACATTGCCTCCGCAGTCTTTTTATCATGTTACACAATCAATAGTATAATACTATGTATAAGTATTTCAGCCATAAAAAAATTTCAACTAAATAACTTTCTGGCGAAAGTATTTGTATTTTACAGTTTGTAGTAGGTAGTAGTTTATTACAATTTATTTGCTAAATTGAATCAAATCATAATGAAAACTAAATTGACAACATTTTCACTAGGTATCAAAAAAGAATCATTATAAAAATGTCTATAACACAGAGTATATGTAATAGCCTTCTAGCTGAATGAGTTGTCAGGCTTAACTCCAAACCGATTCGCTAGTAAAAAAATCTATTATAAGATTTAACTAAAACAAAGAAGATTTTTTTTTTTCAATAACACTTCAATGATAAATACAATACATAGTTAACACTAACCTGTCAGGTTTTGTAATTGTCTTGTGTTTATTTACATGTATGGCTGGAGACAGCACTTGGCTCTGAAGAATTATTGTAGCCGGCAAGGTATTGGGCTGTAAAATAAATATTATTTTACAATTTATGATTGATTACGGGTTGGAAAAGAAATCATATGTTTGACTGCTATAATATGCCAAAAAGAACAGACAAGTGTCATAAGTTTGACTGCTATGTGTGACTGTGGGTCTCTCTGTGGCACTGAAGCCCTTAACGGATGAACACGAGTATTCTTAGATTTAACTTGTTTTATGAAAATCGGCTTAGCCATTTTTAAGTTATACAAGCTATTTTGTCAAAAATTCTTCAAATAGAAAGACAGGGACATGACAAGCACTTCTGTGAGACAACAATAGTTAAAAAAAAAAATTGAATACCAATCACCTCAGTAGTTACACTCAAAATCTCAATAGGCGGTGTCCTCTTCCCATCTGTATACTCTACTGGCATTTTCTTATACTTCCGTTTCCTCCTAGCATTGGCCGGTCTCGTAGGTGAGAAGTTCTCATTGAACGAGTCAGACTCAAAGTTGCCAATCTGACAGTAGTGTCTGGATTTAAGGCTGGACTTGTGGAGGCTGAGGTGAGGGTCATCTGAGTCTGACAGAGGCTGCGTGATGAGCGGGGCTTGGGGCGGGCTGCTGGAACTTCCATCTTCAACCAAGCTTACTGTCACTGCGGCTGCTGTAAGGAATTGAAGATCTAAAGACTGTTGATGTTTCTAGTTAGATGAAGTCTTACGCAAGTTTATTTGTTATATTTAGTGGGCAGGGGTCCCTTAATTAGTAATGTTACTAGGAACCGTTACAGAATGCCTACAGAACTTACAATTTTCTATACCCAAAGCAGAAAATGGTTTTTGTATGTTGCCTAGTTAACTACTAAATGAAGTTGGATTAATTAATTTTCCTTCATTTATTGAAGTGAAACCACAGTGTTAATGAATAAGAAACTAAATATTTTGAGTGACTCAGATGTCTGAAAAACAGCTTTACCAAGTGACTCAAACAAACACTCGTAATTTGAAAGTTTCATTACAGAGATATTTAGAATATTAAAAGTATCTATTCTTAAATTTAACTAGATCCACATAACATCTTGTAAACATTTACTTCATGAACTTTATATTCACCAACTGGGTTTTAAACAAATGATTACAATGTTAGTAATTGTACAAAGGCTTGGCACAAATTCAAATATTTGGCACAATTTTACAATGATTATGCTCGTATCAAAATAATGAGTTTAAGAAACTCTTTGATTGCATTGTCTTTATTAAAAATAACACAAATAATACACCTTGTGAGTAATATAATCGTCACATTTATAAAAAAATACCAGGTGCAAGAACAAAATGTTTAAATAAAAACAAATTCTTTGAAAAAAAAACCTTGAATGAGTATTAGAGCCAAGGTACTAACGTAGGTTTCCGGCGGATCTGGTCCGACGACGGAGGCCTAGCTTCCTCCGCTCCTGCCGGCCACAGTTACTCTCCTCCAAAGCCAGGTTCAGGTCATGGGACAACCTCTCCATCGTCCTTAGTGACCCTCAAGCAAACCTAATCGTTCCATTTAATCTAGAACATACGATGCACCGGCTCACTTTGTTTATGCTACCTCGTCTAATTTGACCTACTTCTCACCTGCCCTTTCACAAATTCCAAGACTTAATTAAACTTTATACTCAAAACCAAATGAAACACAATCACAACAGCAACTTTACAATCGGGACCACAACAAAAGTATACACTTCATATCCTTCCCGATTCTAGAGAAATGTTTATTTTTAATATGAATATGAACAATCATCAAGAACACTTTCTATAGTAAAAGGTGCGAAACATAGAATTTCAGTCAGTTAAAACTATTAACATCCGCTTTCTTTTATCGAATTTTTTGCCGTGCATGATTTTGACAAAAAATAATAAATATCACGACATTTTTACGACACTCGATGAATGAATGAATAATCTGAATGGTGATTGATGAATGAAATGTTAAAAGATTATTATTCGAGCCATAAACAACAATGTAATTTTTCTATCCGTTGATAGATATTAAACCAAAGAACTTAAATTTCTATGGATTCCAGACTTAAAAAGGCATGTTTGAAGAACAAACACGCAACATTTTGTTTTGTTAATTGGATGGTTTTGCAGAATTTTATTTTTCTTTATTCATTCGTAGTACAGCAGGACACAACATTCGTAGTTATTACTTTTATGTAATAATAAAAAAAAACATAACACAAAGGAACTAATAACACGTAGAAGATTATATAATATAATTCTCTAATTCAATAAACACGCTACGCTAATCCTGCCTTTAATATGCATGAAAAACAAAAATTAGTAGAGTCCCATAATGCAAATTGCATAACATGCCTCATATGACATTAATAGGGTTTTATAGTAAAACATTTTTTTTTATGATTTTAAAACACATCGTGTTATTGAAACTAAACCAATCCTTTCTTCGAATTGAATAGGTTCAAATTAAAAGGAAAGCTTTCTTTCTCACAGAGGATACTGTCTCTTTCTTTTCGTTATGTTCATTGTATGGCAATTTGGAATAGAAACTCGAGAACAAAATAAAAAACCGTTGTGCTTTGCTTGTGGAAGCTGGTTTGGTTGTCAATTTTTGCGCCAATTTCATTATTATTTTTATTTTGTTAAATCGCTCCGAAACTTAACTACGCACGTGAAATTTCGCTTGGAGCTTAGAAACAAGCATATTGTTAGAGGTAATACATTAAAAATATACTTTTTTTACTTTATTTTTATGTTCTAACATAATCATAAGCGTCATTGTGGACGCTATTTTCATAATAAGTTATTTCTTACAAATAACTATGTAAGCTTAGTAATATGAGTTTCAAGTTGCAGACAATACGATAAACCTGCCTATATTACGATTCAGTAGACTTTACTATCAGAATTATTATACTTTTTGCCAAATCAAGTTGACTATTCAACAATTACATCTGCGCTACTTTATGGCTGTTTATTTTTATGAATTTGCTCTAACGACGGATAAGACGATTGTGTTTTTGGTTTAGGAGGAATCTAGATCCGCATGTGGCCAAAATATGCCCTAAAAACTTTAATTTTACTATCGTTATACAACAATCGTTAACTCTATCTGACCTCAATAACAAGCATGCTAAGATTAAATCCCCTATCTACAACTTGGCCTAATTATTACATTCGATTAATATGATGAATATCTAGATTTTTCTGGCCACATGGTACCTCTCCATTCAATACCTTTGTCCAGGATTTTTGTGCTGTATAATAAAAGAGTTGTGTATACTTTCAGCGCCAATGGAGGGCGCGGTGACACCAGAAGGGGGGCGTCGCACTCGCGCGGCGCTCGCCGAGATCCCGGTCCGGCTCGATCGTCTCCGTGTCACCCCGCTGCAGCCGGTCACTAACATCCGGGAGCGCTCCCCAGCTCTACCTGCTGGGTACTTGAGTCCGGCGCCATCGCCCGACGAACTGCTCATTCAGCAGAGAGGTATAAATTATTTATAAGACAGATGGATCCAAAGAGGGATCTATTCTTTGCTAGTTTTTTAGTAGCCCCTAAAAACAAAGTTTTCTTTATCTACTGACCAATTTTCTTTTTATTTTTCTATCTATCTGAACACTACAATTGACCAAAAAAGCTGACATTCACCATTTATGATATTTGTTAAAATAAACTGTGGTTTGGCTGTTGATAGTCATTTTTGGCTATTCCTCACCTTATCATTAAAAATAAATTCTGTACCAAATATTATAAAGTTGAAGAGTTTATTTGCTTTAACATCCTAATCTCAGAAACTATTCTGTCTAGGTCTGATATGAAAGAGAGACCTGGGTTAGGTAGCCAATTGATCAAGGAAGGCTATGCCAGTCCATTCCAGAAAATGCTAAAATCTTAATGATTCATAAGTTCAGTATTGTTGAAATAAAACTGTATTTTTTTTAAATTATTTTTATGAACAAAACTGACCTTTGAAAACTTTCTAATATAACTGTGTATGAAACCTCCATAATATGAATAGCTTTAACTGAAACAAGTAGTAGGTAGATACTAGAAAACAGTCTATAAATACTTACACTTTAATAGTTGTGGTATGTATTGCCTATTACAAGTATGCACACTATGTAATTTATAGTTGATCTTTCAAATTGATGTTGATAAGTGCACTAGATCTTTCTTCAAAGGTACAAATCAATTGTGTTCTGTGTTCTATTAAAACTTGTAGACTTAGAAGTAGTTTAACATAGCCAAAATTAAGCCAAAAATACTTTCAAGCCAATCTTGTTTTGCAGGCCGCAAACGCCTGCCAGTGACATGGTCGCCGGACATCGAACTGAAACGTAACTCGTCGTTTCACTCTACAATACGCACGCCGCCGAAAGACAACCATTTATCCCCTCTAAAACTTGGAGTTACCCTCCGTTCTACCCCGCGAAAGCGCCTGATGCTCGACACTGAACGCATACCCCTCACTCCTGAGAAAATAGACTTCTCAGACATCAGTACTCCCCAGAAATTCAAGATCACAAGCCCCATTAAAAGTACACCGCCCATAAAAAGATGCAGGTTGGAAAGGTCATTGAACACTGAGTTCAAGGGGCCTATTGATACTGCCCTCAAAGGCTTGAGCCCTACTCAGCTCATCCATATGATTAAAACAATCACTTACAAGCATCCTGAAATTGAACAGGAGATCAGGAACGAGATGCCCGTGCCTGACCTGACACCTCTTGAAGAAAGATTGAGTTACCTAAAGAGTAATATCTTTAAAAGTCTCCCAACATCGCGCCTCACCTCTAAAACTGATTCCCCTGCATACTCTCGGGTGTCCACTCATTTGGCTGCATTCAAAAAGTCAGTGGTCGAGCAAGGCAAAGTCTTGGTAGAATCCCAACATTGGGAGTCAGTAATCCAATATGTTTTTCTAGCTTGGAACTATGTTAAAGCTACTCCCGTTTGGGACAACCAGCCCCACAATGCGCAAAGGAAACAATGTTTTAAGGCCCTTACTACATTTTGCATGACGGCGCTAAAAAAAGGTAACATGCAAAAAGATGTGTTGGCTGATATGCAAGAAAAGCTGCAAGGTATGGTCGCAGACAGCGAGGAAATATCATCTTGCTTGAAATATGTGCAAGGCCAGTTACAAGATATCTTGTAATATCTATTGGTAGTAGTAGTGTGGTTTTTATAAGATTGAGAATGATGTTACAGATTCTATAATTGTTATATAAGACTGATATTTTCTTTTTGTCCACATCAATAAATTAAATAAAAAGCTGTTACTGAATATGATCTTTTAATAATTATTCTTATACTTCTAAGAATTTTGTATCTTCATTAAATTCACAAACAAAATGCCAAAATGGCCGGCTATAATGTTACATTATGCTCACGATTTGTGCATTTTATTGATGTGGTATATGTGTGGTGTAATATAAAAATATTTTTCTAACAATTCTTCAACTTTTTCTTTCTTTAGAATATTAATAAATATTTGAAACAATTATGGAATCTGATTTTTTAGTTAATTATTACCTCAAAGATTGTTGATGCAATCTTTTATTTTCGTTACATAGATTCATTGTGTGTTATCTCTACATTCTGTTAGTAATTATGAGTTAACTATTCCGTTGACAAAAACTGTGACAAACAACTCAATCAATACAGTAATACCTCGCTTAACGCGACAGATGCGTACCAGACAAATTCGCGTTAATCGAAATACGCGTATAACGAGGTTGATAGAATAACAAGACAAATGTATGTACCTACATATAACAAAGTTACTCTAATATTTAGTTTCGAAAAAAAAAAAGAATTTTTAAAGAAATACTGATCTAATTTATAGTTTTTTCTAATTTTCGAAAGAATAACGTTTTTTCAACAATGTAGGTACTTAAGCATCACAAAACTACGCATTATTACTGGTTCATGCGATCGCGCCACTCGTGCCATAGGACCAATCAGCACATTTGCGTAAAGCGAGGTAAATTAGCGCGAATTTAAAAAATCGCGTTATAACGAAATCGCGCTAAGCGAGGTCGCGTTAAGCGAGGTATTACTGTATATCAAAAAACCATGAATGACTAGTATGAAAAAAATCTGTTCAGTTAAATTTTGTCTGCATCAAACATTGTAAACAAGTATACAAAATAGTTAACATAAGTACCTAATATAATGGCCTTCAATTTTATTGATGAAGTATTGTTTGTTTGATTCAATTAAATTGTCGTATTACAAAATGTGTTCCCAGTTTGAAATTATAGTGCCTTTGATTGCATTTAAAAAATGATAATATTTTTATATAAAATATTTTTCTTTTTAATGGATTTCTTGTATGTCTTTAACTATAATTCAATTAGAATAAGAAGTAATTATGTAATGACTTTGGTAGATTTGAAAGGAATCAAAAAAATATTTTTTAAGTAATATTTTTTAACAAGTTTGTCTTCCATATTTTTATGGATACTCGATTTTGATTCTTTTCAATAAAGCTGTGACAATACCAAAGTATTTTTAGTTAAGCATATTATGGAATTTAATATGATATGTCTACTTAATTGTAATATTTTATCATTTATGTATGAAGCATTGTGCAAGCACGGAGATATATGATCATTCCTGTCCCGTACTAAAAGAGGCCCATGGTCTGCAGTGCGACGGTAACATGGATGAAGATGACCATGAAATAATATCGTATCTTGTTAATTATTAAGTTTTGATAGAAAACACACTGTTGTACAGTGCACATAGAGCCAATGACTGCTCTTTTTCTGCCTAACTTATAGAAAATAATATCCAGGAGAATCCTTTTCACTTGCCTGAATCAAAAATCGAATGTTGTGCCTTATTCTGCCGTTAGTGATTGACAAAATATCATTGATATTGTTAGTTTATATTTTTAAGCTTAAATAAATCGCATTTTTGTAATATTTAGTCTTATTTCTCACAAGATTGCTTTCCTAATACATACAAGCTTTGAGCCTTGATCAGACCAAAGCATAACCCTTTTGGGCAATCCAAAATCCATTATTTTAATGTTATTCAATAGTACATACGTTAATTTATAGGAACTAGGCACTTCGTTGCGTGTGCCTAGGGCAGATCAATACGATTTTTTAAATAAATTCAAGAAACCGTACTACTTTCAGTGGTTTCACCTATGTGAGTGGCAGAAAGTGCAAAATTGAAAAATAAATATTATTGAATGAATGTTCACACTCCTCCTTGCGAGAAGAGGCCTGTGCCCAGCAGTGGGACCATAAAAAAGGCTGCTGAGGAATGTTCACACTTATTACATCAATTACAAGTAGATTATAATTAATTATCTACATTATCCCTCCGAAAAACATGTTTACATTAGCAGCTCAGAAGCAATAAATTAACGATTAGTTATAGGTACGGCATCTAATTAACTAATCACCTATCACAGGATAACAATAATTAAATCAATTAAGGGTAGGTAATTAGGACCTAGCGTTTAACTAATTATATCTTACAGTTCGTTTAAAAAGGGATTCATATCCAGTTTTCAATCATTACCTTCGTGGACTTCATCCAGTGACAATCGTAGTAAAGTGAACATACCTTGGACTTAAAAAAATAAAACGGTTGTCCTTGAAAAAAAAAAACAATGGAGGAAATAGTGTATTTTATCTCGGTTGAGCTCCTAAATATTGTGAATGGCAATCAAAGGGGCGAACAACGCAGAGGTGAGTTGTGAATAAGTTTTTTTTTGTCTTATAATACTGGTGTAGTAACAAATCTAAGGAAATTTATAAATAATTTAAAACTTTTAATTTTTCACAGGTCACAAATCAACACCATACGTCAAAATGGAAGCTCTTACACCTGATACTGAATCTTCTTCATCAGCGGAAGGAGATATTAATTTGCCTGAAAAAGAATCGTCTACAAGAGCCATTGGTATGACTCCAAGAAGACGTCGCATCAAAGGCGTAGACTTTCCTAGGAGCAGACGTATCAATTTTGATTTATCGGAAAACGAAGATGAAGCTAAAATTTAATAAAAGCTTTTAAAAAGAAAATGGCGGGAAATTAGTTTTTAAGTTTGCATGATTGATTTTTTTGTTTTAAGAATACGACTCTATTTATGTTTTTGTGGCCAGTTATAAATAAAATATAGAATAATATTTAAGTATTTTCTATTTAACTACAAGATGTAAGTAAATTAATTTATTTTACTTAGGTACTAAGTAGACATATTGAAATAATAAAAATACATTTATGTTAAGTCACTTTGTATATTTTATCTCAATACCAAATTACCAAACGTACGATTACGATTTTTGCCCCAAAGCCTTTGAGCTCGGTTCAATATTGAAGCGAACCAGTATATAATATCGTAGGTACCAATTCAATTGATTCCAAGAAATGTAGGTATAGATATGGCGATATATCAACTAGTATTAGAATATTTTAATATCTCAACTAGTATGTATTTAATATGTACTAGCGGTCGCCCGCGGCTCCGCCCGCGTGGATGTCGGTTTTCGCAACAAAAAGTAGTCTATGTGTTGTTCTGATGTATAACGTATAGAGGACCCCCGCGGCTACGCCAGTGTGGATGTCGATTACCGCTACCAATGCCTAACTTTTGTCGGGATGAGAAGCTCGCGCTCGGACCTCCCGCCTTATATTATACCTACCGACCGACCTGCTGATTATCGTATTTTATGTATAAGTTTGGTATTTCTACACCAATTTCTATGATTATTTTTTTATAGAATATGTTATAATGTTATCTATTGTTAATTAGGCATGAGCAAGAATATTATAAACATAAACAAATAACATAAACATAAACAAATCAATAACAAATAATCAGAAAGCTCCGAACTGGTAAACTATCGGGAGTTATACGTGTTATTGTGAGTCAACAATTAAAGATAGACATATGCTGTGGTGGAATATTTTTTAGATAATTTTATGTAGAACATTTCCGTCATACATGATTTCTATGTAGCTTTAACCATTAAGGCTGCACACGCGACGAAAGCTTAAAAAATGGTGTAACTTCTCCCGTTTTCCCAACATTTTCCTTCACTGCTCTGCTCCTATTGATTGTAGCGTGATGAAAAGTATCCTATAACCTGCCCAGGAGTATGAAGAATAATTATACCAAGGTTCATTAAAATCCGTCCATTAGTTTTTGTTCCTATTAATAACATACAGACAGACAGACAGACAAAAATTTTACTGATTCCATTTTTGGCATCAGTATCGATCACTTATCACCCCCTGATAGTTATTTTGAAAATATATTCAATGTACAGAATTGACCTCTCTACAGATTTATTATAAGTATAGATGTATTTAATTTGCCTACGTTATTTGTAGCCCACTTATATAAATAGTGTACCTACCTACATATTAAAGTAGCGCCAAATATTTACTTATAAAAATACATATTTGCCATAAGAGAAACAAGTAACGACAATATTATAATGACTTTCGAACCGACTGAAACAATAAAGTCGACATTTTTTATTGAAAGTAGGTCTATATGGGAATTGAATCGGATTTTGTTATTCTGTTTTGGATTTTTGTCAAATATTCATCATCATCATCTCAGCCATAGGACGTTCACTGCTGAACATAGGCCTCCCCTTTAGATCTCCACACGTACATGTTAGAAGCGACCTGCATTCTGCATCTTGCTTCTATAAAATTATTATATACCAACTAATGGATTGTATCTACAAGGCCCTTGTAGTCCTACATGTTCCTTCTAAAGGTCTCTGTGTGCCAGGGCCAGGGTAATCTTACGAACAACCTGCAGCCCAGGCAGACCTTGGCCCTAAGGGGCCTAAACTACAAGGCCCCTAACTTGCTATTTTTCCACTATCAATATTGGTGGTACATAATGTATAAGTACCTAAAGAGAGAAAAAACATTTTCACATTAAAATAAAAATTCTCTTATTTTTATCAGCTCCTACGCAGTTCGTAACGACCAATTGCAGGCTGACAAAATATTTAATTTTAACTAATAAAAGGCTTAATTTGAATATAGCGAGTCGAATTTCCAGTCCCAAGCTATTAGCTCGCGTGACAAAGGAAACGTGGTCGTCTTATAAAATACTAACGCATTAGGAGCATCACAGTGGTTTATGCACGTCGTACTGAGCGTATCGAGCGAGATGTCGAAAATTGAATTCACAGTGAACGGCCAGAAATGTAGAGGTCAGAATTTTTTTGAATTATTATTTTTAAGAATTTTTTTTTTCTTAATGGCAATAGGTTCTTATTTTAATTTTAATTCGAATGATAGTTTTGTTTCTGATAAATACAGGTGCGTTGTTTTCAGTTTCTTTTGGATAATTTTAGTAAAAAAAAATTGCAATAAAATTAACGTTAGTCTTTTTAATTTCCTGTATTTATTTAACCAAAGGAATAATATTAGAAGTATGTATATTAGCAAACACGGTTGTTTTCGCTTCGTTCACCGTTTGACAATTCATTTATTTTGTATGCAGCTCTTGTTAGGTATTGCATTTGCATTTTTCAAAGATTAAGTACTTGTTTTTCTTATCTGTACTTACCCACAGTTTAAGTTCGCTTTACCCGTTAACACTGTAGTGATCTACTTAGTTGATGTAACATATTTTGTTTATGGACAAAAAAAAACAATTAAGTCCCTAATTTATTGTATTGAGGTATAGGTACTCTTTGGTTACGTTAGTGTGACAAATCAATTTTCGCAGTTTTATTTCGCACATATTCTTAATACCTATAATTCTCGCGATTGCAACCGCCCCCGCGCCTGCAACACTAACCAATACAACATTGATAAGAACGAAGATATAAATTAATTAAAATAACGAATGACGACTTTTTATATGAAATTGAAAATATTTTTTTTATTGTGAGATGCTTCCCAAATGGTCCCAATGTCTCAATGTCCCTGGTTCAGTATCTGATGGTCGAAACCATCAGAAATCGGTGGAATCTCACGAAAATTTTATTTTTTTGTCTGATGAGAATACCAAACAATGATGGTGAAGACAGTAAGTGGAGGAAACTCCTCAACGTTATGAACTAACTAATCCGTGTTTGAGCTCATTTTATTCGTATTGACCGAGATGAGTTTTGATTGCCATTACGGGTTCGAGCTCGAGTGGTAGAGACGAGACTGCATAACAGCTTATAAGATAACTTTCTATTAAGATCTATGGTTTTTTTTCTATTATAATTATGACAGCTAAGCAGGGATGAAGTGAATAGATAGATGACAAAACACGATTTTGGGCCTTTATTGGCAATAAAAGGCTATGATAACTAAGCTTTAAAATATATATTTTTGCATTTTCTTTTAGTCTTTAAAAAATATTTTTTTTTAATTTTTATTATAAGTGATGATGATGATGGCGTCCAAGCCGATTGTCGCCTACGGCGGCCGTTCTCTTTTAAAGAGATCAGCCAACTGCACAGGACATATTATAATATGCACAAGCATTCGCGCAAATGCAGGTGCACTCTCTATTCCCTCACTCTCATAGTCCGATGGGACGGCAATTCGACACGACCAGAGAGAGAACAGGCGCAGGACCGACATTTACGTGCTCTCCGATGCACGGGTGAATCAATCACCAACTTCCAGACTCCGGGCTGGTTTATGAAAGTTTCTCAAAACCCACAAAGCGATTGAGGCTCGACCCGGGAATCGAACCCGCGACCCCGTGCCCAGCAGTCGCGCCTTGCGACTACTAGACCAACGAGGCAGTCACAAGTAAAACCTTTGTACTTAACGACAATACCTACTTACAAGACAAAACTGAGTCAGTGCGTCAATACCTACTACTGTAATCGCCCGCCATTATGTGCATAATAATACGCTATATTCTCAGTCTTATGGTAAAATAACGACATAATGAACCGTAGTTTCCTCGTAAATAGTAAACATAGCGAAACGGCTTGTAATATTGTTCGTAGTACTCTTTATATATGTGTCACGAAGACGTATTTCAATGTAATAAAGAAACTTGTTTGAATAATTGCATAGGTACCTACATCTAGTGCCGGTCCGTATCAAATTTTGAAACGATGTTTCTATAGTCCATAAGGCAGTAGGATTGTATTTATAAACTAGAGTACCTAGGTAATAAGATTAGACAACGAAAAAAGAGAAGTTGTGTTTGTACGACGTCTCCCCTTTTTTTATCGGGGGTAAATCCTCATAGACATCCTCCGCCTAGGGAGAGGCGGCGGGGCGTGCCGGACTCTTTATTTATTTATTTATTTATTTATTTACTCTTACCGGCTAAAACCACCCACGCACGTGCGCGCGGGGCCGCGTTAATCCAGATTCTTCCGCAGCCCAGCACTGGTACTGGCTGTCCGGGCCTCGCCTCCTGCACGGGGTGGTGAGGCGTTGAATTACCCCGCGCATCGCCTCAGAGGCGCGCGCCGACACGTGGACTTACGACGTCTCACCTAGGTCTACTACGACCTGTAGTAATCGTTACTCTTCTTGTTAATTAACTGGTTACTTGCATTACCTACTGCATGGCTACATCTCATATATACTCATACGCCAGCAGGTCAACCTACCCGAATCTGTAAAATTTTACCTATCGAATACTAACCTTTCGGTATTGTGATAAGGTTGAAAATCTGTAAAAGAAATTTGACAGATGGAAGTAGGTTAATGTGCTGTGGCGTCTGTACATTAATAGTAGATATTCCGACTTAGCTCAGTATTCAGCATGTCTGTGTAACTTGGACAATCTATATGTTAAAAACAAGCATAGATAATATTGTATATGTTAAAAACACGCATAGATAATATTGTTTGTTTGTACAGTGGATGAAAGCACTCCTCGGGAGACGACGTTGAACGCGTACCTCCGCTATGTGCTCTGCCTGCCGGGTACCAAGGCCATGTGCCACGAAGGTGGCTGCGGGTCTTGCATCGTGAAGGTGCGCGCTAAACGCACCACCAGTGGCACTGTTGAGACCTTCCCAGTTAACTCTGTAAGTTCATTATTCTTTTCTAAATATTCTTTGGTTTGTACCTGCACCTTGTTCTAAAATGTGGTTTTAAAAAAGTTCCAGCTTTGTCCAGTGCTAGGATTAAATCACTATCTTGAAAAATTACTGTTCCAGCAGTTTCTCGCAGTTTCTCCCGCGTCCCCGGAGAACTTAATCCGGTACCCCGATAAAACATAACCTATGTTCACCGCGGATAGTATAGCTTCCCAACAGTGAAATAACTTTTCAAAGCAGTCAAGTAGTTTCGCAAACAAACAAACAATCAAATCTCTTTTCTTTATAATATTAGTATTAATAACCCAACGTTTCTATGGGTAGTTATCTAGTTACTGTATTCAGTTTTTGAATTCGCGGCAGTAGGTAACTACTGCCGCGAATTCAAAAACTGAATACAGTTCAAGCCAAGTATGGTTAAATGTGAAATTGAAGGTAAAACGAAAATCGATTACGATGACGGTTTTTACAGACTACCCTCAAGACGGAAAACTGTTGTGATCGCATAAAATTAATTCTGTCAGGGCGCGGGTAAAATTACTATTTTAACGTCCATCTTTATTCTCCTTCCCAATTTTATCTCAGTCAGTGTAGATTATTACTGTGAAGAAGCTAAACTGGTTATCCATAAGGGATACCTACACTGCGTTGAGGGGTTGCTAAAACGCTGTCGCAAAGCAATACAATACGTCTTGTGTTATGTCGTTGATTTTACGATGCGTGCTGCTGAGCGTGCCGTAACGTAGTGTTGTGATCTAGCCTAACTTTAATTTTTTCTCCGCCTCAGTGTCTAGTGCTGGTATTTTCCTGCAATGGCTGGGAGATTACGACTATTGAGGGTGTTGGCAACCGTTTGGACGGCTACAGCGATATCCAGAAACGTATCGTTGCTTTTAACGGTTCACAATGCGGTTATTGTACCCCAGGATGGATTATGCAATTGACCAGGTAACACAAATTTGTCATAATAATTATATTCGCAAAAAAATATCATCTCCCTAGCTGAATAAGCATTAAAACTATTCCTAAATATCTCATCCTATTCCTTCCATTCCTAATTTAAATTTCCCGCCAAACCTGCGCGCAACGCCTATCCGCCCGCGCTGCATTCCCTCAACAAAGCGACGCGCCGCGCGTCATTACATTAAAAAGCGGTTCCCGCGATAATTCATTGAAATCAATGTGAAATCGCACATATAAAATAAAACTTCGCCATTAAGTATTATGCCACCCATCCACGAACCGACCGCACTAAGCGTTGGTTAACCTTATGATCGATCGACCTCTCCAAAAAAAAAAATTATGTAAGTAGATATAATTTTCTAATATCTTCCTTTTAGCTTAATAGACAAGAACCTCACAATGTCCGAACTAGAGCAATCCTTCGGCAGCAACACCTGCAGATGTACCGGATTTAGACCTATATTGGACACAATCAAGTCTTTCGCCGTAGACGCGTCCCCAGAAATATGCCAAAAAGTCAGGGACATAGAGGAGCTCAATACAGTATGTTCGAAGAATCCTAGAACCTGCCAAAGAAAATGTTCGGAGATAAGCGATTGTAGCGATTGGAGCGTGGTCGCTGATGATAAAAACGAGAGCACCCTGAGTTTTCACTTCGGGAACTATTCATTCTACAAAGTGTATGATAGGCAGGCGATTTTTGATATTCTCAACCAGCATGGCGTTGATTCTTATATGCTGGTTGATGGAAATACTGGGAAAGGTAAGTAAGATTTACGCCTTTAAACTATAACATATCGGACTTAATTCTTATTGACGCATAACATAATTAACGATATGTTGATTTAAACTTTCATGGTTTTGAATTATCCGTTACGAGATTGCTACCATGTAGGTACCTTTTTATTGAGTTCCCGATATTTCGGCACTGTTGCAAGCGGTGCCATGATCACGGAGTAACTCACACTCACTCACCCAAAATTAACGATATTTTGGGTGAGAAATCATTAAATGACCCCTCCCGCTGTGGTTGCAGTTGGAGGGAGTATCAGACTTTTACTGGCTAAAACCTACTCTAGTTCTTTTTTGAGCCCTTTGTATACCAGGTCAGTGGTAACTCGTTATAGGAATGAAAACAAACCTTTAATGCCCAAGTAAAAATTGGAGCCTGTTGTCGTATACGAGTATACACAAATGTTAATAATATTTCAGGCATTGTCGAAACATTTGAGTATCCCAGAGTTTTGGTAGACATAAGCGAAGTGGGGTCTCTCAAAACGTATACTTTTGACCAGAACCTTGTTCTCGGAGCCAACGTGTCCATACAGGACTGCATCACAATATTCAAGGAAGCTGCAGCCAATAGAAGCGGCTTTTCATATTTAGCTGAGTTCGTGAAACATCTTAATCTTGTTGCTCATATACCCGTAAGAAAGGTAAGTCTGTGAGATCAATAGTTAGTTATAACAGTTTCGTATACCTAGCAACTTTTATTTATTTAGCCATTACGATTTTCTCCGTTAATCTTGTCGCTGGTCTAGTAGTAGTATTGCGCTACTGCTGATCGGGTCTCGGGTTGGATTCCCGTGTCGAAATGGCTTTGTGAGATTTAATTAACTTTCACAAAATCAGCCCGGTGTCTGGAAGTCGGAGGTACACTCGTGCACCGCACGAAAATATCGGCTGCGCCTTATCTCCTCCGTCAGGTTGAGGGAATAGAGAGTGCATCTGTTCTGGCGCAAATGCTAGTGCACTATAAATGTTCTGCGTGGCTAGCTCCTTAGAGAGAACAGCATCCATGCCCGAAAATCATTCTGGACGCCATTATTATTTTCGCCGACTTAACTTTTTTGAATATCGAACATATTTGCAAGAGGTAGTTTAATGTCAGTGTTAACTTTTAGATTGGCTCGATTGCTGGCAATCTGATGTACAAGAGACAGATACCGAAATACAAATCCGATTTGTTCATCCTGTTCGAATGTGTTGGAGCGACGGTAACAGTTTGTAAGTACCTGCACCTAGTTACTGATAGTCTATTGTTTTTAATTAATTATTAATTTACGGCCAGTTTACCGGTTGCTGATAAGTTCCAGATATTTTATCTGGCAGATAATTTTATACAAATTCTGTTCCAGTTTTGAATTTATCAGGTAGATAGTGGCTATGCGTAACCTGTGAAACTGGCCCTTAGTCTCACAACATCATATAGGCTTTATAACTAATTAACAAATCCAACTCACTTTACTAGATACCTACATAATAAGACATTACCGTGGTAAAACTAATTAAGGGCATCAAAAAGTGTAGTAGTGTTCCCAATAGGCTGGCAGCATTGCCACGTTGAACAAAAAGCTTTTAGAAGTGTCAACTTGGAATTTATGAACTACCCACATTTACACGTTATTACAACTAAGAAATATTGAACATACCCAAACGAACCAATAGCAAATACTTATACAGAAAATTCTAAAAAAGCACCAAATAATGTTTTTGCTTTACCAATACACCCTTCATTTAAATACTTAGTTACGTACTTAAGTCCAAAATAAATGAATACGAGTTTATTCCTTTCATACTAGATTGTAATGATTTTGGTTCTTAGGTAAGTCCAACGGAGAGACAAAGACGTTGAAATTATTGGAATTCATGAAGTTCGACATGCAAGGTGTGTTGATGATCAACGTGGAGTTGCCGCCGCTTAGCAGCTCTCATGTGTTCCGGAGTTATAAGGTAATTATCTTGAGCACTTCAACCTACCTCATCTGTCAAATTTCTTTAATCGATTTCCGACCTTAGCATAATACTGGAAGGTTAATATTTGAATGGTAAAATTTGACAGATTCGGGTACCTATGTTGGCCTGCTAGCGTCTGCACGTTGCAAGGTCCTATTAGGATCTATGTTTTTCCGCGAGAAATTATTAATCAATGACCCCTGCCGCAGAGAATGCAGCTGGAGGGAATGTCAGATTCTTACTGACCAAAACCCACTTTTGTTCCTTCTTCATGAGGTGTTTGTGTGTCAGGGCCGCGGTAACTCTTACGAACAACTTGTAGCTCTGGCCAGCCTGAGCCCTACGGGTCCCCTCCATATTTCCTATAAACATTTTTTTTTCATACTTATAATTTTACTTGACATCTACATAATATATAGATGCTATATTTTATTTTACAAGCGGCAGTAGATAATGACTAGTGTTCAAATAATCGGATGCATATTTAAGTACCTAAAGTGTGGCTGCTGGTTATTGTGGACTTTTTACTTATTAATTTCGGAATCGAACAATTTACCCACCTACTGTTTACACTCGACATACTCATAAATTTACTGTAAGTAAATATCTGCACATTGACATTGTGACAAGCGAGCTACGCTTTTTTTAAATTACCTTCTGGAAACAACACCGACGTTTCCTCACTATTTTACAAACTATTTTCGCATTCCCAAATTCTCTGGAACCCCAGGATTCTCGCTTCTATATTCTTTATTTGTCATCAATTATTACAAATATTATCTGATCGATTCTAGATTTCGTAAATAGCTTAGTTATTATAGCGTGATGTTAAAGGATACAAGAACGGTAAAACAAATACATATATCATTTTTGCCCACGTGGGCTATGTCTCGGTCAGCAGCTAGCTAGATGAATATCCCGATGGAAAATTTAACTCCTATAAAGCCAGTCAAGCAGACCTCTCTATTATCATCATTCTTTCAGATCATGCCACGCAACCAAAACGCTCTAGCCGTAGTAAATTCAGCTTACCTCCTCAAACTAGGCAGTAAGAATGAAATACAATCCGCCAGCATTGTCTACGGGAACATAGATCCAAATTTCGTTCACGCCACGAAGACCGAGAAATATTTAATCGGAAAAAGTATCTTCACTGATAAAACCTTGCAAGGAGCTATCAAAGTCCTGAATAAGGAGCTAGTACCGGTGAATATAACTGGAGAGCCCCCGATACAGACCAGGAAGAAGTTGGCTTTGGGACTCTTCTATAAGGTGAGACTCTTCCATAGCTTCGTGTCTTCTTCTAGAATTTGGTTATTACTATAGTAATTTGGTTGAAGATTAAATCTTAAAGGGCGTCTATAAGCTTATAACTATTCACACTTCTTCTTATATTCTTAGACACTTCATAGTGTGACATCCTTAGATCATTTGCTGCTAGACAGTACACAGGATGTTCCTTCTAGAATCACAAATATTCTTGCAGTTCGTACTCAGCATCGCTCCAGCCGGCATTGCTCTTTCAAAGTACGCTTCTGGAGGGGAATTGCTCCAAAGACCTGTGTCTTCCGGCAAAGAAGATTACCAGACCGACTCTTCTCTATTCCCGTTGAATCAACCAGTAGATAAGTTGGAAGGTCAGATCCAAGCTGGTGGGGAGGCGAGGTTTGTGAATGACTTGCCTGCACAGCCAGGGCAGGTCTTTGGGGCTTTTGTGTTGTCTACCATGCATTCAGGGGAAGTGGATACTATAGATGTTGAGGCTGCTATGGTGAGTTCTTATTTCAATTTTGGATTAGATGTGTTTTGCAGTTAGAAAAGTGCTTATGGAACTCTGTAGGTGATTATTGGAGATTTTCATGAGAAAGTAAAATCGATGATAGAGATAGAGAGTATTTATTAAGTATACGCTATGCATTTAGCTGTTACGACCTAGTATCTTACTTTTACTTACTAATTTCAAAATTTACATCTCAACGTTCTCAGTTTATTAAGAAGCAATATAAATTATTTCTTATCGAGTTTCTTCAAATATGTTTAAGTGATGTCATTATTTAAAATGAATGTAATTAAAATAAAAGCAGTTATGCCTACGTGCCAGAAAAGCAAGTTCTTGGTAGGTAAATTAGTATAAATAAACCAACATCACAAATAAATACCATATACGTGCAATTTCATGCTTATCAAAGAAACATTTAAAATGACACGATGTTTGCAGTTGAATCAATAAAGGATACATCTGTTTTTAAATTAATTTGACGCATACCCAAAAGTGACAAAGTGGTTATAGGTACTCTCGTTATATATGATTCGCTGTAGGTACATATGTATGTATGTATATTTGCTTTTAAGAAACAGTATATCGGTAGGTATAGGTAACTAATTTAACATTGTAATGCTCATTTATTTTAGGCGCTCGATGGTGTCGTAGCCCTATTTACAGCTAAGGACATTCCCGGCGTAAACTCCTTCGGGTTCCCAGGAATTCAGCTGCAAACCGACGAAGAAGAGATTCTCGCCACCAAAATAAAATTCTGTGGCCAACCGATAGCAATAATCGTAGCTAAAAGTGAAAAACAAGCTGAAAAAGCAGCTAAACAGGTTAAAGTTACTTACAAGAAGATCAGTACGGCAGCTCCTGTTCTGACTATTGATGAAGCGAAGAAAGATAGCAAGCGATACGTAGGAGGAGGACCAACTATAGAACCTTCAGGAAAAGGGACGAATGTAAAGAAGATTATTAAAGGAGTGTATGAAATTGATTCTCAGTATCATTATTATTTGGAGCCTATATCTTGTGTGGTTGTGCCCGTTGACAAGACGCTAGAGGTCTATGATTCCACCCAGTGGATGGATTTGACTCAAATTGCTGTTGCGAGGTCTTTGGGGATTAGCGAAAGCGAGTGAGTTGTTGTTTTATAATCATTTTGTTTTAGAGGGTTTTTAGCTTCTGCCTGGGCTGCGGTTTGTTCGTAAGAGTTACCGTGGCCCTGGTACACAGGGACTTCCAGAAGGAACATAGTGGGTTTTAGTCAGTGAGAGTCTGACACTCCCCCCAGTTGCACTGACAGCGAGAGATTTCATTTTAGCTCAGTTGTCTAACTTGTGCATTGACGTCGATTATTCGAGGGGTAAAGAGTTAGCTTTTTATAATGGGCTCATATTTGAATTCATTAATTTTATAACGGGGTCTCTTCAATGATCCTGTAAGCTTAATTGTTATTCGTGGTCCAATATCTAGGCTTATGATGAAAATATTTGATTTAAAACCAAGCATATGGGATTTATAAGTAATAACTCTTAACTACAGGGTGGTAGTTAAAGTTCGTCGCGTTGGTGGTGGATTCGGAGGCAAGATCAGTCGTAACGTTCAGACTGCGGCTGCTTGCGCCCTGGTGGCCAAGAAACTGGACCGAACTTGTAGGTTCATACTGCCGCTACAGACCAACATGACTATTGCTGGAAAGAGATTGCCTTGTCAATGTGAATATGAGGTAAAAGACTAACATTTTGTTCTGATATAACTACTGATATATTATGTATTTCACTTGTATCTTTCACTACCTTTATCTTTTCATCATCTTTTGTTCTTATAACTCCTACTTCTATAATCCTTAAATTATCCCTTACTATATTTTCAGGTCCAGGTCACATCTTTTCTGCCATTTACATAACTTTCAACAACACACTCTACTCATTTTTTTCACTTTATAGTTAACCATGATTCTTAACCAGATTTTAAATGTTAAGATTTATCTTGTTTATCAAACATTTCTAGTACATTAATGATACATTCAATTTTTTTAAGAAATAAAATCTGTCAACAGGTCGGAGTAGATGACGATGGTAAGATTCAATACCTAGACGCGACGATAGTGGAAGACAACGGCTCGTCGAATAACGAGAACATTCTAGACTTCACTGTCAGCGGCTTCCCCAACTGCTACAATACTGAGTACTGGTCGCTGAAGACTGCTACTGTCACTACTGATACTCCTTCTAATACATTTGCTAGAGCACCAGGTTGGTTCAGTCAATTGTTTTTATGTCGAAATCTTTTGATCTTTTTGTTAGCTGTATTTATGACTCATTTCATTCATATTTTACTCCTCCGTACTTTCTGCGGACGACTTTCTTCGTCATTATCATTATCATTGTTTGAAACGTTTTAATTAGAATTATAATATTTTCTTGGGTGTTCATTTAACTTTTCACGTAGCTGAACGTCTATTTTCCTAGCTTTAGTAAAAAAATTATATTCTCTAAAACTACCTACTTTGTGACTAAAATTTTAACATTTTCAATTTACACTTCTTACTCATTCTTTTTTTTTTAAATAGGTACTTGTGAAGGTATTTCAAGTATTGAACACATAATGCAGCACATTGCATTCGCCGTACAGAAAGACCCGACCGCTGTCCGTAAAGCTAACATGAGGACTGAGGACAATGATCTGCCAGAACTCATTGAAACCCTTAAGACAGACGTCAACTACGACAGCCGTGTCAAAGAGATCGAGCAATTCAATAAATCAAATAGATGGTTCAAAAAATCCATTTCAATCAACGTCATGTGTTTCCCCGTAGTCTATTACGGGAACTACTCAGCCCTCGTCTCCATCTACAGAGGTGACGGTACTGTGACCGTCTCCATAGGAGGCATAGAAATGGGACAAGGTATCAACACCAAAGCTGCCCAAGTTTGCGCTTACGAGCTCGGAGTACCTTTGGAATATGTCAAAATAATTCCCCATTACTCTTTCGTGGCTGCGAATAACGTATTTTCTGGATCCAGTATCACCACTGAAAGTTGCTGTTATTCCATTATTCGGGCTTGCGAAAGTTTGAAGGAGAGATTGGCACCGATAAGGGAAGCGAACCCAGATGCGACGTGGAAGGAGATCATCAAGAAAGCAGGCGACGATCAAGTAGAATTGACTTCTTTATATATGATGAAGGATAGTGACGAAAACTTGAAGGGGTATAGTGCATTCGCTGTGGCAATCATTGAGACGAAACTTGACATTTTGACTGGACAGATGCAAATAGTGCGGTCGGATATATTGGAAGATGTCGGTGTTAGTGCTAATCCCAAGTTGGATGTAGGACAGGTCAGTATCTTCAGCCTTGATAGTCTTCTAGAAGAATTGTTCCATGAGTAAAGATGATAATATATGTAGTTTACTTTATGAGGTCTGTCTACGCAATTGGGTTTCAATCATAAGGATTGCTCTAATTGATGGTCTTTCGTAATTCGTATATTTTTTTCTATAATTGTGGTTTCTGATCGTTTGAATAAAAAGAAAATTCCATTCATTTATTATCAGCCCTAGAATGACGAAGCAGAGACACTCAACTGTTTTGCTTACTAAATCACCCACGATTGTTTAGGTGCAAGGAGCCTACATGCAAGGTATAGGGTACTTCACCTGCGAAAAGCTGGTCTACAATAAGGCGACTGGCAAACTGGAGACCAACCGCTCCCTGACGTACCACGTACCACTAGCCCTCGATATACCCGTGGAGTATAACGTCAAGTTCAGGTACAACCACAAGAATCCTAAAGGAGTCCTTGGATCTAAAAGTGAGTAGATACCTATCCCACTGGTGTGTACCCCACCCATTGGTGGTATTTAGATTGGTTTTGTAAATCCAACCCTTAACTTAGTTTTTTTCAAGTCTAGTATTTGAGGAGTACTTATTACTTGGATCAGTTGCACCCTTCTTACTTTATTATTTGAGATTGTATAAAACACTTGCTACTCGTTCTGATGTCTGTGTATATACTTATATATGTACTTACACTTATTGACTGTCATATTATATTTAAATTATTCATAGTAGAAGTGGAAGTAGTATTAGTAGTAGTAGTAGTTTATACATATATATTTTAGAATCCGCAATAACTCGCCTGAGGGTGCTTCACGACTTCTCTAATGTAATTAGTTAATGATTTATTTTCCCCGATTGCAGCTTGTGGAGAAATGGGTATATGCACATCGCACGGTGTGACGCACGCTCTCCGCCAGTGCATCATGGAATCTCGTAAGGACTCCGGCTATGATCCTACTGAATGGATCACCATACGTAAGTATTAAAATGGGTTCATCTTTCTTTGGTCATAACGTGGTAGCCATGATGGTAAAAGACAAAAAAGTAACCAAAATTATAATTTAGCTCCTACGAATTGCCAACCCATCGGAGTATGAAAGTGAGGGAATAAAGAGTGCACCCGTGTCTGCGCATAGCTTGTGTACTATAATATGTCCTGCGTGCTGATCTCCTTAGCGAAAACGTCCGCCGTGTAACGACAATCGGTCTGAACGAGATCAAATATTCGTAGTAGTATATTTCCACCTTTGAATGAAAGTAGCTGTTTTTTAACTTGACTTTGTGTTGTTACAGCCATCCCATACGATACGGAGGCTATCTTGAAGGCGTTGGATGTGAAGCTTGATGAATTTCTCCTCACTAAGTAATCATTGATGTTTCTAGCTTATCCTTTCTTTTGTGATACGATGAAGAGCGATTTAGAGAGTAAATCCCTTCCTGTTATACCCTTTTTTGTTAAAACAAGTAAGTGTTAATTGTGTAAGTTATAATATTTTACTAAACAGGTCGGTAAAATTATAGTTTCGTATTCCATTTTTAATTTGTTTTGAATTGGGTGTTTTTGTTCTATATTTTCTTTATTTCTATTACAGTTTTTTTTATTTTTCTTAACGATAGCTATTTTTTCTTATTTTCATAAAGTATAGGTATCATAATTTAGAAAATATGTTATCATGTCAAGATTCCATCCACGGACCGACCGCGCCAAGCGTTGCTTTACCTTATATGTATAGGATCCGGATCCGGATCGACTAGTGCGGCTATTACTTAGCTACGACCTCAGAGTATAAATAAATTAAAAGAATTCAGTAATACAAGTTTATTCTCGCATCATCAAACAAAAATCGTCTACATTCAAAGTATAATTCACATGTAATCCAATTTTAGGCCTCCAATGGTTAGTCTTCGAGTTAGGCCATAAATAACAAAAATGGACACGTCAAACATTATTCAAAAAATTAAACAACCAATTTAAAAACAAAATTGAATAAATACTTACAAAATAAAGTCAGAAATTACAAATTCTTAATACAATAATAAAATAAAATATCGATCCTAATGTAAAATATACATTTTAATATTCTATACAATCATAATTATATCAACAGTTAAGTGTTATGCAAAAAGTGCAATCGAAATGTTGGTTTATTTATTTATTTAATTTTATTCCCTAAATAGCTACCGGACACGCGATTTTGACCTTTATTGTGAACCCTTTTATTATGCAGTAATTATTCATCTCTATATTTAGATAAAGGCTATAATCGCGTATATCAGGCCAGGGTTTGAAGAGCCAATAGCCTTCAGAGTATTAACAAAATAAGGCTAATCTTTGTGCTTCTGAAGGGCTTTGTGATGTTCCGTGAACCATCCAATCCCTGGCCTGCAAGTCCGTCGGATAGATTGGCCATGGAAGCGAATTGGTCAAAAATTACATAATTACCGTTGTCATTAGCTTTTATGGTCTATTTATGTCTACCACTTATAAAACTACCTCTATTTAGTCGCCATTTTGTATATTTGTAGCTGTTTACAATTAGCCCGCCATTATCGTGTCATTGCAATAAATAAGGTCGAAACAAAATAGTTTGAAGCAGAACAAAATGTTGCTAGAAATATCTACAAGTTATATTAAAAAGAAAAATAAATTATTAAGAATTCCTTTCTACATAAAGCCTTATTTATTGCATGACACGGCAAATAATGTTCACTTAACAAGCTGGTAACGAAATATCTTTGATTATAAAAATTGGTAGAAATATCTATGAAAGCTAATTGAGTATAAAATTATATTGCTCCAGAGTTCCGTGGCTAGACTAGATGAATATTAAAATGTAAGCTTATTCCTTTGGTGGGCTAATGCTGAATACTAAGTCTCTTTGTGATTTGGGGCCCTGTATCCGTTGTGATGTCAGTAAAATAATCGTACTAGTTCCTACAGCAATTTTTTTTTATATTTCACGCGAATATATACACGGAACCCTGAATAAATAGATGCCAAAAATATAATCCTATGTTTATTAAAATAGTGTAATAAAATGCCCACAAAATGTATCGACATTCTACGTTCTATGTTATTTTCAGATAAGCGTAAACAGACCAAAATGATTCATAGATAAAATTTACAGTTACTTTTTAAAATACAAATTGATCTGTTAGGACGCTCTGCTAAAAATAATGTAGTGAGACAGGAAATATTAATTCCACATCCTACAGAGTTAATTTTCAAAACGAATGGAGTTTTTTTTAATGCATTTTGACAAACGTTTTAATCATTCACGCTGGTTGTCACCACTGGTCACTAAATATTAATAAACATCCAAAAATCTTAGTACTGGCAATGACAAAAGTTAACAAATTTTTGCAAAATTATTAAGTTTATATACTGGGTGTTACAGAAAGGGGGTATACATGAGAAAGGAAGTCAATGTACCCGTAAATCAGAGTAAATACGACATTCGATTAGAAAATTGCTACTCTCTTTGCAATATTTAGGTGGCAGTTCAAACTTTCTATCAAACTTCCACACCCTATTATGAAACGGGGTCATAAAAAAGTACCCGTCTTTAGTGCTAGTTTTAAACCATCTTCTTGAACAAAGTTAACGGTCAAAATCTAGTACTAAAGCAAGTACTTTTATAATAAGGGGAACAATGTTTTTTATCGGATTTCGATTTCTTTTTTCTCTTAAAAGTTGATCAGTTTAAAGAGTACATTGACCTCCCTTCTGATGTATACTCCCTTTCTGTGACACCCTGTATAAACATTTAGTGAACACTAGTGCAAACCAGCGAAGCTCAAAAGTATAATAATAAAATATTTAGTTGTAATCTTACAAAAGAGTAATTAATACATAATAATATTTTTTGCAAAGGTACTGAGTTACTTAGATGAACTTAAACAAATATAATTATTATAACGCGCTTAGATTCGTTGAAGATCTTATTAAATATAATTTCAGTCCATTAGTTGTTATCACCTTACAGACAGACATACAGAGTTAACAATTACGACATCTTGATTATGCTTTATTGGAGAAATTAATATATAATTGAAACTGATTTATTAGAAATGTTTCATAGTGGGTCAAAGCCAGTCTCTCAAAGATGATTGGGTTCGATTCCAAGTCAGGCCAATGAATCTTCTAAGATGTCGAGTATATCTTGGACACCAATGACTGATTATAGGTGAAGGAAAATATCTCAAAGGAAGCTGGACTATAAAGTCTGAATTAACTAACCCACATTGAGCAAGTGTGGTGATTAACGCTCAATTCTTCTATGTGTAAGAGGTCTATGCCCAACAGTGGGACGATGAAAATACTGATGAAGACGATTGTGGGGTCTATTAATAATATTAAGTTGGGATATGAATGAAAATGGTAGAGTTAGTGTAGGCCTAATAATGGTTTTTAGAATAACAACTGGTCGCTCTGCTATGAACACAGATTTCAATAAAATCTTAATTTTTGTCATATCAAACATGATTCTAGTTCACTTCTTAAGACCCTAAGTTATGGGCAGCTAGAAAAACTACTATGACCATTCAAGTTCATTTCACTCGACAGACAATGCCAAAACATTTCTAATAAACCAGTCAAATAAAATAAAATAAATATTCAAGCTCATTGGCACTATATCAAATACTTTTGTAGGTACATAATGACCAAATAATATTTAAAAAAGTAAATAAGTAAAGCCAGTCTACACAATATTATGTCGTTTCTATACTGAGATTCACACATGCACACTAGGCGTCATACTTTTTAATTATAAGATGAGGGTACACTTGCGTTTAAAACGAAGTACGTATACATAGATATAGACAACTGTAATAGTATTTTTTTAAATATTTTTTTGCCGCGGATTTACTGCAGCTTCGTTATTGATTACAACGGATTTCAGATATCTACCACCTTATTATAAAATGGGGTTTGAAAAGTACTAGGTTTAGAACAAAGGTAATGGACCAAACCTAGAACCATTAACTTTGTTCAAAGTAGTAGTTTAAATAGTAATATTAAAGAGGGTATTTTTAAGACTATTTTGTATAATAAGGAGGCTAATGTTTTATTTCTTTCTCTGTGTTCTACATGTATCTGTCTCTGTCACTCACATACGTTTAGACAAGGACAATAAACACACGTCATATTTTTCCTTCGTAAAACGCAAGTATAACAACATCTGGATATCAGTCGATTGAAAGACAGATCTACCCGAACTAGCAGTTAGTACAAAACGTTACTATATGGACTTCGATCTAACATGTACAGGGTTCGATAAATGTATTCACTTAAATATTAAATTTTGTGATTTTTGGAATTGTTACGTAAATTATTTGCTGTAGGTTTGTTCCAAATGAAGAAGGGAGTTTAGTAATACTTCTAGAATTAGTCAATGGGTCAATTAGATAAGTTGACTGCTCAATTGACTTCCGAAGTTGAGTCCAATATTCAATTCATTCTAAAGGATACATAAGATCCCTATTAGTGGTCTCAATTTTCCACAAACTTTTGAATGATTGTTGTAAAAATTAGAAGGTAACCTGTTTTAAGACAATAATTTATTGCACCCTGTACATACTGTATACATAACAACTATGTATAAAATTGGCATTTAGACCGCGTATATACATCAACACATTCATACGAATCATCCATCTGTATACACATCAAGCCGAATTCACTAAACGGAGCGACCGTCAAAATCATAATTATTACGCTGAAAAAATAAATTATAAACTATTCATTTTAAATCTATCATTAAAAAGCCAATTAAAATAGGCTGAATCGTTCGCTACAAAATATGAGGTATATTATTATTTCGATTTTTTTTCCCATCGTCTTATATTTGGTGGAATGCTGTAACATTCTGTTTGCGGGCCTTTTCTATCCAATGACAAAGATGCGCCGGTTTTTAGAATTTAAAGAAAATTGTTATCACAAGAATAGTGTAATTAGAGTACATTTTGATCTGTTACTTTTTATAATCTTTTACTTGATTGCTAAGAAAGATTTTTGTTTTATTTAGGGTTACACCAACATGTTGGTTTACTTACAGTAATATTGGTTATTTCAACAGGTTGGTTATTCTTTTTTATTTGATAGAGAGATTTTTGTAAAAAGTACTTACGGTTTACCTTTCAAAAAATTCTCAAAACCGGCACACACATCCTAAAATCACATTCACTTGACAGTCAATAGACATGACAATCACGCGACGCCCGTGTCTTGCGTGTGAGTCCTCTTCTTCTCGGTGCGGTGGTGGTCGGGCGTGGACTTGAGGATGTCGGGCTGGCCGTGCGACAGCAGGCGCGCGTCGGCGTGGTGGGTGAAGGTGGAGGTGTGCGAGCTGAGCGTGAGCGTGGCGTTCCGGTCGGAGTTGAGCGTCATGGTGGTGGCGTGCGAGTTGAGCGTGTGGTGCGCGGGCGGCGGCGCGCGGGCGGCGTGCGCGTGCGGCAGCGTGGCGGGCGCGCGCGACCGCTGCGACCCCGCGCGCGTCAGCGAGCTCAGCTGCGGGGTGGCCGCGCCGCCCGCGCGCGCCGCCGCGTTCTTGTAGTCCGCTATCAGGTGCGTCAGCTCCGCCATCTGCACATGCATTACGGTTATTACTTTAAATACAAACATATACAAATTCTAGAGGGTCGTCTCCGCCTCATTATTAAGCAAATTGAAATTATTGTAGACCTCAAATATTACCAAAACGTAGACGCAAAAGTTTAGTAATTTTGAGTTTTGAAGAAAAATGACAGAAATACAGCTTATAAAATAAAATAACATACATGCTATATTTATTCGCAGAAAGATGTTCCCTTAAAAGAGACTTTTTCCATAAAAAGATATGTATGTACTACTTTATAAATCGCGTGTGCTAAAGAGTTATTACTTTACCACCGGCACTTTTAAACCTTCAAAAGGTGACGTTTGGTAGCCAAGTTTCAATAAAATGAATTTGAGTTAAATGGTTGGTCATTCAAGTTAAGTATACATATGAAAACATATCATTACAATGTAGTTGGATATCTTAAATATAAATAAGTTGATAACTTACTTTCGGCTTATTGAGACTAATCAACATCTTATGCACCGGGCTCGCTGCGTCTTCTGCGTCGATCAACATCATCAAGTCATCCTGAAACAAAACCAACCCATATTAAATTACTGATCCTAAAATACCCCCTACTGGTACTGTTTGATTTCGAACTCAAATAAAGAACATTTGATAGTGTAACAGAAAGGCGGTATGCATCAGAAGGGAGGTCACCTAAATTTTGTATGAGGCGCATTTTTTTTATCGAAATACAAATCAAAATTTGTATTTTTTTGATGATTTTCTGATGAAAGTTATTCAGTTTTACAAGCACGTTGACCTCCCTTCGGATGTATACACCCTTTCGGTTACACTCTGTATAATTTAGGGAAGCTACAATTTTGATTTTAACCCCTCAAATGTCTTAAGTAATAAAAAACAAATGAGATGACATTTCCCAATTTAATTTGAAAATATTCACATTTTCAAATGAAAATTACCTAAATACTTAACTTAAGTTTTTTATATATATTTATTTTTCATTATTCATAGGTAGGACAAGTGGAGATTTTTTCTTTTTTTTTCTTATGTATACATGGTGATCTTTAGACAGTCGAGAGGTTAATCAAAATGTTTAATAGTGTTTTTAATTTCAATTATTTACGAGGGTAATATAGTACATATATTCTAGCTTAATATACAAGAAGTTATATTATTTAATTACCTGCAATCCACCAAATAGTCCTATAGAGCTGAGCGCGTACCGCCCGATGACGGCCATAGACGCGAGCTCTAGCACCGTCACGCCTTCTTCTGATACGGCTAGCCATACCATTGACAAGTCTGGCTGTTTTATCTGGGAAATTCGTAAAATTACATTATAATATCCAATATAAAAAAATCACAGTGTTTGTAATTAAACTCCTCCGAGATGGTTAGACCGATTTTCGTGAAATTTTGTGTGTCTGTTAAATCTGCGAATTAACATCTATTTTACATCCCCTTAAATGTAAAGGCTAGTCAACCCCTAAGATTATTTTTTAGATATTTTATTTTATACAACCCTAAACTATATTTTGTCGTATATACCGTAGTAATTTCTTACTGATTTCTTCTAGTTCATGAACCCACATTTTCACAATAAAGACTGACCCCTTAGATGGTTTAAAGCTAGCACGGTACTTTTTTAGGACCACGTTTTATAATAAGGGGGTTACTGACTAAAACCCACTATGTTCCTTCTGGAGGTCTCTCTGTGGCAGGGTCACGGTAACTCTTGCGGACAACCCACAGTCCTGGCTCCAACTTGGCTATCAGGTGTCGAGGAGACCGTACACACCCCACAACACAGGGAATCTTAGTGTGGGGTTCAGGGTTTCATTCCACTTGTACTCACCCTAGCTTGGAACAGCGTAGCACCAAAGAAAGGCCACTTCCTCGTACAGTTGAGGTAGATCCGCACGCAGTCCGCCGTGCTGCGACCCTTTAACGCCACCCATTTTGAACGTAGCTTCTCTTCCACGTCTCTGCAGGACCAGATAAATATTATTTTTATCAAGATTCTCTTGATTGATGAACAAAATATAAAGTATACTAATATTAAGCTGAAGAGTTTAGTTGTGTGCTTGAACGTGCTTATTTCAGGAACTACTAGACAGATTTGATATCAAATACTTTAACCGGGTGCGCGAAATAGTAGCCGCGCTTTAAATAGTAGGTATCCTGGAGCAGTGTCGAAGGCATCCAGGCAAAAGTCGCAAAATTACCCCCACTACCCCCTGTTTTTTTTTGTTTTTGGATGGATTGGATCTTGTTCTTTGTCGATGATGATTCTTATCCAATAGTTTCTGAGATTAGCGCGTATTTTTATTTATTATTTTACTTCAGGCAACTAGGGCCTATCTATAGAAAACAAAACTATATCTATAAACTAATATGTAAATATAAAACTAGCAAAGGAACACACAAATTGCATGTATAATATTAGTATATGTTATACAAATGTATTTTTATTATGTAGTATTAGTATATGTAGTTGTTCGTCTATACGCTTACCTGAGTTCGTCATTACTAAGTCCGGCTCTGTACCTATAGGGGTAGAACCGATGCGCCAGAGGCTGGTTGTGTTGCGTGTTCACAGCGGAATAGTCGCCCATGTCTAGTTGTGCCATCAGCGCGCCTAATTCTGCCGCCAGTTCCCGAGTTACGGGGAATCGACCGGCCACCACTAAAACAAATAAAAATTTGGTTAGTCTAAATAAGCGTAGAATGTCATTCTACTTTGTAATAGTCTGTATGAAGCCCGAATGACATATGTTAGACAGAGATAAAAAAGATAAAAAGTAATTTATTCAAAGTAGGCTGAAAATCAGCACTTTTCGAAGGTCAATTCTCCAAAAGACAGCCCCAAAAACGCCCGCCCTTCACCACTTCCTATGTGTTATCGCTGGGAAGAAGAAATGGTGGAACAAACTCCCCAGCAACACAATTCTGTCTGTATGGTTTGAAGAACCGATTTTATATAAAACAAAGTATACATAACAATACATCAAGTAGGATAGTGATAGAAAGTGTGAAATATTGAATTTTCAGAAAACAAGTCGCAATTGGGCACACCATAAAGCGTAAAATATTAGATTCGTGACTAATAAACGTTTGGCCACGCCTTTTTTCGTGGGAAATGACCCCTCCCGCTGAGGCTACAGCTGGAGTCTCAGACTCTTATTGACTAAAACCCACTACTTTCCTTCTGGAGGTCCCTGTGTCCCAGGGCCACGGTAACGCAGGCACCTCCGGCAGGCCCCATCCTGATCGTTTAGGCACGCATCATAGCAAAAATCAATTCAGCCGTTTAGGAACTACGATTCCCACAAATAGATACGCAGATAGTCATGGCATCTATATATCTATATAACACCCCTTTTTGCGTCGAGGGTAAAAAACAACACATAACAAAAAAAAAGCCTAAAATTTTGGAAAAAAGCTGGAATAAAGAATAATAAAGTCGAATAATAAATCATTATCATACCTTGTTGATTGACCTGGTAACACAACAACAGTCGTTCCTTGTCCGTCTCTGTCCTAATGGAATTCTTGAAGTAAAGCCTATTTCTGTACGTCAGTCGAATGACGCGCGAGTTCTCGAACTTTCCTGACCCCTTCTCTCGGAGCGCCGTCTCCCATTTTGATATTACGTCGCATAGCTAGAAATGGAAAGTAGTGAAATTAAATATCATTATGCAATATTTCATTATCATATTAGAGAAGATCGCTTGCTTTGTAGTAATGAAAGACGAAGATGGGAATGGATATTGCTATATTTAATCAGAGCGACATACACTAGACACAATACAATTTTTGAAGGATAAAGACCAGATAGGGTAGAGACACCGAACACTCGTCAGTTGACATTACAATGTTATATATTGAGGTAAGATTTAACAGGATGCGTTTACTAAAAAATATACAATTAGCAACGCGATAGGGGATCTATTCTATAGCACACTTGCTTAATTAGCTAGGAGATCCCCCAACTTCATTGATCCAACAGACAAACTATGTCTAAAGTTTTGTAGGACATTATGAATAAGTATTACCATACAATAAAACTTATCTGTACCTTTTGTTCAATAAATAAATAATAACTGTGATTGTTTTTAATTATTTCTGCCTTTGTTTTTTTTATTATATTATTTTTGGTGAAGATTTTTTTGCCTGTACTGTCCCACTGCTGGGCAAAGGCCTTCCCACCTCTCCCAATCTTTAGAGCGTTAAGTAAGCATCGAGCTCTTCTAAGTATTTAATTACAAATATTTTATTCACTCTGTTACTTTCTCACAATATCACATAATAATTCACTATATAAAATAAACAGTAAATTATACACATAGATACCAAGAGAAAATTAATAGAAACAGCGGGGCTAGCCAAGAAGTCTGTCTACAATCGTAAACGCTAGCAGAAGCGAAGGAGATGTATCGATATGATATTTCAGATCAAGTTGTGACCACGTGACATCTTGAATAACCCTGCTGGACTTCTGTCAAGATACTGCTAATTATTGATGCTTTTAAAGTAATCCTACCTTCTTATCAGGTTTGATATGGTGTTCTAGATCTTTCTCAATAGGATCGTCACTGAACAAAGCGAAGCCTGAAGCCGCTGACTCCCTGCACCCTAGCTCCGTACTTAACGTTGATAGGAACTCTTCCACCGTCGTTGAGCCGTCGAAGCTTATCACCTGGGAATAAATTATATTTATTAATTGATTAAATAGTAATGCATTGAGTTATGAAAGATCACAATTTTATAGTGACCAATAAAAACGTATATAGAAGAAAATTTAGATGTCTTCGGATTAAAGTTCTAAAATAGAAAGAGATGGATATATGCAGCATGGAAGTAGCAGTCAGAATTTATCTTTACAGTTACACTTATACAAAGTATCCTTCCTTATCTAACTAGGTTCCGTCTGAGATTTCACCCACTTTTTGACGTAACTACTTCCTATGTTATTCAGATGTCTAAGCTATATTTCTGCCAAGTTTCATCAAAATCCGTTCAGATGTTTCGGCGTGAAGAGGTAAAAAACATACACACACACTCACAAACTTTCGCCTTTACATATTTGTGTGATGTTATAGGTATGTTTTTCTCTTAGTAGTCAACCCCACCCTGTACTGATGTTAAAACTTCACTCATATATAGTTTCATAAGTTTTGGATATACAAAGAGCACACACATACAAACGTACCTGATAAGTATTATTGAGCATGTGCACAGGTATGGCGTGAGGCAGACAGTGGTGGTATGGGTTCTTCAGCAATATAGACAGAACTTCCATTCGCGACGGCTTGTCTTCCCGCCCGCCGTTGCGGATAGTACGCTCCAGTGCGCGCGAACAGTACGCCGCGTATTTACCGCACTCCGTTCTGGGAGAGAAATTAATGAGGTTATATTATGAGCGAGCTGTTTGCAAAGTAGATCCTGTAGTTATATCAGTCCCTTGCACTGCTAAAAGAGAACTTTAGATCCATAAAACAATAAAAATCCATTTTCTAATCTTTTAGTATGATGATTCAGAGGAGAATTCAGTATTTACTATTATAAATTATATAATATATAGGGTTACTGATAATTAGTGACCGATATTTAAGCACGTGATTGTACTCATTTACGAACAACTTTCCCGAAGAAACTTTTTTTGTAGTTTTTTGTTAACAGCTGAACGAGCGTCGGCGCACGCGAAATTTGAATTTTGCACGCGCTCCAGTAAGTTTGCTATAATGATAAAAAAAAAGTATCTTTGGGAAAGTTGTTTGTAAACATGAGTACAATCACGTGTTTAAATATCGGTCACTAATTACCAGTCACCCTATTTCATTTTCTGCAAATTGCAAGATGCAATTTCTAAAAGAATTACGATATATTTACAGTTAGGGCCTGTTTCACCACCTACGAATAAGTTCTAGTTACATTATTTGGTCGATAATGTCATACAAATAATTTTTTATATATTCGGTAGATAATGGCTATTCGGACATAGTGAAACTGGCCTTTACGAGTATAAAACACTAAAACAATACTCACTTAGAATCAGCATGCCTGCTTAAATGCAGCTTCAAATACCAGAGCAGTCTATTATTCCGAGGCACAAAGAGACTGACGGCCAAAGCTAGTAACTGCCATCCTTGTACAAAGCTGTAAGTCGGCGGGTTGCTCTTACAGTCCACTGATAACAACGGCGCCTGGAAACATTCCTTGGATGGTAGAAAATGATAAAAAAATATGTTAAAATTGGTTTACACTTCGCTAAGTGTGTGATGCAGCCATATTGGATTTACACCCAGTAGTAATGTGTAAGGTTAGCGTCCGTCCCCGTATCGATGTTTCTGGCTGGAAAACAAGTCGTTTGCGGTTTGAAATTACACATACGTAGTTAATGCTGATACAAAATAAAAAGTTGACAAAAGTTTGTTAATGTAACCCATAGATTGCTGAAATAAAAAAAAAGAATCACCTTTTGCAGTTTTTTTTAATCATATTGTTTTAAAAGTATATAAGAGGAGATCACACAGAGCGGTATACAAAGTTATACAATTTATTTAAAACATGATAGCACAAGTTTAAACTTTCGTGAGATAACTCTGTATACATATATATGTATATATTGTTGTATATATCTAAATAAATAAAACTTACTTTAGTGATACTGACTATGAACCCATATGGCTGCATAATCTAGTTATTTAGTTTAAAATCTATACCGACATGCTAAATATTAGTTAGTACACTAGACGGTAAAGTTTTTCTTAGTGATTTATCCAAATTAAATAACACACCTTTACATTTACAACGAGACTAATTTATTTAACCGAAATACGAAATAGGAGGTTCTCATTTATTGCTTTTCTCATATGGTAAGCTAAAATACAAGTACAGGACAAACACGTCTACATATTGTGACAATTATTACTGGCTTCTGGAATTTTATTAAGTTTTGGTGTTGATAGACTAGGTACTGGTCGTGTTAAGCGACAGAAATCAACGCATGTTAGTTCGACATACATAAATAGTGCTGTTCATACATTTAACAAAGGAAATATGCCCAGTATTGGTCCAACAAAGCAGGTATTATCCCTCGAACTACCAATTGGAAAACAACGAGGAAACAAAGGACCAGACTGGTTTACAAGATAAAATATCTGTTCTCGTTCAAAATAGACAAGAAATTTGTCCTATAAGGTTTTCTTGCCAAATTTAACATCCATATACGAAACTAGCAAAGTGCGAGTAGTACCGATACGATTCCGTACCGATTAAAGGTATATTCTGGTATTATTTGAATGTTTTACCTGCTGCAATTATGTACGGAAGGAAGCACCCTAAAAAAATATTTTCACTCGTTTTTATACTATTTGTTGTTAAAGTGGCAGCAGAAGAACATTATATGTGAAATTTTCATGTTCATGAAATCCAGCCTGATGACAGACGGATGACAGAAAGGTTACTAATAGGGTCCCGTTTTACCCATTGTGTACGCAACCCTAAAATAGCTTTTCAATTGCTACTACAAAAAACGATACGCGATAATTTTTCCATTTCTCCTATCAGTGTCACCCAACTTCCAGTCTTCCTAAACCTAGGCTTGCCTTTATTAACGTGCCCTTTTCTGACATTTAGAGACTTCTTCTAAAGTTTTCCTAGTCTAGTTATGTCGACATTCGTACATAACGTTTACCTGTATCGAGCTAGGCGATCCCGCGCTGGGGGGTACGTCGCTCTTGTTGTCTCCGCCCACGGACGACGCGCCAGTGTCGCACGTGAACAGCGACTGAGTCGCGCACAGTAGCAGTTGCTGAACAAATGAAATGTTGGCGATAGGGTGGGACTGAGATAGATATATGTTTGGGCTTTCGTTTGAAGGTAAGTTAGGGGTGCTTGTACGTGGCTTTAGGTTTGGTTGTGTGTGCAGTATGAGACAGATATATGTTTTGGTTTTTGTTTAAGGGGTTCTTGTACTTTTACTTGGTAGTATACGTAGGTTTGTGTGGTTAAAATTACTGAAATTCTGTAATTTTTTTAAAGTAATTTGTGCATGTAGGTTGTGTGTGTTTATATATATTTGTTTTACTATTTATTAGCATGGGTTGTTATTAGGGTTGTTCTTATATATATTACATAAATAAAATATAACATACGTATATACATAGATACTGGAAAGCGTTAAGATATAACCGAAACCTAAGCTTCGCAGTGAATGCTTTTATTAGATCCTGATAACCCCTTTGGCATGGTATGTTTAGTAGTGACTTTGGACATAACTACGAAATGTGAAGCGTGTTACTTCTATTTTATTCAAAATGGTTCCATCCCAGATGGGGATGACATCACTTTATGTTTTAGCAGCTTGTAGTCAAGGTTTCTTGGCAATTTAATAATACAATCTTCACAAGTCTTCAGATTTGTAAGTAAACGGCTACAGGCTTATTTGTGAAATTTCTTAACCGACTGAAGATCTCTTTAATGTCGAAGATCTGTTTCTTATCGCCGTCATAAAGAAAGATGCCTATAAATTCTTTGAAAGTAAAGAATGCCTGCTAAAGTTATTTCTTTCTTTCTAAAATTCTGCTAAAATTCACAAAAATGTCTGCTAAATTTTTCGAATTTGTGAATATTAATTTTATGTATGTAAAAATAGTTTTATTAAAAATAGACAATGTTTTAATACAATTTATTTGTTTCTATTTAGTATTAGTGCCAGTGCAAAATGCCAATAATGCCAATGTGTTGTGCCTTTGTATACCAATTTCCCAATTATTAAAAAGTAATTATATTTAAGTGTTCTCTGCTGACATAGTATGTACAGTACAGCAGGTCGTGATTCAATGTACAGTGTATGTTTTTATACTATGATAATGGATTGTATAATACATAGCAATATTGTATAATTTTCTATAATTGTTATATTTTGTGGTACAGTCTATGAAATATGCATTCATGAAAAAGACTGTAAAAATATGTTTTTTTGTTTTTTTTTTTTCCATTTTTATTTATTTATATAGAAATAATATGGTAATTGACCCTCGTAGGAGGTAACTTAAATGATGCTCAATACATCTTCTTAGTACACAGAAAATTTCTGAGGTTGTGTAAAAATAATATAATAATTATCAATTTTTATAGCTAACATATTAGACAATCTCATCATCAGAACTTAATCCTACTTACTCCTATATACTCACCAGAATCTAAAGATATATATTATATAAAATATTATAATTATAATAAATATAATATATGGTCTATAGGTAACAGTCTAAAACTTGCAACATCAACCTTTCATTACAAAGGAGATCGAACAGTGCGAAGGAACACTAGCTATGATAGATTATGAATGATAGATAAACGAAATAAAATAACATTCCCTAAATCTATAGGGGATAGGGGGACAAACATTCTCGGATGACAAAAAAAAAACGAAAATCGGGGAAAAAATTTACACCAACATTCCATTTGAAATTTTTGCAACGTAATATTTTTTTATGTTATGGCAACATCTTTTGACATTTCAAAATGCGAACGCGTCATTTTGTTTCCTTTTCGGAACATGTTGCCAGAACTGAGGACGGATCAAATTGGAATAAAAACCTCTTTGTTTCAATTCCATGTTGTTTAAATTTTGTCGCATATGCTTGGGCATATGGTAGCATATATTCCGTAGAAGCCAATGAATAAATGGTATTCACAATACACATTCCAAATTGATCAACCACGTGACGAAGCTTTATTAACAGCGACACACAAAGCGTACTATGTATAACATTAATGGTTTGTTAGTGTATATTTACAGATTTCAACGCAAATAAAATATTAGATTTCAAAGCTGTCGTATAAATAAAATATATTGTGCTCTTTTCCATGAAGCTTGATTTTTTTTCTACATGTGCTTTGCTTGCATATTGTAACATATTTATTTACGTGTTAAATGTGCAAGACCAATTTTTTCACTAGTAACATTTTTTTTTTTTACTTTATGGCAATTGATAATTCCTACAGCCATTTTATTAATTATTATTTTAATATAAGTGTAATTAAAACACGTGCACATCAAATAATAAAAAAACAAAACAGAGCACAATATTCTAGAAAATTCTACAGACAGTATCTATGCAAGAGATAAATCTTAAACACTGATGTATACAACCGATGAGTAAATATATGTATAATTGTATGTAAATGATGGTAACATATGAGAAAAGCATCGAAGCGATCGCCCGTAAGCTAAGCCGTTGCGATTATATAGCGGTATAGTTTATACCCTACTATGTTGTTAATTATATATTGGAATTCAATTTGACATCTCAAATTTCTTAATCTTTTAATTACCTATATTATATTTTTTTATTTCGAAATATTAACCTTTTAATTGCCATGTCATTGTAAGAAGACATGCCCTCAGCGCCAAGCTAAGAACTCATGAATAAATACCTACAATAGAGTAGTGAGTTCGGAATTATATCGATTGAAACTGACTTTAAAACATTGTCATGTAGTCGTGACAGTGGCGTGCTGGGCACTTTTTGGCTTGTCATCTATACGTGACTTTAGTCGGTCAAAAGGTTACTCTCTAACTCTAAATTAAACTATGTATTTGAACTTCTCAATGACAAAATGAATTCCAATAACTTAAATATTAAATAGAGGTCGGATATTCAGTTTCTCGTACATGGTTTTAACTGTCTTGTTCGGAACACCTAAAGCCATGCTTATATCCGTTGTTTTCAACCGTAAAGGTCGTTCAGTATGACACAGAAAGCATGTTTTTTTAATAATAACATAAGAAGTATTTTTGATGTACTCTTTGGTAGAAATACTATTGTATAGCAAGACTACATCAAAAATAATAAGAATAGGTGTACCAAAAATGCCAAAATATTTCTTTTGATATTCAAATTACAAATGTTTTGATTGTTTCTGTTTTGTTACACCTTTTAAAGAAATGAGAACAACAATTATTTATTTTATGGTATTTTTAGAACATCGATATCTTCAAATAAGGCTTTATTCAATCCGATCTTAAGCCATTAAAAGCTATTGCTTACAGTATAGTAAAGGGCCAATCTCAGTATATACTGTGCGTGGTCCCTAACTAAACATATACATTTACTTCAACATTTGCATTGTATTTTGGACTTTATTCCTACTGGGGTAAAGTTCGAAATACAACAAAAATGATAGTTGTTGTTCTCATAAACCTAGATACAGAAGGGTAATTTTATACTCATTGATGTAAACCCACCGTTATGACCGATGTATGGTCTGTAGTTTGATGTTTATATACTAAACAAGATTGGATACGAAAAATAAACTTTACTTGACCTTGTAAAATAAATATCCGCGTCATATATATTTTTTTTATTCCAGCAAGATACGATAGTGATTATGAAATTGTGATAATAGTTTTGACTGTGAAGATAATTTCTTTAACCTTGACCTTGAAAACTACAAGTCAATTGAACATGCTGATTAATTTAAAATCCGATGTACGCCTTTAATGTAATTCTAATCTATGTAATTTTGATAATGCTCGGCTATATTTTAGTGAATATTCAATTTAGTTAAACTTTTAACCTTGAATCAAAATTCTGTGTTTACCTTTTAATATACTGAGTTGATATTTATTTATTCAAAGATTGATTGGTATACATAATCTAATGAAATCAATAAAATGTAAACACTGAAATAAAATGACGTATAGACGTGACGTATTAATACGTATGACGTATGAGAGTTAAGCAAGGTGACAAAGTGGCCTCCAAAACGGCCGTGATATTGTATCGTTCGGCCGCGAAAATAATCCTCACCTTGGATCCTAACCTCGGCCATGATAGTGATAATCGCGACACTGAAATCAGCAATGACTTTGAAAATGATAACGTTTACCTTGTAGTAACCTCGGCCATCAAATAGTAATATGACCGCCAAATCGTACATTTTCATTGCCAAAAAGTGACCTTGACCTTGCACGCAAATTTGGCCTTCCTTGCGTATTTTTGTATTATTGGTTCATGAATATGCCCTCGAGTTTAGCGGCCGAGTTGTTACGATAATAATGTGTAATCTTTAAGGAAGTGTGAAGTTTTATGTGTTTATTTAATTTATGTCATTACTTGTTCAAATACAAAGATAGTAAATTATAAAGTAAATTAGTCGATACGGAAACGCATAGACACTCTAGTATATAAAAAAGGGTTTATTATGAGGGTGTCGTTACTTATTTTTTTTTCTATTTAATTCTACTATTGGATGCTAGAATTTCAAGGTCAAGTAATATCTTCGTCTTTTTACCAATGGCTATGTATATTTTTAGTAAAAGTATCTTTTATACAAAATTACACATAATTTTTTTACCAGTATCTATCAAACCACGGACCAAACACAAGCCTAACAGAAAAAATCCCCCCCAAATAAAATGTCAACTTACATTCTTAAGCTTGGCGGCCTTAACGTTTAGCTTGGGCGTGCGGCGTGCGGCGGGCGAGGCGGGCGCGGTTACCTGGACGCCGAGCTTGCTGTGCGTGTGCGGCGTGGTCTGCCGCGCCAGCACCGACGCCAGCTCGTCCTGCAGCTCCAGCACCTCCAGGCACTGCGCCAGCGCGTTCTGCGCCAGCACCACGTGGTAGTCGATGCCGGCCTGCTCTACCGCCACTGACATGAATAGTTGCACGCACTGCGCACAAAGAAAAATACATTATTATATTCGAAAGTTGCAAATAATTCACTCGGTTCTTTACTCGTATGAACGCATGATATGTGCTTAATACGTTACAATTATCGATTTAGGTGTTGCCAAGCGAAAAACACAAGTTTATTTCGACTAACGCACAATAATACTTATATTTTACGTTGAATGGATAGTGGAAGTTCTGGGCTTATCCCAAATTATATGCCGTACTGGGAAAAAATCTCGAACTTTCTCATAGTCGTCATTTAGTTTGAAATGTGCTTTGCGTAAGTTGGCACCTGATCCATAATATCGAATACCGTCGCATTACCTTAAATAACTTTAGAGCTTCGGCCTGCAATGCCTCAGAGTTGAGCGATGTGAGCGGAGACGTCAGATTCTCTTTGGAGTAGAGCAATGTTGGATGCCTCCATAGAACACAATCTGAAATTAAAAGGATAAATATTTCAGATGTTGTATCAATAATCCCCTATTTCCGCCTTAATGATTTCGTGAACTTTGTAGTACAGACATCAGTATATCAAGCTAGTATGATCTGTCAAATTTCTCTTAACAGATTTTCAACTTTATTGCTGAAGCATATGGTTCAAATTTGTTTGGAAAAAATTGTCAGATTTGTAGCTTGATGCCGTCGCGTCTGTACATTTTTTTTGTCTAAGTGTTTAAAGATTATTTGGCAAGTGGTTTAACACCGTTACCGTACCCTCACATCACACAATTTTTGTAAATTTTTTATAATTCATTTTAACTCTGAATAAATTACACCTTATCACAATTAAAGGGTTCTGTGTTTCACACACACAATCTGTGGAAAAATTACCAGAACTTTACCACGATCTTTCTTAAAAAAAAAAAACAAAAATACTTACTAGGATCCCCATCAGTCTCCATAAGCTTCTGCACGAGCTGCTCGAAGTGCGTGCCCTGGCTCAGCCCGCCGCCGCTCACCACCGTCAGGTGATACAGCCACGAGTCCTTGTCCGCTTTGCTCTCGAACAGCAGGTATGTCGGACCCTGGAAATGTGGAATATAGGCACTAGTATTTAAGTCTACAGAGCGTATTTTATCTGGAGGGGACTACATATTTCAGGAGGGGTTTTATGTTTTTTAAGCTGTGACGTTAAATAAAATGGAGAGATTAATTTCTCAAACTAGAGTATGATTTAATTTATCATCTACCTAAAATTTTCCTTAGCTATCCAGTTTAACCGAATGTAATTGATTAACAGTTTTATCATGGGGGGAGTGTCTATCTAATCTCCTCAACCTAGTTGCCTAGGCAACCCAATAATCCTTGGTAAGAATGGCTTCTGACTACCCGTAACGACTACCAAGGATGTTCAAATGGCAGCCGGGACCTTCCAAATTAACGTGCCTTCTAAAATACGGATTTACTCGTCACAAGATGGGACGTTGGGTGCGATGCTTCACTTTATGATCAATCTACCAGTGCAGCTGTTACTTAAACAGGAGATTCTATATTGTTATATGAAATGCGACAAGCCTACATTAGTCAGAGTATAGATATATTGCAGCGTTGTGAGGTACGCCACAACGGCGAATGACCAAGTCAATTATATTCGGGTGATCTCAGCCCACAAGCTCCTCAAAGGAGCCCCTTGGGGTCAGGGTCTGCCTGTAATGCGGGTTGTTCGTAAGAGTTATCGTGGCCCTGGCACATAGCGACCTCCAGAAGGCACATAGTGGGTTTTAGTCAGTAAAAGTCTGACACTCCCTCCAGCTGCAACCTCAGCGGGAATCATTTGACGAATTCCCACAAAAAAAGAAGCTTCTATCTCTTATCTCGATTTTTTTCATCCTCAAAAAATTCAAATCAACTTCACATTTTCTAACATGCATAAATCATATTTCAATTTATATAAAAGTCATATCTACTGATATTTAAATGGATCATGTTGTGAGGAAGTTCAAGACCATGAATGTGGATGGATATAGAGGAAGGGGACGACCAAAGAAACGATGGATGGATTGTGTGAAGGTTGATATGGCTAGAAAGAATGTAACTTGTGAGATGACGGCAGATAGAAGAGCGTGGAAGACAAAAACATGCTGCGCCGACCCCAAATAAAACTTGGGATAAGGGCAGGAGGATGATGATGATCTACTGATATTTAAAATCTATAATTATTTGAATGTGTCACTGACCCCAGTTACCTGGTGTTGCGGGTATATGGCCACGGTAAGGTGGTTGCGGGTGTCATCGTTCTTTTCTTCAGAGTCGGAATCGGAAACGTGTTCCACGTCTTCTACCCGAGCGTCACGCATGTTGATCTGGCCGGTAGGGTTCTGTGGACAAACATATTAATTAAAGTACCTAATTGACGAACCTCGATGGTTGACTATGAAGGGACAATTTAATCAGTCTAATTATGTTAACGTTTGATCGAAAAATCCTTCTTATATTATAAACGTGAAACGAGTTTGTAATCGGATAAGATAAAAAAAACTAAACTAAAAATTTGGATTAAAAAAAAAGAAAACTTATGGATTTTGAAGAAACTTGACATCGTGAATCGAATCCGAGACCCCGTGCTCAGCAGTTGCCCCATGCTAGTACTAGACCAACGAGTTGACAACTAGTCAAGGAAAACGCAACCTATGACATGACAGATTTTCCACATTAATCCTAATTTCGATTATATTATCTATCGATAAAACAAATGAAATCAATTTTCGGTTCAAAAAAATTAAACTGGCATTATTTTAGGATGCTTTATAAAATGAAAATGAAATATTTTATTTTTGACCTAAGTCATCTACGCAATAAAGTTAGGAATATTTCATATCTTACCTGATCTCCTGGCGATTTGAAGTACAAGAACATTTTCCCAATGAGAACACACCAGCTCTTCTTGGCGTGACCGTTCTTAACCTTAGTAAGCCAACCCTGGATCGTAGGCTTGTTATCTTCTTTGCTTAAAAGAAGTTTCGTTGCATTCCGCCTTTGGACGTTCTGGAAATAAGTATTGGATGAATTTAAATAATTTTAAGTAAAACCACTGTTTTTGTTGAAGCTTTTTAGCGCCTTCTAGGGCTACGGGTTGGTCACACAAAGACCTCCAGAAGGAACATAGTCGGTTTTAGTCAGTAAGTCAGATACTCCCTTTAGCTGTAGGTACACATATTGGAAGGGCCATTTGATAATAAATCACATTCAAAAAAAGCATAACAATAACTGGCGGATATATACATTAAAAAGAGTTGCCCCATATGGTAGATATAACTTATTTAAAGGTATTTAATTTATATTTAGGTCTTCTTCTTATCGAAAGAGCTGCAGGTTTAATTACCTAACAAGCCCTAGTAAGGTTTACGTGCCCTCCGAGGCACAGGGATCGCACCGCCCACAAACAGACTCCGGGCTGCTTTATCAAAGTTTCTACAACCGCAAGTCGATTTCGGACTGACATAGGAATCGAACATGGGACCCACGTGCACGGCAGTCGCGCTTGCGAACACTGCGACAGATTAGGAAGTGTCCTTTCCTTTCTTTCTTATTGTGAAGCGGTTATTTCTTCGCGCTGATGTAGCGCGGAAAAAACAAAACACACAAGGAAAAAACAAATACAAGATTTTATGGAAGATTTACAAACCTGTAAAACTCTTATCCAGTCTTCCATAGTGGCAATACTATCAGCAGTAAGATAATAAGTCCTACTGCCAGTGAAGATCTCGAACGTAGCCGCTCCTTCATTCCTCGATATCTTGCAAGCTTCACCGAGGCCTATTTGACCTTGAGGCTTCCGGTTCACCTCGGATTGTGACTTCCAATAGGATAGTGTGCCGTTTTTGAGGACAAACCTAAGAAAATTATGAGAATTGTGTAGGTTAACGATTGTAGTAGTGTTTAAGGCAGTTTAATACTATAAGAAAGTATTATGCTGCGTCTATCTATCTGTTCATATTTTCATACGTTTTAAGCTGCAATAGACATAAGTACACAACATAAGTTTTGGTATGTCATTTAAACACGTGCGAAGCCGGGGCGAGTCGCTAGTAATAAACAATTTTGGATAGAAAATTAGTACCTATAGCTACAGATTTTTTTCAAGTTTCTATAAGTATACGTACCATTCTGTGTAATGTAATTAAAATTTAACAAAAAGTAAAATCTTTCGCCTGAGAATTGGAATCGTTCACACATTGTGTGTCTTTCAATAACTACTTACTCATGTATCATCATTGTATCATTACCAAAATCAAAACATTCAGAAGTGGTTACAAAACACCAAGTTCCGGAGTTGCGGGTTGTTCGCAAGAGTTACCGCGGCCCTGGCACACAAAGACCTTTAAAAGGAACAAAAATAGGTCTCTCTAGCTGCGACCACAGCGGAAGGGGGTCATTTGATGATTTCCCGCTCAAAATAAAACACAAACTAGTTAGCACTTTAAAGACGGCGAAATTTAAGACACAACTATTATACAAAGACCAAGAAAAACATATTGACTTACCATCTTTTCCTCCAAGTTTTCAACTTCCCTCCAAGCTTAGCCAAGTGCCCACTCTTTTCCAACGCGTCATGTCTTCTTGGCGAGTCAGTTGTCGGCGGCGCTCGACACAACGACGCAAGCGACGGCGACGCCGTACTATCGCACGACACCGCGTCAGGCGGGATCGCATAGTCATCCGACATACCCGATTCGAACGAGGTGTCTGAAGTCAATAATCGATTATTATTAAATCGATTGTTTACATCTGTCACAATGGGTTGCGTTCGTGTGAAAACGAATCGTATTGTGAGTGTGTGAATAAGTTTGAGTTAAAGGTGTTTGTACTGGAGATTTTTTATTGTTCTGTTTTTATGACGTATACCTAACTTCCGCTAGGAGTTTTACCTACGTCCGTGGGAACTAAATCATGTACCCAAACCCGTGCAATTAAAAGTAGCCATTATCGACGTGTCGACCTCGATGGCGCAATGGGTACCACGCCGGACTGCCGAGCTAAGGAGTTCGATTCCCGGCATGGTCGACATTTGTGTGATGAGCATGATTGTTAGCTGTGGTCTGTATTCTACCCATAACACAAGCTAATCAATAGCTTATCATGGGACTAACCGACCGTGTGTGAAAAAGGTGTCCCGATACCTATTATGGATAAATGAGGTATCGGACACAAAATTTTTTTTTTAACACGGACCAGTAGTTCCTGAGATTAGCACGTTCTATAATATCTGTCATTATACTAGTAAAGATATGATGGAAGGGTGTCGTGAATGAATGTAGAGTCGGATCTAGCATATTTTTGATGTGACTTGACTTTAGTTTTAGACTGTCTCTGAAATTGTTTATTTTCTCATACAATTAGATTGGGTTGCATCATTTTGTATTATAAAATACTAACTTATTTATGATAAACTAATGATTCACCAATATTAATAACCGTGGGACCACCCACCATTGCTAATTTCAATATAACAAAAGTGGTTCTGAATATTCAGATGCCGTATTCCATTAAACTTTCACCTTCAATTGTTATTCAAAATGAAATATAAAATTATCATTAATCACGTATTAATTGCCCCCACGCCCATAGTTGTTCAAGGTGCTAAAAGTTTGGTAAAGTCACTTTGTGAAATACGCTCTAATGATACACTTACAACTAGTTCAATAAAGGACAGTTATGGAAAGTTTTAAGGTCACATTTAACACGTGTATAAGTTAAAAGGGCAAATGACGGCAATATAAACCGATTGATTTGCAACCCTCAGTGCGGCTGAAAATTTCAATCAGAAAATACAAGAACATCTTACTTAAATCATCAAACCTCCAGGAATCTTCAGCCATGAGTTTCGCCAACAAAGTCGTGGTTATAACGGGAGCCAGCTCAGGAATTGGCGCGGCTACTGCCATCCTTTTCTCTCAAGAAGGCGCAAATGTAGTCCTCGTTGGAAGGAACGAGATAAAGCTGGCTAGCGTAGCAAGGCAATGCGAAAACCCACTTGTTATCAAAGCAGATATAACTGACATGGAGGACGCGAAGAGAATGATCGCAGAAACAATTGAAACTCACGGGAAAATAGACGTTCTTGTAAACAATGCGGGCATTGTGAGATACGAAAGCATATTAGACGAGAATGTTCTAGAAACGTTCGATGCGTTAATCGATACTAATTTGCGTGCTCTGTTCAATATCACGCGTTTGGCTGTGCCATATATTATTGAAACCAAAGGGAATATTATCAACATATCAAGTATTGCCGGAAAGATTGTTCCTGATTCGAGACTAGTGGCTTATGGTATATCGAAAGCTGGTGTAGATAATTTTACTAAGGGACTTGCTTTAGAGCTGTCGAAATATGGCGTGAGAGTCAATGCTGTAAGTCCTGGGCCAGTGAAAACTGATATCCTGGAGAATGCTGGTGATGAAACTCCTTGGGAATGTTTCACTTCTGCTATGCCTTTGGGTAAGGTTGGCGAACCTGATGATATAGGGAATTTGGTGCTGTTCTTGGCGGGTGATAAGGCTAGCAGTATTACTGGGGTCGATTATGTTTGCGATAACGGGGTTATGTTGAAGTAGTCATTGTATCTTTTTGGAAATTTCTTCGTGTTAAAGCTTATTAAAGTACATGTATTTGTTGATGTTATTAGTGTGTGTAGTATCTAAGTGTTGTTTTAATTAGTGTTTTAGATTAAATTAATGTTTCTTGAACACAATAAATTATTCATGTGATAAATTAATTTTTTTGTTTTATTACTTTCTATGACATCAATATTTTGTTTGATTGGATATGAGTTAAATTTTAGAACAGCATATTACCGAAAAGATTCGCTAACTAGAATTTCTTCATCATCAATCTTTTTATAATCCCACCACTGCTAGGCACAGGCCTCCTCTCACACACAGAAGTACAAAAGATCACCACGCTTGCTCAATGCGGGTTGGTGATTTCAGACTTTATAGTCCAAGTTTCCTCAAGATGTTTTCCTCCACCATTGGTTTTCAAAATATAATTAGAAAGCACTGACGCCAGATTGTAGTAGAGAGGACTAGATGTGCTCGGGTCTATACAATAACTTCGAATTTCATCATCATCTCCCGACCCTTTTCCCAAGTATGTTGGGGTCGGCTTCCAGTCTAACCGGATTTAGATGAGTACCAGTGTTTTACAAGGAGCGACTGCCTATCTGACCTCCTCAACCCAGTTACCCGGGCAGTATTAAAAATCATAAATTCATAAAAATAACACACATACCTCTAGTCTTACTCTGCTTGCTAGGCGACCCACTGCTAGACCTCTTAGCGGGAGATAGACTGGAGCTGGTCTTCACACTCTTGGATGGGCTACTGGCACTAAGGCTGGTGTCAGACGAACTGCACTGGCCGTTAGCACTGTTCGTGAGCACTAGGCCGTTTGTAGTCTGTTGTATTGAGGCTGGAAGGACGTTTGTTAGGTTCACGTTGTTTATTTGTTGATGTGTTGATGTTTGCCCACCTGGGAAGATAAATATAGTTAGAATATCTGACCACAGTTAAGTACCTAAGTAGTCGAAACCATATTGACGTCTAATTATACGTATTACAACCGTTAAGTGGATCGAGCCTCACTAAGAAGTCTTTGCGAGTCCTGGCTATATTAATAAGCTTTTTTTGTATAACTAGCTTCAGTCAGCGGTTTTGCCCGCGTCCCGTGAGAAATATTCTAGGCGCTTGGATAAAAAGTGGCCTTTAGCATTCATCGATAAATGGATTATCTAAAACTGAGATGTTCGTTTCAATTCGGGCTTGTAGTTTCTAAGATAAGCGCTATCAAGACAGAAAAACAAACTCTTCAGTTTTATAATATTCACACAGGTGACAAAGAATAAATTATTATACAATTTTGTCTTTAAGACATGACAAATTTTCTTCCTTGCTTCTGCCGGCTCCAAAAACAAAATATATATTATTTTTAGACAATAAACTTACTGAACATAGGATTAACATTGACGAGCTGGTGATGTGGCGTGTTGTGCACGGTGACTCCCATCGACTCCTCGCCTTCCGACGAATCGTCCGACGAGTCGCCCGTGAACGGCATCGATCTTATTTGACTAGCACGCTGGTAAATTATGAATATTTGTTAATAACAGTACAAAAAAACAATTAAAAGAGTTTGGGTATAATGAGGTATAATATAACACAAATATGGTTGCATATCAGATTATATCGTATTTGAAAACTGAGAATTGTCAAAGAATCTTGACGTAACTATTCTAGATTCATTAACTGCGGATTTCAATAATCTTTCTAACATATCTGTCGATTTGCTTACTAGCGATAGAATTTTGAAAGTAGCCCTATACAAGGTATGTGCATAGCCCTATACATGGTAAGCTATATCTTTAGTATCTATCTGTAATATCTATATCTTTAGTAAATAAATCAACAGACAAACAGGTCATTGAAATCCACCGTAAAAACATTCTTTAAACAAATTATTACATTGGTACAGGTGAGGAATGTGTGTAATTTTGACATCAAGTTAATGAAATTCATATTTATCACCCTGTATATATATATATATATATATTTAATTAAAACTATCGAAACGTGATGTCTAAACCCCCTTATCTAAACCCCTTAAAAATGAGTGACGCTTGACAATTTTGTTGTTGTTTTTAATCTAAAATTATACATGACCCATACCCCTTTAACAGTGGCGTAGACGGGGACGGATATATCCTGGTAGCTGGTGGACTCGGGCAGCGGCCGAGGACACGGCGGCGGACTTAGTTCCTCTTCGACTGACTGCTGGAGACCGTCGTCTGCCACCTAGAGGAACAATAAATATGACTTTCTTGTTATTTGAAACTTAAAAAACTATGGCTGGAAATAATGTTACTTGTGAGATGATATCAGACAGAATAGCATGGATAAAGACATAATATGCTTCGAAGTAAAATTGTAATAAGGGCAGTATGATGATGCCCCTTAGGGTTAAGGTCTGCGAGGGCTGCGGATTGTTCGCAAGAGTTATCGTGGCCCTGGCACACAGGGACCTCCAGAAGGAACATAGTGGGTTTTTAATGTTGTAGCTTATTCTATTGGCAAGGAAAGTTTTTTGGGAAATGGGGATTCTACCCTTACTCAATGAAATACTATTTGGTCAATTTCTTATGGTCGATATTTGGGAAATTCTACAAACTCTTGCTACAACTTTTGGCTGCCGCAGTTGCGTCTAAATAACTTAAAAATACCTCCTAGTACCTAGGACTTTTCCATGTAATATAGCACACATACCTGGTAGATTTTGGCTTCCCAGCTGGGGAAGCGGTGGAGGGGAGGCGTGGGGGGACGCGGCTGGTCGGACGTGGACGAGTCGCCGGTGGAAGAGCCTCCGCGACTGTTGCCCTGGACGATCACATTCACTGTGCCTTGCCACGCTGGTGTGCGTTCTAGAACATGAGAAACGGTAATGTGTGATATGTGAAGTTTTGAAATCGAATTCTAAGGGATGTTGAGAACTGAAATTTTAATTAGTTGACGAAATCATTTTAGTACGGTTTACTTGCAGCAATATGGCCGAATACTGAAATATAGAAAAAATAATGTTTTACATTCTATCTCTGTCACACTTACGAGAACTCCTGCGACAGAAATACTTTTAAGCAAACCTAAAGTTAAGTACCAGTTGAGTATTCTAAGGATATTCCCATAGAGACACAGTCAATTTGTTAATGTTTTCAACTAAAGTATGTGATAATTCAATCTCAGTTATTTTTTACAACCTTCAATATAAAATTCTTTACAGATTCTTAAATATTGCTAAAATATGTAAAGAAATCTAATTTTCTTATTAAGTGAGTACAAAAAAGGCATGTACAACATCACAGAGGTATTTAGGTGAAAATACTGGAACTGACCTCTGCTAGGTGTATAGATTTCAGCGTAGTCGTGCGTGGTGTCACCATCGGTAGAAGTATTAGGCGTTGTTGGCAACACCACTAAATTTTCTACTGCAGTCTGTAACAGTGGACATTTTATAGTTAATATAGTGTTTATTTTTGAGGGTAAATTTGTGAGGTCTGTCTGCCTTCGATCACTTGTTCAGACGCCAGCACATCATGTTATTCATAGCACTATACACAAAAGATAAAGTTGAATAGAATTGCTCTTTTGATTTTGATTGAAATCAATTAAAACAAATTTCGTAGATTATGGGTAGCTTGATGTGTTGGCGTATATTTCCTGGCTGGTGTTACAGCGCTATGCAGATACATTGCAAAAAGTATTTGGAGTTGGGACTGTCTGAAACAAGGGTTACTAGAAGCTTAAAAGATTTTGTAACTAAGAAATTTAAATTGAGAAAAATTGTGTAATATCAGGTCAGAGAATGTTTTCATTTTCATATATAAATAAAAACCCACAGCTAAATCATCAGCCAATAAGCTGGCGGTGGTCCTCTCGTCCATAGTCCGGTTCATGGTGTTAAGCCCTGGAGGGTTGGCAGCATTGACGTTATTCGCTATGTTGGTAGTACCGATCGACAAGTTCCGCCGATGCCGCACTGGAGTACTGTAGTGGGGCTCCGATGAGTTTATTGGTAACTGTTGAATTTGAAAATGGAATTTTAGAACATTATTAAAATTATTTTCCTAAGGGCCAGTTTCACCGGTTGCTGATAAATTCCACATAGTTTATCTGGCAGATAATTTCATACAAATTCTGTTCCATTTATCTGGTAGATGGTGGCTATCCTTAACCTGTGAAACTGGCCCTAAAAGCTGTTAACACATCAGTTACAACATCGATTATAATGTGAAGTACAAAAATGTTTCTAAAGAGAATTTAATGAAGGAACAGTGAGCACATGTAAGGCTGATGAGATTTTTCAAATAGCGAGCAGCAATGTTTTAAATACAAAGTAAAATGAAGAGAAAGCTTAATAATAATAATTAAAAATAATTGGTGCCCGCTTGCTAACTTGACTTAAGTGTGAGAAAGCTATTTAAAATACCACTTATATGAGCAAACAGCTGTGAAATGGAAACAGATAAGACTTTCACCATACTCTGAAAGATAATCCTAACACTATTTTATATGAAAAATAATTTAGTTAGGGCCCAAGGCAAGCTAATGGGAGTGCATGATACTCAGAAGAATAAAAATGGATAAGGATAATAAATCCATTTAATGACAGAGACCCAGTTAAGTCAAAGGAATATAAATACCTACGGAAAAGATGACAATTTCAACACAATACTTAAAGGTATGCCTTGAGCCTATAAAAATGTTGCACAGTGAAATATTAAACCTACCACCAAACAAGTTAATAAGAACATAACATATAGCTAATATTGAAAATTAACAGTGTGTTATTGTGCTTTAAGAAATTAGGAAGTAATCATATAATTCTATAGATTAAAGTGTGTAACGTCAGCCTAACACACATGAAAAAGTGCAATAAAATAAAAATTACATTTAACGATCAGCATAGCGAGTGCTGCAAATTAATAAGACTATTAGCAAGTGCCCTATCGGCTACATCAAACTACCTGAGGCCCTTCTAGGCTTTCTGAACGACGTCGGTTTGAGGCCAAAAGACTGGAAGTGGCTCGAGGGGAGCCGTCATCTGTCCTCACTTCTAGGGATAGACTCGCTCGAGTTGGTAAAAACTGGGGGAGTGGGAAGAAAGTTGTAGGAGGGGTCAAAGTAGTTCCAATACATAGATATAGAAGTATCATTGCTTCTTTTATTTCGGTCAGTAAACTAATAAACTTATGGGTGCCAAATATATTGGTTCAAAAAAGTTTGAATGAGAGATATAGGCACTTTTTTATTAGGACCCATGTATGTATATTTAAACCCAGCAATCAAACCTGATTGAAATAATTCACTTAAAATGTGACATCTCAAAAAAGCCATTAAGTTTTAGTACATCATGAATCAATTTGAGTATGCCTATCATTAATTTAAGAGAGTTTTAAATAAGTAATTTATCCCCATCAATTGCCAATGAATTTATTTTATTGATCATTAAATTCATTATTTTTTATATGGCAATGATTGCAAGCTTGTTAATAAAGCATCACAATTAGATACATGTTTGTAAGCTTGAATGAGCCTTCTATTTTTGAAATTTACAAAAAAAAGTAAGCTCTTATTAATGAACAAATGAGTCAATATATTTCATTGATTTCTTTTTTTGAATTAATGTTAGAATGTTAATGAATTTGTTTTTTATAGTTATGTATGAGTATTGTAAACAGATAATCAGAGTAAAATAAATGTAATATTAATTAAATAAATACAGAAGCATGGCAGTAAATACTTACAGTGCAATTCCTGCTCCCTGAAGCTGCAATATGGTTCCTAAGTAGTTCAAGTTGCTGGTTGCAGCGGTCGTTCTGTTCTCTCAGCAGCTGGTTCTGTTGTTCTAACTCCCGGAGCTTGTTTGTCACCCACTCCTTGATCCGGGCTGCCTTCGCTTCCACCTGTTTCGCGTCCTGGAGTCTTAGCTGCTTCTGTCGACAGGATGCGTAAGTTGTAGCAATTTGTTTTGATACTTTTAAAATTTTATAAAAGTTAGGATTAGATTTCAATTATAAAATATTGTAGATCACATAATATAGAGATTTGGATTTAAGTTTAAGGTACTCAAAATTAGGTATTATTTGAGAACCACTAATTAGATAGTCATTTCGTTTCTCACAAGCATAAGTACCTTCTTCTTATCAAAAAAATAGTAGAAGTAGACATTGGTAATTCTCTTGAAACCACAAAGCTTAGTTAAATCGGAAACATACTATCGAATCATGTAAAGATTCACTACCTATTGACTGCAACTAATTATATTCAACTATAAGAAGTTCCAATAACTTTTATTTTTACAATATTCAAAAATTTCTTATAAATACATCATCAAAGATTTATATTGAATTTATAACTGAATACTTTCTGGTTTAGTAGGTAGTTTACTTCAAAATTATTCGTGAAATAGTAAGCTTTTTTCTTGTTTACCTGCATTCTTTCAATGTTAGCACTTTCCAATTTCAAATCATCTAGCAGACCGATTACGAACTTGTAAAGCGGATAGGCAAATTCTATGAGGCATTCCAAAACTGTTTAAATTAGTTAACGTCATTTGTAATTAACTTTTCATTCATTAAACTTTTATACAATTTCGGAAAATAACTTGTTTACAATCACTCATTCGATCGTCACGAATTTTACGTCACTAATATGACGTTTCTTCTACTAAGCTCAAGTCACGTCCGATGTCTATGGTTTGGTCTATGTTCAGAAACCGGTTATGACGACAAAATTTCTTGTGAAACACAAAATTAGGCCGCGTTCACAACAAAGTGATTTTCTATCTTTGAAGCAAAAACGTGTATGCTTTTACGTATAAAATCATAACAATATTATTTCCCCTATATAAAACTCCTTTTTTATTTCAATTTGTACCTATGTGAATACATATTTGTGTCGTTGTAATTTTGTAGTCGTACCTGTTCCTCTATTTGGCCCTCTAGTCGCGTAATGGCCCGAGGTGCACCATCAGTGCCCGCCGGCCACTCGCACAGCCGCTGCTCCATGGCGCGGACCTGTAACATAAATAAACACCTTATAACTCTCCATCACCAAAACAAAACAAATACCAGCTTTGAAAAGATTAACTCTCTGCGGCTTGACAGACTTATAAAACGTGAACAGTGAAATATACACGCTCTACAAAGTTTAAAACAGCATTCTGACTCTGCAATAATCAGCTTATATTTAAGCTGTCGCAATAAAACCAACCACAAAGACATGCCAGAACAAAACCAGGAGATTTAAAACCAAGCCACGATGTTGCAACTGTTGTGTTGTGATAGCTAAGTATCAAGGTATTGTGGTGGCTAGTTTCAAACGTGGCTAACCACATTATGCTTGATATGTGTTGCATATTATTTGTTGTGGTTGCATATAGCACCGATACATGAAACTTGGTATTTTTTAAATGCAGGCCGGCTTATTCATCTTTAGTTATGGGAATCAGTTATCAATAATGGCAAAGACACATTAAAAGAAGAAACGCAAATAAAACCGATGTTACCTACGCTCAAAATTAATCAAATCTTTGAATCAATAGAGACGCTGTTATTTTTTGAGTACAGCATAAATGTTATTGCTTGTTTTAATTAAATCCGTAGAAGCATGCGCATTCAAACATGTTGGTTAAATAAATTAATCCAATCACGAAGTAGGGATTAACTAGTATTACTCTGAATTGGAGCAACGGTTATCCGATACGGGAAGGATTATCGTCACCTCACCCTCGTTTAAGTTGCTACCGATATTGATAATGCTTCAGTTTCAGAATTAATCAAGCCCAATGTTACTGACAGAACTTAAAAATAAAGATAAACGATATCAGAACATTGTAATTCGTATTATAATATGTATGTTTAATCAATAGATTAGACTGAATGGTTAATCACTTCAAGAGTTCAAGGCTTTTCATTTCATACTCTTATGATAAAAGTAAAAATTGTCTACAAGAAAAAAAGAATAATACGCCGATTTTGGTTTCCTGCCGGCTGCGGATATTGCTTCGTAACAGTTGCCGCGGCACTGGCTCCAGGAACAAAAGCGGGCCTGTTTTTTTGGAAATCAGGCAGGCCTATGTTTAGCAAGTGTCCGTCCATGGCTGAGGCGGTGATCACAATAATGGTGAAAGTATTTGTACAAAACGGAACCATAGTATATTCGCAAGACCAGATACATACATTTGTATCTTAATAACCTATTAGTATAAGAAGGTACGTAGATCACAAGGTAATTATCCTCCAATAATAATGTCCAAGATACTAGAAAGTATAGCTATCATATGTAATGAACACAGCGCAGCTAATACTCAAAATCGATGAAGCATATTAGTAAACAGCATTCCGATGGCTTCACGTCTCAGTATTTCGTCGCTGAATCATTCGAGTAACTACTGTCTACATGTCCATAATCTTTATAGCATAGCATGCGCCGCCGTTTTACCATTTCCGCTGGTATAAAACACGACGTGAGATGTTTTTTACAACCTAATAATTCTTGTACTATAAAATGACGCTGTCCGTAACTATTTCCCATTCATAAAAGTAACCAGGCAGTACGACTTTGGATAGATATAGGTCCTATCATTTCTAAAAGTATGAGTGTGTGTGCGTTGATGACCCTTATGGCGCGTTTAACTAGATTCAGCAGCTTCATCGCTCAAGGGAGTTTATTGTTTATTATGTGAAAGTTAAAGCGTGGCCATGCCTAGTTTTACAATAGGCATATGAAGAACAAAGAAAGGTGAATCGTTGGGTGAAGGATACGCCCAGGAATAGCTGGCATTAATCACGAACGCTATAATTTGCCTGACTCACGACAAGAGGGGACGCTACGAATATCGGGAACTTTCTAAATCGGGCAACACTCAGACAGGGGTCCGATGAAAATAAGCAATAGTTTGCACTTACTCATAACACGAAATCTCGGTGATGACTGAACGATTATTTATACTCCTAATAACGGATATAACATGAAAATTATTCCTGTATAAAAATAATGGTGAAATAAAAATAAAATGGAAATGTAACCACACCCCACAAATTGAATTCGCGGTCAACAATTAACAAGTGGATGTTAACATAGTTCATGACTACACGCTGTCTAATTAAACTTGCAGCGATTAATTGTACTGTAACCAACTTCCTTGTTTATTCAGCTTCAACTGGTAGTTAATTTTGTAATGACTTTGTTAGGAAACGAGTAATAAAGCTAGGTGTTAAATTTATGTTAATTGGTGTGCATTCTATTCTTGTCATTCAAAAACTATCATTATACAGAGAACTATTCAGTTATAAATCTATAAATCTACAGTAGAATTTAAATTAAATAGTAACATGAATTTTCGGATTAAAATTAGTCAACTGTCGCCGCTCTGTGATTTATGGTTTATAAATAAATCGCTACTGAACGCATCGGTAAGTCCCACCGGATGGGACGAAACCAATTAGATACTTTTTGTTTGTTTATTAAATTAAGAATATAATGTTTTATTTTTAATTCAGTAAGGTAGTGAGGTAAATAACTTCCGATATTAATTTTATGTTTTCCGAAACGTTCAGTAGTGTATGAGCTATGACATATGTATAGATGCTTAATCAAAGATGTATAGTCGAAACCTAGGCACATAATCAATATCCGAAAGGACGTGACCATAGGTAACTAGCAAGTCGCGCAAATTATATGGATGACTAAATCAATTCAGGAGACGGGATATGCCAATCTCGCATGAGTAATTAATTCCAACTAGGTAACTCGTCCTGGTGCCTCTAACTACCATAGGGGTAACATTATAACCAGGTATATTATTATGTAGATTGGTATGGTATTACGTATTGATTGATGCCTACGATTTCAGGAGATTCGATTGCCCTTATATTTCCCGTCAGCCTTCCTCTTCCATACTTCTGTCTGTCATGTGACGTCATGTCCTTCTTGTCATCGCTTCTTCTTCTCAGCAATAACACATGGAAAGTGGTGAATGACAGACGTGTTCTCGGGACCGCATTTTTGGAAAATTGACCTTCAAAAAGTGTTGATATTCACCCGAAATAGAATAAATGACTTTTATCTCTATCTTATCCTCACAACATGATCCACATTCCTCTGTATATCCACGATAGGAACTTGGAATGCGTTATTATTCTAAGGACTAGTAGTAATATTCAGTAGGTATTCATAGAAATGGCCTCATTATATAACTATGAACATTTATCAATAAATTAAATAACGTTATAACAATTGATCATGACTGTGTCTATGCTTAATGATAAATTACTTATTTTTAAACTTACAAACTCACTTGTTACACCTGTACGCTTCTTGATGGTTGAAAAGGTAGGGGTTTTTAAAAATACTTAGGTGTCTAGTTTATTTAATCTGAGCTTTAAAAGGTGTAGTTTTAGCTCGGCAAAGGGAACTAACTTTATGCTTTTTGCTTATCTTCTCTAGATAATCAGTAAAACAAATAATAAAAAAAACCTTAAATAAGTACCAACACTTTTATAAGTGGGTATATAACACACATAATTGACGATAGTAACGAAGTGCAATCAATCTGTACTCCAGCCTGACGCATTCCATTTGGCGCCAAAAATAGATCAAACGGCGTTTCGAATCTTAGAGAATTTAACCAACTGGAAACGCCTTGCTGTGACTTCGCCTCTGCCGAATATACGACAGCGCCAGTTATACCTACACGTACGAACATGGGTCATGTATCAATAATCAATGCAGCTTGTGTTTGACAATTTTATCATCTGCGTGCATAAAGATGTGATCGAAAATGCATAACTGAGCTATAACTATTGTTGTGTTGCACTGCCCGATGCACCCCACGCGCATAACCTGGTAGACATTTTACTTGCTCATGTCGAATCCGGTTGTTTAGATGCTCTAAGTTTTGAATACGTATCGTAATCGGTTGCTAGGATGCGAGACATCCGTACTTCTTGGTACTTATTCGATTTCGGGAACTAAGTGGGAGGTTAGATTTGTCTAGTGTGAAGTGTTTTTTTAAAGGAAAGATAGCCAACTGTTTGGTAATAAACATTGTTCCGAAGTACTTTTTTTAAGAGTTTTCCTTGGAATAGACGAATGTTTGTAGATTTGTGTGTCTGAAAGGCTATCTCGATTTCAACCATATTGGTCGTTATCAAGTTGTTACGTGCCCACAAAGCTGACCTATGAAATCAAGAAAAAGCTTTATCTGACTTTATACTCAGATATCTAGTTCACAGAACGCATTGGTTCGAAATACACTCAACGATTGTTTTTTTTATTTAAAAAGCAGCTTGTAGGTACTGGAAAAAAGAGGAGGTTCTCAATTCGAATTTATGTTCTATTTTTAAAAACCAATCCCGCTCAAAATGCAAATCTCTTCACCACTATCTAATGGGACTAGGTAAATAGAATCTAGATAGTTCGACAACTTTATTCCGTAGCCTCTCTGGAACCGGATCTAATCTAACTTTGTTTGTGTACAGTTTGTTTCTTTGCTTGTATTTCCTTAATAAGTTTATTGGGGACACTTGGCTAAGTACTTATTTAGTTAGCAGATAGGATAGGACATGAGGTTTTATCTTTGCAGTATAAGGGAGCTTTATCAAAGTTTCAATCGAAATAATACCTACTAAAACAGTAATGTTTTGTTTCATAAAATAATAACACTTGTAATCTAACTAACAGATGTGTTGCTGGGAAGTTTGTTCATCACTTCTTCTTTAAAGACATAACACTAGCAAGTGGTTGAGTGGTTTTATCGGGTGTTGTAATTATCGATGAATAGCGAGATTTATTGAGTTTATGGTTCATTGTCGCTTAGGCAACTCTCTTTGCTCAAAATCAAAACACATTAAAAGTTCATTTATTAAAATTAGGCTGATAAATCAGCACTTTTCGAACGTCAAAAAAACAAAAGACAGCCCCCAAAACGCCCACCCTACACCACTTCCTATGTGTTTTCACTAGGAAGAAGTGGCGCAACAAACTCCCTAGCAACACACGTCTGTTTGTTAGGTTTGAAGAACCAGCTAATCCTGAGATCCGCCTATCAAAGTCCTAATTTATATTTAACTAATTTCCAAAGTGATGCCGTCCGTCTGTTACATTTTCTTCCAAGTCCTGCCAACCGTGAAAGTGGGTTTGCCCCTCTTCAATCACTGAGTTCGGCCAATTCGTCTCCAATCGGTGTGTAGAACGAATAAATTAAATTCTGCCTTGACGTGGTCGCTATCACGGTTTTGGTAATGGTTTTACATGTAACGCTTTGAAATACAACTTGTTTAAAAGATGGCGAATATATTTGCTATCATTTCTTCTTACCCTACTACTAAAAAGGGTTATGCATGTGTGTTTTTGTTTGTTGCGTCATATGTTCGAAACGGTCGACAATAAGCATATAGTCGTAATTATTCAAAGTGTTCTTATCAGAATAACATATGTAGGTAGATGAAGATACTATACCACGTTTAAAAAAACAACATGGCGACTGTCAAAAGCCATTGCATGAAGAAAAATAACAATATTTTTTTGCAATATGGGTATCAAATGAAAGGGCATTTGTTATTTAGTGCTATTAGGGGGACCTTCTAGCTAGATAAGCAGGTGCACCATAGAATTGTCCCCCAAATGCGATTGTTCAACTTATTTCCGTCTTTACAGTTCGTTAATTGAGATTTTTCTGTTTTATAAACTGTCATCATCATCAGACGAAATAATACTTTTTTTATTTCAACCTTTTTTTTATTTTCTTGGTGCAGTAATTAATGATAAATAATTTTTAGAAACAGGTAGACTAGTTTTGTGAAACTTCTACTATATCGTGACAGAGAAGAAATTAATTATGCAGCAGCAGAATTAATCCAATTAGACACGTGCTTGCACTACTATCTTGAATACAACTTATTAATAGTTTATACATCTATGCATTTTTAATTACTAGTCTTAAATTACACTGAGTCTAAAAACCGCCACCGATTCTATCGGATGATGCTTTTAGTCAAAAGTATAGAAGAGATTTTTGGGTATACGAAATAGCCTCAAGACGTGGGTGCAGACGGGAAGTAACAAGCTCATATGTACATATATAGTTATAATACGTACGTGGGTTTTGCAAGACCGCAGTGCAGTGTAATAATTAGCAATACTGGGCAACATAAATCTCTTGGCATGACAACGTTCCTGCATTAGGAACACTTGAAATTAGCTAAGTCTGACAATTTGGCGTGCGGCATATAAATACTTAGACGGAGGGCTAAATTATGATGTATTTTATTGAAAATATGTTTGAGTATAGTGTGAAAACAAAGACCAGTTTAAGAAGAAACTTTTGCTGATTTAATTTATTAAACTTTTAAAAGTGTAACGTTATGATTTTTTTTTTCACAGAGAATTTAAATAAAGGATTTAGTAGGTCATTGAAATAAGTCTCTACCTTTTATTTCTATTTATTTTTTTTACTTCTTTTTGTTTCACATATTTTTCAAATCGTTTTAATATTCCATACTTTTCACTGATTTTTTTTAAACCTTGTTTAAAAGTAAGTGGTATAGAGACTAATATTCAAAGACTGTCTGGTTCTTATCATTACCACCAAAGATAGGTAGATTCAAGTGGTAATCAAATGTAAATCAAGCGTTAAGTAGGAAATAAATACGTTAGCAGATAATGTAGGTGCTAATAAGAGATCGTTACGAAATCTTTATGAGATAGATAAGTTTCAGGACGTGAAAAGAGAGCCTTCCTTTAAATTTTAGGATGACTTTGTGTTCAAAAATAATTATGTTCATCAATCAATTCAAAGATAAAATATACGTACAGATTTTTTTTTATTTCATATAGAGAAAATATTTTTAAAATTTTATGGCTTATTTTATTAAATTTTATAATCTTAAAAAGACCTATCTTTTTTATTTTCATCATTTTATAAGGCAAAAAAATGGACAAATTTCATATTTAAACACTGAGAATTTTTTTTTACCTAAATCTATCTACCATTTTTGTCCCAAACTAAAATAACTTAGTATTAAAATAAACTTAGCACCCACCAAGAAGCATGACGAAGCCGTTGAACAACATTCCAACTAGAACCTCCATATTCAAAACTTCACAGACAACAATTTAAAATAAATCGAATCATTCAACCACAAAATCACAATGAAGAACAAATCATTAAGGCGAGTCCACACACACACGAACGATACACCACGGAATGCTCATTTACGGTTTATTTTATAATTGGAATTTGGAACGCTACGTGCGCGCTCCGTGCGGCGCGGAAGAGAACTAACTGAACCGAGGATATCCTACAGGACGTGCCCTGTTTACTTTATGAGGATCGATATTTACATAGTGCTTTTAATATTCTAATGTCAAGTTGTTTACTAACTACTAATTATTGGCTGTATGTACTTTGTATCCGGTCTGATTGGTTAGTGTAATTTTAATTAGGTACATACTTTTTATATGGAAATTTTATATTTCATTTTGATAGAACGAGAATTTGTAAAATATGATTCTGCTAAAAAAGAAATAGTTTCTAAGTAGATGCAATTTTATTTTTATTTTTTATTTTCAGATACACATTTTGAAAAATATAACGGTTCCCTTTGTTTACTTGATCCTAGTGTCAAATATGTCAAGCATCAATGTCCCGGTCTATATTTAGGTCATTTATAAATACACGCTTGAATCAAGCGACTTCGCCGTCAAAGAAATCCGAAGTTAGACGGTGAACGAGTCAACTTGCATACCAATAACTTCGAACAGAGAATTGTAATCCGCGCTCCATGAATTTCTAATTTCGAATTATATTATTCCACGTATATATGTATACCGTATAGAATAGTGTGTATCGCCTTTACAAAAGAGATTGTATATGTCTACGCGAGATAGGGTTATAAATCAGAAATGTTTCGTTTCATAGATCAGAGAGTTGGAAATTGAGCGAGATCGCAATTTTCTGAACTACCTTCGTACGAGTATATACTTGGGCATGTGTTTTTATACGTGTATACAATTTACATTTATTGCTAAGAAACAGGGCGTCGTAAAATGTTCAAAAGCTTCCATTACATTAACATAACATCGCGCCTGTTTTCAAAAATGGATTCCTGGCTATTATACACCGTGATTTTTTTGTCGTCTTACAAAAGCAGCCCAGTTCATGTATTCGGATGACTAGTAAGCGTTCATAATAAAAAAATATGAATTAATGAGATTTGAAAAATAAAAAAAATATTTGTTATTATGACGCAAGACGTAGTTAGAAACTCGCTTGTCTAATGATAAATGGAGAAAGAATGATCTGCTCGACTTGTACTGGGTAGGTATACTCTACCGTTTGATACGTTAACATTTTTAATAGGGTGTTTCATTTTTAATTCATTAATATTAAAAATTATTTTTAATGATATAAAAATAATAATCGCATCTAAAGGCGCTTCGTTTAAAAATTATTTTTAATGTTATGTCGGATAGGATACTTTAGGTGGACCACTTTTGTAAGACGACTGAAAAGTCACGGTGTATGAGTAATTTCTGGTAGAACCTTGTCGAACTCAAGACTTCATACTCAGCAGTTTTTCTACGATGAATTAGAGAAGAAAGGGATATTAGAAGTGATATAGAAAGAAGAGAGAGTAGGCATTATTTGATGTAGGTATCATTACGATCAGTATAATAAATTGGGCTCCGTCAATCAATCTAATTGGCAGACGTTCAAACAATGAATGAAATTGGTCAGGTTTCGTGAACTGAGGGCAATTGAGTTCAAATGTTATCGATGGGAAGTAAATTGAGGAACCCAAGCGAATGTTGTCTTTAAAAATAAGACATAATTTTCAATTTTAAAAGAGAATTTATTGATATTCCTTTAAGACTTTAAATGTGAGTTTGAAGTACCTACGTAAGTACGCCTTTTAGATTTTTATGTAAATACTTGTTTTTGTTTGTTTACATCTTGACTTTTTATTAATTATGTAAATAAGTAGGTGTATGTCCTTATTTTGATATTAAATATAAAAAAAAGTTTGAAGTGCGCTTGCAATGTTACGAACAATTTTTGTTTTAATCCAGGTAGGTATAGCAACGGTGATTTCTAAAACTTTTATGTGCAAAAACGGCTTGACCATCAAACACAAATATGCTGTGAGAAACGCTGCACTGTCAAAGGAAACATACTCTTACTCAGTCTAAAATACTTTACCTAGTTCTGAAAAGGCCCCACTAATAATCCCATACTTTAGTTGATTTTAAGCAAACATGCCCAATTACATAACATATTAAGCCTATACGCATAAAACAATGCGTTATCATCTCATCACAGTTAATGACGTCATAAATTATAAAGCACAAGCTGTTTGCAAACACTCCCCACAACGTTTTATGTAAATACCTTATTATGAATGTTAAGTAAACCACACATTTTGATTTAAGAGGACTATTTTAGAATGTGAGGACATGATTCATTGCACATGGCTTTGCTTAATTGGAGTCAAATATCATGTATGCTTGGGAGCTTATTATTATGGAGACTGCTAAATCACCGCCTGTCCATGCTGCAGACGGAATATAATACTATCCTTACTTAAAGTTTGCGGGGCACAACGAAAATAAAAATGTCCTCGCTATCAAAGACACAGAGATATAACAGCCTGCTATAAAGACGAAACTTAATAAACTAAACGTTTCAAAAGCATAAATCAAAGAAGATTAAAAAAGAAAGACAAGAAACGCCACAACAAAAGTTCCAGCGTTTTTATTGCGCTGCGTCGCGCCACCATATATCCCGGATATAAAACTAGACTAGCATAGGAAAGTATAGATGATATAGACGCTAGACTATATAGGAACACCATGACGAATCTTGGATGTGGTCCAGAAACTCGAGGACAAGACTTCAAGGCTGAAGTCGCCTTGAAAACACCAATGGAATTCGTGCCAAACACGGAATCGGGAGATGCTTTGTTGTTCGATTTATAACATAATATGTTACATGGTTCCTTTGCTTTTGTCGATAGATTTGAAGTACCATCATTACTCTGCATGTATCGTCAGACAGAATATATACAAGACTGGTTAGACTTTACGAAATCCACGGTAGGTTTATCAATCTATAACTAATATTATAAAGCTGAAGAATTTTTTTGTTTGCTTGATCACGCTAATTCCAGGACCTACAGACTCGATTTGAAAAATTCTGTGCTACATGGCTCATTTATCGAAGAAGGCTATAGGCAGTTTTTTATCGGTATGTATGAAGTGGTTCCCACGGGCTACGATTGTATAATACTTCTAAAGCATGAGTTCGCAATTACTCCTACAACAACAGCTGCATAATTCTCATTATTATATAGCCTGTTCATTACAGCATTTCACAATAATGTAGTACAAAAATCTATTTACGAAAAATTTAATCCATGGAACACAAATCGAAAATGTTCAGACACAAAGTTGTGAGATTAAAGGAAACCTCGATGTAAGGTATATTTTAGACATCAGCTAATATCAATTGCTGTTTGGAAAGTATCCAGAATCGGTTATCTGGAGCACGTAGTCATTGCGACAGTTTCTTCCGATGCACCAGGATGCAGTGTGCTGTTTACTTGTTCTTTTGAAATTCAATTTTTTATTTATGTGTGTTTTAACGTGGCTGCATAGTCTGGGTTCATGATTGGCGTGTTTGCTATCGCGATTAATTCTGAAGCGCTTATGAAATATTAAAAGTTTTATATGGGTACGAATATTTATTGGTGGTTCAGAATAAAGTACTATAAGGTTATAAATAAAAAGAACAAAGTAGAAGACTTATAATTGATGTTATTGGAAGGTTGTTAAAAACACATAAAAGAAAAGTTGCCGCAATAACCATAAAAGGTTAATTACTGCTCAATAATGAACTATCAAATCCGCTAATGGCATATTTCAACTACTTAACATTAATAAAACTAGTAATTAGTGACGCGCAAATGGATTGCGAATCGATAGCCAAAGGGATATAGGATTAGTTCGAATGAGTGCGCAATGGGCATGACCAGTTGAATGCAAAAAGGATGAAAGGGACATTTTGCAACAACAACAAACAAAGGAAAGCTTTGGACGATGCGAAAGCTTACAAAAATAAACGTATACCCGTTAGCAGAAGGAAAAAAAAAACGGTCGGCAAATGACGGAGATATGCACGTACAAACAGATAAATATATTTTTCACTAATTGAGAACCTCCTCCTTATTTAGAAAATCGGTTAAAAAGCAAAATACTAAGCATGCAATCTCATCGATAGCAGAATTGGACCCATGTGCTAGAAGCGATCTCATTACCGTTTCAATTTAGAGCCGATGCAATTGTGAACGTGATTAGCATTTCTGTATAGAATTTACTTTATGTACGAGAATGCTTTCCAAAAAATAAAAAAATGCTGGAGTAGACAAGAGAGAGAATTCACGGCGCAATCGATCAATACCCGTTAGCAAAATTAGGTTCACTGAATATAGGCACACAAATCACCGGGCGCAACACTATTTTAAAACGACTGCAGAAAATGGAACTGGCTCCACCACATTAAAGGAGCAAAACTGAGAAAACTGGAAGCCTTTGCTTCTTTCTCTGTAGAGAAATTGGTGCCAGTTTTCATCAAACTAAGGTCAGGGTTACCCTGGATTATTTCCAAAACCATATTTGGCATGCGTTTTTGTCCACGACCCACATAGTATACCATTTCATTATAATATTTGGGGCAAAAATATCGATTAGTGAGTCAAAGTCAACCCTTAAAAGTAGGGTAGATGTTGCACCCTCTGTGTTACTGTGCTGACACATGTAAAGGGATCTTATAAAGTATAAATATTTATTTGCTATCTAATTTTGAACTTTATTGCATTGGGATAAGATTTTTGCGAAAGGAGTTTAGTATGTTATGTACTTTGTTTTATTACGGACATAAGGTGGTCAAATATTTAGCCATTAGCTTGATGAAATGAAATGTTCTCTTGATTTTATTAACGTTGAGTCCACTAAACAAGTAATGGCTAAGGAAAATGGCCAGGTTAATGAAATGGGGACAAGAAATATTTGAGTCACATGTGCTTAGTTCCTAATTTAAGCAAAGAAAGTACAAGAAAGGCATTTGGTGAGAGAAAGGTACCTACTTCAAATCATTATTATTGTTAATTTAGACCTTGTAATACCTTAATAAGCAAATAAATATTTTTACAAGCAAAAAAGTCCTTTAGCAGCAAAGTTAACCAATACACGAAAGTGTAATAGCACTAAACAGTAATAGACTATTTCTCAAAGAACCACGTGCAACACAAATAAACTCTTACAATTTTCTAGATTAAAAAACAAATAACACCTGCAGGAGTGGTCAAGTTCCACAAAGAGTTCATTTGCAAAGTTCCAGCAAACAACCCTGAAGCGACCACCGGAGAAATTTAATTAAAACTACGGCCTCAAGGCGCATTCGCATCGCATGTGTAGCGTTGTGGCTATGAGAAGCTAACCAACGACGGAAAATACAACGGAATGAGGGAAATATTTCCTTAGAAGCTCTTTGTGAGAAAATTGAAAATTATTTTCACGCCCAAGAAAATAAGCACTTGTGCTTTGTGATTACTGTAAGTGGTAAGAGGTTCCGCACGTGTACTCGTTTCGCTTTTGTCTGTTTCCTGGTGGATTGTTTTGCCAATTGAATTTGCTAAATGAGAGAAAATAGAAAGTACTAAATTCAACATGAAATGTTCTCCCGCTTCCTTTAAAGCCTGACCACAGAAACCGATAATCTAGACTATGTCAACTTATTTACCTTGATAAAGGTGACCACGAAACGTGTCAACCTTACCGAACCGACGAAAATATTTAAACGAATAATTAAATTAGAAACTATTTTTCCGTACATCAAAATGCCCTAAACGTGACACATAACCACCGTGCGAAACGGTCACCTGTTCATTATTTATGGACGAAAATTACACATGAGGGAAGACCCTCCTTCGCACGCAAAGAACACCCGGAGTGTGAGGCATACAAAGTGATAAAAATATCGTTTCCTTTCATATTAAAACATGTCCAATCAACACAATCTTGACGTTGAAGTCAAAGGAGCCGTATTAAGACAAACTGCTGTGTGGCGACGCCCGACTGATGCTCAGGGCTGGCAGTCATGAGGAAATTAGATTTGTATTTGTTTGGGCTCACATCTTCCAAAACAGATATAATTTAATGACTATGCACATGTTTTCTATCGTCTTTGAAGCAAATATATAGAGATAAGATAAGCCTGCTTTTAGAAATACAAATCAATAGTGAAAACATTTACGGTGCAGCATACCATTGTGGCACAAAAGCGTTCGCAGAATTTGACCCCTTTATATACTTAGAAATTGAAATAAAAGTCACGTCCAGTAAAGATTGCAGCGAAAATCTAGGTGAACACATCAAAAGTTCATTCCTACAGTAATAGCTTCTACAAAAGAAGATTTTAACAAAAGACGTGTCGGTTCTCGAATGTCGGGACAGCCCTGTATTGCACGCATGAGCAGCGTTTGCAAAGACATTACGCGTCCCTTAACCCACGCATCTACGGCGCCGGCTAGACGAACAGCTTTTAATATTAGAAAGATTTTAATATGTTATGTTTCGTTTTCTCTTTATGGATCATCTTTGAGATCAAGCGCACTTTTATCTGGACTTTAGATCACGGATGGGTTGCCTTTTCCATTTATGGTTTGGCTGGAGGCGAAACATTAAGTGGTATGGTTCGTTTTCCTCCTTATCGTAGGGATATTGTAATTTTGTCTAGAGTAGTAGTAATCTAATGTTTTGGCTCGTAAGATAAAGATAAATAGAAGAACCATGATGCATTATTGCGTTTGCAAAGAATCCCGGATCCCTACAACCATTGGCCGGTTAATACTGGTCTTTTATACTAGGAATATGCCGTTCAGTATTATTCAATGGAAGTGTAAAGGCGTTTGAATCGATCGCGTCAGCTTTTGAAATCGGTATTAAAGACTAGCGTGCCAGCACTAGAGCAGTGCATTTTCAATGCTGAAGGAATATCTATGAATGACAGTTTTTGTGAAGATACGAGACGGAATGCAAAAGAGATGAGCTATCACATTAGCATACGAATGTAAGAAATTATTCTTTAGGTTGCAAATAATTTTGATTTGATGGGAAACTAATGGGACTCAATCCTCAATGTTTCGATTATCAAGCTACTACAATCTGTCAAATTTCCTTCATAGATTTACAACTTTATCGCAGCAGCATATGGTTCAAAGTTGATTGGGAAAATTTGCTAGTTTCGGGTCGCTTGACGTAGATTCTGATTCGGTGGAATAATAGCCGACCATGATAACCTGTGTTCTGTTTAGATCATTCAGAAGCGACACAGTCACTGATCAAGTATTCCAATAATAAGTAGCGGCTGAAACTGAAACTATAAAATAATATGCTTTTGTTGTTAGTTGTTCAGCAAATAGACGGAGTGTATCGTGAAGAACAATTGACGGAGACCAGCCAGACAATTGTTCTTGCAATCATTGAATCAATCGAATATTTTACTGTCCATTCACAATTGATGAGGTACTTTTTGATGAGGTGTACCATGTACGGGTGAGTACTGAGGCTATACTCATTTGTTCCAAAATTTGGATATTATTTTAATTGTTCCCATGTTGAAATATTTGCAAATATAATTGTACAGACATCAGCAAGCAACCTATTCGAATCTGTCAAATTTTACCCATCGAATATTAAACTTTCGTTATTGCGATAAGGTTGAAAAACTATTACAGAAATTTGACAGATTGAGGTAGGTTAATGTGCTGGCGTACTTTATGAAGAACACCTTATGCAGATAAGTTAAATATTAAAATAGCATTAAAGTAATCGTCACACTTACATATATTATAAAGGTGAAAGATTGTTTCGTTTGTGTGTATGTTTGTCACTTCTTCGCGCCCAAATGGTTCGGATGAAAAATGAACTTGCCATCAGAATAACAGTACAGATTACTTTTTATCTTGGTGCGGGAAGAAGACCAACCCTATGGTGATTAACGCTCAATCCCTCTCTATGTGAGAGGAGGCCTGTGCCCAGTAGTGGGACATTGATAATAATCTTGATTATAATTTTAATAATCATGATATAAAATCATCTCCACAGTATCTAGCACCTCAAATACCAATACACGGCTCCACAGCTCACTCCCTTGAATTCATACATGAAATTTATTTGATTACCAAAACTGGAGGCAACAGCATACATCCTTATAATACGAGTCAGAGGCAGGCGGCTATTCAGCATCGTCGTAAATAATATCACACTCGAGGATAACAAATGGTTACTAACGAGCAATGAACATGTTTCTCTCAGGCTAAGTTTAGACTACGATATTAAAATATTCATATACATACATCGAGCAATTGTTTATCAACAGAGTTTTTGAGTTTTTAGGTAACTACCATGAAAGCATTATGTTACAGCCTCTTAAATAATATTCTTGTCAAATATAACATGTCCGATTACATTTGATCTTCAACTTGTGACAAAATGTTTTTAAGTATGCATAAAAGAAAAATGAATCAGTTATGTAAGCGTGAAAAGGTGTAAAGATATTATATTCCATCATCTCCCGAGCCTTTTCCCAACTATGTTGGGGTCAGCTTCCAGTCTAACCGGATTCAGCTGAGTACCAGTGTTTTACAAGCGACTGCCTATCTGACCTCCTCAACCCAGTTACCCAGGCAACCCAATACCCCTTGGTTAGACTGGCGTCAGACTTACTGGCTTCTGAATACCCGTAACGACTGCCAAGGATGTTCAATGACAGCCGGGACCTAGAGTTTAACGTGCCATCCGAAACACAGTCATTGGTGTCCAAGATAACTTAGAAAGTACATACAAACTTAGAAAAGTTGCATTGGTACTTGCCCGACCCGGAATCAAACCCACGCCCTCACACTTTTAGCTCTTTGGTTGGCTCTTTAATTACTAGGTAAAGATATTATATTATATATATAAATTAATTAAAAAAGTAGTTTAAAAATGCATTTAGCATTCAATTCAATTCCAATAAGTTCTCAACCAATCAAATCATTATTTTAATTGTATGGAGGGCATTTGTGTTAAAAGTTCTATATAGATTTATACCTTTAATTAAATGCCTACCTCCATTGGAGTCTGCGGTAAACTAGGTTCCTTATAAAATATGTAATAGGATATTGGCAGTTTTAACAACGGGGTACATTTATTTAGCGTTCAAATTATACTGAACAGATGCACACTGGGGGAAAGCTACTGAACTTGAGTGCCAAGGGATAAACACGTTAGAACAACTTTACAATAACGTCGCTTTAGTTTCTCAAGTTTTAAAGTTCGACATAACTGTGCTGTACGATACGAATGGTTGGTGTTTCGTGTCTAGAAGCTAAGTCATGTTAGGATACGAGGATACCGTCTTTTTGATTTGGGGATTTTATGAACCAGGCACTTTCCGATAAATTAATAAGGACTATGATGCATATTGGTTGCAAGCAAAATTGTTTAATTTACAGGTAAAATTATTAGATGCACTGGTAAAAGACAAAAAGTCATTTATTCAAAGAAGGCTGAAAGTAAGAAAAACTTGACACAAGACAGCCCCAAAAACGCCCTTCACCACTTTCTATGTATTATCGTTGGGAAGAAGAAAATTAAATGGCGAAACTGGGAATAAACTCCCCAAGGTAATACCATAAGGGCCACCCATACACATGCCTTTTTACTCACTATTAAATATGAATGAGACTTATCAACCACACTCTATAACAAAATAGGTAAAACCGAGACAGAACGTGGCTCTCGTCCTATGACCAGTACAAGGCAAGCATCCTTCACATTCGCTGAGGACAAAATTTCGCTGAAGGGCAAACACGTTTCGTTTAACTTCGGAGACACGTCCACTCGCTCACAACTGCTTGACTTGCAGCTTACTCAGTTATTTTTCTAATAACTTGAAGGACGAAGACCAAGACTTTCTGTACATTGTACACAGAATTTTTAGACGTACTTCAGAACGTGAAAATTTCATATCTCGTCTGGCCAAGCTATTTTCAGAAACATTGCATTGCAAGTATGCATGCTTGTATACTCGTATGAAAGCTTATTTTTCAACTGAAGGAAGATGTTTGCTTGGAAATATTATCCACCTTGTAATGGTACATAATTTATAGCACTTTGGAGATAGAAGCAGTTAATCATTTTCCCAAATCTGTCAACGAGCTCGTATACAGAGTGGTTTAATCTTAATCAGGAACCATCACGAAATGAAACTAGTTACTAAAAGTGCAGGACGCGGTCCATATTATTTAAATGAAAGTGAAAATGCGTATTTCTTCCATTGTGATGTCAGGGTCTAACTAACCAATAATAATCAGAAATAAAAATCATGTTGAAAGTGAAGACAAAACCTTCTCTCAGCGGCTTGGATAACGTTGAAATTTTAAACAACCGATTAAAAATAATATCCATTATTTTAGTAGATGACGTGAGTTCAATTGTAAACTTTAATTGACAACTACAAACGACATTACAACAGGTATTAAAATGAGCGTAAACAGAAAAACAAAATGGCCGCTGGCATTTAGCCAACACTCCGGTTTGTGCCGCCCAGTTGTTAAAACTTACTTACAGGTTCAAATGGACATGTAGTTCAAATATTACGTGGCAGGTATTTTTAAATTACGGATTGCCGATATTTTTTTTACTAGCTGTTATTCGCGAGATTTAGCGACGTAGGCGTAAAACGAAAATCATTTTCATTGATCTTTTATTATAATTTATTATTATTCTGAAATAACATTAATAGGTTTGCTATGTATTTAAGCCAATACAAATATTTTTATGCGTGTCATTTCACGTAAAACGACTTATAATAGCAATTAGTTGGTACTTACAATACCTAGGTAGGTAAGTATATACCTATAAGTGTATAAGTTCTATATTTACAGTTGGCGCCAAGTTTAAAGAGGTTATACGCAAGACAAGTTGGTTAGATATGGTCGTTTTGCGTAGAATTAGTCACGTTCGTTGTTTTTTTTCGTTTTCACGAGAGCTCTTCCTTCCTAGTCTATTTATTATTTGTCTATGTAAGTCTAAGTTAACAATATTTTTCTATCTGTGATTGCGACCGTTTTGAAGGTTTTGCAATTTACGCTTAAATGCCCACTGACACTGATAAATAAGAGATTTTCAAAATGCTAAAAAATAATTTGTGTGCCGCCATTTTGAATACTTAGGTTTTGATTTATTGGCCACGCAGCATCTTGCGCATACATTTAGGTTTTGATAAATTATTCTTTATTGATCTTGAATCTGATATTCCACTAACTGGAACTTTGGTACTACATTCATACTCCTGTTTAATTAAAAACAATCTCCATTCACAGTCTTCATATAAGTCTACCGAACACATTCAGAATTATATGTATGTAGATACAACTAAAAAACAAAACCAACAGTGTGTACTAGTGTTAAACGAACAAAAAACGCAAGTGGCGACCGGAGCCACGGTCTGGCGCGTGTCCAAATACAGTCATAGTTCACAGGCAGATACCGGCTTAGATATATGTATATGCTCAACTACAGTATGGTGAATTAAGCTCTGTACATGCAATTCATGATTTTAATATTAGTGTTAAAATCCTACTACTATTATAAAGGCGAAAGTTTGTAAGTATGGATGTATGGATTTTTGTTACTCTTTCACGTAAAAACTACTGAATGGATTTGAATGAAACTTTACCACAATATAGCTTATACATCAGAATAACATATAGGCTACTTTTTATCCGGGTATGGAAAGTACTTCCCTCAAAAAGCGGGTGAAACCGCTGGCTGAAGCTAGTAAAAAATAAAATTATATGTAATGATGTGCGTAACAGAATATTCACATTAACAATATTTTTTATTTATTAAGTAAACAATAAATATATATTTCTCACGAATCACTATCTATTTGAGAAAACTACATGAAAACCTGTATAGTGGTTATTGAGTTTTAAATAAGAAACAAACAACAGACGCGGCAGAGAAATTCGTTTCATAATATGCAGTGATAGTGATGTTTAGTCTACTGAGCTAACATAATAACATCGTACGGAATCTCAAGATTGCAATACGCAAATTTTCATGAAATTTCTTCCTGAAATATCTATAAAGAGAGCTCTATAAAACTATTTACTCGATCTGCTCGCTGTGCCCTCTATCATTTTGAGTGAAGAACTCGGAGACGGATATCATTTTTCTGATTAAACCATCTACCTGGTTCATCATCTGCCTAGCCTTTTCCCAAGCTATATTGTGTTTTAGATGTTCCAGTGTTTCACATGGCGCGACTGCCTATCTGACCTCCTCAACCCAGTTACAGGCCCGAAGCCCCTGACTACCCGACTGCCATACATGTACAAATGACAACTAAGCTAAGTTATAAAGAAACACCACATATTTAGAACTGAAATCAGGTCCTACCTGGTTCTTGAAGCATAGCGCCACATTAACAGCACTGTACAGCATTTTGATTACACAATAAATTAACTGCAAACTAATTATCACTTCATTATGACTGTATAGTATCGTTTTTCTTAAAATATCCGAAACTGTGGTCCACATTGATTGAGATATAAACCACGTATGTCTCAAAACGAAATACGATATTCAAAAGTAGACAATAGGATTTGTTGATAAACAATATCAAATAATTATCAAATAAATATGGTACGGTTTTGTTGATATGATTGGCAGAAGTGAAATAAACATTTGGGTCATTTATTGGGGATTGCATAATGGTTTTGATTTGGCTGTTCATTATTTGGAGTGACGTTTCCTGATTTGGTTTTGGATATTCAAATGTCATGAGTTAGTGCTAATGGTAACGAAATCGGAGGAAGACAAACAAACATTTTCGAGGAACTGAAATGAGGTAACAATTTTTTGTTTCGTATTATACTTTTTACAAAGAGTATATAATATTAATTGTAAAATAATACATTTACGAAAGAAAATAATATCGAAAAAAACTCATTTACTTTTACTCCATTGAACATTTTTTCACATTGAAAACAGCACTTCACTGTAATCGCGGGAAATTCCCATGACGCCATGACACTTCATTTGTCAAAAAACATAAACGAGTAAAAAGTTTTTGACACTTGAAAAATTGCACTCAATTTATTTACTACTATTTCAATATCATTTTGTGTTGATTTAAGAACTTCAACTTTTTTATATGTTCTTTATGTAGGTATAATGATCACTGATTTTAATAAAATACACTTTATTTTTATCACATCCTTCGGGAAATAATCTTGGTGTTAAAATGAGCTCATAAAATCGTTATGTAAACTACACAATCGATGGAATATTTTCCTGACTTGAATATTATGTATTTATGTACAATGGTAATTTATACTAGTCACATTCTTTATAACGAATGTTATGAGAAATTGCTCATAAAATAATAAATAGTTAGTAAATAACAGTCTATTATTAAATAAATAACCTTAGTGTATAAATTATTGAACGTCGAGTAAAAAGTGGTGGAAGAATTCAATGTCAAAGGAAAGTAAAAAATAATGCCAACCAAATTATAGTCTGTTTGCCCAAATCAAAGTTTCAATAAGGTATTTTTTGGTCTCGTCATTATTTAAAACGCTTCCTACTATCTTATTATTAGTTACTATTTGATGTATATTTGATTGATGGTATTTGCTACTGAACTGAATGTAGAAATTCAAAATTTGTATGGAAATCAAGCTTAGAATATGTGGTGTATAGCACCTATGCAATTTTCCAACATCAGTATTAATTATAGCCTTTATCATGTATTGGTAGTGTAGCGCCTTGATTACTAAAACTTATAAAACAATATATTAATTACTATCAAACACCCACACAAACAATATTGTAGAACAAGTAAAATCTTTTTTTATTTACATTAATTATTACTACAAATATACATATATATACATTAATTATACTAGGTATAAATATATACAAGCTTATACAAAACTTACGACTGAAATAGTAATATAGAACAAGTTAGGTCAACCATATAAATCAGTTACTTACTCCCAACTTTATCGTGGGGCAATCTAAAACAATAGAACATTTGGACAAGACAAGCAGTCCAGTCTATTACGACGGTATCTACACGTGTGACAGACAGACGGACGACGCATAATAAATATGTAATAGAAACTATAAAGGAAACAACGAGACCGACTTCCCGTGACAATTTCGGACGTGATTTCCTGAGGTTACGTAATGTGGAATTTGTTTGGCTTAGTTTTTAGTTGAGTATACTATGGTGTTTCTTGTGTTGTACATGTTTATATGTTACTGTTGAAATAGTGAAATAGTGACTATGTGACATATGACTTACAGTCTACGATTTCTTAAAATGGGAACCCTTTAATTCCAGTCAAAAATATCCTAATGTTGCATGTTGGCCTTCGAATTTGATATGCGTCAATATTCATCGGCTAAGGTGGATATCTACTCCAAACTTTTTCTCTCATCTGAGCGTGTTACCAGTTGCACCATCAGCTTGAAGGCTTTAAAGCTGAAGTCCGCTTTGGGTCTGCTTCCGTGGGAAATCATCGAATGGCCCTTCCCGCTGTCGGTGCAGCTTCTTTAGCGTTCTGGAGTTCTTGGCGTGGGAGGATCGCCGTAACACTCGCGAATAATCTCTCAATCTTTCTCTCGCGAAAATAAATACCCTAAACTGTATAGCTTTCATAAGGAAAATTTGAACTTAACTTACTATTATTATTATCACGGACTTCCTATCGACAATCCTACAGCACTATGTACTCATACTCATGAACAAGAATATCGTATATCCCATCAGTCAGGTGTTCATTTCATCCTGGCGAGGTTTCATCACAACTTTACGTTACCCTGGCTTTACCCTCGTCAACGAAGCCGGGTAATTGACGATACAACCGGGTTTCATACTGAAACTTAATACATGCGTACAAAAATATTTAGTAGCTATTTATACGTACTTATACCAGTGGGTACATTTCATACAGGGATAACTAATTTTGATTTATCATGTCGGAACATTTATACAGGACGAGTTTTTGCCCACGGCTTCGCTTGCTTTAAGAAGCATTATTATTAATTAGGTTTAGTTTTAACTTTTATCCCCTATTTTATGCGCTTAGGGATGGAATCCATCAAAATCATTTCTTAGGTTATGTTTACGTCATAACATCAACCTGCGAGCCAAATTTTTGTCCGATCCGTCCAGTGGTTTGGGCTGTGCGTTGACAGATCACTATGTTAGTCAGTCAGTCTTTTGAGTTTTAGATTGGGAATGGGAATGTATTAATGACACTAAAACAATCAGAACTTTCACAAAAAAAGTAACAATGAATGTGTAATGCCTTTTCTATCGATATATCTTAGAAAAGGCATTAGAATCGTATATAAGTGGTATTTTCTCACTAGAGCCAAAAGCGTATAATACTATTCAATTACCATACCATAATACTTCGTATCTGGGAAGACGGTCGGAAGAACAGGAGGCGGCTGACATTATTATTCCATTTTCAAATCCTGAACGAGAAATATTCTCGGCCAGCACTTGGATATCGGTTTTGAACCTCTTTTAATGCAGAAACTATTTTCAGTAAAAGAGAAAATAATAAAATATGTATTACAGGAACATCTGTGGCCAACGGCTGGTGTGTTTGGGAATCTATGTAAATGCGCAATGCGTCATACCATGTAGACTCATGAATTATGGAGATATCCACCTTAGGGCTGCAGATCCTCGACACAATAGGAATTTTCATATAAATATTTTATGTCTGTATCGAAATTGTGGCGATAAATTGAAGCGAGCAGATAGCGGGAGATGTTTGCTTATACATATACCAAGATATTTTAGAGTAACTTAAAATGCATAGGAACATTTAAAAAAATGGTTACCTTAGGGTAAGGTGGACTGGACATTCATCCAGTACTAGATTATTTTAATAACAGTGTGGAAGAATTTGAGCTGCTTCACAATTATAATTTGAAACTTGTACAACTGTAACCATAAAAGGATTTCCAAAAATTTCTTCCTTGTTATGTAACCATAGCAAATATTAAAAAAAAATTATAATAAGTAAACGAAGGAAAACTTTAGGTTAATTAATATAAATACTGAAATGTTTGATTTCGACAACCCTATCCTGTAGAAAGATTTGTTCAAGACATAGTTTCTTACCCCTTTGAGCTGCTCATGATGTGTTTATGCTAAATAAAACGTCATTACATAACATTATAGTGACCTCTTTTTCAGAAAGATATACATAGATAGAGCAGGAGGACCAAAAATTAGCAAGTCTAAAAAAAATTGCTAATTAGTAGGTACAGACGCCAGCACATCAAGCTAACCGAAACTGTTACATTTTGAACCATATGCTTCAGCAAAAAAGTTTAAATAAGGAATTTGACAGATTGTAGTAGCTTGATACTGGCGTCCATACGTAAAAAATATATTTTAATTCTATACTCAAAAATTTCATCAAAATTAATAAAAACTCAAAGTGTTGAAAGAATAGATGAAAATAGGTGTAAGGTACAATTTCAATTGTACTGCACAATCATAAAACATACTTAATTGATTTAGCACTCACATACCTCATAGGAATTTAATGAGATTCCCACTAGATTCACACATAAATTATCACAAAAGTTAGATAATAAACTACGTATAGATTAATCCTTCTGGGTGCAATTTCGACTGCATTATGCATAAAGCAGCTTCGAACAAGATCGTAGATAATAGCCAAACTCTATAAATAATGTCTCTCTCGATAGTGCCTGTAAGACCAGAACAGTTTGGACCCCAATATTTTAAGTTAGAAGTCTTATGCTGGGTCGTCTTAGCTAATTGTTCACAAACACTTAAAGCATTATAGTCCACTGTTATAAGTATTTTTAGAGCTCTTAACGCAATCTTCTGTTTCAAGTAATAAAAATGTATTTCATATTGAAAAAAAAACCTTACTTTCTTGAATTTGGACTAACGAGACACCCAAGACTTTAGACTTTAAGCGAGAACTAAAGGAAGGATCTTTCGTAACGGATTTCCCATATGACACACGTTGTTCAATTGTAAATGGTTCCGTTCGTTCGTTTAGGCACATTTAAGCATGCAACGAGTGCTTATGTGACTGAGTAGGCTAGTATAGTAACTATAGCTACTGACTACACTATGAATAAAGCTGTAGTAACTGAATAAAGCTGTAGATCTGTGGCGATACCTTTTGATACTATATGTATATAATAGCTTTTAGCAACTAAATCTCCTCGTTACACCATACTAGTTAGTTCCTCTAAGTAAAGTTAGGGTTGTACGAGTATACTAGAATTTGCACTAGTTTCGCTTCGAGGTGAGTTAGCTTTATCGACGGAACGTTACGCTTCGTGGAGGATATAATGCAATTTCCCGGTTCATGTAAATAGTGTGTAGCTTTTATGTTATGTCGTGTTGCAGGGCTTTGCATGTTTATGCATACAGGAAGATAGAGAAGACTGATCGCGAAACGTGCTATTTATTGTGTGTATACGATGCACATTGCGAAGGAGCTCGTGGCTACGGGAAGTTAGAAGCAGAAAGCCTGAGAACCAGTCTTACCAAGGGGTTGGTTAGGTAACTGGGTTGAGGAGGTCAGCCAGGCAATCGCTCCAAGTAAAACACTGGTACTCAGCTGCTGTATCCATTTAAGACTGAAGCCGACCCCAAAACAGATTGCGAAAAACGCTGGCAGGTGGATGATGAGATGCACGTTGTGGGTTACGTAAATTAATTGTTGTTTGTATAAAAGGGAGTAGGTCCCTATAAAGCAGTTTTGTTACAGCATATTAAGAATTTTCATTTTAATCGCCCTGACCCACTGACCCAGTAACAATAACCCTCATAAAATTTTACAGCCTTAAAGGACCTATTTGGTTTACCGTATGGAGACTTATTTTGACACCTGGGACTACTTACTGATATGTAGTCCAAGCCTACTACTTATGAAGTGAATTTGTTATATTTTTTTATTTTACTAAAGTTTTTCGATGTTCTTTTTAAAATAGTAAGGAAACATTTTGCGTCAAGATTTTTCTCTATTTTGTATAAAAGTGTTTTAGTCAGTAGAGTTAAATTAATTTTGGTCCTTAGTTCCGAAAAGTTGCCTTGAGGTGAAATGGTAATTCAGGCACTAATTCTCATTACTCAAGTTGTAATGAAAGCAAATGTTCGCCACAAACTACACAAAGTTCAGACAGAAAGTTGTTCAATTAAGTCGAACCTTTGAATTTCAAGCCAGGGGTTTTGTTGCGAAAAATACAATTTCGCCTCCTCAATCGTTTCAAACTACAATAAAATCAAAGCTTCACCCGCCTCAATTAGATTTGTAGTCTAAAGCGCAAAATAAAATTCTTTTCTCATTCTTTTAGGTGTTTCTTTGAGGCTAGACTGATCCAGCAACTAATCTGGCGACTGATCCACGATGCTACGTCTGGGTGGGGTTATTGCACCCTCTGACTCATGGCCGTTTGCAACTACTACGAACTGAGGTTACAGTTTTCGCGTATATGACTCGTTAGTGAGTTTGCAAGGTTTGCTTTGATTTGCGCATGAGCTTAGTAAACGTGCGTCAGTCATATGTTTTAAAATCTATTTGAATTATTGAGACTTTAGTGTGATCATGATTCGTTCATAAATGTGGCCAAATGTAAGCCCTGTAAAATTAATTAAGGCTCAGTAGCGCTTCCAATTCAAGAATATGGCATCTAGTTCATAGTTCATTGGGAATATGTTTTTGTTTCGGATAGGGATAGCTTGATGTGCTGGTGTCTGTACATGGTCTGGGTTAATCTTACGATTCTTCTTAGAATTACCTGTATTTTCAATTCATTTAAATAAAATTCTGTATTATTCAGAGCTAGTAGATAGTTATCCTACTACTATTATAAAGGCGAAAGTTTGTAAGTATGGATGTATGGATGTTTGTTACTCTTTCACGTAAAAACTACTGAATGGATTTGAATGAAACTTTACCACAATATAGCTTATACATCAGAATAACATATAGGCTACTTTTTATCCGGGTATGGAAAGTACTTCCCTCAGAAAGCGGGTGAAACCGCTGGTTATTTATAATCCTCTAAAAGGTATCTATTCCTCAGAACATTACGAAACAAAATTGTCGCGGTCCCAACAAACCTTTGCTCGCAGAACAACAGAAAACTTAGTCCTTATACCAGAAAAGTTGCCAACAAAAATTTGATTTAGCTGCCGTAAGAAAAATAGAAGTCAATGGGTATTCCCGACATAGACCCGTTCGAGTTTTTCCAATATCACTTACGGGCTGTTCCATTCCATTGTTTTGCACGATACATACATATGTCTGGCGAAGATGGATTGGCCATAATTTCTACTGGCAATGTTTCTACATAAATATACGAGTATATCCGCTCGTGACTAAGTAACATCCACACGGGTTACTTAGCCACGGTAAAGCAACGCTTAGCGCGGTCCGTAGATAGACCATCTCGTCATGACGAGTTCCTCCATGTTTCGGAAGGCACGTTAAATTGGCGGGTCCCGGCTGTCATTTGTACTTCTTTGGTAGTCGATACGAGTAGTCAGAAGCCAGAACTTTAGACAACCAGTCTTAACAAGGGTATCGAGCTGCCCAGGTAACTAGGTGGATGAAGCCAGATAGGCAGCCGCTTTACGTAAAACACTGGTACCTACTCAGGTGTGCTAGATAAAGATTGGAAGCCGACCCCATATAGCTTGGGAAAATGCTAGGCAGATGATATTGTTTAAGTGTCTCAAACAAAGATTTTGTACAAAAAAATCATGTGAGTTTTTATTTCATGTTATTGGGTAGTACATATATATTTCGTTAATGATGTTATCGGTTTTAATAAGCGTTATCAGCTGGCAATGTTTTACATAAAAAGGCTAAAATTTTGGTAAGAACGTAAAAGTTGGTTAATAGCGTGACCGAAATCCTGCGTGCTTTTACTAGTAATTAGCATATCGTATCATAAGTTACACGCGGCAATGAGCTTTGTTATAAAGGACATCAACCACTTTGTATGGCGTTTGGGCTTGAACATGAACATAACAATATTGCACTATTTTTGATTTTATTGAGTAGCTTACAGTACATAGAAAACATATGTACAGGAAGTTTTGTATCAAATTGTTTAATTAAATAATAAAAAAATAATAATATTCACAGTAACATTCGAACAAGAGCACGAACACAGAGTGAATGAAATTGACACTGACATTGATATTGTTTGACAATCGATCACCGGTACTGGATCGGGGTTGGCACTCTGCACTAGGTATCAATGCACGCTTTGAAATCGATTTCATAGGAATCCTATGGAATCGATTTCAAGTCGTATATTATGCTGAGCTGCTTTGCTTTGCATTTTATTTTTGTATATTATCCTGAGCTGTTTTGCTCTGCGTAATTATTTTGGGTATGGCCCATGCTGCATTCTAATTAGAATCTTCAAGAAAAGCACGCGTTAATAATACTCGCTACCATGACGGACAAAACCCAAATGAACGAAGACGAAATATCAATTACAAACGATTATTACAATTATTACGTTTATTACATTTTTTTTCCGATAAAAACTTTCTTGGATTGTTCCATGTTGCGTAGGCAAGCTAATGATTTTTATTTAACACTTAAAAGAAATGTTTTTCTGCATAAACTATATTATTTTAATTGTGTACGGTTAAGATTATGATGATGCTAATGATGAATATTCCAACGGTTAGATAAAGCTCGGTCTTCCATCAAATATTTTAATGTTTTGAAGCTCTCGAATCGAAACATCGAATATCGATATTATTTTTTCTGAGTTTTTATTTTGGCAACCCTAACTCAATGCACCCCGCATGTTGTACAACAACTGTCACTATAAACACCTAATAATCAATTATAAATCTTTTTTATTCGTTTTTAATACCTATCATTTAGTTTGACACTCCCAAAAGAAACTAATGTTTACTAAATATTTTTTCTAAATTATTCATGAATTTCTTTTTCCCTTATACAGCTGTTCACCGGTTAGCCCATTTTGGTTGAAGTCCTTTCTGTTATAATTAGTTATAAATTGATTTGTTAAAAATAATAATGTTATTTTGTTGGATTGTTCACACATACTTATTAACTTAATTAATTTACAACAAAAAATTTAAAAAATACATGGAAAGTTCAACATATGTATAAGTTTCGTCGATTTTTTTTATTATAAACAAGAATTTTCAGGAAATCTAAAGCAACATTTTACTGGCGTCTAGCATAGTAGGACAAAGTTCAAAGATGGCGGGAAACCCATCGCGCATGCGTACCGTACCGAACAGCTGAGTGGCAGCCATATTGGATTGTAGACATCATGTGCTTGGCATACTATAGCTTACAACTGACCTTTTTATTTCACGTTTTTGTGCTTTTATCCGCATTTTAAATGAAATAATAAGAATAGTATTATATTAGAAAATCTTTTAGGACATTAAAATTTTCCAATTTCAAATTGAAATACACAGACAAAAAAGATACATGTACCTATGCTTCACTCATGATGACATAAATATTGTTTAGACAAGTAAGAAATAAAAACCTAAGATTCTCTTCATGAAAATAAACAAACGTACTGACTCAATTGATCGTATTTCAATCAGCTAATTGAACGGAATATAGGTAAGGCTCTCCCTCATTATAAATTAAAGAACAATCGATTTTCGATTCCTAATTTGTTTAAGTGGCCGGACTCCCTACTTATGACTGTATAATAGGTATCATCCATCTAATCCAAAGATACTATAGATTCTATAGTACGTATATACAAAGGGAAATGAACATAATAGCAATGTGGTGAACAATTCTATTACAAAATTCTCTACTGTTTTCATAATATTTAGACATCTAGTAATACGTTTAATAAACACATTTAGTTTGAAGGTTATAAAACGGCTCTAGCATCGATTTTATGTGACAATAACATTCTGTACTCACGGGTGGTTGCTATGAATTAGATGGATCAGTTTTCTTCACCGTCTGTGCACGTTTCTCGGCAAACTCTGCACTCAGTCTGTGGGCCTTCAGCGTATTAGGTTTCGACATATTTACACTATCACTAACCCGACAAAACACTGAGTTACTATCAAAATTGACGCTTGACTTCAAAAATAAACACTTTCTGACTTAAAATATACACTAAAGCTTAATATTACACGTTCGTTGTCACACTTAGGCTTAGATACGTATTTATCACAATTAATACGATATACAAGAACACATTTTAGCAGCGAAAAGCGATGCTTTCTTATCTATAACACCAAATAAATTAATAAAGAGCTCCTATTGATCAAAAGTATTTTCTATACGCAATGGTAACGTTAACGCGCGCGTTACTGGAAGGCGAACACCGTGTCTCGTAAATGAGACGATAACTTACAAGTCGCGGTTTCAAGACGGATTTAATTTACGTTTAGTGTATTATTTAACTGTTAAATAGGAGAAATTGTTATGATGTATATACAGTTATCGGGACGAAGTTGTGGAGTACCGTGGCGTGGTGTATTGTAGTGAAGTTGGTTGCGTTTAGCACGCATGCGCGGAAGGGTCGCCATTGAAGACTTTCCTATTGTTGCCAGAGCCAGACTTCGGGAATAAAAAAAAGTTCTATGGAATCGACATGTATGTTTCGTATCAATATGTATTTTATAGCTGTGGTATAAAGTTTAATATTATTTGATGCCGCATAATGGTAAAAAGCTAATGTTGTAGGGGTGCGGACCGCATGGGGTGGCTATCGGTAGGGTTATTATGTCATAGCTGAGCGCTCCATGTGAGTAGAGATTTGTACCGTAATCATTTGATAATTATTTCGATAAGGTTTTGATGGATCGACGGTTATAAATTGCACAACGGCGAACCTTGAATGTATTAAGAAAAAAATTCCCAGGATCAAAGGACCAACCAACAATATACTGATTGTTTGTGTACTTTCCATTCATTCATTCAATCATATTTTATGTTAGGGATTTAAAGACATTTGATTGTTTTACATTTAATACTAAGGGCCTGTTTCACCACCTACGAATAAGTTCCAGTTAGTTTATTTGGTAGGTAATTTCACACAAATTCTGTTCCATTTTTTAATTTATTCGGTAGATAGTGGCTAATCGGACATCGTGAAACTGGCCCTTAAGAAAAATCTTAAAGGTTTTGTACGACTAGACGGTTTCTACAGAACCGATAGAGCTGCACTTTAAGAAAAATAAAACAACTAGAATAAAAGTAAAATAACACCCGGTGTAGGAACTTGCTTTCTATCACGTTCACAAGACGCAGGTACAATCTTTTACTGGGAAATAAAAGTCGTGCTGTGGCGCTTTAACGACGAACGCCTTGGTCCTTTTGTTCGTATAACCAAATGCATTGACAAGAATTGCAACGGTAAACAATATTTTGATTTGAAAAGCTACTAATGTCAGGGGCTAGTAATAACAGTTATTATTTATAGCTTTTAATCGTATGTTTTGTAATACAAAGAGTCTGTTTCATCTACGAATAAGTTCCTGCTAGTTTACCTGGTAGATAATTTCATACAAATACTGTTCCATTTTTGAATTCATTCGATGGATAGTGGCTATTCAGAAATCGTGAAACCGGCCGCTAGTAGTACATTTTCTACGAAAAATGTTTTTCATTTGTTTGACAAAATAGCAACTACTTCGTTGGAATAGGTTCTAGTCTACAATATTTTATACAGCCTATAAAATCCCAAGGCACTCCATTCCGAGACAATTCAAATAAACCAGTAAGAGGCCATCAAAGGAAAATACGTAGTCATCTTTTATCACGTGAGGCTATGCAATCCTATGTTTGGAGCGATAAAATGTCGCTCAGAGCCATTCTGAGCGTACCACAGTCCCTTGGCTATCGTCATTCGTGCCCCTTGCACATTGTGATCACGTTTCCGTAGTAAGCTTTGAGTTGTTGACACAGTTTTACTTCGTTGATGTAAGTTATAGTGCAGCATTTTGTGGCTGTTGAATGAATTTAGTAAGGGTTTTGGTTACGTTTGAAAGTTTAAGGAGATCCCTGAGGTATTGTGGGATTGCGATCATCACCGGTTAGTCTTATCGTGGCTTTTGTGGACCATTGTTTGGCCTAGAAAGGTGCTTTATGGTACTTTAATCTTTGCTAATATAATATTAAAAAGCTGAAGAGTTTGTTTGTCTCAACAGGCTAAACTCAGGAAGTACTTACATACGTGCGTACGATAAGTTTAGATTTTTTTGTAATGTTAGATAGCCCTTTTATTAACGAAGAAGGCTAGGCGATGATTAAAGCAGGTGCGCTGAGTAATTGCCACTGGCAGAAGCTAGTATTGGAATAACGTTGTTTTCTTGTTGATGCTGCTTTTTTTTCTGATTGGATTTTATTGATACGAACGCCATATTATGTGACTAGGATTCCGAACTAGAACAATTAATGTTAAAAACAGCTAACATTCAGAAACAAAAAGCAAAGAGCACACGTATGTAACCCTACTAAGCAAAACTCCACCTTTTTGTAATTAGCTCGACTTTTGTTTCTCGCATTCTGAATTCAAAATGTAAAACGAAAATGGCGCGGATATAAAGGCGGGAACGGTTGTTTGTTGTAACTGTAATGGAAAAGACACACATAAAGTGCGATTTTAATCCCAGTTGGAATTCAGTTGGGAAAAGATATTATTATTCATTATGTTTTAAAGTTTACTTGTCCCCATTTTGCTGGCATTTCATGGTTTTGGAGATTTCTCTTTCTCGATGAGACGCAGAACTCCTTTTAATATATAAATAAATAAAATCATCTGCCTACTCTTTTACCAAGCTGTGTTGGTTCGGCTTCCAGTCTTAAAAGGATGCAACTGACTACCAGTATTACGTGGACAGACTGCCTGTCTGACCTACTCAACCCAGTTACCTGGGTAATCCGATACCCCATGGTTGTACTTTCTGGCTTCTGACTACCCGCAACGACTGCCAAAGATGTACAAATGACAGCCGGGACCCACCAATTTATTGTACCGTTAGAAACACGGAGAAAATCGTCATGACGAGATGGTTACCCATCCACGAAATGACCGCGCCAAGCGTTTCTTAACCTTAAACGTGCGGCTGTTACTTAGCCACCAACTGTCACATTTTGATATATAAAATGCAGTTAGGTATTACTAAAGGTCTCCGTTTAAAGAAAAGTCCACATTGTCTTCAATAATTCTTTAAAAAATTTAAGTGGTTCTAACTTTTTATCACCCATTATTTAGGTAAGACCAAGTACGGTCGGCTACTTCTCTATTTTCATTTATTTTGTACATTATCCTACGTCCCAATCTGGTTGTATCTTAATTAAGAAACTGGAGTTACGATTACAATACAACACGGTTTTAATATCATCATCTCCCGAGCCTTTTCCCAACTATGTTGGGGTCGGCTTCCAGTCTAACCGGATTCAGCTGAGTGCCAGTGTTTTTTACAAGGAGCGACTGCCTATCTGACCTCCTCAACCCAGTTACCCGGGCAACCTAATACCCCTTGGTTAGACTGGCGTCAGACTTACTGGCTTCTGACTACGCGTAACGACTGCCAAGGATCTTCAATGACAGCCGGGACCTACAGTTTAATGTGCCATCCGCAACACAGTCGTTGGTGTCCAAGGTATACTTAGAAAGTACATACAAACTTAGAAAAGTTGCATTGGTACTTACCAATGCAACCCACGCCCTCACACTTGAGAGGCTGGCTCTTTTACCACTAGGCCACCACGACTTTTACTCGCACGTGCTCTTTTACACGGTTTTAATACACAATAAAAAAAAATATTTTTACAAAAAGGCCGGCAAAAAAAGCAATTCACCAACTGGTTGTTTTTACAAACATTCAAAGGGTTTCCCTTTCAATATTTTAATCCAAAATGAATTAAAAAGCTTCGTATGTAAATATAAAACAAACAAAGCCCTCGGGTGAGTCATAATCCTGCAATTGTGAAAATCAATAGCGTCCATCCCCACGCGATCTGTACTCACTTGTGTACAAAGCTCTCGTACTTTAGTACTGGCAGCATAAAAAGAACGAGTACTTGGTACACCATTTTTTTTTAGTAGTAGTCATGTTTCGGGAAAATATTTTTCTATTGTTTTTTAAATACTTTTTATTTTGCTGGAAATTAATGGAAAAGGTGTTCTGTGAAGTTCACATGAAAAAAAATTTTGAAACTTTTTTGAAGGGTATTCTTATATTAAGACATATAAAATCGGTTTATAAGCGTTTTTAATTCGTTGCTCCCAGGTACAAACGCCAGCACATCAAGCTACCACAACCCGTCAAATTTCTTTAATTGATTTTCAACCTTACCACAATACCAGAAGGTCAATACTCATTTGGTAAAATTTAACAGATTCAGGAAGGTTGACGTGTTGGCGTCTGTACTAGGTAATAGAAATAAAACTCATATTTTGCCAACTTGTATCCAATTACCAAGATAATAAAATCCCTGCATATTATATTAAATACAACCATCACATTTATGACTCTACGACCTATCATGCTCACAGTACTACACCCCAGCGATCCCCATCCCTCAGTTGTCAGCGTGTATCCGACAAATGTCCCAAAACGTCCCAAAAGGGGATCTATTTTATGACGTGGCCGTTCACTTGTTACATAAAATGACGTTTTCTAACCATTTCATATTAGCCCGAGGAAAAATATCGAGAAATAAGTGCTAGTGAAAAAAACTATCTACTTTATAAATGATGGAGATATATTTTTACGAGATCGGTGTTCGGAAGCTGTCCAGTCAAGATTGGTGGTGCGTTCAATTTTATGTTATGTGCGATAAAAATCTTACTAGAAGTTTTTTTGCCCCAACTTGTGAAATAGAAGATGGGATATTCTTCACAACTACATATTCATATTATTTATTTGCATCAAACAATGTATAAAAAGGTGTTAAAAATGGCTTGACTCTGCTAGGCACAACAAATTGAAATTAATCTAATTTTTAAAGTACCATATACCATATACCAATAGTTAAGTATGGCGTCGTTAGGCGTCAAAGTACTCCTTCCCATCGTTGTCATCTGGTAAAGTGCCCAGAAGACTGGCCGCATTGCCACGCTGTATGGCATTGTTGATTCTTTGACCACCATAAATATATTTTATGAAAATATAATATGTAATTCGGATAAGTTTTAAACTAATTAACAACCACTATTTTGTTTAATGGTACAGTTTCATAAATCGTAATAAAGTTTAAAATCACTCCATTAGGAACATTCGCAGCTCTTTTCCAGGGAGTTATGGTGGCTCGCCTATTTGAACAACGGAACGGTAATTATATTTGGAGACCGAATACCCATAATGTGTCCGCCCAAGCCCCGCTTATTAATTAATTTATTGAGTTCCCGCGACATTTAATTAAATCTTCCGCAGCTGTACCGACGTGCAGCAATTCCAGTATTGATCCAGTAATCCAGAAATGTATTTGAAATTCGAACTAATTTGAACTTTAAAAATGGAACTATTTTCAAAACGTGTTTTGTATGGTTGCTTAAGTTTATGGATTTTTTTTTCATTGGATTATGTCTTTTATATGGGTGCCGTTCATATCGAATTTCGTTATGCACTATATGGGGTTAAACTATGTGTCTTATTATTTTATTACACTAATCTTTTCATACACAAATATTCATAGAAACTAGTGTCAAAGGTGCAGTGAAAATAAAAACTAAAAATAGAACTGCTGACGTCACATTGTTTCTAATAAAATGTTCCCAAAAAATCAAAGCAAACTTTATTTACCGTTGGTCTCTAATGGCATCCAAAACAGTGACGAAGGTTCTATCAAACAAAAGCTGCCAGTTGTTAGGGGATTAATGAAATGTTTTTGCTGACCGTACTGACTTGCACATCGTATGCGCGGGGGAATTTATTGGCGGGGAAAAAACGGCTTTATTGGAAATCTGAGCTAAGATTTGAAAGGGATTTTTCTATTTACGCGTGATTTAATTTGCCTGGACTAAGATTAAGATAGCTATAACAATACAGTTCGTGAGATTTAATTAAGTACATATGTTGCCAAAGATAAATGTTTAAATTACTGAGTATATTAAAATAAAACAATACTTTGAAAAGTAGACAGCTAAACTAGCGTAATCCTTACCTTGTCTTCCGCTTCTTCTGCCCTGCCCTCGGCCTCCAGGACTCGCTGCTCGAGCTCCGAGAGCTGAAACAAAGAAAAACATGCTTTTAGATGTCTGCGTAAAGAAAAACAGTAACAACGGTGTTAAGAAACATAACACGTAGCGCCATCTCTTAGCAAACTCACGTAAACGCTTCCTGAAACAGCGCCCCTAGAGAGTGAAACGGTATTCCCGAACCAATTTCAGCAAGCGTGCTCCCTACTTAGTTCCTGCGCCACCCGCTAGATGGCGTTGTCGCAACAAAAGTATTTTATTGAACCACGTGGTGTGGGTGGCAAAATATAAGTTCGTATATCTAGCTATTTATCAGGGAGGCTGTAGAAAAGGTATGATTGTTATGTAAGAGCGAGCATTCGTGCGGTTTCTGAGGCGGAGGGCTGAATCGGCTCGTGAAAGGGTATATGTTACTTGCAAAATGTTATAGCAGTGATATATGTCCGTAAGACACGAGTTAGATTGTATTTGAATGGTTTATTTCGGTGTGGAGACGGGCTATCCGTTTTATGTGCGTTTGGATATGGAAAATACGTTTTTGTATTGAATTCCGAAAATAATTATTTAGTTTGCTGGTACGTTAACTGTACATAATTATGATACTGAAGGGCCATTTTTTACATTGTTGGTATTTCCTTCATAATTAAAATTTTAATTATCATTGCAAGTTATCGACATGTATAAAAGTCTGATGAATAGGTACAGCAATATTTTAAAGACAAAATAGTTGTGCTTCTTTACCACTGTCTTGAAAAATCGATACACGTGGATCCGTAAGTCGATAAGTCTACACTTTTATGAAAGCTCTTCACGAAAAATAAAGCTTGGAGTTGGCATCGAAATTAACCTGACTTTAGAAGAGAAGAAATATAAACGTGGTATTTGAGGATAGTCAAATCAGTCATATGAATTAAATGGAGTCACACTCATATCCTGACCTGTAGAGATTAGTCTTACTTCAACTTGTTCATGGTTGCATACGTAAGCACTCATATACCCAATGCATTATCTAAATACACGTACGCGTAGTTAAGAGCACGTATGTAGTTGTAAAATCATCTAGCAATACTGTCTCTCTTCGACCACGGGACTATAGAGTCCAGGATTTTTGGAAGGCGGACGTGTAGCCGATGATAACACGCTGTAGCCCTTTTGAGACAACTTTAATATATGTAATCATGACACAATATTGTTATTATTATAGTACTCATCATCTCCCGAGCCTTTTCCCAACTATGTTGGGGTCGGCTTCCAGTCTAACCGGATTCAGCTGAGTACCAGTGTTTTACAAGGAGCGACTGTCTATCTGACCTCCTCAACCCAGTTATCCGGGCAACCCAATGCCCCTTGGTTAGACTGTTACTTGGTTAGACGGTTATTATAGTACTTTACTAATATTATAAGTTTGTTTGGCTGAAGAATTTGTCTCCTCTGATTCACATCCCTAAATTACAATACAATATGTTATTAACGCATGTCATTGTTTTATTTTCTAACTAGCGACCCTCCCCGGCTTCGCACCGGTGCAATTATTATTATTTATTATTTATTGTTGTTATTATACATATAAACCTTCCTCTTGATTCACTCTATCTATTAAAAAAAAACCGCATCAAAATCCGTTGCGTACTTTCAAAGATTTAAGCATACAAAGGGACATAGGGACAGAGAAAGCGACTTTGTTTTATACTATGTAGTGATAACAATATTCCTATTTACATTACTCTTTAACGCACGAAATTATATCAAGAAATATACACTACCGTTCGTAACACACAAGTACCCAATCAGAGCGTTCTTCAAAATCTTTATTTCTTTGTCTGTACAAACTCAGTAACGAAGAGGCAAATAAAATTGTATGTGCATTGAGATTGCAAGCTCAACGCCGCTGTCAGTTTGAAAGGAACTACCCGCGAATATGCAATAAATCACCATAGAACTTTTAGCTTTTCAAAGAGAACACCGGTGCGGTATTATTTTGTGTTCTCAAAATATTGTCGTGATTTTGTATCGGAAATGTCTGTGGAGAGAGTGGTTTCATTGTTGTGTTGAATAATAATAATATCGGGACACCTTTTTTACACGCGGTCGGTTAGCCCCATGGTGAGCTATTGATTAGCTTGTGTTATGGGTGTCAACATAACTGATAAACTGTATATACTTTATACATATGTATATACATATATGTATTTATCATCACACCACAGCCAACAAGCATGCTCATCACATGAATGTCGACTGTTCCGGGAATCGAATCCGGCACCCTCAGCTCGACAGTGGTTAACATTGCGCCAACGGGTCGTCTTCGTTTCATATAAGTTGAGCCTTCATAAAAATGTTCCCTTCATTTTTTAGAGAAAACTATGTTTTTCTCGATATTTCAGTTGATTTTAAAGGTACAAGCGTAAAATGAGCGCTATTCTATAACATCACACTAAAGATCTTTATGTGCCTAACACTAAGCATATCACTGCCCCCAGTCACATATCACCACTAAATCGACATAACAGTGTACTGGCTTATATAACCCACCACTTCACTTGACCTCTCATACCACATCTCATTGAGAGAATGGAGGTACACTTGGGGTCAAGATAATTTGGCCATCGTCTATTTACAGCACAATAATGACACATTTGGGTCAGAGTTCTGACAAGTCCTCTTGAAGAGTAATGTCAATTTTATTGACGTATGCTCCGTATCTCGGCGAAACGGAGTGTTTATACGAGTTTTGACTTTCAATCTCGTTTTGATATTGTGGTGAAATGTTTGTTCGTTAGTTACGAGGGTGTGTTGCTAATTGATTTTGTTTTGAAGACGTAAATCAAATGTGTGTGACGGTTTCAAGTTTCTGAATTGCTTTTGTAGGAGAATGTACTTAAATATGTAAATCGCACCGTTAGGTTATGAATAAAATTAGTTCGAATTGAATTAGTGAAGAAATGGTCAGTCTTAGGGGCGGAGTAATATTGGAAAATTTTATATTTTCATGATGAAAACTAAACATTTTATTTATTGACTGTAGTCTGGGTGTTATTAAATATAAAGTATTTATAAATATATATGTGTAAGGTATATGTAGTTTATCAGTTGTGTTGGCATCCACAACACAAGCTCATCCATTGCTTACCTTGCGGCTCACCGGCCGTGTGTGAGATGGTGTCCCGATAGTACCTACATTACATTATTTTCCTGTTTGTCCCATCGAAAATCAATGACATTAATTTTAAAAAGAAAAATGAAAGCTAGAAATAAACTTTTCCATGAACCCATCCTAGCTTCATAATAAACATAAATACGGTCCTCAATCTCGAACACGAAACATTCCCAATTTCATACTTTACGAAATAACGGTTTATATCAAGCAATTTCTTGGTTCAAAGCGTCGTAAAGGAACTGGCTACAAACTTATGAGCTTTAACATCAAATGGCATGTTCAGGCGACCACTGATGCATCAAATCAAAGACACGCTACGGGAATCGAAACGAGATTTAGCTTTTAGATAAATTAGATGTTTGCATGTTTGGATGTGTGTGTTTAAGATGCAATTACTTGAGAAAGATGAAGCAATGTACCATTTTTGGATATTTAAATGAATATGAGGAGATTGTTTGTTTTATTGATTCAAGGAAATCCTGATTTGAAAAATTATTTCAATATTAGATAGCCTTCTATCTTAGAAAGCTATAGTCTACTTCTAATACGGATGCGCGAAGTAGTTCCTACGTGACGTGAGTGAAACCGCTGACGAAAGCTAGTAATTTTGTAGCTAGCTGTGAACTAGAGCTTCATTGTCATCAATAAATAGGTTCATTTTCTTTGATTTGAATTTCGACAGTGTCTTTCTGTGAGGCATGGACTAGAATTTTGAGAATTCCACAGAAAGGCGACTACTCAGTTCCTTGTTTCATAATAAACACAAATTACATAATTTATTTCAAGCGACTAAATCTCAGCCGGTTTGCTCAAGTGAGCTGGGGGCTCCAATTTTCTGCATCACGTCACTTGCTAAAGATTTCAACTGTGAATTGTGAAATTTTCCACCGGACGGTTTCGGAGCCTTTGATGTAACGCCCCGGCGCGGAAGCTGAGCTTTCGAGTCCAGTTTGTTACTTCCATAGTTTTTGGAAGTGTTTAATGTGATTATACCAGTTTGGTGACTGAAGTTTAAATGCTTGTGAAGTTTTATAAAGTTGGTTTAGAAATTTTGTAATTTGTTTACGGTGTTTTGAAGTGCTGGAGATAGTTACTGTCTTTTTGTATTGTAAATATTATGTTTTATTTTAAGACCTTTCATAGTTTTATATAGCTATTAATGTAATTTTAAGATCGCTATCGCATTGGGTGGTATAGGTGTAAAGATTTAAGGGAAAATTTAAGAAATAAAAAAAAAAATACTTCTCGAAGTTATTAATAATATATGACCTTACTAAGTTAGTATTACCTAACTACGAATATAAAATTGAGAACCAGATATTTAATGTACGGCTGAAATAATATTTTTATGATGTAATACTGGTGATATTTAAAGTGAATTTTAAAGCCACATTTAATATTTAGACAGTTAATTATGAAATTCAACAATTTTATCATCGGAACATAGTGTTAAGGAATCTTCATTTTCCGTTCTGCGTTGTAATTATTATATAGTACGAATGTCTTCTCTATAAGACCTTTCAAAATCTCTAAATATTACCTCCTCTGACCTTTTTAGTGGGTAGACGATTTCGCGAGATCTTATTTTATTGCTATAAAGAGAACGATAAACCAACCATTTGCGTTGGTGGTTCAAATTCTGAGATCAAAGTTAATTTGACAGTAAAGATTTTTATGACTAAATTTCAGATAAATGTTCAAATTAAATGACCTTTACAGTATTGATATTTTCACTAATAGCTACTCTAGTTACTAAAGGGTGGAAAATTACTCGTATTATTGTCGACTTTTTATACTTAGGGCCAGTTTCACAGGTTACGGATAGCCACTATTTACCAGATAAATTAAAAAATGGAACAGAATTTATATGAAATTATCTGCCAGTTAAACTATCTGGAACTTATCAGCAACCTTTAAAGTGGCTCTTAGACTTTGGACAATAATATTTTTTTTTGAGATTTCAACAAAATTTATATTTTTAGTAATTTTACAGCGATGGGGACGAATTTTTCGACGCCTTTTTTATTTGCTATGTAATTTTTTATATCTAACTAGTTGTATTATATTATGTATGTTTTTATAAGTTTATAAATAGGTAGCTCTAACTGAGCAATCAAAGTTCAAACGATGAAAAAATACTGTAGATAGCTAGGTAATATTTGTTGTTTTTTTAGAAACAAAACATAGCGTATGAACCATGTATGAACAGGTAATATACCTCTCTTAGCGCTGGTCTAAAAATATATTTCAGCAAGCAACACAAGCAGCATACGGTAGTTAAATCCGCCTTACTTGATACCCATTTTTATTCAGGATTGTCCCGTCATATTTCGCTCCCAGATTTTCAGACCGCTTCAGGCTACTAACATTTTCACCAGACCGGCTATAAGTAATTGGGTTTTCCTGATGGAAAAATGCCCGGTCAAAACTGTCTGATGGCTTCCCCTTCTACCGGGAGGACCTAATTTTGTTACTAGACGTGTATGGGTGCCACACCTCGGCATTTTTTTAGATTGTACTTAATTATATGTTTGCTATTTTGATTATTTTGTTTGTTTTTTGGGGAAGTCATATAACTGGGTAGGCACAGACGCCAGCAGGCTTAGCATGAAAACCGTAGAAACAAGTTTTATCTATCGGAGAATGGACATAATGACATAAAAGTGACAGGTTGACGTAGGATTTCTTTAGACATTTTTTTAAGTAATTTTTCTTTTCTTCGATAGACATAAGGCTACATGTGATTTGTATGCGAGTTGACAGGTCGCGCCATGCTCGGGCAGAAGACATGTTGACATTGGCAGAAAGAGCTTTGACTTTTCTTGACAGAATATATATAAAATCGCCATGCTAAGCCTGCAGCACGTCAGGCTACCCGCAACTGTCAAATTTCCCCAATCGCTTTTGCACTATATGCATTTAGCGATAAAGTTGAAAATCTATTAAGGAACTTTGACAGATTGTAGTACCCTGATGTGCTGGCGTCTGTACGTTCTGCCTGTATATGTATTATATGGAGTATGTATATTATTATAGATGCTATGATTATATATTATACATTAGAGATATGTATCGGATCACATCCATGCATAACGTCTTATCTCCGTTTATGCAACCAAGTTACCATAGTATACAAATGCACAAGCGAAATTTATGAAAAAGTTTTGACAGATTACCTATAGATATTATTCTCATTAAATGTAAATGATGAATTTCATAAAAGAAGAAGTCGGTTTCTATTCGGCTGCCAGAACTGGTACCGACAGTACATGGGTGAAATCAGTGGCGGAAGCTGCTTATTTAACTATAGCTTAGTATTATGATCTAAAATGCTAGATTCTCTACATATTCTGTGCTATTGAGATACTAAGAGAATCCTCCTAATAAAGATTACAAAGGGTCTTCAAAACTTGCAGGTCACCCTTAATTGGATGCAGAAACTCCATATCGTTTCCTGTGCGGTTATATGCTACCATTAACAACTGATCCCTACAATTAAAACCAACCACTACCTGCTACCCAATACAATATCACGGAAACCCATCATTAAACGTTATTTAACGTAGTTTAACAATCAAATTTGCGCGCGTCGCGAACCGGTGATAAAGTAATTATCGCCTTCCGTGCACCAATTACGGCGGTGTGCATCAATCATAATACCTATCAAACCTTCTAATTACTGTCTCTATATACTATAGTGTGTACTAGCGTTAAATTGGGGATTACTGGGAGTTTCTTTGGTGTATTCTATATTTTGTTAGTTCCTAGTTCATTAAAATACTCTATTATACTTATTTACAAATCATAATTAATATATAACATAATAAAAAATATATTCGCCTGTATAACCACGTTGTATGACAATGCTTTTTAGATAAACTTTACTTGATGTGGCTAGGAATAATTTAGTAGCTATATAATTACTGTGTGTAACATTAATCCTTTCCTAACAAAAAATATTTTTGAAAAATAGTTTCTAGAACAAAAACAGGTCTCATCAAAGTCTAATCCATGAAACGTTTTACCTAACTTCAAGGAATAACGTCTTCAATTCAATTAGGAAATTCATAGATATAGAACTAAATATTTATGAAGCCCACTAAGCTAATTTCATGAGACAATCTCAGGACCGGACTTAAATACCAATTCACAGCGAATTTACGTTCAAAACATCTTAGTGCCCGCAATAAACGCTTAGGACCGACCTCAAGACGTCCGCTCGGCACGGTGGCCGAGCGATAAATGATACCCGTGGTGCAACGAGGCACCGAGCGATCAAATATTAACAAACTACCCTACCTTACGGCGATTCAAATGTACTCGTTTATTGCAGCTATTGCGAGTTTCAACTGAAATATGTTGCATTATTTTGAAATAGCGTTTCAGATTCAATTTAAACAGCTATAAAGGATGATTGTAGGAATGGTACTTTACAACATTTTTATTTTATATCAGGACTATTTTATATAGAAATGTTTAGTTGTATAGTCATCTACAGTGATAAAAATTTCCGATGATGTACCTCATATTTACTTTGAAATATGCAAAAAATAAACCTGTACATAATAATTATTTTAACATTAGATGATAAAAGAATAGTTATATGAATTCCATATTTTAAATTTGTCATTAAAAAAACCATTCGAAGTTTAAAAGCTATTCATCTTCAAATAAGCCGAAATCGATTGTATAAGTCTCGTAAAAACTAGTGTGGTCCTTCGAGACGGCAAGTTTGACTAAAACGACGTTTCAACGGAGCCCAACTTTCTATTTTAAAGTCCATCTAAATCTTAGTAGACTTCAAAGTTTTGATGGGAACTGACTTCCTGAAAGTTAGACGTTATGTTTTCTATAATGTTGGCTATAAAAGTTGGGACATATCGTATATGTATCGTAGCCAAGTTTTAGTAGCCAGAGCCATGTTTCAAAATGCAGTTGGTGTCATAAAAATAATGGAATATTGGCAGCCAAATAACCAACTATAAAATTTCCCACACTCCATAAAAGAACACTCCACACAGAACTACAATACACTTGCCCAGACCGTTTAGATCTCGAAACTAGATTTTAGAAGTTACGGTTTAGAAACCAACTCTAGTCACAAAGCTTGTATTTTTCTAGAAAAAATGCTGGCTGGGTATTTAAACAACAGTCCCGGGAAACGAAACTTTTATACAGTGTCTCCAAAACGATTTTATTTTTATTTTACGCGTACCCCGAGACAGAGTTGGGCAAACTTTTTAAAGTTCCCCAACTTCTTTGTGATTAAGTTACAGAAAGAAATGGATCTATTTCCTAAGTTGGAACTCGCGAGAATATCTGGATTTTTAGTTATTCGACGATTTAAAAAGGGCAATTTGTGACGGAGCCGTTTTCGCTAATAGAATTCGCTAGAATTTAATTCATGGTTTGCCTTCGGGCTTCTGCGTGTCTGTCTGTACCTGCTGATGTCGTAACCATTTGTAAAATAAATTGCTCTTTCTCTGTCTTTATTTCAACTGTTTATTTTGTTGAGCGGAAAATGTTCAAGTTGGAGGTCGTCGACAGTCACGGAATTTTCCCAGACTTCCAAGTTATCCATAGATTGTAAAATTTTGTTCAAATTATTTATACCAAGCAGAGTATACAAAGATTATTATATCTCTTATTTGTAAGTTATTTAACAACTCTATATGATTCCATCTTAATCTACTAATTAAATCATTGTATCAACATTTAGAATGCCATGAACAGCAAACTACATATGAATTTCAACCACCGACACTTTCTGCCAAACTTGAAATGTACCGCTGCAGCTACTTCAGCGGCTAAATGCAGCTAAGCATTCCACGAGGGAAATGAAGCGAGATTCCGAGTCGTCAGTGCACACATAACGTATGTAATTAGACGTAACAAAGAGCGCCCCGCTTCGTCGCTGGATTGTCCGACCGCGCTAAATGGAATTTACTTTTTGAATTTATAAAGTTGGAATTTCAGAGTCGGAAATATACGTATTGTGTTTCACTGGGTAATTGAAACGTCGCGTTTATTTAAAATTGTGTTTTTGGTTGTTTATTTATTTTTCTTTTGTACAGGTAGGAACTGTTTTTTTTTGTCTGTACAAGTTTATATTATTCGGTGGAAATATTTTTTTGAAAATAATTATATTTTTTTTTAAGTTGTAAAAATAATTTATTTTGGCCTCCCTTTACCAATACTCTTTAAATATGGTAAGTACATTTTTAAGTTACTTTGTTATCTGATACAAGAGCCCCAGAAAATTCAGTGAACTCAAAAACAACTTCACTCTTAGAAGAAAGTTAAAAACCCTCAAATATACATGATAGAACATCTTTAAAAGGGGTCCATAGAATGTTCAAAAATGCTCCCCCTTGAAACGTCAGTAATGACACTTGTCCCAGTTTCACCCCCACTGAAGATTTTATCTGAAAACTTCGCGAAGTGACACGTCAGCTGTCAAGTCATAAGTACACGAGACTTTTCTAATTAATTCAATGAATATATGGAAATAATATGGAAATAATCAATTGAATCACACTTATAGTATATAGGCGAAAGTTCGAGTGTATGTTTGTTACGTCTTCAAGTGCCAACGGCTGAACGGATTTTTATGATACTTGGTAGTAATATAGCTTATACATCAGAATAACATATAGGCTACTTTTAAGTAGTTCCCTAGAGAAGCACGTAAAACCGCTGGCGGAAGTAGCTAGTAATATAATAATGTCAATATCTCATTAAGATATATAATACATTTGTATGTATATAATAGGTATCTTCCCACTTACATAACTAAAAATTAAATCATTCTCACAAACAATAACGCCCAGAAAATCTACAGTATTTCCCCAATCGATACAGTATCTTATAACCAACCATAATCTCCAACATTTTACGTAGCCACTTCCCTAAACATGGCAACATAACCTTACCCAATTCCACTATCACATGTACTACCTGCCACTACCCAACTTCACCCGAACTTATATGAAAGCGCAACTAGAAGCGATGCAACTGACATTATAACCCGACAAAGTTCAAAACCCGAGATTATATTAGAAGCACTATTAACGGTACTCGTACTGTCAAGTTGGAAGGATAAATCAGAAGGTCCATTCAAAGAGTAAAAAAAAAGATTTTTATTGAACGCATGACGTGATATGACGATCTATAGTCAGCATGTGTTTGCGCACAAAGGTTGCAGTTTCATAGACATTTTAGAATTGTTCTCACGCAATTTGCTACTGTTCGCTAGAGAGGAGAGACCAGAAAAAACGGCTGTGTGTGTCACAGTCCCGCAAACCGGTGGAGTCTTACCTTAAAAGTCGCTTTAGATGCAAGAAAAAAGAATGTTATATTGCGATTTGTGAGGATTTTGCAATACTGTAACACCTTAATGTACCACATTTTTTGCAAATAAAAATGATTGATTGATTGATTGACTGTGAGAATCTTTATTGTTATAACGACATAATTTATTTTAGAACAATATGTAAAAAACAATACTGAACTTACCGTCACAATAAAATATCGTTTGCGATAGCGTTTGCGTTTGCGATGCGATACTTAAGTTTTATAATCAACGTTATTTTATAATGGTGCCTAATTAAAAGCCCACCTACTGCCCCAATTTTCCCCACTGCACGCTAACACAAAAACAATACAGAGTGAACATTCTGCATCTCACCTGCTTGGTGCCTTGACTCACCCAGTATCACAAACTTTATAAAATCAGTTTAGTTGGGTGTACACCTGTGTCGTAGTGCAGTAATATCCCTTTGAAGGCTGCTCCAGTAATTCTCGCATTCTGTCAAGTGAGCTGAACTTTAACTTAGGTAATTGCTAATGTTGTTGCGACCGTCTTTCTAGTTCTTCGGGCTGTCGTATTCTTTAGTGGTTAAAGTTATGATGTAGTAAGATGATAGGATTATTTTTGGAGTTTGTTTTTTATGTGTTTTAAAGGAATTTCTAGATTCTAATCAGATCTAATACAGTTAAATTGCTTTTGTTCGAATTGACAGTATCGGTCCTGTTATATAGAGGGTCAACCCTACTCCTATGCATAATATTTGCTATTCTGCCTTTTAAATCAAATAAACACTATAGGTATAATCTAGTCAATTTCGCCGTTCTGTTAAAAATAAGGTATACGGTACTTTAATAGACATAACTTGAACCCACTATAAAGTAAGTACATTGATACCACTTAACAAAATCAGACACGAAACAGCGTTCAAACATGCCAAATAACAAAGGAAGCACACCTACATACACACCTACCAGCATATATGTATTTACATACATAAACACGAAGATATATGGTTTTCATTCGGCCGGAACATTAGCGGGAAATATGTTTATGACAGTTGCTCTAACTCCACGGATATGTAATGTAGCAGCTCACTTGATTTAGAACATAGTTAAACTTTGGTGTGTTGCCGAATTTGTTTTTGGTGTTCTAGAACAATATTTGTTCCTACAATGTGACTTTATATCAAAAATGGCGGTCAGCGAGTCGGGCCTGCAGGCTTAGCATGGCGATTTTATATCTATTCTATCAAGAAAAGACAAAGCTCTTTCTGTCAATGTCAACATGTTTTCTGCCCGAGCACGGCGCGGCCTGTCAATTCGCATAATCACTTGTGGACTTTTGTCGATCCAAGAAAAGAAAAATTTCTTTTAAAAAATTCAAAAGAAATCTTATGTCAATCTGTTACTTTTCTGTCATTAGGTCCTTTCTCTGGTAGAAAAAACTTGTTTCTACGGTTGTCATGCTGAGCCTGTTGCATGAGTGAGCGTAACTTAGAAACAATTGAATAATTTTGTTCGAAAATTGAAAATCAGAGATCATCCTACAATATGCACACATCTTTGTGGTAGGTTATTAACGTTTGCGACGAACGGATTATTTTTATTTCTCATACTCATACTCGATATGCATGGCCATTAGTCATTTTAAGTACTCCTATTTATAAATTAGGAATGTATTGAAATACGACGTATTGCAGGCTTCGTTCGAGAGCTTTGAAACTCAATGAGACTCCAAATCGAGTTACCTCCGTACTGGCGCAAAAACATCTTATTTTCCAGCATATTTTCAATGCGTTTGTAAGGCAGCACTCTACATGTGGATGTGTTTGAGTTGCGAGTAAACATGGACCTGTATAAATACTATTCTTGCAAAAAAGGGCTGTTTTTGTAACATTTGGGGAATGCTCGACGATTTCTGGTCTTTTTGATAAGATAAAAGGAGAATGTGTTAGAGCTGCAGTGAGTTAAGCATGAGCTTATAACACAAGTATCATAGTTTATCTCCCGGGGCTGCGGGTTGTTCGCGAGAGTTACCGAGGCCCTGGCACACAGGAACCTTCAGTAGGAACATAGTGGGTTTTATAATCAGTAAGAGTTTGACATTCCCTCCGGCTACACCCACAGCGTGAGGGTTTATTAGATGATTTCCCACGAAAAAGAAGAGTCATCTTGGTTGGAGGTATGGGTATGGTTGGTATAAAAGAAGTGTATCAGTTTGCAGATATTAGGGAATTAACTAATATTTTCTGTGGTTCAAAAAAAACGCTTATCAAAATTGTTAATCAATATTTGATAGGCTGTGATCAGTAGCAGTTGTTAATTTTTGATCATTGCATTTTCTCGTGGTTCAAAGACGACATGTCTTACTGTCTTGACCCTATAAAAAGTAATTACCCACTGTCCACTTAATTATCACATAAACAGGGCGTTTAATAATGACATAATGATAAAGGCTGGTGACGATATAGTGACGTAACGGGTGCTGTAGGCGTGTGTCGCCGTCCCAACCACCGGCCGCCGTCTTTGCATGATTGATGCGCCGTAACACGCCAGCCGCGTAGGGTTGCCAGCTTATCAGTGGCATGGGCAATTCCATGCGAATTTTACCTGTGGTTTTGAATTCTCACCTTCACTTAGTTGGGCAGATTGGTTTTATTGTTTTTTATTGATTCTCAAATTTTATGTTCCACACCAAATATAAATTATCTTCGAGATGTAATGGACTTGTGTAGATCGGGTCACTGGTTATTAGTGGAACATAAAAATGCAGTTTTTACATAAGAAAAAACGCTTTTAATATTTAAACATTGACACACTCCATTTTAGATCAAAAACAAAAACCAAACTGACAACAGCTTTTTTCATAAAAGAAAAATAAAACCTATCGACTATTAGAAATTACGAAGGTTTTAATTTTGTTCACACTCTATAATATTTATGGTCGTGAACACAGCTTACAAGTTACAGCTTACAAGCTTAATGCTGAATCATATTGTTTTATGCCCTTCTATCATTGTACTTAGGTTTCATGGTGGTTCATATGACCGGTTATTTTTGTACTGTAAGGAGATAATTAGTTCCTTTTTTATTAAATCTTTTGTGCTCTTTGGAAAGTAATGTGGGGTATTTAAGTGATAATAATTGATGCAAGAATTTATAGCAACGTCTTTAATTTAGTAATTTCTTTTCGATAAAAATAAGACTTTTTTTATTCTTGAAATGAAATAGTCAAGTTTAGAATAAAAAAATAAAAATGAGAGCAACTTTATCTGTCATGAAAAACTCACACGGCGAAAAGAGTACAAAAAAAAACTAAACCCAACATTACCAGCGGACAACAAACACGACACACAATGCTGCCACGAGCCGAAAATACTCGTATCTCTGAAGGCACAGCCCTGAGCCGGCGGCGCTCAACAAAAGCAGCAACGGGCTTTTAATAAATTATTCCGCGGAACCCACTGCAGCTTTCAGAACGGGTTTGAGCGAATTTAGCTCCGTAACCATTTATTACGGGACCCTTTCGAGAATCATCCGACGCAACTGATTTTTGACGAAAATACTAAAGTCGATCGCTTTGACGTTTCGAGGGTTGATTAAACGAATTTGTTGATCGTTCCATTCCGGAGCTGATTGTTTCCGGTTTTTCTTTTATTATCGATATTTTTATAAATTGGCGGATTTTGAATTACGGTTTTTTAGTGCTGGGAATGTGAGAGATTTATTGATTGGCTGTTAAAATGATGAAGTGGGTATTCATTTTAATATTTTCTGGTGAGAGCGACTGATTTTGTTCTTTCTTCGATTTTCAAAGTAATGGTGAGTTTGTAAGGCTAAGCTGAATATGTACAATGCTTAACTTTCATACCGATAATAGCACCCAGACCAATTTATCTACCACGGTGGCTGTTCTTTCAAAGGAAACCAGTCTGCAGCATATCACATATTAGAGTTCACCACCATTTGCGCAGACACATCTGCACTCTCTATTTCTTCACTCTCCTAGGCCGATGGGACGGCAATCGGATACGCCCGGAGAGAGATCAAGCGCGGGACCGACATTTACGTGCCCTCTGGTGCACGGGTGTATCAATCACCAACTTCCAAACTCCAGGCTGCTTTTATTAGTTTCTTAAAACCCACACAGCAATTACTGCCAGATAGATCCCGGGACCCTGTGCTCTGTACTAGAGCAAAGAGGCAGTCATACGCAACGTAGCTAAATACAAAATCACTATTCAATTTCAAACCATTTCCAAAGGCCTGCAAGGCACGTTATCTAAAACATTATTTTCTATATTGCATCGGCAGCACTACTGAAAATATTGCACATTATGATTCGTATTCGCGCAGTTTTCTCGATGGCGTTAATGTAGGGAAAAAAGACGAAGTTCGCCTACACAGCGTTCTCTGCACACGGAGATACGATGCAGTAATATTACTGCGCATTTCAGTTTTTATTATTTACTGATGCGATTTATATGGAATTTAAATGTGTGGAAAGATGCGTTAGAAGTTTTTATGATGAAGGCTGATTGTTTAAGTGATAATAGCCATAAAAATATTGCATGGTGCATTATTAAATAGATTTTTTTTATGATTATTTAAAACTATGAATATTTGAACTAGGACTGAAAAGCTAAATTTCGAACCCTGGCTGGATGCTGGTTAAACAGTAAGCAGCCTCCTAGGCTGAATTGCGAGATGCCATTAAAAAAAACTATTGAGATCCGGCGCAGAGAGGGTTATATATGTACCATTATACAAACTGAAGTACTCACGGCCAACGCCAAAAAACGCAGTCTCACACATCGAGGCGCGTTAGCGTGTGCAACTCTAAACACACGCCATCAAAACAGTCTCAATAAAACTTTTTAGAATATATTCCAACCGCAACCTGTGATTCAAGCGCGCAAACATTTCAAATTCCATTTCATCGTCCTGACCACATTTCTACAAAAAAAAAAACTCCGATAGCCAACCGCCAATCAACTGGATGACGAGCGTCCATCCATCATGGCTGCTGCCTCCAATTTTCAGCAGAAATTCTCTATTCGTCGCAGTTTTTTTTTTCCTAACAATTAAAATGGGGGATAGGTCATTCATCATCCGATTTCGTTGAGACCCCAGTGAAAGATTGATAAAGTGATTGGATAAGATTTTATATTCTGGTCTTACAATTAAGGTGATTTATCCTCTTATTTTGCATGCTTATCAATGGTAACAATTAGGGTCTGTGGGTGGTGAGGTTTTGGGTGGCTCGCCGTGCGTCTACAAGCCTGTGTCAGCGGCGCATTGTATTCCACGAAGTCTTCAAATAGCAATCAGTAAATTGTGAGGGGTTTCTTTGAGCTGAAGCCTGCCTGGTCTGAGGAATTCGACAGAGTTACCATGGCCCTTTTACTCAAAGGGCTCCAGAGGAAAAATTAATGGGTTTTTGACAGTAAACACCGAAACTCCCTCCATCTGCCCCCCGAACCGAAAAAGTCAATGTTGATATCAAATAAAAAAAAAAAAACTATTTGGGAAAATAAAAAATCTATTATGGTTTTTTTATTCCTATTTATATTTTATTCTATTCATATATTTTCATTTTATTAATATTTCGGCACGTGAAAAATTACGATGAATATCGTAATTTCCATCAATCATCATCAATCCCATACGTAATACAGTAAAATAGTTCCTCCTAACTTTAAACATACGATGTCTTTTTAAGTGCAAGTCACTTTAAGCAATAACTTACTCCACTTAAATCGGGTCTTAATTACCCATAAGTTTTAATGTCCCCATAGAACAAACGACATAGAACACACCATCATTACGTCAAAAAGCAAAACAAGAGCCATAACTTGAGACAGGGGGCTTTAAAATTCTTCTTGTTACCACCATAGCCGAATATTGTGTCCCCATGGGGGTAGAGCAGGAATTCTCAAGAAATACTGATAAGTGTCGCATTATCTTGAAACTTAAACGATTTAAACGTACTATGTTAGTGAACGGGGAGAAAGAAGGTGAACTTTGTTGTGTGTTTTAAAATAATTTGATTTAGTATTTAATAGTAGGTAAAATTGTAAACTATCGAAAAAGCAAAGGGCCCATTTGGGCTGTGTAAGAATGTATTCTAATAAGTATCCATGCATCATATTTGTTTGACAGACGCCAGCACATCAAGCTACTACAATCTGGCAAATGACCTTAATAGATTTCCAACTTTATCACTGAAGCATATAGTTCGAAATTGATTGGGAGAGTTTGAGTTTCGGGTTGATTGTTGTACTGGAGTCTATACATACAATTCTTCTAAAATATAAAACATCATTTAAGCATCAATAGTCATAGTTTATGTAGTTGGCCCTCATCTTCATCACCATTCACAATATACGCTACACTTGAATAAGAGCGATACCCAAGCGACAATAGTCTAATCGCGAACTAGAATGGACCTTCTTGTGTTAGCTGTAACACCAGTGGAGCGGGTGGCTCATTCAGAAGAAGTACGTCTGCGTAATGACGCTTGAAGTTAAGCAAGCGAACGAGCCAGTAGTTTTGACGCCAGCTTCTCTACTTTGTTCGTGTATGGTCCAAGTTTTGAGATAAAGCGATTAGCTAATGTAATCAGTAACTTCACAGTAGATTACATCGCAACGTGTTATAAACAAAAATACATGATGATTTGAAAAAAGTTTTCACGGAATTTCATGTGGTTTTACAAACAGTCACGTGAAAGTTGTGGTGTATATATAGTCTGGGTGCAGCCGCGGTAGGCCACTAGCTAAGTGTATAAAAGTTTTTAAGTGTATTAAGCTAAAATCAAGAAAATTTATGTCATTGTCCAATATACAAAAAGTTAATCTGTAAGGGATCACTTTTAGCGATAAGACCGCCCATTGCCAATGTGTCACCGCTACCTTTTCTTTTAATATTAAGTTTTTCTTTGTAATGTAAATTGGTGTATATATGTATATCTGTCTACAATGCAAGTATTATTCACGTTACTATTGTCGAATAGATGCACTTGGTATTTTTTTTAAATCGCTATCGCCTCTAACTTAGCAATGCAATCAAACTATTCATCTAGATTCCAAGATCAAGTGGAATATTTTTAAAAAAAATTGCGTTTCATAATATATGACGTCACCGTTGTAACTTCGGCGAAATCGAGTAAAATGTTGGTAGCCGAGATTTGAGTTATTCGATTCGGAATCTCGATATGAGCTATGAAGAATGTAGACGGCGTCATGGAATTTGTAATAACTCGTGTACACAATAGGCCATGGTCGACCTTTATTGTTATATTGTCCATTATTATGGCAGTTAACTTTGGGATTGTATTTATTTATTATGTTACACAATGTATGAATTTACAGAACTGTCTAAGATCAAAAAAATTAAAAGATTAGTTTTTTATTTTTTGTAATATTTAAGTGTTTGAAAACAATAAGAATAAGTTTTAAGACAAGTCGAAGATAGAGCAAGACGGAGAAACATTATCGCCGTCTCGGTTAAGGCATATTAAGAAAGACACGACCTTCAGTAATGAAGAGCTCGATGAGGAAGAAGAAAACAATAAAATCCAAAAAATAATATATGAGGAGCATAGACTGTAATTTGTTTATAAGTAGTGAAGTGACTTGGACGGTTCTTACACGATACTGCGTACCGCAGCGACAAGAGGATTCCATAGCGGTTCTCCGCGCGGTTCGGCGGAATTTAGAACAATAAGAGAATTGCTTGGCCAGCCATTGTAGCTTATTAACGTATATAAAGCATCGTAAACAATCAGCAGGAATCTACTGAATACTTTAACTTGAATCATTTCAACTTTTCATTTCTCTTATATTTCGATGAAATAACTAACCTTTGAATACACCCCAGAAATGTAGGCAGAAACTGTTAAATCCAAACAAAATATATAAAAACGTTCGCTAATCCAATATACTCATAATACTTCGGTTTTAACTATATCGCGTGCTACGACCCATAAAATCTTGCTACGTCGTAGACTTCGTAGAGCATCTACGAGATTTCGTAGCACACTAGATGTTAATGTTAGAACGGTTACATTTTAATATTATTATGAAGGCTTTAGTAGCAGTTTGTTAAGACAGCTTTAAGGAAATGTGTGTAAGAGAAAATTTATTCAGATGGTGTCGCAGTATGTATGTTTCGTATATTAAAGATTTTCAGAAGGTAGGTAAAGCTCTGACCTGAATGAAGTACACGAAGGTTCGTAGGACTATATATTTAAAAATAGAATCAGTTATAGAAAAGCTTGCCCCAATAATTTTATCTGCGTCCTGTCGTTCCTGAGATTATGGCGTTCTAGCAAAAACAAAGAAACTATTCCATTCTATAATATTAGTAAAGTAATTTATCTATAAAAATGAGGATTTTAAGGACGAAAACCATCATCATTGACATCATTGCTTGTCAGCAGCTTTCAGCGAGCCCAATGAGCTTAAAATCATAATCACTACACGGAAGACATTTAACCAAAAATCCAACACAACTCTTTGTGTGTGTCAAAACTAGCATAAAACACACAAAAATCCTTCTTCAATATATTCATACTTGCTCCAGCGAAACAAAAGCCTCCTTGCATTAAGGCGACGCATATTAAACCACAATTAGGTAGACAGAAAAGAATATGTTTCAAGTTTAGTGCGGCGGCAACATGTTTTGCACTTATTTTAATCTGGAACAACAATGCGCGCTTAAATAACACGAGGGTGGAATGTACTGTGCTCATAGATTATTTGAACAGATGGTCAACTCTTTTGTTTTGAGCGTCATGCAGATGTAGTTCGATTTTTACCTACTGTAATTTTTTAAGTGTAGCGTGGAGTAAAATATAGCATATTGAGCATAATGTGGCTTTTAAGTGGTGATCGGATTCTAGATACTATACGAGTGGAGTGTCGAAGACTACCATTTGTGAACTCAATAAGGCCCTGACTACGAAAGGTACAGTGAGCTAAATTGGGTTATTTAGTTCCTAAGTTTATAGCGAAATATGATTTAAGGTAAAATTACGAATGAACATAAAATAAAATATAAAAAAACCTCACTTTTAAACACATTACATTAGTAAAGTAATCCTTTATACCAAATATGCCACTTTTTTCACTTTGTTTGAAGTGGCAAATCTGTGTGAATTTTTACTCTATGCCAATCCTGTGCAAATACCAAAATTTAACACGAAAATTCAGTGAAGCGAGGAATCTGCCCTAGCTTCTGTGTAGCTATGAACCGGCTTATCTTTACTAACTGTATTGAGTGTTATGTAAGGATAGGGAACTGGCAATAATAAAGCCATGGAAAATTACGATTTTGTCGTTAATTACTTATTAAATAGTAGTTCTTTTTATCCACTTTTTTAGGTGAATGTTTCAGATGTAAAACCTGTCGGTACAAAAACTTAGTATGTATATGAATATAAACCAACTAAGCGATTTTATACCAATTTGTCTGTTACTTTTTCGATAGTAATGACAATGAAAGACAAAAACTTTAACTAATAAATCCATTTAAAAAAACAAACCAAATAACCTTTGTCCAATATGTTTGCTGCGGCCGCTGATGGCCCTAACTGAATTAAACTACGTCTGTGCCCAAAAAAAAAACGCAAAAAAATGTCCTACGAATACAATCCATCCCGGAGTTTTAAAATTCCGTTTTTTAATCTAGACACAAATGGGTTTTTAACCAGTCGGTGCGCAAACACCCGACAATCGCATACGTTATGTGTCCGGACATTTTTGAATGCTATTTCTATGGCGAGACTCATATGGTGGGACATTTTTTTTGCAACACTTTTTCCCCGTTCGCGACCACCATGACAATTTATTGTCTGAGACGTATCTTGCTTCCGTTGGGTTCGCCTAAAGCTGTGTTTAAATAATCGTTTGTTCTTTGTTTTTGTTTTATATCTCCCAACATTTGTCAGTGGTGATCGAGCATTTTTTTTTGTAAGCGTAGTGTACGTTTCATCAACGTTGGGTTTATAAATCTACGGTTTGTGTTATTTGTATTTTTTAGTTATTTAAAGTGGAGTTTAGACGGGCAATGGTAGAAAAAAGTTCGTTTTAAATAAGTATTTTTTGGTCTGTGGAGGAAAATGACGCTTTATGGAAAATATAATTATGACTTTCTTAATTTAGAACAATTGCCATTCAAACTTCATACAAATTTTATTGGATTGTATTTTCATAAGTATAGTTTTATTTTACGTTTAGTTTAAAATTACAAATACAAACCCTTTAAACGAAGTGTTGGTTGTAGATTGCGAAAATAAAAACTTAAAAACCAATCCACAAATAAAAAAAAAACATAATACACAAGGCAAAAACCGTCACAATCGCAAACACTCGTTATACGCAGCGCAACAATTTATTTTTCAAAAAAAAGTTCCTCCAACAAAATGAATTAGTTCTAAACTGGGTCACAGAGTGGCGTCTCCCGTCACTCGCCTAAATATTTTTGGCATAACGTAATTTTTATCATGAAGTTTGAAGATATTAAGTTGTTTTCGAGGTAACCTCGTTTGTGTTTCAAACGTTCGCAGGTTGTTCCCTAACGTTTTATTTTGAGACGTTTTAATATTAAACAGGTTGTTTTTAGTTAAAAATAGATATTATAACGAAGTGTCGTTTTAGAAGGTGATAAGGTAAGTGGTTTACATGTTTTCGGATCAAAAGACGTCTATTAAGAGAGCGTATACCGAAAATTGGCAACGTCGCAAATAGCTGTCAAATATTAACACGTTTTAATTAATTTGGCCAATTTACTATATGAAATTAAGACATATGGCTTCGAAGTGCACTAAAACATTGAATAGCAAATTGAAATGCAATTAAAACACTAAATTTGATGTTTTAAACGTTTTAGGTGTAAAAAAGGCACTTTGAAAGTTTCCAAATACGTTTTTTACATATAAAACTATATATTCGGTGTTACTTTCTTAGTGCACTACAGAGCATTATTTTATGTTTTCAAAAATAAAATTGAGAAAATAATTAAAACATGTAAATATTTGACAGCTATTTTTGGAACACGCGCCCTTAATACAAATGAGGGATTTTCTATACCTATATATTTCTTTCTATTTCATTTGGAATTCTACGATTATAATTATATGAAAACTATTAATAGCATGTAAAAGTTAGTTTCTTATTAGGTCAACGTAAATTTTCTTCACAGCGACTCAACTCAGATCGTGTTGGACTGCTGCCCCATCCGGCTATGAGAGTGAAGGAATAGAGAGTGCATCTGTGTCTGCACAATTGCTGGTACACTAGAATGTCCCACGTAGCTGGCTGATCTCCTTAGAGAGAAAAGCCGCCCTTGGTAGAGAACAATTGGGCTGGACGCCATTACTACTAAGTACTTCAGGGTACCTCCAGAATAAATAAAAGGAACGTTTTATTATAAAAAAGTCCTAACTGGACCTCTATATTACTCATTAATCAAAAACAAAAGATGTCACACTCTCAACCACACGCTTCTCTGTTAGATTATTCAAAAAAAGTTCTGGGAAAATCCGCTTGAAAGCGGTTTAATCCGGTCGAATCCAGAAAGTGCGGACACAGTAAAGGCGGGGCTGGCACCGGTGACAAATGGTCAGCCGGGATGATGGTATTGACAGTAATAGGGCCTTAATGGCGCGATACGTTCTTGCCATCCACTATGGGACAGCTTTTAGAGTAGTTCCGATGAGTTTAATGTAAGTAGACTTATATATTAGTCCAGAAATTGTGTGCAGAAAAAATCGAGGTCGAGGCAAGTATCCATTTAAACTCCAAAATAGCGGTTATTTCAATATAATACTAGAATTACAGACGCCAGCACATCAAGCTACCCGATACTGTAAAATTTTCCCAATCAACTTTAAACCATAGGCTTTAGCGATAAAGTTGAAAATCTACTAAGGAAATTTTACAGATTGTAGTAGCTTGATGTGCGTCTGAAGATACTTGTAAAGCAATGCGAAAAACTATGTTCAGTTCAATTAATCCGTGAAATTACTACTCATTTATTACAACCAACCAAAACACATACCTTAAAATATGGAAAAAGTTAGTTTTGTAAGAAATAAAGTTTAAAAACTTCCAGTCTCCCAGTTCTCAAACAGCAGTCATTTTTAGCATGTGGTCACTTTAAAGGTGTAAAAGTAAGGCATTAACTTTAATATTGAGAAGTTAATCCAGTAATAAATATTGGAAACTAACGATAATAAGTAGTTAAAAATAACTTAGGTTAACGAAGTAGCCTCGCTACTTGCTACTTAGGTCACTTCTCTTAGTTCGGCAGAGAGTGCCACCTGTGCACAAGTTTTTTAAATTCTTTCCTTATAGGAACGTTAATTTATAGCATAAAAAGCTTGAGTTACTAGCTTGAAGGAAAAACTAGAAGAAAGTTTAATGGATTTATTGTAGGGCACAATAAAGTTTTTGGTAAACATGTACTACACAACTAAATTAGTTATTAAAATATTATCATCTTTTCTGCCTAGCCTTTTTCCAAGCTATGTTGGGGTCGGCTTCCAGTCTTAACCAGATACGGCTGAGTAGAAGACCAGTATTTTACATGGAGCAACTGCCTGTCTGACCTCCTCAACCCAGGTACCTGGGCAACCCTATACCCCTTGGTAAGTCTGGTTGTCAGACTTCCTGGCTTCTGACTATACGTAACCACTGCCAAAAATGCATAAAAGACAGCTGGGACCCACCAATTTAGCGTGCCTCCTGATATACGGAGGAAAAAAGATGGTCACCCAATCTCTGACCAACCGCGCCAAGCGTTGCGTAACCTTATGATCAATCGATCAGTGTGGCTTTTATTTAGCTACCATGATATGAATAAAACTCCAAGACCTCCAAGACAAAGACATTTATTTTAAATTCGTTTCAGAATCTATGTAAATATTGGTAAGGAAACCATAGCGTGATGTAGGAGTAAGCCAAAATTGTACAACGCAATCTATGAACTATTTCACGATTGTATATTCCGGCTGCCATGGACATAATGTTCATTGTTCCCGCCCACCTCCTCTGTTATTAATATGTAATATAATTGCTTTAATTAAAATCTTGTTATATTTTGAAAGTAGTATTTTTTATACACACAAAGATATTGTTTTATGACATCAAAGTATGATACCGACGTAGCCATCTAAAGGAGATAAAATAAATATTTAACGAAATTGATTTCCTGGAGAGCAAGGTCCCCTCCTGCTGCATGATTGAGTTTATTTTGTAGGATCATAACAAAAATATGTTTTTCAAAAGCAAGTGGGGTTCGAAACGTACTTCTTCACCGTTTTGTCGGCGATTGTACAAGGTACTGGCGAGGTAAAAATTATGAATGGAAATTCTGTGAAGACGGTAAGTGGAGAAGCAAAGTTTATTTTTTTGAGTTACTTGAGAGTCTCGTTAGAAAATTGGATTTAATATAATATAGAAAATGTTACATGATGTATATTATTATGGGAATACGTTGAAAATTATTTATACATATTTATTCCTGCATATATCTCGTTGACGTATTTTGTCATTCCGGCTGCTGAACTGCCTTGTAGTCCCTAACATATTCTTTAAATATTTAAGTTCTACGATGTGCCCAGATGTGGAAATTTGTGAAAAGTTACTGTTTCCATAATCGTATCAAATGTACGCCACTTCATGAAATTCAACCATTTCTTGAATAGAGCGAATCAAAGAAAATGGTTTCGATAATAACGAGATTTTTTTTATACATGAATAAAATTACGTCATTTCCTTAGCATCACAAGTAACACAATCTGTAAAGGAAAATAATGCGTCCAATCTAGTACAGAACTGTCCTAAAATTAATAAATAAAAATTATTAACAATGTAACACAAACAAAACAGATTCTATGGCCCACAAATCCCATAGACACTTAAACATAAATCCATGGTGGATGATACCTACAAAACGCAATACCATAAACTTTAATTAATCAATACTAAAACCAGGGATCAGGGAACAATACATGCAAATAGGAATGGTTCCGCAGGTAATCTCCGATTTAAATTTACAAGCGTAAAGCGAAACTGTACTTTAAGCAATATCAAATTGATTATTATTTTTTTATACAATTCTTTACCCAAAAGTTTTTGTTTCACAAAAAAGAAATATTGCTACATGATTATGTATAAGGTCTAACAATACTAGTGCACCATATTATTACAGGTCATCTAGATCATGCTAAGGATCATGTTATCCACAAAAAAAGTCATGAAAACAACAACATTTTTTATGTAATTTATCATCACAGCCGCCAGATTGTACGCATATCGCATGTCTCTATAAAGGCGCTCGATCGTTGGCCCCTAGTTAATTCAACTTTTTTTGTGGTGAACATGATCCTTAGCATGTACTAGATGACCTCTAAAAATATGGTGCACTAGTATTGTTAGACCCTATATATTGTGATGACATGAAATTTACACGTGTCTGTTGTAACGATATTTATGTACGTACGATGAGAAAAGGGCGCTAACATCTCGTCAAAATTGAATCGTCGAATATCCAGATATTTCAACGAATGAGGAATAAGTGAATTTTTATTCATAATTTATTCACCGTGTCTGGAGCGAGTATAAAGAAAAATCTAGAAATAAATAATTCGCATTCATACAGCTGTATATTTGATTAGTATTATTCAAATTCACATTTCATATTTTTCTCCAATACGCAAAAATGTCCCATATTATATTATTTTGCAATTACATAGAAATACATACACTAGAAAAAGAGTCGTGGTGGCCTAGTGGTTAAAGCACCAGCCTTTCGAGTATGAGGGCGCGGGTTCGATTCCAGGTCGGGCAAGTACCAATGTAACTTTTCTAAGTTATACGTACTTTCTAAGTTTATTTTGTACGCCAATGATTGATTAAAGGTGAAGTAAAACTTCTCAAGGAAACCTGGACTATAAAGTCTGAAATCACCAACCCGCATTGAGCAAGCGTGGTGATTAACGCTCAATCCTTCTCTGTGGGAAAGGAGGCCTGTGCCCAGCTGTGGGACAATAAAAAGGCCGATGATGTTGATGATGACATAGAAATACATACATACGCAAAAATTTTATTACCTAACCCTCTCATCGCCGCATGAAATTTTTCGCAAAAAATGTTCACCTATTGCTCTATTCATCTAATTTTACGGTAGCAAATCTTTCGTCGAATGGCGGTACTTCGTGGCTGTACAAAGAATTAGAGCTGCTTAGATTTATACGAGAAACGTGGTCGTATGCCTCGGAATAGGATATGCATTTTAATAACGTCTTAGCTACCACTTTTATTGCGGACATATTTTTAATGCATAGGTGTCATGAGTTATATTAACGTATGAAATGATGGCTATTCGCCGGGATTTGTGAAAGGTAATGTGAAAAACGTAGGTTTATGTACAACTTAGTTTTGTTTATTATTTATTTTGCTCAATAATTAATAACTTTGTTGCATCCTTTCACGTATACGGTATCGGTTGGTAAAATGAAAAAGAAACAATTTGGATCCCTGTCCCGCACAGCATGTTGGTTTTTTAGAGGACAGGATGAAGAGCGCTTTTAACTTAATATATTGAAATTAAGGAAGAAATATTTGCTATTTATATATGTAAGTAGGTATTTTTGTTGGGTAGGTATATTTATTTTATTTATTAATATTCACCAATTGCGTATCATAAACAAATAATATTAGTTTTTTTATTCAGTATTCATATTTCAATTCGTGGTATTATAATAATGTTTTGCATACATATGCTATGATAATATGTATATTATTGTGAATGCATTTTATGCGTGTTGGGTGGTCGGAATAAACCATTCTTGGAACTGCTTCCGACGCGTTAATGTGGTATGTACTGTCGTATCGTTTAAAGCATATACATATGTATATTAGAACTATGCATTTGTTATAGCAACAGCCTCTCAACGAAACACGCACAGTGTTCGATTCCAGGTAAGGCAACTTTTCTGAGACACATTGATTTATGTTCTCATGTAAGTGAATGTAACTCTTTATGAGAATAAGGTATCTTAAATTCGATATTTACTTTCTAAGTATTTCCTGGACTGATTAAAGGTGCAGGAAAACGTCTCGAGGAACCTTAGACTGTAAAGATTGAAATCATCAAGCTGCATTGAGCAATCGTGGTGATGAACGCTTTGCTCACTAGTGAGGACGGTAAAAAATCTGATAATTAATGTGTTATTCAGGTTTGGCTTTTATTTGACCATTTTATTTCATACGTTACGATAACAAAGATTCCCTCTGCCATAGCAAACATTTAAAAAAATAATTAAAGTATGTCTTATAAATCACTCTCTTCTTGGCCTTATTTGGTAAAAATACAAATCACCAACAATAGAAATATATATAACATTAAACCTTTAGCCGAGATATAAAAATCTGTGAACCGGATTATAATCCTCTGAGATTTTCCATCGGTACAGACGGACTGAAGATTATTCACCTATGAATTTTTCATCGGAACTCAGCCGGGACATGTAAACCTTTTATATACATTTGCTTTCGCGATGGGTTTATAAAAAGGCTCTTTGAAATATATTTTATTTTCTTGAATATATTAATGGTGTGTACTTTGATTTGTTGCGTGAATTCACGCGGGTTTTGTAGGGTTAAATGTTCACGTCTACTTATCTATGTCAATAAAAAGTTTATTTTTTATCCATAAGTTACTTGTTTGTTTAGAAACATTTATGTTTAAAATAAAATTTGTAACTTCTATTGTAAGAATTAATAATTAATTAAATTAATAAGTATTTAATTAAAGCCAGCCTTTTGGGTACACTACCGGGTAGCTGCGATGAGGATGAGTTTTTTGACGCCCTGTATTGGTATATTTATATTATTATAAAAGTTTTTTTTAATTGTTAAGAGCTTTTTATATTTTTAGTACTGTAATAGGTGTGTAATTATTGTAAAGAAATAAATCTATATTTAAATAAAAATAAATTGTGTTACCATTAAATTATATTAAAGTTGTCTCACAAGGGCTTCAGCGTGTTGGCTTCGGCCCCACGTTGGCCTTCCAAAAATCCAGGACTCTATAGTCCCATGGTCAAAAAGAGACATAGAAAATGTTTAAAAGCTTTTACATACAAAAGCTAAAAATCAATCACTTCAAACATTTAACCGCACTTTCGTCATGTCAACAGCTTTCAAACCAATACATTTAATTAGCGCAAACAAATTAAAGTTCGAATCAACTCAGTCGCTAACAGCTGTTTACAACACTTCTAATTAATCCAATTAATTTGCTTCAAAACCAATTATTACAGCTAATACGAACTCGAAAAGGTGCTTAAAAAATCACGTTAAAAATCGTCTGGGATAAAATCATAAGTGGTATTTACCAGGCACGCGATATGAAGGTTTAACTGCAGTTTTTACTATCGCTCGTTTATTATAAAGTTTATGAGGGCATAAAGTATAAAATAATGGCGTATTTTTATAACCAGATGCAGTAAAACACCTTTTATGTCGGCGATAACATCGGTATTGAGCATTCGGCATGGATATTGCATTAGCTCGCAGTACTGATAGATTGTTGTCTAGGAATTGGGTTGGTTTAGGTTTTAAAAGTAGGTCATATTTTAAAGGAAAAAATATATGCAAGTTACATTTACATGGAATCTAAAAAACTTTTTTTTTTTTGCGATTAAAGTGATAAATAATAATTTAGACCATCAGCCTTCTTTTGCTATTCCGGCACAGTTCTCTTTTCAAATATAAGTCGTGGAGGCTCTGGGCCTAGTGGTTATGGTTCCTGCTTCTCAAGTACCAGTGTGTGGGTTCGATTTTAGGCGTAACATCTTCTTAACTTCACTAAGTTATATTTACTTTCAAAGTATATCTTGGACATTAATGGCTGACTATTGGATTACTAACATCTTCATGAAAAGTGGATTAACTACTGTAATCGCCGATCCAGCTTAAACAGGCGTGGTGATTACCGATCTTTCCTACTGTGTATGAAATGGTAAATAACGTATTGCCTATAAATTAATAGAAAACTAAGTACAAACAAGACGTCACTCATCTTTTCTATTAGATGTTAATTGATAACAATCAATTTATCACCAAGCCAGCTATTGTCTTTATTGCATCAACCAGATGCAGTCACCGAAATTGTTAGATAATTATCTAATCATTGCACCCGCTGTGCACCAGACACTGTCACTCATTTAAAGCAATAAACTATCAATTTGCCACAAAGTGGGTTCGACCAGACGTAACTAATGCACTTTTATTAAACTCCAGATAGCCACTTAGGCACGGATTTCAGTTGAACTCGAACTAACTTGGAAGTTTGCGTCTCAAAGGACCTAGAAGATACGTCGTACGATCTGTCAAATTTTTTTAATAGATTTTCAACCTTATGACAATAATGGAAGGTTGATATTTGATTGGTAAAATTTGACAGGTTCGTGTAGGTTGATCTGCTGGCGTCTGTACATATGCTTGCTTGAAGGGCGATTCTCTGGAGGGTCTGAAGTGTGTGAAGTTGTAAATGCTGATGAAGTTTATTATAAGTTAATTTTTTTTTAGAAAACTTTTGTAAGATTTTAAATTAAGTTTTTAATGAAAATTGTTTCTGTTTTTTTTTTTTTTTTTTGGTGCATTTATCTTATGACAATGTTTTTTCTATAGCTTGGTATGAAGAGGCTCTGATAAGGTGTAGGAGACACAAAAATAAATAAGTCACATCCACAAAATTCAAGTCTAAAATCCCATTAGATTCAACCACGAACAATTCCAGAAAATGTTAAGTTAAAAACCCCTCAGGTCCAGCAACTTTGCTAATAAACAAACCCAGGCGATTGTGAATTCAAAGCACAGTCAGTGCGCTTGAAATTTTCACCCATTTTCCAGAAAATAGATTTTCCCGAGAAGTCCTGAAGACAAACAACGTTGGGATACTTGCTGGTCTATTTTGTGGGCGCTTACTGCTCTGATGCTGGCAATATTCAATTATTTGACTATACATATGTACTTTATTGTAAATAGTAGTATATACATATTATTATCCCAGAAAAATACTTCGATTGATATCAAGCTATGACTTGCTTGGCAATGCTTTATTATTCAATAGTTATGAGCGTAAGAGTTGAAAATTGGTCTTTATTGATATTTAAATGTTTTTACCGACTTCCCAGAAAGAAGGAGATTCTCAATTTGGATGGTTGTATTTTTTATAGATTAAAGTTAAACATTTTTTTAATAAAACCTGGGTAATGACGCAATCTAAAAGAAAACAGCGATCTTACCGAAATATATTAATGTAAAGAATTTTGCGAGTTAAATAAAATAAATAAAAAATAAAAAAGCCTTTTATTTCCAGATCATTTTAACATGCAAATTGTTTGTTCTTACATGGCTGACAAAAACATAAAAAAATAGAGAAAGTAATATCTATACACGTAATACAATTATCTTAATAGCTATGCCAGTTAATTATGAACAAATACTTCGCTCCATCATCAACCACACTACATCTCATCACATAGTTGTATAAAATAAAAGTATCTTCTCACTATGTGTGAGTACATATCAAGCCTTTTTAGACATACTTCGTCCCAAGCACCGCCACTAATGGATCCTTTCATACGGAACCCATCGTCAACCCTCAAATCCCCGCCAAAATATAACCTATAAAGTAAAAATAATCCCCGAAAGGCCCCGGAAATGACGTAAGAGAGTCAATTGAACCACTCTGAAACGTGTGTAAGTGTAAATTCAATAATGGCTCAATACTTTTCTTTACTGAAAAGCGTTTCTGAAGTATTCTTAATTAAATTATGGAATGACGTGACCATCTTAGGGTTGACACGTTTTTTGTAATTGTAATGTTTTATATTGTTTTTTATTCTATTGTAAAGTAGTTGACAATCAAAACAAAATGTTTGTCACAGGTGTAATAAACTACTGCCTGGGCTGCGGGTTGTTCGCAAGAGTTACCGTGGCCCTGGCACACAGGGACCTCCCGAAGGAACATAGTGGGTTTTAGTCCGTAAGAGTCTGACATTCATTCCAGCTGCACCCTTAGCGGGGTCATTTGATGATTTCCCACGAAAAAAAGTGTAGTAAACCATCTTTTAAAATTTGCGAAGATCCAATCCATGAATATATTTGGAAGATATGAAAATAAAATAATGTAAACTCCTTTGGTGCTGAGCTATTGAAAAATCTTATGTCTTACCAAATGATGCCAAACAGCCATTTTGATCGTACCTGTGAACAATAAAATCTCATATTAGTACTGAAATCTTTCAAGTCATATTGTTAAATTGAAAAACAAAGTACATCTCAATCTTTCAGTGGACAGCCCTGTAATTGAATGTGTTCTGATTGGCTAGTTCATATCACGTTCGATGACGACATATCCGGTCGTGTCACGTGGTCAATTTCCGTTCCAATATCCTATGCAGTCAGTCCCATTTGAAATATAGCGTTCGGCTGGGCTCGGTCTGCCGAAATGTAGGTATTTTATTTTATTTATTTAATAGAATGAAAATGATTTTTGTCTAAATTTACAATAAAAGGTTGGAATAATTTGTTTTTTATGAAAACTGCTTTTTTGTGCTCCTCTGATAAAAGTTAATTAGTACTTTGTAACTAGATAAAAATTCTTCAGCAACTTAATAAAAAGTTGCCTATGACATTATTCAGGCCTCAGTCGGTCACTTCGCCACACAACAATATTGTCAGAATCATTTCAACGGCTGTACCGCTAAAGTGCATCCAGAAAGAATTACGATCAATTAAAAAAAACAGGAATCAGGAATAATAAATAGGTGTTTCTATGTTTAGTATTTACAAAAGAAAAGTATATAAGAACGTTTATCAGTTAAACAAGCAAAAAATTGAAAAAAAAGGTCACTAAAAAGCCACTTATAATAGAGGAGCTATATAGAAATTAAATGCCACAAAACAATTTAGTCTCCATCGCGATTACGTACTACACGTAATGTAAGCACGATAGCATGATGGAGGCTATTGCTTTATAACATGTAAATGGGGACATAACATGACGTATGCTACACTCAGAAGCAATGAGTTCGAGTCACAGATATTTTTTTTAAATGCTTTTAATGATGAATATGTCATTTGAAAAAACTCGCTTCATACAGTACATAGACGCCACATCATCTACAACAATCTAATTTCCTTATAGTTTTTCAACGTAACCGCTGAAGCATACGGTTCAAAATTGATTGTGAAAATTTATCAATTTCGGGTAGCTTGATATGCTGGCGTCTGTACATAATAATATTAAACTCAAATAACTTGCCTAGTCAGTAGTGAACATGAATGTACACAAATATTAGAAATAGTTTGCTCGTTAACTTGAACCCGCTAATTTCCAAAACGACTAGACAGATTTGAAATATTATTTCAACGTTAAACAGTAGATTTATTGAGAAAAGCGACAGGCTACTTTTTTATCCTTGTGTATGTTTATAAAACTAATTAATTTAAAACGTTTATATTTGAGACTAATTAATTTTAAACTACGTGACATATGCTTTGCCTCTAGTTCCGTATTTTCAATCAGCAAAGCTTTGTGTCGGCCCCCATTAAAAACTTTACTTAAGCCCCATTATTCGTTCAGTGTCGATAAATTAATTGAATTTCCCTTCGACAAACTTTATTATTAAGTCAGTTCTGAAGTTTCATAACTTTCTAACTTGAAAGTCAGAATATTTTGCTTTATTCAAAGGAATTGATTGTATTGTTGTTTAGTTGGGTAGTCTGATATTTATTGCACTGGATTGTTTAATGATCCGTGACGTAATATCTGTACTAAATTCAAATTGGCTATTACTCTACAGTCGTGATTGGCGATATTTTTAATGTTTTTCTTTTTTGTTTTAAATGTGAGAGAGTAAGAGAACGGTCAATTAAATGTAAGTTAATATTTTCTTGTTTTCCCATTTCTGTGATTTAGGTTTCAAAATCCTCTATTGAAACGTCGAGTTAGTTTAAAGCTTTGAAGTTTGAACGATTCAGTTTAATTAATTTATTTATGAGTGGGAGCAAAAATAAAATTAATTCCAAGTAGAAAATTAAGTATTATATTTAAAAGATATTTAAAAAATAATTAACCCTAAAAAAAGTTACATCATCATCTTATTTGTTGCCTCACTACTGGGCACAGGCCTCCTCTGACACAGAGAAGGATTGAGCGTTAATCACTACACTTGCGCAACGTTCGTTGGTCTTAGAGATACTTTCCTTCACCTTTTATCAGTCATAAGCGTCAAAGATATACTATTAAAAAAGAAATGCTGGAATCAAACCTGCACACTCATACTTGAGAGTCTGATTTAACCAATAGACCACCACTTAACCGTCACAAAATCTCCAAATAAATGTCATTTCTAACTTTATAATGAACTTAAAAAGCACTATCTAGTATGAGCTAGTTCTATCATTTGACAGCCCCACCTGAGTCCAGTCGTTCATCAATCTAACAATAACAATGTTACCAGCTTTGAGTGATGGGCTAATTTACAAATTGACGTTAGTTAGACAAATTATAATTAACGGAAAACCGACAAATGTTTTGGTAAACAAATTCTAAAGAGACTTTAGAATTCGGCTAAAGGTGATATTACGATCCCGGGCTAGTAGTGCTAGCTTTAAACTATCATGAACAAAGATAATGTTCTGAGTCTACTGCTAAAACCGGTACTTTTTAAAAGCACGTTTTATAATAAGGGGGTATGGGTTTTACTGACATTCCCTCCAGCTGCACCCTCAGCGGGAGGGGTCATTTGATGATATCCCACACAAAAAAATCTGCCAACTCGATTGTTCGCAAGAGTTAGTGTGACCCTGAAACATAAAGACTTCCACAAGGAATAAAAGTAGGTTTTAGTCAGTAAGAGTCTGGTACCCCCTCTGGTGCTGCTGCAAAATAAATAAATAAAAAATAATCCCAATTACAAAGCAATACAAGGCCTCGAAGGAGAAATAATAATAGTGTTGAATTTATTCATGAAAATGATAATTAGGTACAAATCAAGTCTGAGCATCGAATAACTGGAAGCATCGGCCATCGTTTTACGTTGAAATTCAAGAGAATAATTAGGTACTTTAATTAGTAGAATGCTGTCAGTATTCATTTTGTATTTTTTACTTCGTACTTGTTAATGAGAATGCGTGTATAAGCTTTCTGAGTAAATAATTGGTTGTTAATTACCTACGTAATTTTTGATTTTTATCGATTATTGGTGACTGTTGCTATATCTACCACTAAGTTTTTTTTATATATGTTTTATTTCGAATAGTTTGTTTATTTCTTTGATTGATGGCCTTATTTCGGGAACTACTGGTCTGATTTGAAAAATTCTTTCAGCGTTAGATAGCCTATTGATCAAGGAAGGCCATAAGCTACTTTTTTGAATGAAGTAATTCCCATGAAAAGTAGGTGAAACCAGTGGCATAAGCTATAGTTTATACACGTATATATTTATTTACCTATCTGTCAGTTAGGTGCTTACACTTATTTTAAAAAGTCCTAGAAAAAAAAAAGATGTTCTAGAATGTTTACGGAAAATCCGTGTTTCCCTTTAATAACCTACAAGCTGATTACACACGTTTAGCAGGATTCGTTTGAATTTAGGATTAAATCAGTGAAAAGTTTTACAGAAATTACGTACGTCTGCTTCAAAGTTTTTGGAGCGGCGTTTTTGGGTTAATTGAACATTTTAATTAAGGATTCGCTACTAATTTTGGAAATGGATAAATATTTAATATAATTAGTAAATAATGAATAATTTTAATTAGTATAAATAAAAAATTAAACGGTTTAATCAAATATTTTATTAAGGATTATTTACTTATACAGAATGTTAATTGTGTTGTAGGTATATACTGTTTATTCCAGCTGTTTACTGTTCCTATCTAATAAAATAAAAAATAAAAATAAATTTAGTTACTAGTTTTCACTCGGATATTTTGTAATTTTCATTTCGTGTCTATCTGCCTAAGAGGCCAGAATCTTACATCATGTTTTAGAATTTGGCGGGTAATATTGAGCTACCAACCGCTTTGCCTATAAACTAAAATAAAATACGCTTATATTTTAAGACAACAACAACGCCGGGTCAAAATGTTGCATATTTTTAGTGCACAATACTTTGTCTTTGTCTCCATACAATGGACAAACTGCCGAGTCCACTGCCGTCCGTAGACCCACTGTATATTAACGGGAGTATATTTTGTAGCTCCACACCTATTTTTATTTTATGAGAAAGCAACCTTTATATTATGAAACCTATGCTGTTAATAATTAGCGAGATCAAAGCTTACATTTTATAAATTAAATATACATTACCAAAAACAAAAGTAATTCCATGATCAAAGAATTCGGGATGGTCCAAATTGAATCGCGTAACTCCTGCAGGCGGGAACTTAAAAATATTCTATTTCTTTTCTTTTTACTTCGTTATGTTTTATTCCATTTGCGTCTTCAAAGCTTTATTAAAGTGTGTTCCTGCCCAGAAATTGTTTACTTTGACTGATGTTCCCTGATCCAGTTCGTAACCGGTTAAATCTGGTTCGAAACAAGTCGTAACTTGTTAAATTGGTCAAAAGTAATTTCGGAGCGGGAATTTGTGTTTAATCCATTTATTTTTTGTCAGGCTTTTCTTCATGCGGATTAAAATGCCGTTTGGCTCAGTAGCGTTATGGATTAACCTGAATAACGTTGTTTTCACGTAGAAATAAATAAGTGCCTAGCTTTGTGTATTTATTTGTATCAGTGACCCAGTTATTTGCAGTGGGCTTATGTGTACTCATGCGAAATGTCACGAATAGGACAATGGGAATGAATGTTGTGAATGGCGGGGCGAATCGACAGATTTATAAGCCACACTAATTTTTATTCGGTACTTTTATTATGTTTTTGTATGGGGGTCGGTCGTGTGTTACGGGGACAAGTATGGGGAAATGTGACTGTTTATTTGTTATGTGCAATTTATTTTTATAAGGCGGACAGTGTGATAAATAAAGAGGAGATCGTTGCTACGTAATAGCCGCACGCGTCGATCGATCGAAGGATAAAGCCGTGGATGGGTGACCATCTAGACATGACGAGTTCCTCCGTGTTTCAGAAAGCATGTTAAATCGGTATGCCCTGGCTGTCATTTGAACATCTTTAGCAGTGGGTACGAGTAGTCAGAAACGAGAAAGCCGGACAGCCATGCCTTACCAAGGTCAGATAGGCAAGATACTGGTACTCTGCTGTACCCGCATAAGACTCGAAGTCGGTCCCAACATAGTTTCTTAAGTAATAAAGTATCTTTAGAAGCGTTTTGTTTTTCAAGGTCAAGTGTACGCACTGCAACGTAGTGATGACAATTGAGATTACAAATGATTTCGGGGAAACTCGAAGAAGAATCTCGAAAAAAAAGTAATCTCTTACATTAAGAATGAAACTGCTCTATTTAACATACCTACAAGGAATAAATATATAATTTGTTAGGATTACCTCATCATTTCACTGAACAAAATATCCAAATACTGCAGACAGTCTACCGAACTATTTATTTTTACTAGTACCGTTTAAATTGTTTCCTAAATCCATTATCCCGTCCGTTAATAGATTCGACACCCGGTTTAGGTACACAAGGATGTCCCTAAGGAACGGATAATGTCCAAAGCTTCCGCTGGTCTATGTGTCTGCCTAAGTTATCCTCGGTCCTTTGTGGCGGGCAGGACCAAATCCAGTGCTAACATTATTATTAAGAGAGTTATTTATTAAATAATGTTTCTCTTCATACCCCATTGAATATTATATAATACGTGAGCCCAGATTCAATCAATGTTATGTATATATATTTTTTTCGATAGCTAAACTTTCATAAAAAAATCGTGGTGGCCTAACGGTTAAAGCAACCAGTTTCTCAAATATGAGTACGGTACGATTCCAGGGCAAAAACCAATGTGACTGCGAAGTTATATCTATGTACTTTCTGAGTGTATCTTGGACACTAATGACTGATTAAAGGTGAAGGAAAACATCTCGACGAAACTTGGACTGTAAAATCGTGATGTAGGAGGAGGCTTGTGCACAGCAATGAGACGATAATAAGGCTGATGATGATGATACTTTCATGGCTACGCTATAAGTACGCAAACTTTCTAGGTGTTGTCCAATATCTTGGTTTTCTTACACAAACGTATTAAAAGTTTAGTTTTAGCTGGGCTAAAACATAAATTTAAAAATTGTACTTGTAACTGACCTTTAAAAAAAAAAACAAATATACAAGCCATTTTAAAAATAACCTTTCCCAACGGCTTACATTTAACAAACAAAAGACGACAATTAATTAACACTACGTTGAAAATATCTGTATAACGAGCATTACGCTGGTGACGTCACAATAATGACGTCAGAATACTGGAAAACGACCTAAGACTTTAATCCCGGTGTTTGGGTGTGGGTAATATTATGCGTGGCACGGAGTCGACCCGGTTCGGCGCAACCCGGCTTACCTTGTAACCGGTTAAATCTTTGCATCTTGCGTTTGATGTTTTACCCGGGTTTTGATGTATAATGGCGTATCGGTTGAGGTTTTAGCTTGATTGATTTGGAGGTTAATTATGACGTGTAAATTTTATTAGCAAATTAAATTTTATTTAGCAAACTTTATTAGCCTAACCTAAACCTAACCTCTCAAGTGTGAGGGCGTGGGTTCCATTCCAAGCCAGGCAAGTAGGTACATTGGTAACTTTTCTAAGTGTGTATGTACTTTCTAAGTATATCTGGGACACCAATGACTGTGTTTCGGATGGCACGTTAAACTGTAGGTCCCGGCTGTCATTGAACATCCTTGGCAGTCGTTACGGGTAGTCAGAAGCCAGTAAGTCTGACGCTAGTCTAACCAAGGGGTATTGGGTTGCCCGGGTAACTGGGTTGAAGAGGTCAGACAGGCAGTCGCTCCTGGTAAAACACTGGTACTCAGCCGAATCCGGTTATACTGGAAGCCGACGCCAACATAGTTGGGAAAAGGCTCGGGAGATGGATATTAGATACTCCAGCTCCAGCTGCACTCACAGTAGGAGTGTCATTTGATGATTTCCCACTCAAAAAAAGGTACCGTATATTTAGCTATACAGGGTGTAAGGGATAGCCCTCCGCAGACTGATGGGGTGAGTTCAGTATGCCATCCTAAGAAGACTGGTTCATGAAATTGTTTCAAAACCGCTATGGAAATCAAAAAAATCTGTTTTTTTAAAAACCTCACAAATGTTAAACAGCTGATTTCACGCCACGCCACGCCAACCATCGTTATGATTACTTCATAATCCATTGCTGGATTTTTTTTTATTTTGGCGGTATTATTAAAACAAAATGAAATTCTGCGTAAAAAGAATGTAATTATGCATTGAAACAAAGAAAAAATTGCACAACAATCGGTAAAAAAACCATATGATTCAAAATAAAGGAGCTCAATGCACCTAGTCTGCGGAGTGCTGGCCCTTACACCCAGTATAGTGCACTAGATTTAGTGAATGTTTTAAACAGTGTCTGGACTTCTATGTGATTACTATCAATTAGTAATTAAGAAATCAAAAGGCCACAGGTTACATACATACTAAGAAAATAACGCATCTTCGGAAAATCTCACGACCACATGCATAACCAACTCGGTATTTAGCGCCGTGCATCAATTTAGGCGCTGACTGCCAACAAAGATAAATGGCGTGCCGCTAATACGAGCTAAACGCCAATAAATCAATACCGCCGGTCATTACCGAGCCCGGATCACACCCGGGTATGCGCCCTGATGTATGGAACTCGAGCTGGAATTATGTGATAGCATGGCTTTTTTATGTGATATAAAACCATCCTGTATAGGAGAGGCTACAGATATCATATTAAAATTAAACAGACATTTTTGTCAGTTTGTCTGTCGAGAGCAATACGTGGGCTCCTGAACACAGGTCTTGATGAGTTTGCAGATAAATGGAAGATGATAATGTCAGAGAATGTTTGACTTTTTGTGAGAAATAAACTTAAACAGTACTTTAAATATTTAATCGATATTAAATAGTGTAATTGGCATCAGCCGTTTAAGAAATAAATAAATGGGATTTAAACACACACATTTAAAATGTAGCTGAAACAGGCATTATATGTTAAGTTGTATTTGTTCTCTATTCTAAGCTGTAGTTTGTTTAACAAGTAAATAAGAAAAAAATACTTTTAACAAAGCAAGACACAATTGGCTAGGTTGACTAGGTCGAAAATACAATAATTTATGATTTTAATTTGGTAAAGTATCTTAACTTAATGTTACTTTCATTTAGTTTTTTAAGGTAAAAACTATTTGATTTTGTTATTGACAATTAAAATATAATAAGATATGACTGAATAAAATTGTGACGTCACAAATCCTACTTTCATACACATTGCATAAAAAGTAACCATTTTCGACAGTTCAACAAAAGTCATGAATTTGACTAGTAGTCAACTACCCTATTAATAGAAATTGTATTCACAATATAATGTGTAAGTCCTTAATTGCAATATGGAAATCAGGAACGCCCTTCGAGGCGGGACTTGTCAGGCCAAAAAGTAGGGCAAGCCGAGGCCAGAGCCATAGCCTCGTTCAACATGTGTTATTTTGTTTACAACTATCCTACAATCGTGTTTTGATTCCTTTGTTTAGTCAATATTTGGATTTCGATTGTTTACATTTATGTATTGAAGAGGAAAGGCTGTGTTTTGATAGCTTTTGTCCTTTGGAAATCGGAGTTTACGTGTAAAATGAAACCTTCCAAAGACGATTATAGATGAAAGAAAAACTACTCTATAACGTAAATTAAAAAAAAACTACCATACAATAAAAGAGTACATAGACGATAAATCAATAAAAAAATAAGAAAAGCCATTCAAATAAAGCTATAATAAAAATCCCTCTACATATAAAAATACACGCGGTTCAATCAATAATAAGGTTAAGCAACGTTTGGCGCGGTCGGGCCGTGGATGGATCACCATCCCCTCATAACGAAGTATCCAAAAAAAAAACAAATATTTCAATCTAAACCGTTCCCTTTTACTCATAAATAAAGATCTATTTTAAGAAAATTCATTTCATTTCAACACTTCAATTATGTGACCGGATTATACAATTACGAGATTTCAGAGAAATGGAGCCTTTTTAGATCAATGGGGGATGTATCTCACGTTTTAATTTAGAAGCCAAATGATTAATCGCCCGAATTAATTATTATCTTGTATAATAACAAAAGAATGTCACGGTCATAAATTAAACCGTGGAAAGATTAACCCGGGCATATCTCCACCTTAACCGGATTTAACCGGGTGTCGTTCGACGTGCAAGGAATACATTAGCGGCTGTTTCCGTTTCCGGGCCGAGTTTCATCCGGATATCCGCGCGCATGATCTTCCGCATTTGACGGTTATTCTGTAAATTGATCGCGTAACGTTTTAATCTTTTTGATTGATCAATCAGCTCTTTGAATCTTTGAGGATTGCGATTGACGTTTTTTTATGCATACAACTTTCCACTTCAAAGGAGTTAAACAATTATTTGCTAAGCTTATCCAGCCGTTCGAATTCCGTGTACAAATTTAAATTTAAACAAAAAAAAAAAAAAAAACAACAATGCTCTCGACCTAGTTTATCGAATTTCTAAATTCAAACAAGAAAAAAAAAACACGAGCGATTTTTTAAATTCGCCAAAAAGAGTGGTCGTTAAATCTCTTTGAGCCACGCAAACACCAATTGGTATTTGGAAAACTTGTATACCTGAGCTAGGAGGCGTTAATTGGACATTTTCAGGCCAGTTAGGTAGCATACACGTTTCATTTTGTAGCTAGACTGCAATTTGTTCAACTAGGCTGATCTCTTTGACTATGTAGTGACGATCAACATTTGTTTAGGTCTTAGACAGAATTTTAAAAGATGGCTTCAGTTTTTCGGAAAAATATCCGAGCTCTGAGTTGAAAACATTATTTATTGAATTGTCTGATAGCTCTATATTAATCTCAATGCAGGTAACCGCTTTTTTGTCCCTTTGAGATACACACCTTCACAAAAACACTTCCACAATCGTTCCCGAAGGTAAACTATCCCCACCAATTACACGAAAATCAGTTCAGTGATTTTACCTTGACAGCATATCAATCAGCTAACCAACCTAACATACATTTATTTATTATATAAGATACCTCGAACTTCAGAGCTTATCCCCACTTCTGCAGGTACAGACGAGTACACTCACGAACACAAGTGTGTTGAGTCACGTACGGTGCTGCGTAACGCACGGCGTCTGAATATCGACGTTACACTACATAGCACATAATATATTAGTCGTTATGTACTCGATTGTACTCGTATTGTCCCATCGGGTTTGGTAGGAGTTTGTTTTTCGTAACTGTTTTTGGTTAAATGTTTTTGTTTTTTATTATGTTATTTTCAATTATATGGATGCTAACGTTTTACTATACAAGATTACAAAAAAAAAAAAAATACACAAGATGATAGAAAAAATGATATTTTTTCGAAATTTCAGTAAAAGAAACTCACACTAGCTTTTTTATTTCACTCGGGTGATTTTTCCATTTGTTAATTCTAACAAAAACATTACAAAAATATAGAGTTAATTTCCTATTGCATGTTATCTAAATTAAACTTTTTAATTCATCAAGATAAAACAAAACACGGTAGCGAATGGTCGAAATTAATCACAGAACACAACTAATCCTTGTATTCGAATTTCAAAATAGCTCTTGTTGGGACATCTTACGAAGTAATCCTTTTCTTGGACTAAGCGAAAGTCTTAATCCAGCAATTGTTCCATCTAAATGATTGCCGTTAAAGCCAGCAATCAGGGTATTCCTGGAGCTAACGTTTACTGTGCAGGTACTAGTAAAATATTGCTGGGGAAACTTGGACAGAAGTGGTGTAAGGTACAACCGTTTCTAAACAAGTCTTGATGGAATTTTCTAACTCAATATAAGACCCAAATGGTTCACAGAAACATTCGTTATTGTAGATATTTTATTAGAAGTCATTTCTTTAGGTTTTTGTTGACATAACTCGATTAAAAATGAGGGAAGGTGATGAGAATTTTCCAGAATGTTTCATTTTTGGATTGAATTCTTTTTTTTTACTTTTTAAACAGTTGATTTGAATCTTCGAAGTACACCTAAAATCGCGATTCGTTCAAACATTGTACCACCAACCGAGGTGCGCCTTTCGTCGGCTAGCACGGCAGCGAGTGGAGCGTCTAAATCGGCCGATTTATATGTGTTCCTTCGTCGACAAGTGTAAAATTTAACTCGAAAACGTTTTACTGCCCCATCGGAACTAGATAAAATAGTTCGCTATGGTAAATACTTCAGCATTCAAACTTGTAGTTCGGTGTAGAGAGACCTCGAACACCGTGCTTGTGTTGTATTTGATTTAGTTTGTACGTGAAAATAGGATTTGCTTCGCGTTTCATATATTTTTGTGCTTTGTGATGTGACTTGAAAATGGAACAATATTCGCTTTGTCTGTTCTTGTACTGCGTATAACTTTGTTTTGTTTTTTCATGGAAGGAATATCTCGTTTATGTAATACGAGTTCGTCGAGAGAGGTGTTCGTGGAGTTTCAGAATGTCCGAATAGCCACTACCTATCGAATAAATTCAAAAATGGAACAGAATTTGTATGAAATTATCTACCAAATAAACTAACTGGAACTTATTCGTAGGTGGTGAAAAAGGCCCTTGGTCTTGTAAAATCAATTGACCAGCAGGCTTAGCATGGCAACCGTAGAAACAAGTTTTGTTTACCGGAGAATGGATATTATAATGACAGAAAAGTGACAGATTGACTTAAGATTTCTTTTGTCATTTTTTTAAGTAATTTTTCTTTTCTTCGATCGACATAAGTTTAAAAGTGATTATATGTGAGTTGACAGGTCGCGCCATGCTCGGGCAGAAGACATGTTGACATTGACAGAAAGAGCTTTGTCTTTTCTTGACAGAATAGATACCTATAGAATCGCCATGCTAAGCCTGCTGCAGCCAATCCGATATGGAGAAGATTCTAACACTAAAGTCTTCAGGAGTAAAGCGTCCACTTCTACTCTTTGATTTTCTTGTAAAGATACAAATCGATGTGTCTATTAAATGTTTACGAGTCAGGCTTATTGGTTACGACATGTGAGCGCGATTCCCATTGCTATTTGACGCGACGCGATACTCGGAACGATAAAAACTTTATACTGCTAGGACCTTGTGTATTTTGATGGTTAATTTCTAAATCCAATTTAAAAGGATCTTCGGCTTTAAGTTTGGAAAGTTTTCTTTGGATAGGCAAATATTTTCATTCCATCTGCTGAATGATGAAGTTAGACAGACCCTGGTATAGATTGAACAACAAGCTTTATTTCCTTCAAAAGTAATTCATATGTCACTTAATTTACACTTACTAGCAATTAGAAATAGGGTTAAAAATTACTAGTAGACTTATAAAACCGCCTAGCTAAGCTAAATATGATGATGAATTCAGCTTAATAGTTCAATAGGTAGGAATAGAATTCACGATTTATTAATCATTAAGCTTAACGCCTGCTATGGTTGCTTTTGATCAATAGGTGAAATAGTGTTAAGATATTTTATTATGAAGAAAACATAGATAGCATATATGTAATTCTTCCTCTAGAATAAAAATGGCAACAGCTCATTTCCAAAGACGGTCTACCAAAGAACTCCGATGATAATAGTAATAGGATAATCACACAGCTGCGTACAGACGAAAACACATCAAGCTACGCAAAACAGTCATTTTTTGAATTTTCCCAGTCAATTTTGAACATTATGCTAAAACGATATAGCTGAATTAGTTACCTATTAAAGATACCAGATTGTAGTAGCTTTATGTGCTGGCGGCTTTACCTTTACACAAAATTCAAGCACGAACACTAATTACCAATCCCTCAGTATAACCGCCCACTGTTTACAATAGTAATTTATACCATGATTAGTGGGTAAATCGTTAACGCAAATAGTTAGTTATCAATGCAATTTTGATGTCCGCGCAATATCGAATTGGCGGCTTGGATTGGCTCCAAATGTTTAGGTACAAACAAATAACTCGGTATACCTAGGTGCTGTTGGCAGGGACCCTGTACTTGGTTTATAGTGGAACAGTGGTGGTCTAGCGGTGGGTATTGCTATTTTGTAAAGGTAGTAGGCCTTCCAGGCTTTAATGCTTGTTCCAGCTGAAGTTTGTTCTCGCTAGTGAGCTAAGGTTTGAAGAGAAGAGGCGACATCAAATCGCTTTAAATAATTCAACATAAGACTTTTAAATAGTATGTATTATTAATGTTTATACCAAGTTAAACTATAATAATAATATTCCTCACACAGCGTCTGCTACAACTGATAAACGTACTTATAAAGGTACTTTATGTTTTTCGTTACCAGTTATGGAATTTCGTGAAAATGTGAGCATTTTGTTCCTACAGTCAACACAGCCCTTAGATATCGGTATTCTATATAGAAAATTAAACTACAACGCACATACAAAGGGAAACTTACAAAGAACAACCGTAACTATTTAATAACCCCCAAACGTAGTTTTTTTTTTCATATTATACGATTTTTTTCTAACTGCAATGTTGCGTGTGGTGAAAACATTAATCGGTTTTAACGCCAGCAGCGCATTTCAAGCGATTTATACATCCCCCCCTAAGAACTGCATTGCGGGGTACTATATTACACAATTTAAGTACCGCCGGATGCCTTGGATGTCTAAATATAGCTTTTGTACATGCTGGGTAAGTGGTTACAGATAATCTATATCTGCAATGTTGTGTTAGACTGAACTGTTTGGATCGTTTGCTCGCACTCGTTATAGAAGCCGAAAATGGCTTTGGAAAAATATTTTCAGTTTCAGATAGTTATATATTATAACCCACAGAAGTTTAAGAAGACGAACAGGTAACGCGGATATGTAGCAAATACCTAATAAACACATTAGTTTATTAAGTTAGTATAGTTAAGTCGTATTTGATACATTAAGTTGACGATGGAAATAAATTGATATGGTCTACAAATACAGCTTCGGACATAAATGTTGCATGCAAGGGAAAAGTTTCTAACGCTGCCACTGATGCAAAAAGCATGACATACACTCTAACTAGACGTGACAAGATGCGAAAATATTCACCAGACATAACCCGTTACTGAAACAACCTATTAGCATCAAAATATATGATGCTAAACTAACAAAGACAAGCTATGTGTAATACTAAGCCAAACTTCAGCGCCCAGCTTAAAGTTAAACCCCCAAGTGGCTCCGGAGGCATTGTCTTAAGTTTTTACAACCTCCTAGCTTAAAATCTTCGTTAGTCTTTAAATAAAATGGGCAGAACTTGAGTAAGGCGGAGCTCACGCTACCACGCACTTGTAAATTTGTTAGACGAGCTAGTTACTGTGAACAGTTCGCACCAGCATGCTTGGAGAACTAGACACAAACATAAAAATTGCTAATAACCTTTTCCATGGCTCCACCAGCCCACTACGTTTCATATAAATCAGTTAAGGCATTTATGCTTGATGCTATACCTAAGAGAAATAGGTATAAACCTATATAGACCTTTTTTCCTGGGATTCATTAATTGACCCCTCCGTTGAGGATGCAGCTGGAGGGACTGTCAGACTTACCCTGACCCTGACTACTACCAAAACCCACTTTCCGGTTCCTTCTGAAGGCCCCTGCGTGCCAGGGCCACGGTAACACTTGCGGTAATAACCCGCAGCCCCGGCATACTAAACATAGACAAAACAATAGGTATAACATATTTCATAAGAACAGTCCGACATGATAGTCCTCCAAAGATGAATTAACCGGCACCGTGACTCGTGGTCGTGTGTGACCCGCCTTTGTAAGTTTTACGTGCACGTCGAAGTCTCTTAACAATTAAAAAGTTGTTTTTATTATTATGTTTTTAAAACAAAATTGATTGCGTGATCAAGTTGGGCGCGCGAGTGTGCGCGGGTGCTCTATTTTGATGGTTCAGTTAAATGGTGCTTGAAAATGTTTTAGGGTAGGTATTTAATTACGGGATTTCGTTACTATAATTGTTGTGTTGTTTACGTGTGCTGTGTTTTGTGAACTGTAGAGACGAGTTGATTGTTGTTTATAGGTATATTTTGTAGAAAGTTGGAATAGCATTATTTCTATAGTGGGCATGTAATGCGGAGGAATGAGGATCATGTTGTGAGCTTGTGAGTTTTTGAGCATGAACGTGGATGAGGAAAGGGATGACCAAGGAAACGAAGGATGGATGGATGTGCGAAAGATGGCTAGAGAAAGTGTTACTTGTGAAAGGATTCTTCTTTCACACTCTTCTATGGCAGATAGAAGAGTGTGAAAGAAGAAAACATGCTGCGCTGACCCAATATTAAGTGTTGGGATAAAGGCAAGAGGATGATTAAATATAGTGTCTGTTATACGATACTGGTGATGATGAATGAGATGATGAGAAAATCTACTACTAAAGATGAAGTATCTTTAGTAGTAGATTTAAAACAAAGTAACTTTTTTGAGCTCTAGTCGCTAAATATTGATCAATCATTTTTTCCTAAAGAACTCAGTCGTCATTCGTTGAGGAAATTTCAATTATTTCCGATTGTTTATATTAAGTAAACATTCTCCTTTACAAACATAAGGAACAATCCATCAACATAAACATTTACAACGCCCACTTCATCAAACATCGTTTAAAAATTCAAAGCCAATCCTAAAACGACGAACAGGTGACGTTTAGGAAAACAGACGTTATGTAAATGAATAAATAATAGACTTCGAATTTGGCCCAAATCTTGGCGTAACGAGTTGAGAAAACAAATAAAGGCTGGTCGGTAAAACTTATTATGCTGGCAATAAATAATATAGCGGGTTTACTCTTGGGGTTGCCAACTTTTAATACAAATGTGTACGTTCAGTAGAACAATGCAGTTTAGGGTTGAAATTTCTCGTGTAATTTACGTGTGTTTTGAGTGAATGGAAGGTGTGTGTGTGTGTGTGTTTGTTTGTGTTTTATCAGCTGAGAGCCATCCTGTGTAAACTGGGGTAGTCGGGTAAGGGTCAACGTACTCCCGAACTCTGCATTTTGTGTCATTACTTATTCATGCTTTTGTCTTTACTGAAGGCTGTTTTATATGAACAAGGGCAGTACGAACATGTATAAAATTACGCACGTAATTTTTTTATTTAGCTACAAAACACGTAATTTGAAGGAGCTTTTTTTCAAACTTTATTTTGTTTTACTGAATTGTCAAAAACGATTACTTTTAACGTGTGAAAGTAAGAACTATGGCGTCTCATTCTTTTCACATTAAGGCGTATACTCAATTAATTTAAATTATCAATAAAAAAATCTAATTGTTTTTCCTTCAAAAGATAAATGAAAGTGACATTATTTTATGATGCTTTACCAAATGAATGTAAGTCTTCCATAGTATAATAAATAAATAAATAAATTTTATTGGATGTTTATTATTTATTGGATATTACCTACTGTACTTATATGCGTTTTATTTTTGACTTAGCCAACTACCCAATTACATTTTGGTCTTCATATTTCCATTTACAAGTCACATTTTCAAGATTGGTACGAAATGTAACTACTGCATATTTTCCTCTAGCGCCGTCAACAAATGCAATGTTTACGCAATAAATATGATTTGTAGTCGTACAATATTGTGTGCAGAGTAACAACACGTATTGATGACCTTGTTTATGTTGTGTGTTTGTTGCTATGATAGTTTTGGCGGTACAGTTTTATAGATAGTTATAATAAAAACAAATGAATAAAAAAAATTAAGGGCCAGTTTCACCAGCAGGCTTAGCATGGCAACCGTAGAAACAAGTTTTGTCTATCGGAGATCGGACATAATGACAGAAAAGTGACAGATTGATGTATAATTTCTTTTGACAAGTTTTGAAGTAATTTTTCTTTTCTTCGATCGGCATAAGGCTACAAGCGATATACAAGCGATTATATGCCAGTTGACAGGTCGCGCCATACTCGGGCAGAAGACATGTTGACATTGACAGAAAGAGCTTTGTCTTTTCTTGACAGAATAGATATAGAATCGCCTTGCTAAGTCTGCAGTTGCTGATAAGCTCCAGAAAGTTTATGTGTTAGACAATTTCATACAAATTCTGTTCCAGTTTTAAATTTATCTGGTAGATAGTGGCTATCCGTAACCGGTGAAACTGGCCCTTAGTCTATTGAAAATATTTAATAATCCCAGTAAGTTTTTAAGGGTGTATGTTTGTTAAGCTATGACGCTTAAACCTGTGGTTACATGTGGAACTTGGCAGTCATATAGCTTATACATCAGAATAACATATAGTCGTTGTAGTAGTTTGTACATGTTGTCGTAGTAGTTTCTATTTGGGTGCGGGAAGAATTTCCCCCAGGAAGCGAGCAAATAATCCAAAAAATCTAGTTTGTTACAATATACCTGCAGATACGTAGAAGGCATATGGAAGTCGTGGTGGCCTAGTGGTTAAAGAGCCAACCTCTCAAGTGTGAGGGCGTGGGTTCGATTCCAGGTCTGGCAAGTACCAATGCAACTTTTCTAAGTTTGTATGTACTTTCTAAGTATATCTTGGACACCAATGACTGTGTTTCACACACACTTGTGACCCCAACAAAGTTGGAAAAAGGCTCGGGAGATGATGATACATAGAAGGCATATGATTACAATATGCACATACATACAAGTTATAGACAAACATTACACATGGTAAAAAGTTGTTTTTTCCAACTCGTTTCAAGTTTCTACGTCTTAGAAACAACAATAGCAATTTGTATCGTTATCTAGATGTTTGTTAGAGTTCAAAGTTAAACTAGCCTAGGAACTTGTGTCAGTATATAGGCACTAAAGTAGGTGTTCCCACGGAGTAAAAATAGTGCTACTGATAAGGTTTTTACTACTGGAGAATATGTACTAACTGTATATGATAACTGTATGTAATAACTGTATGTTGCCTTGATTCAGAAGATTAGACGGTTGTTATGTCTATGTCTGCCTCGTTGGTTTAGTAATTGTATAGGTCTCAGGTTCGATTCCCGGGTCGGGCCGAAATCGCTTTGTGGGTGGAAAAATTTACATAAAGCAGCCTAGGGATTGGAAGTTGGTGATTGATACACCCATGCCTCGGAGAGCACGTAATTGTCGGTCCTGTGCCTGATCTCTCTCCGGTCGTGTCGGATTGCCGTCCCATCTGACTATATGAGTGAGGGAATAGAGAAAGCACCTATATCCGCGTGAATGCTTGTGCACTATAATATGTCCTGCGCAGCTGTCTGATCTCTTTATCAAGAACGGCCGCCGTAGACAACAATTGGTCTGGATTCCCAAGAAAGTAAGGATTGAACTTGGTTAGAAAAACACTAGGCTGATGATAAATTAACATATCCAATTTGACATATAGGTACTACATATGTAGCTATATGCCAAATTAATAAGCAGCATAATACCAGTATGAAAAATGGAACGACGAGACATCTGACCTCCAGGACTCTCACTTACAGTACATACGTATATGTATACATTAATAGTATATACATTATATATAAGCCAGTTACACTGTTCAATTACTTTTTACATCCAATTGAAAAGTTGTTACACAGGACCATTCACGTAATATTAAAACGAGCCAAATATTAATTAACCAATGACATTATTAATGAGGCGACAATCCAACCGAACGGATTTAAATTATCAATTACCAAAGAATTAATAGGTTTTGTCAACGAATAAATTGAATATTTAAATCGATGGTCATTTTGTGCCTTTTTAGCCACTTGCATTGTAATAAATGCTCTGATTTATGTTAATTTAATCAAATGATTATTATTTTACAGCGATGGCTAAAATTGCAGTTTTATTTTGTAGATATTTTTATAAGTTAATTTACAATAAATTATGCACAAGCGTCCAGCACCTCGATTCATAAAATTCGAACCTGATTCCGCGATGATTTTCTTGATTGGCATTCTTTAAACTCCCTTTGTCATTCGAGTCTACACTAGTGCTACTCATGCGAGCGTGTTTGCGAGTTGAACTAAATGAACTTCGAGATTTTGAGAAAAAAATGAACAAGATGGGTACACTCCCGGCGGCCAGCGATGAGGAGGAATTTTTGACGCAATAATATATTAATATGGTGTTTTTTTTATTTTTTTACTTTTATAATTGTAAATGTTACAGAATACAATGACAGGTGAACTTTCACCATCAATCAAAAATTCTCTCTGTTATATATATATATATATATGAAATTATTATACACATATATTATATATAAATTATTATATGTTATATGAAATTATTAGTTTCATACCCCATAACCAAAATTCCAAATCTATTTTTTACTCAAAAATGTGTAAATCACAAACTGTTTACAAATTCCTCCCTTTTTCTAGATGCCATAGTCCCCGAAATAGCACCCCATAGCACTTCCATAGCTAACACACGTTAAACAACCCCGCTATTAATTTTTAATTTCGCTTTTACGGTTTTTTTAATGGCCTCCGTATTTTGTTTAAATTTTTATACGATCAAGATTTGCTTTTAGTTATGGGATTGGTGATGTGGACAAGGTTATATTTTTAACGAAGTTTTTAAAGACACAGATTTTTGAAGTTTGATTATTTATTTTTAATTTATTTACTTTTATAAATATTCCATTAAAAAAAGTATTAAATACATTTTGAAATATAAAAATTGTATCCACTGACATCAGGGTTCAAGCTACCGGTGATCAGGGCACCAAGGACACCTGCTCACAATTAATTCTCAATAATTAATTCATAGATGCCTTCCAACTGAAATGACATAAAGGACATTCATAACTGAACAATAAAGAAACATGAGGTACTTAATATTGTAATGTCTTACATTAAATATTTACAGATAGATTGAAGAATAAAATAAATCCAATAAACCAATTCTTTAATTAAAAGAACCAAGCAATATAATACGAACAAAATAAAATTAAGGAAAATATTTATATTAAAAATAGCTCGTCCGATGCAGATGCAAATAAAAGTCGATCCATTGCAAAGTTTATTAAGAAAACTATTGCAGTAAAAAACAAAGCTTGCTCTCATCAACTAAGAGCTTGACGGTAAAACCTTGGGAGGATTAATTAAATAAATAATGCAAGGAAAACTTGAGCACTACATCTAGATAGTGTTATGCTGGATATTCTTTTAGTTTTTACACTGACGCAATATTAGAAGTACTTGGAATTGATACTTAATATTATAAAGCTGAAGAGTTATTATTAAAGGCACTAATCTTAGGAGCTACTAGACCAATTTGAAGTATTATTTGGGTGTTAGCTCAATAACTGAGGAATTACAGAAATTTACTTTAGGTGATAAGGATAGCTCTCACGCGACTCATGGGAATAATAAAGTAGGTACTAGTACACTAAAATACCGTAGCTAACTATATGTATGTAGGTATATCCTTATAACAGTTTCTCTTAAAACATTCAAAGAAATATTTTAAGTGCAGTTCGCCCTAAAAGTAAATACGTACAATTCGATTCTTTAAACGACACTAACAAGCACAGATCTGCACTAAAACTTAAAAAAAGCTGTCTGCGAGTGCACCAGACGGCATGGCGACATGATTCCATAAAGGGCGAAAAAAAAAACAAAATAAATATACGAACTGACGCCTACAGCGCTTTTCGTCAACGCGCGATATTTTTCCCATTTTTCGAACTGCACAGTTTTTCATTTCAACGAAGTTCTGCGAAGGACTTATTGATAGATATGTACAGCCAGCTCCAGATTGTCCAGCTTCAGATTTTCGAACGAAATATTCGCCAAGTTTGGACGGACGTAACATGAAATTCGGGATTAAACAAAAAAACGGTGGATTGCTTTTTGCGTCTGTGGGTTTCGTACAAATTGAATATGGAAGCGCTTGTAGATTTTGTGGTTTTTGTGTACCCCCACGGGGGATGGTGACACTTTATGCATGTAGTACGATTGCAGTCTGATTTCGGTAATGCTTTTTGTTCATAATTAATGTAGTCACTTCACGTAGGGACCACCAATTTTTTTATACGGAGTTTCTTAGTATGTATAAATCAGAACAACGAATAAACATTAAAAACCCCTTTCATATAGGTGATTAAAAAAAATGCCTTGTATTTACAGTAACTTTTGATCCATACTCTATGAAGCTTTTATCAAAAAACTACCATCCGTAGGCAAAACAAATCGTTACTTTAGCTTCGTATAAAAACTAGGCATAAGTCGCTTTACCCTAAAACGAGTTTTTTGAAGAAAATCCTTTCTCAGATTTAGCACTTACGATAAGGTAAAGTGCAAAGGTTATTAGGTTACCTGACGTTCTTCAAGACCTAAGTAAATAACTCAAGGTTAGCTTCAACGAGAACGCAAACACCTAGGTGGCGTGTCGCTAATTAATAAACGTGTAAATACAGGTTTAATTAATTCGACGTAGGTAGGACGTCACTAAAGTGCGATTGGTGAACAAAAATCAATTTGTAATTACGTTGCCACGTAATTTTTTAATGATTTCTTTATTTCAATACCTATCCAGGTTCAAAATTATTTTTTAAGTAATAATAAAATGTATCTATCCATTAATGGTAATTAAATATGGATTCAACGAATACATTTTATTGGTATGCAAATAAGCATGTTGATGATATTTCCGAAAGCTTTCAGAGTAACTATTATGTAAATGTGTACAAGTCAAGCGTAATGTTATAATTTAAAGTGACACTCAGCATGACATTAATATTTCATACTTTGTACATTACAGACGGACGTACGTAGTTGTGTACATAAAAATTCAATATGAAACTAAGTAAAAACGTATACAGAAACGTTATCCACTATTTCAAGTAAACGGTTAAGTATCATAAACTCTTACCGTAGCGAGAACGTTCGCCGAAATGTTAGCGTAGGTAATATCTAAGTAGGAAATTTTCGAATGTGCTGAAACGGAAAACAACGTGAAACGTGCAGTTAACATAAGTTGCCTTACCTTACGTAGCATTTCCTCGAGCGAATCCATGTCGAGGGCGGCTGGCTCGCCGGCCGCGCTGCCGTTCACTCCGTTATTGTTGTTCGTCATAGGTGAGCCGCACCCCACCGTTTATAAATACACCGGTACATGTGAATTACACTCAGGTAGACCGCCACTTTATTGCTGATTTTTGCGTTCACTTATTCGTTTGGTAAATTCGTCACATGTAGTCTGCACTTAATGTTATATAAATTTTTGGAATGATTCACTTATCTTTTATCTTCTAGTTTTGTAATAAAATTTCACTAGTTTATAGACTAGAAAAGGTTAGGAAGACAATATTTTTCTGTGAATATAAAAAGCTCATTTGAAAATGTTTTTGCAGCGACAGTCTAACAAATTCTTTCTACTGTTATAACTCCACGTCCTTTATTAAAGCGGGTAGTTTTACTTAAAATTTCTGTGCCTGACAATGTTATCTGCAGTTGTTTGTGCTTGGTACGAAAATAATGTCATAGCATCTAAGTCACTTATTTTTGGAAGTTTTGTACATGTACAGTTGATTACTAGTTATAAGCCATTAGAATGCTTGTTATGGATAGCCACTATCTACCAGATAAATTCAAAAATTTGTTTGCAGATATCTGCCAGATTAGCTATCTGAAACTTATCAGTAACCTGTGAAACTGGCCGTAATAGTTTTAACTAAGTAGAAGCAATTTTTATTTTACTTTTAATTTGTGTTTACTGTGCCAATAAAATATTTTTCTTTCTTTCATTTCTGAGCATTTATTAAACTTTTTACATCTCTCGTCAGCTCCCACATATTTCATTAGCAGTCAAAGACAAAGCTTTGTGTCTAACAATAAATACCTCTCTATTAAAGTCTAGCTACATTTCATTAGAAAATGTTCACATCGACTTGATTAAAATCCTCATGGGATGGGATCCCATAGGGGATGGGTAATACTGAGCAAACACAGATAGGCCCCATGGTGGGGTGACAATGTGTGACTACGCATACGGTTAGCTCTTTAGATCTCCCCTTTAAAGCGAGGAGCTTTGAAATTAAACAAAAATTAGCCGCAGGGAGATAAGTTTTAATTACGGTTTTAGAGGGGCTCACCCATCATACAATATTGATGAAAGCGCGAAGAAATTACAACTTTTATAAAAAACACTGGTTACCCTGTCAGTTTCGAGTAGATAGCCAGCTCTTGGATTATAGGTTTGAAATAGATTCGCCGTAGCATTGGTTTCATAAAAGAAAATAAGTACGAGTATACAGCAACGAACATAATACTATGCGAAATCTTGAAAGGAATGCGATTTATCTGTTTACCAAGAAATTACACAACAACGATTCACCGTACATATTCATAATTCTTAAATCATATCAAACGCCAAAAAGTTAGATAAGCAAGCAAGGAAATCAATCTTCATGTTGACTCAAATCACTCGAATGTAAATAATGAAATTTATGAAGCGTTTAATTACATTTCACAGCGCCAATTTATTAAGTAAACTTGACGACTTATATGAGGCGAAGATTGATGTTCTCAGTTCTGCATATATTGTCTTTAAGTACTTATCTACCTATGTATAGCGTCTAGACGTATTAATGACAATCGAGGTGGGTTTTCAATGAATCAGATATTGAAAATATCTGAAGTACGTACGTCTTGTTCAAGGTTTTGTTAAAAAAGTTCCTAATAATGTTTTCCACCAACAAGATGGACAGACGACCTTATAAAGGTCGCCGGATGCAGGTCGCTTCCAACTGGTATGTGTGGAGATCTAAAGGGGAGGCCTATATTCAGCAGTAGACGTTCTATGCCTGAGATGATGATGAATGTTTTCAAGTCTTTTTAGCTTTGTTTATCGTTACGATGGTAAGAAATCATAATTTTTAGCTTACAGTCTGATTGATTAACATTAATGTGTTACGTTAAATTTTTAACTGAATTTGATACTCCATGTATTATTGTTATGTACAAAACAGGTTCTTCAAACCATACAGACAGAATTGTGTTGCTGGGAAATTTGTTCCACGATTTCTTCTTCCCGCTTACGCGGCGGCTTCTCTTTTGTAATTCGTTTAGCCTACGATGAATAATTATAGAGTTTTATTAAAAAAAAAAAAAAGAAAATCACATGGAAATATTTTCTTAATATGCCTTTGGAATTGTAACTAAATTAAATGTAGATAACTTCGAACTACAGACATACAGCCAGCATTTAAACGACAGACAGGTAGGCGGACAACCAGACGGACGGCTTAGCTCTACAGTCTCGTTACTTCGTCCCTTTGTAAACCTTTTTGGAGACTAGCTTCTGCCAGCGGTTTCACCCGTGTCCCGTGGGAATTACTCCACACACTCGGATAAAAAATAGCGTATAGCCTTCCTCGACCAATGGGCTATCGGATTCAAATCGGACCACAGAAACCAACTCTTTTTGGCTTTATAAAATTGGTATAGATTTCTTTACCAATTTTATGTTTTAATACTAATTAAAAAACATATTTGACTTGATGTATACCAAATTATGTAACAATAACAAACTTAAAGCACCTAATAAAGCATAGGAGACACAATGACACAAACTTTTAATGAATTAAGACAAGACCTAAGAATTTTTCTTTTCAATAAATCTTTCAAAACATAAACCTACATTATTGCACATTTTATGTGTATAACACAAGCAATGCCCAGGCATATCAAAAATTTGTATACACTACAAGCAAATGAAAAACAAATACCCCCGCTACGTAGCTTACCCGTTAAGCTGCAGATTTCACCGATGTATCACACTAAACTAATGAAGTAAGCTAAGCTAAGGCCAAGCTAATTGCTAGTGTAAATAAGCTGTTAACCTTATGCAGGCTTAGCTTGAAATTTGCTGGAAAAGATTTATCTCATGCTAATGGGAGTTCCGTTTGTTAGCTGAGTTTTTTTGCAACTAGCGTTATTAAATTAGCTTGAGTATGGGAAATTGGGGGTCATATTTTTTTGCATCTTGGTGTCATTTTGAAGGGATACAAAAGCTGATTAAAGTTGGGTTTTCTTGGGTGTAGTTTAAAAAAAAATATTAATTGATTTCGAAAAGTCGCATAACAGAAGTCCATAGCGTTAGTAGCGTATTTTATTATCGAGTGTTAGTATATACTATATAAAAAAAAAACAATTGACCTTTATATAATACTAGTTTCCGCCAGGGGTTTCACCGCATTCTGTGAGAACTATTTCGCGCACTCGGATAAAAAGTAGCCAATAGCCTTCCTTGATATACATATGTGATATCTAATACCGAAAGAATTCCCTAAATCGGACCAGTAGTGCCTGCGATTAGCGCGTTCAAAGACATAAACAATTCAGGCTTTATCACACGAAGATACATGTTTGAAAGTTTATCGCTAACCAAAATACAGGTAGGAAATGCATTATGTGACTGGTTTGTTTAAATGCCTTGATGGTTTTTGAGGTATCATGTAACAAAATAAAATGTCTCATTATTACAAGATACAATTTTATTTCCTCTATTCTCTAATAACAAGTCTCTCTTCGTTCACCTTCTCCCTAAATACAGTTGAAACTAAAACTAATTTACAAAAGATGCAAGTACCAGGCTGGCATAGCAGCACAGTAGTTATATAATGTTCCATGTATTAGTTCGGTGCGAGTCCCGCTGGGTTGCAATCTAGTGCCAAGTGTCAATGACCTCGTACTCGCTGTTTATATTGAAACCATTGTCGTGGAATGTGTTCATATCATATATTTTGAATTTGCTGACGTTAAAATTAGCTTTCTTTTTGTGTATTTTGTAGGTTGAATTAGATACAATTGATTTAAAAATTGAAAATGAAAAGATTTTAATAAAATTCATTTAAATTGTTTAAAGCTACAAAGTCAACAAGTTAAAGTCGTGGTGGCCTCGTGGTTAAAGCACCAGCCTCTCAAGTATGAGAGTGCGGGTTCGATTCCCGGTCGGGCAAGTACCAATATAACGTCTGTAAGTTATATGTACTTTCTAAGTGTATCCTGGACACCAACGAATGATTAAAGGTGAAGCAAAACATCTCGAGGTTACATAATTGAACAAGAGTGGTGATTATCTTTCAATCCCTCTCCGTGTGAGATGAGGCCTGTACCCAGCAGTGGGACGAAAGACTGTTGATTAAGTTAAAATTACATTCTTACGAGTCTAGGCTCTATTTTAAACCAAACTAACTAGTAGCAAAAACCTCACCTTTTAAACCGAAAACTGATAAATATCTTTTCTTAGGGCCAGTTTCACATTTTGCTGATAAGTTCCAGATAGTTTATCTGGCACATACAAATTCTGTTCTATTTTTTAATTTATCTGGTAGATAGTGGCTATCGGTAACCTGTGAAACTGGCTCCTAATTTTGTGTAGTAATTTACTCAAAATCTATCACTTCACACAAATTACGAAAACAAAAGACGACTAATTAAAAAACCGCCTACCGCTGACCCTTAGAACTCCTACATAATATGAACAAATGACAGTGGGTACTCCGCCCACATTCCTAGTGAATTCCCACCAAACTGGATAAAGAGGAAGCGTGTCAGTTTCAACTGTTACACAACAGTATAGTATCGGATGATGAGGACCTTATGAGTACAATGTCATTGCTACTAACAAAAGAGGTCATTGTGAGCTAGCAGCCGGTTCCTGGATTGAGGGTCAGCTGGAAGTAAAATTGTGGGGGGTTTTTTGTTTTAAGTGTTTTGTTTCTGACTGCTGTGTTTTTTGTTTTGTATATACTGTGACTATGACTATTTTGGGAGTAGGTAGGTATGTGAAAATACGCCATGTTTTATTAGTGCATGGACGCTGGATCCCATATCAGTTATCGACCGAAATAAATAACCTATGAAACCGTTGTTTTGCTTACAAGAGATAGGAATTTGACACAAATTATATGGGGCTAATGTCAAAATTCAGTCTCTAGTAAGCAAAACAACGGATAGATAGGTTATTGATCGAGGAAGGCTACATGATCTTTATTCGCTCGTGTGAAGTAATTCCTACGGGTCGAAGCTATATAGTAACTTTATTACATTACAGAAAGCTTAAGTATTTCCATCATTGACATTTTACAGTATCACAAGAAAATATACTATGTACATCTTTCAAAATAATTCTAAGATAACTATTACGAGTTAATAAAAAACAAAACATGTCTGTAAGTCTCGTCTTAACGTCAATACAAGCAACTAGAAACTAATCCACTTACAAGCCACATCGCAGACGACCCACTTAATTGATTTTCACTAACAATGACAGTGTTTATACAAGATTTTTAAACCTGTTTTATGAAGATTTCGATTTAAAAAATATTCTTTATATATTATATAGAAGAATACATTCTTCTTTATATAGAAGATTAAAACATAGCTTTATTTTACATAACAGTTACAGTTCTATTATAAAAAAAAGCTTAATACACGAGAGTAATACAACACACAACAAAGATAAAAAGTAATTTCATTCATCAAATTAGGCTGAAAATCAGCACTTTTTGAATATCAATTTTACAAAAGACATACCCAAAAATGCCCGCCATCATCACTATTATCGCTGGGAACAGAAAAATTATGAAACAAACTCCCCAGCAGCAGGTTTAGCATGGCGATTTTATATCTATTCTGTCAAGAAAAGGCAAAGCTCTTTCTGTCAATGTCAACATGTCTTCTGCCCGAGCATGGCGCGACCTGTCAACTCGCATATAATCGCATCGCATATAAACTTGGTAACTTATGTCGATCGAAGAAAAGAAAAATTATTTCAAAAAATGCCAAAGGAAATCTTACGTCAATCTGTCACTTTTCTGTCGTTATGTCCATTCTCCGGTAAACAAAACTTGTTTCTACGGTTGCCATGCCTGCAGCAAACTATACTAGACTACTTCATAACAATAACAAACCCACTTTTACTCCTATGATTTTCTTAAAATCATATGCCAACATACATGAACATAACATTGTAATATTGAAGCATGTGTGTGTAGGTATCCTTCTCAAACATAGAACCACGGTTAGCTTAGCAAACACAATTATCTAAGGTAAACACCTGAGATTCTGGCTAACTTCGATCATGGAATATGCAGCTCAGCTCAATTTACATATTCATAACCTATTGCTTATTGAACTGTACCTGCATTATAGTTTAGTTAATAGTTTTAAGAGATCATTTAAGTTTAAAGTATCGTGAAGTTAGTTTTAAGTTTATACTTACAACAAGGTGTTATCTGTAGGAAAATAATACCATAGTGTTAAATAAATACTCCCTTATTGGGTTTAGTACTCGCATGGTATGACTGCTGAACGGGGTCTCGAGTTCGATTCCCGGATCGGGTGGAAATTGCTTTATAGATTTTAAGGAAATTTCACAAAAGCAGCCCGGAATCTGGAAGTTGTTGATTGATACAACCGTGCACCGGAGAGTACGTAAATGTCGGTCCTGCGCCTGAGCACTCTCCAGCCATGTCGGATGGTCGATCCATGGAGCTAAGAGAATGAGGGAATGGAACACCACATTAGAGTGCACCTGTGTCTGAGCAAATGCTTGAGCACCATAATATGTCCTGTGCTTGCTTTTGGCTATTGCTTGACAATCGGCTCAGACGCCATTATTACTCTTTGTTAAAATTGAAAACCTAGGGTTCAGCGTAGGTCCGTTATTTTTTTATTCAACATTTCGAGATTTTGGAATTATCTCTTCCTATGCTTGACACTGCTTTTTAATTGTAATTTGTTAAATTGAAATAATTATAAAGCAATATGTTTAAAGAAAGGTACTTAAAAGCAACTTAAATTAAGGTCACATAAAAAACTATGAAACGAGAATATCAGTCACTAGCCCAAGGCTGCGACCACGCATTATGTAAAACAGTTACCTATTGCAACCAGTTACTGTGCAGACGCGGCGGGATCTATTCATCAACACCTACGCTACGTTAGGTTAGAGCTGCATTAAAAGCTAAGCTAGTAATGAAAATATAAGCATATGTGCTGGGCATGTTTTGTATTGAGGTACTGTTGTACGCATGTATGTACAATACATTAATGTAAAATAGCCCATGGTTTTAAGGTAAATGTACCTTGAAATGGTTGTCTAAATTAAATTAACAGATTGAAGACAAGGACAAAGAACATCTTTTATTATTTATCATCATCATAAGCTTTTTTTATCATACGTGTCTAACTGATCTCTCACGTGGAGAAATCATCTCACAATGCGGGTTGGTGATTTCACACTTTTTAGTTCAGGTTTCCTTGAGATATTTTCTTTCACCTTTAATCAGTCATTGGTGTTCAAGATGTATTTAGAAACTACATAGAAATTAGAAAGGTTGCATTGGTACTTGTCTGATTTCGAAACGAACCCGGACACTTATATTAAAAGGACGGTGCTTTAACTATGTACTAGGCCACTATGACAGTTTTCTTTTTTTTTCTTCTGTATATTAAATACATTGTAAATAAGGCTCACACTAAGATAAAAAAGATAAAAAAAGATAAAAAGTCATTTATTCAAAGTAGGCTGAAAATCAGCACTTTTCGAAGGTCAATTCTACAAAAGACAGCCCCAAAAACGCCCGCCCTTCACCACTTCCTATGTGTTATCACTGCAAAATAAATATTTTTTACATAATAATATTATATTTTATTTTTCAGTGTCATTTACGATATAACAATAGCTTAACTGTTAAAAGATTTCTAGTAGCTTGCAGGCTCGGCATAGAGCCAAGGCCGTCCGAACACCCGTGCGGACATCGCAAGCGCATCCCATTGGCATTCTATACGCGAACTATAGGTCTGTAGGTGTTAAGTGATCATGTTTTATTTATATCAATTTTGAATTCAGAAGTAACAAGAATTCAGCGACTTTTTAACCGAGTTCAGAGAAAGAAGGAAGTCCTCAATTCGGTAGGTATATTTTGGAAACTATCAACTCCATATTTTTTTTTAATTTTGTCAATACGTGTTGTTAAAAGAAAAAAAAATAAAGTCGTGGTGGCCTAGTGGTTAAAGAGCCAACCTCTCAAGTGTGAGGGCGTGGGTTCGATTCCAGGTTGGGCAACTACCAATGCAACTTTTCTAAGTTTGTATCGTCATAAGTTTGTATCAATGACTGTGTTTCGGATGGCACGTTAAACTGTAGGTCCCGGCTGTCATTAAACATCCTTGGCAGTCGTTACGGGTAGTCAGAAGCCAGTAAGTCTGACGCCAGTCTAACCATGGGGTATTGGGTTGCCCAGGTAACTGGGTTGAGGAGGTCAGATAGGCAGTCGCTCCTTGTAAAACACTGGTATTCAGCCGAAACCGGTTAGACTGGAAGCCGTCCCCAACATAGTTGGGAAAAGGCTCGGGAGATGACGTGTTGTTTACCTGGTCTTTAAAGTTTGAAATCACCAATGGGTCTTGAGCAAGAATGGTGATTTAACGCTTAAGTCTTCTCTCTATGAGAAGATGCCTATGCTCAACAGAGAGACAATAAAAAAGGCTGATGATCTTAAAATACTTCAGCATAACCTTGTTCTATAACGGCCAATCAGTCCATATAAAACTTAATTGAACTTCAATTTTAGACTAAGCGTCTATTAATAAAATAATTTATGATATTTATCTAACACGTGCTCTACGCTTGACGATTGCTAAATTAAACGTTGGACAATTGCGGTGCAAGTGCAGGAAGAAGAAAGTAGGTCCACTTTGAAAAGTTCAGCAAAATGCTCATTGTACAGACGCCAGCACATCAAGCTACTACAATCTGTCAAATTTTCTTAATAGATTTTCAACTTTATCTATATCTGATAGGGAAAATTTGTCAGTTTCGGGTAGTCTGATGTGCTGGCGTCTGTACAAGGTTTTCTAGAAGAATTTAGACAAAAGTGTATCAAATCAGATCAAACTCTAGTTAGGTTAGTCCTGGCAATTTTGGAGTGGACACACCTCAATTACTTTTTGTTTCAGCGTTACTTCTCAAGGTCAGTTAGGAAATGCCGACCTCATCTCATTTTGAAAAAAAAATATTGATCTGTAAAGGGGTTGATTTCAACCTACATATTTGCAAAATAAATATCATTTGCCATTTACATCAATGACGTCATGTGCGTCACCACGTGTTGACAATTAACCTTCTGCGTGTCCCACATGATGTGCAAACTGCTTAGCAGTCTCAGCGGGCACAGGATATTATGTAGCCGTATCCGCTGCAACGTTTTAGCATTATTCATTGATTGCTCAGCTCTCGTGTGCTTGTATTAGACTGAGGGCAAACATGTGAGGAGTACATTTTAAACTAAACATGCTTTATCTATAATAAGGCTAACTAAAACTATAAAAAATACGAAAGTGAATTTGTTTTTCAACAGTTTGGCTAAATGTATTTTAGTAAAATGTAGTGTGGAGATTGATTTGAAGCTTAAGACCGTTACTTGTTCTATTTGAGTTTCCAAGTTAATAGTAAATTTTATGGGAAATCACATTTGTAGATCTTCTTAATGATAATACATATATTCTACTTTGATTAACTAATTAAAAAAACTAATCATGGCAATATTCATAACTGCGTTTTTCTCAGCGGTTGCAGCTGCGTTCTACTGCCGTAAAAATACTAGAGCACTTATAAAAAAGTAGCATTCCTTGATAAAAGGGCTATCAAACACTGAATATATTTATCAAATCCGACTAGTAGTTCTTCAGATTAGCGCGTTCAAACAAACTCTTTAGCTTTAAATATTCATAATCCCAGTTGAAATATGTATGCATCCAAAACTGAGTAATAAGTACATAGCTACTTGAAAACTATTTAAATTTAAAACTTAGCAGACGGTAAAAGCCTGCAGTTAATACAGATAACTCTTAGTTGAACAAAGTAAGGAATAAGCAAGGCTTGAGGAAGTACCACGCCATAATGAGTGTGCAACAAACCGCTCTCAAACTTCCTCTCACTACTTAAGAGAGCCTGTTAATATTATATAGGAACAATCATGTTTATTTGATTTTGAACCTTATTTTCATTAACAATAAAGGTAAAATACACAGGTTTAGGTATGGTTAATGATCCTATTTTCATAAAGGTAAAGTAATAAATCGAAACCACGCTTGCATTGTTCGCTTGCGATTAAAAGCGCATGTTTTTTTTTTAATTGCTTAATCTTAGCGTATACTAGCGATTCTCCGTCGTCCACGTGGGCATTATTTGATTAAACATTTACCCCCCGTACGTGATAGCTTGATGTTGACCCGACCTCCATGCAGTACTTTTTGAGATTAGTCCGGACATACATACTTACAGACAAACAGAAAAAAATTCAAAAAACTATATTTTTGTTTTCAATAGTGATTCTAGATCACGCCCCATTATTTTTGCTTTTTAAATATTAAGTGTACAGTTTTGACTTTGACTACGATTTTATTATATGATATAGATACATATTTATTATATGATATAGATATAAAACAGATACTGTTTAAAATTATCCAATCAATACATTTTACTACTTGACATTGATATACATACACTACATACATTGACTAATTAATTCTCTGGCAAAATGTAAATAGTTTAATATTTTTTCAGATTTTTTAACAAAACTGCGTTACAAGAGAACTAATATCAATTAACATTTAACTGGTACAGAGTAAGGACCGTATTTCATTAGTACGCCGAACTGAATGAAATGAAAGAGAAACATTGTTATGGAAATGAAAACCGAGTAGAATTGAAAACGGTTTCTACTTAGATATATGTATATTTAGTTTCTTTGAAGATGTTATTAATTTATCTGTGTGATGGAGTGTATTCACCTTTAATGCAGTTTAATAAATTATTACTACGTGAACTTATAGTGATATTGTGCACTTTGATTGCCATATTTTTATTAAAGGCCTGTTTTACCACCTTCGAATAAGTTCCTAAAATTTGACAGATTATAGTAAGTTGATGTGCTGGCGTCTGCCTCAATATAATATTTTTTTCAATTCTGAGTAGGAGCTCCTGAGGTGAAACAAACGAACAAACAAACCGCAGCTTTATTATATGAAGGGCCTGTTTCAACACCTATAAATAAGTTCCAGTTAGTTTACTTGGCAGATAGATTCATACAAATTCTGTTCAATTTGTTAATGTATTCGGTAGGCAGTGGTTACTTAAGAGATCGTGAAACTGCCCCTTAATGTATTTCAATTATTATTTAATGCCACGGTGTGTTTTCAAAAATACAGATAAATACTCTTTGATTATTATAGTTACAGATTAGTGATGCTACATACAACATACAACTATGCTCATATTTATATTACCTACATGTTTAAGTATATCAAACTTCGGTTTCACCCGTATCCAGTGGGAACTACTCCGCGCACTTAGATAAAAATTAGCCTATAGCCTTCCTAGATAAATGGGCTATGTAACAATGAAATATTGCTTCAAATCGGACCAGTAGTTCCCGAGATTAGCGCGTTCAAGAAACATACAAACTTTTCAGCTTTATAATATTAATTAATTAATATAATATTATTAAAAAAGCCCATAGTATGTGAACACGAAATAATTTTACGTTTCTGTCGATAATCAATATCCATTTCATAAGACGGTATATTGAAACTAAATTTTAATTCCTCCTATATACTGAAATAGTACAATAATCCCTCATTTCCAAATTGATAGAAAACAAAAGACGAATGACAATAGCTATCGGCCATTCTGTAGCCTATAGACGAAAAACGATCTTATTTCAAAGGAATAAGAACAAATGAGAGAATAAAGGAATTCTTATTCATTTTGTGTGACATTTCATTAAGTAAATGCGCGTTTAATTAAATTAGTGGATCAATATTGATTTGATATTGTACTTTAGTTTTTGACGGTATAATTTTGTTTTGGATAATATAATACGTTCCTACATATTCACATAGTTTCACAGTTTACAGATAGCCACTATCTACCAGATAAATTAAAAAATGGAACAGAATTGGTATGAAATATCTTAATATTCATATCATGAATTAACATAATTTATTTGTTTACTGTAATATAAAAAAGACAGTACAGACGCAAGCACATCAAGCCACCCGAAACTGTAAAATTTTCCCTGTCATCTTTGATCCATATGCTTCAGCGGTGAAGTTGAAAGACTATTAAGGAAAATTGACAGATTGTAGTAGCTTAATGTGCGTCTGTACAACAATTGATTTGCTAAACCTCCGATCTATAGAGACAGATGTTTTTTTTTTTTTTATTTATTACTTTAATTCAGGCAACTAGGGCCCATAGGAAACACAATACATAAATAACAAAACAATATCTTTAAACTAATACATACATTATATAACATAAACATAAAAACTAATGCACACGAAGTATATACATAAGCAATACTCGTATAGCAATTTTCCATTTTACCAATTACTACAAAAAATATTTTGTTTGTTTTATAAAATTCTTCTTAATATAAAATATCATAAGCCTCAGTATGATTAGCCTCTGGGCAGGCGGAGAAATAATTAAATTGAAACATTCCATTGTTATCATTATCCATTTTTATGATTTTCGTTAAAAAGAGAGATCTTTTTGATAAGACAATTAAAACTAAAGAAAATACTCACTCCATAAATAATTGAAAGATTTACAATTCTTTTGAATGATTTATTAATTTTTATTGACTTTTTATGATGAACCCGATGGCGCTATGGTTATCACGCCGGATTGCTGAGCTAAGGGTCCCGGGTTCGAGTCGAGATATGTGTGATGAGTGTGAGTGTTGGCTGTGGTCTGAGTGTTATATGTTGGCAACCATAACACAAGCTTATCAATAGCTTACCATGGGGCTAACCGACCGTGTGTGAAAATGATGTCCCGATATATTATATTCTTAATATTACATATATTATTGGAGAAGCTGTTACCGGACGTTTCCTTAGTTCTGTTTTTCTGCTAACTATTAACCTTTAAGTGTCCCTTTTCAAAAAGATGATTAATTAATCTTTGAACTTTGTTGCTATGGTACAACAATGTTACACTAATTAATCCCCCCAAAATGAATTACTTACAGCGATTGTTCAAATAATATACACTTTAGCACTAGCGGGTTATTTGCTCCATTGTACAAACTGTCTGTAAGGATAAATGAAAGTGACATTATTTTAAGATGCTTTACCAAATATTAAATATCATAAAAGATTTTATTTTTGACCAAGTCAACTACCCAATTATATTAAAGGTCAAGTCAGCGAAGCTTTCAAAGACAAAAAGCAAAACAATTGAAAAACAAATGACGTCACCCACAATGAAATCTATTCAAACATTGTAAGCAAAGATTAATTACTCCCAACGTAACGACCGCAGCGTCCCAGTCTAGACAGTTTTGTATAAAACGCTGAAATTTCTCATTGAAGAATACTTTATAACAATGTGCCTAAATATATAATGTTATAAATAGATGAGATGATTTAACTAAAAAATAAGTCTTAGTTGAGCGATAATGAAACAATGGATATTAAAATAAGGCTTTAGTTTGTTTGCTTGTGTTTATAAATACATATATTCTGGCCTATTTAGTAGATGACGTCACTATTGGTTACTGTTAAAGTCTTCATTAGACCGGAGTATACTGAACCTCCAATAAATTTGCAAGGCTATACTTTGACAATGACATTTCTCTTTCAATCCAGGTATATATCCGGGGTCAGCTTGACTTAGCTCTCGGATAACAGACACTCTTTCATTTATTTCACTACTACATCCCTCCATCTCGATTTGGTGGCCTCTGGATCTTTGAACGGGGATGAAAACTTGGGAAATTCCAGCGTCAAATTTCCGACATAATATATTCCCATTTTAAAGAGCTCTAGGCACAGTTCTCAAAATATTGGCACAATCAGACCAGAATCTAGAAAGCAGCTTGCATTCAATATGCATTGTTATGTGGTTATTCTATATGCCTATACGCAATAACCTTAACCATCGATGCGTTAGCTAACAAGCGGTCGACCGTTCCTCAGCTGGCGAGTACCATGCCATATTGCTTGCGGCATATTGCCCGAACCGAAGAGGTATACAGGCTAGGTATAGAGGTATATAGGCTAGACTTACAGTTGTTAGGTTAGCTAGGGTGTTATAGAATATTCTGTATTTGAATAGAATTTTGGTCGTATTTGCGTTGATTTTTAATTAAGTAGCTGTTGACCGCAGTTCGTCAGTCGTTCAGTCGCAATTAATTTGTGTTGTAAACATTAAGACTTGCGCGTTCATAAAATCTGGGTGATAAGCTTTTGATTTTATTGTAGATCTGAAGTAAATAAATAATTTTAAAAGCGTTATGTGAAAGTGTTATTTGTGTGAAGTTGCCACTGAAATCTATCAGTTAAACAAAATATATAAAGTTTGTATGTAAGTGACATATTTTATTTTAGAACGACACATCTAGATAGATTTGTCTGAATCAAAGACTCAGTCGCTTTTACACTGTCAACTTGTACCTATACACATAACGATGGCAATAATTTGGATATTTTGGGTTATTTACAAGGTGCTTTTGTCCTGTTACGAGTACATATAGACTGTATGTATATAGCACATGAGTGTAACCACAGACATGATATTAATTATCTGGATACAAGATCCACACATAATTGAGTATAACATCTTAATAGCAACTCGCTCCCAAATCACTGGTTCGTATTATCGAATCATCGCTAATTATCATGTTTAACACTACGTTGAGTTTGTTTATCATACATTAGACGATACTATACAGTTGTTTTATATTTAGAAGATATGTGAGTATTAACTAGGATAGTGTAAGCTATTGAATTAGTTTTAACTCATCATTTCAACTCCGCCTTTTAGCTGCTTGAGAAAAGTGTGTGGAGAATGTCAATTGTTTAAAATATTATTATTCACTAGCTGTTGCCCGCGACGTCTTCCGCGTGGGCATTAGGATTAAACATTCACCCCTCTCCCCCTCGTAGTGATAGCGTGATAATATGTGGCCTATATGTTGACACGACCCCTTAGTTATATTCATGCCAAATTTGATGCAAAAGCATGCAGTACTTTTTGAGATTATCCCGGATATACATATATTATACAGACAATCAGACAAAAATTCTAAAAACTATATTTTTGGATTCGATATCGATTGTAGTTCAGGCCCCAATTATTCTTTTTAAAAAATATATAATGTGCTGGCCTCTGTACCTGTTAAAGATAGAATAGATATATGTATGTAAAATATTATTTAGTAAAAATGTTAGAATTGAAACGTGTCAACTTAAAAATATGGGTAGTTGACTAGGTCAAAAATAAAATCCTTTATGATATTAATTTGGTAAAGCATATTAAAATAACGTCACTCTCATTTATCGTTTTCAATTAAAAAAAAAAAATTTATTGATGATTGAATTAAAATAAGTATAAGACTTGATGTGAAAAAATTGTTACGTCATAATTATAACGTTCATACAAATTGCATAGAAAGTAGCCGTTTTTGACGTTACAATAAAAGTATCATAGTTCAGTATATTAATAAGTATATATATAGTATAGTAATAAGAATTTGACAAGTTGTCAAGTACCCAATTATACCCATATTCTCACAAATAAACGTTTCTTCCTTTCTTTCTATATTCAAATAAACACACCAATTCGATTCTACAAAATTAATTCAAAACAAAAGCGTAATCAATTGAAACGGCCTTCCATGCAAGTGACACGATACGATAAGCCTATGAGCACACAGGTACATGTATTGTGTGGCCGGCCTGTCACAGGCAGTTGTGTACCAGTCTTATATGTTAAGATCGCGGTTCTATACGATATTGTGTAATGTTTTGATGGCGTGATTTGAAATAGGTCTGTTTTCAGACTTGTTTGTTTAATCGTGTGTGATTTAAATGTTCGTAGTTCTTTAGTTGTGGTCCTAAAATATTGGATAGCCCTAAATATATTTATTATTTTTACTTAATTAGATGTATTTTTTAAAGTATAAGTATAACCTATTTATGGGAATGCTATGGAAACAGTTAGTGATTCGTATTTCGAATATATTGAAGCTCAATAGGGTAGTTGACAACTAGTCAAATTCATTACTTTTATTGAACTGTATATACTATGCAATGCAATTTGTACCTCAAGATGAAAAGTGTATGGGTTATTTTGTATGAACACAATATTTAAAATTTAATAACATGATGTAAAATCCTCTCGTAGATATCAAAGTATCATATAGGTACTAATATATTATGATAAAAAATAAACAAAAGACGTCGAAAAAGTCATCCACATCCCTGTCTACTGGGAGCGTACCCAAGAGGGTAGGCTGGCATATACTTATATACTTCATTCATAACATTGCAACACAGTATATATTGTCAACTATGACATACATTGTTTGCGGTTGTCTATCTCAGATATCACGTTCACTAGACCTAAGACAAATTTATATCGATATAAAATTGTTTTGTGTTTGATATAACAAAAAACACTGCATTACTGTTGTTTGTCAGTTCCATATTTAAAGCTTGCATTTTGATGTAAAGCAGATTAAAACATCGTCTCAGTAGACGATGTCCCATATTTCACAAGAAATTTCCCTTTAAAAAAATGTTACCTTGTTTGTATCTTTGTATCGTAAATTCTGACTAATGTATTGAATTGTTCCTTAAATATTTCGTTTTTATAGATTGTTTATTACGAGTACAGGATCGATATCTGTTAATGATTACTTAAAGCACTTTAAATTTTTAAGTCATAATTCAAAGAATTTCACTCCTTTTAGCAATAAACTTAATAATAAACAACTTTATTGGTGAAAAAAAGCAAGTGGTGTTAAACCTTCAAACATGTAAATATTATTGGCTGGGGTACTGACGTGCCCTCAGATTATTGTTATTATTATCCAATAAGGGTACTTTAAACAAAAGACAAAACATGAGACCTTAACACACCGTGAACTCTGAATACAGAACACAAAACAACATGATTTATTATTTCAACTGCAGACTCACGCCAGGCACAGATCATTAATTTAATTAATTGCAAAGGCTTTTTAACATATTGTTATACTACTAATGATCTGCCTAATGATATGTTCGCAGACCTCATAAAAACAATCTCTACCGCGTTTCTTTCTACGCTATATTTCCATAAAACCCGAAACGTATTTCAAAGCAGACCCCACAAACAGTACATACTCACATCTCACAGTTACACTAACATAATTACACTAGGCGTAAACACACGAAAATTCCTTCGAAAAAACCGTTGACACTCAAATATTCACGGCGAACACCACCAAGAAACACATAGGAGCCAAACACGACACCATTAATTAAAAACCACCTTTGAATTTTCAGAAAAAGGGGGAAAACACTTGCGGGAAAAATTTGCACCCCGAGTCGAGAGTTTGGGGTTCGTGCCACGTGACGTACGTCTACGCGGTAGGCGGCCGCGCTGCTAACTGATCCTCCCGTAGTCCCGTTACTATAGCACCCGCCGGCTACGGGCCGTAGCTACGCGCTACGTCTGTAGCTCTACGCGTAGCCTATATGATTGCTGCGGACGTACAAAGTCATGTTTCGTTTACAATGCACGGTTTATGCTAAAGTTGATACATTGTCCGTTTTATGCATATCGCCGGTTTAAAGTATTTGCATTTTGCAAATTGAATAATTGGATGGGGTTAAGTTCTTTTATCGGCGGATTATTATTTTTAACTTATTTTTGTAGCAAAATGTTACTGTTCAATTTTAAATATGCTTTTGTGTTAAAAATATCCAGGTCGAAAGCATATCGGTATTTGTCCCAGATCTAGACTTAAATAGAAGTGTAAGTTTAGGCACACTGTATGCTAAGTAAATCAATATCCAGGTATTATAGAATGTTCCAGATTCGTTCATTTATAGAGCCTGAAAATTTTGCTTAATTTACATAATCAAGTACGGGCCTTACAGAGTTAAAGTTATTGAAACAAGTTGTTACCAAATTTAAATTTTGTTAGGTTTCATTATTGTTTTAAGTAACAAAACGATACCACATAAAGTTGAAACTTTTGTCGGAACATTTCCCAATCACGTGTTATGTATAAAGACTTAGTAATTTATTAAAAAAACGTACATGTTTTGTAGTTCCGTCGACTTTCAACTAGGTTTAGAAGGTTCAACACTCTTGGTCAGTGTAATTTGGACTGGCGTTCTTAGCAATGTGTTGTTCGTTTTTTTTTATGATTATGCTAGTTCTAAAACTGAAGACTTGAAATTGACTGTCAATTACCTAATCATACAATTTAATTATTTCCACTGCATTTAGCTGTAAATCCTCCGTAGTAGTAAAATAATAAATATTATTTATTTTAAAATTGTATTCATGTTCAACACATGATTTTGTTAGGACTTTGTAGGTGTAAGTGTGAGGATACGCTGTCTTTATTATCCTTAGTATTTTTTTCTGCATAATTTTGGCTTTAAAATATAAGGTGGTATAAAAATATCTTCCACGACTTTAATTGAATGTAGTGTTGTGTTTATAGATTACAATTGTGAAGATAAATTATTGATTATTTGTTTATATATTTTTTTTTCATACAAACAAATGTACGTGTAAATTGTGAACCATTTCATGCAGTGTAGAGGCAATGTCAAATTGAATTAACTGCTCCGGGGTACAAAAGTTCTTCACTATTGTAATCTATAAACACAATACTACCTCTCATTAAAGCCGTGGCAGATATTTTTATAGCACCTTATATTAATATCCATAAAAAATGTTGAGTTCATCAAACGTCAACAAATATTCATACCAGGGCACCCCATTTCACGGAATATTAACAACGTGCCCCAAATCACATGAATGAAGTATAAACATGAAGTGGCGATACACAAATCAGTAAGAAACCCTTCAATCTTGGTCCGATACGAACAGATGTGTTGACAAATTGCCTCTGCATTAACCATGAGAGCCTGGTACTTACGTTCAGTAGTTTCGTTTAGAATGGACATTTCAATGACTAATAAGTTACTAGCGGTCGCCCGCGGCTCCGCCCGCGTGGATGTCAGTTTTCGCGACAAAAAGTAGTCTATGTGTTATTCTGATGTATAAGCTATATTGTGGTAAAGTTTCATTCAAATCCATTCAGTAGTTTTTACGTGAAAGAGTAACAAACATCCATACATCCATACTTACAAACTTTCACCTTTATAATAGTAGTAGGATATGTAAGCGTTTCCATACTAGCTTTCGCCACCGGGTTCACCTAGCTCCTGAGAGTACGACTTCTCGAAACTAAAACTAATAAAAGGTAGCTTGCATGTTATTATGTGTACCGTTTCCAAGTTTCTACTTCCTCGATAAACGGGCTATCTAATATCGAAAGAATTTTTGAAATCTCACTAAGGGCTCCGGAGGTAAGCAAGGACACAAACGAACAAACAGCAGCTTTATAATATGAAGTATATGTAGATAAAAAAGTTAGCTTTATAGTTTGTACTTTCTTCACTTTTTATGACATAATTGGGTAATTAATTATGGAGACGGATCCGAATGTATAACCGCGGTCAATCAGAACTAATAATACTAAACTTCTTTTTTTTTTGTAATAGCAACGCGCAGTTCAGCCTAGGAGGTCGTTTACCTACTACTTAACCGGACAAAATACCAGACTTCTGCCACTTCCCTGTGTTATAATATAATGGGCTGTGATACAGCCGGGCTAACATTAACCTTAACACCTTATACACTAATAGTGTTCGGAGCCAATCACGCCGGATTTGCCACCTCACTCATTAGACGAAAGGGTTGATGGATAGGAAACCGAAGGGATTTCGTAATGGTGACCGTAAGTCCGTAGGGGACAAATGTTTTAATGTTGCCCGTAATTAGGCCTTATTGTAGTGTTAATAAGGTTCTGTTTACATACAGGTTTGGTTGAATTAACTTTATAGTCACTCAACAGCTTGTTAGAAAGGTTTTGTCCTACAATTTTGTACTTATGCTTCTCCCAAAATCGCCCACAACAAAATATTAGAGAGTTTATTAAGTATTGTCTATTTTTTTTTTCTTATTTAATGATTGCTTATAATGATAATATGATTGTTATGTTTTATTGAGTGCATTAAAGACATGTCAAAACTAATCATTTTATTTGTCAAAATGAAGGCACATATAATAAGATGTTACGGTAAGTAATGATTCTTTTTATTAGTCATATAGCCATACAAAAAAGGCAAAGGTAAGCTTAAAGACCAATGATTAAAATCGCCATAAAAAAAAAACATTTAAAACCTCCAACTTTACTACGTATACCTACGTTACATCACAAATCCCTCCTTACTATGTTTATTTATGCCATTTTAACGACCTACCATAATATAACCATGTCACAAAAATATTTCCCACGTAAGTTCACGATACAATTTTAAAATTACTATTCAACTGAGTCACAGAATAATGCAAGTGTCTAGCGCCTACGACACTATTATCCAATAACTACATGGCATATTAACCTCTAAACTATCACACACTAATTTAATCCCTATAATATGGAGCATAAGTTTGAAATTCCATTGCAAACTAAAATGAAAATAAGACATTAACCTCTAAAACGGTACAACGTGATTTGTGTTTTGTGGCTTAAGGATTAAGGTTAAAGTTTGATTGAAGGTGTGTAGAGAGTAAAGTATGAATGAACGGCTTGCGCCTACGCATACAGTTTGATAGGCGGAGGCCTTGAGTGTGGCGCATAGTTTGCAATAGTTATGTATTCGGGTCTTGGTAGTGGTACGTACGTAGAAACGTTTTAGAATTATGATAATTCGTAACAGCGCCATCTATAGTAATAGAGACGAAACATTGCGCCTATAATTAGCATTGAAGGCATAAAATAAATCTATCGCACAAACAAAGATAATATCTATCTAGCAAATAATATTGACTAGGTCCAAAAAAAAATCCCGAACATCACCAATTGATATCGAATTTTTTTCCTCACCGACCTGTTTAAGAAGATCATTTCCATTTTGTACCTGAAACAAAACAAACAATCATTTCGTTAATAATTTGTAGAACATAATGTATTACGGTGCCTTTTAATAATTGATACTTAATTATTTGTTTATATGTTAAGTGTCATATTATAAAAAAAAACTTAACTTAAGCAAAATTTAGTCTTACATTTTATTAAAATCATTGCAACTTTCAAAAATCAAAAATATATTTAAAAAAACTCATAAAAACGTTTTAAACAATAATATCAAAAAGTCTGCAAAAATATAGAAATATGATTTAAAACAAAAACCCTAACTAGAGACATTCATTAATAAGGTAAAAGACACAGGCATCAGACATGAAAATTTATTTTATTGGTAAATTCCTTTTCGGGTCAAAGAGATCAAAATATACATTACCCTCAAAAACAGCTTAGTAAAGAAAATTAAAATTTACTTCAACAAATTAATTTCTATCATCAGTGTATTTATTTCGGAATAGGTCTATATTACTCCAATACGAAAACGTAAACAGGATACCACACACTCATATACGAGCCATTAATTTAATTAATAACGTCTCTTCCTTCTATATTTACTGCATCATACATAAACGGTTCACCAACTTAACACTCCACAATTAACTTTACAATATTCAACCTTAAAGACTTCCCATTAAGGGTGATTGAAAGTGCAAAACGTGTGGTTTTTATCAACAGTGGTTGGCTGCCCACCAAACCAGTTGCATAGAGCTTTTGCTGGCTTTGCTAGTTAGAAAAATACCGGGAAATATGTTCGTTTTATAAAAACTACACTTGAGAGCATAAATCTGGGTCGACAATACGTAAAATGTATGTATGAATGTTCGCTTAATTATTTTTGATAAATGTCATTCTTCTATGTATATTATATTATGCACGGGATGACTCCATGAAGAAATTCAAGAACCTACCTTGAATTATTATACTTTTCAAGCTAAGAAACATCCTATAGCAAAACTTTCCTAGAATTGATTAAATCCATGCTTGAATGGAATCCATTTAGAAGGTAATACGCTTCACTCGAAAAAAATAAACACATAATAAGTGATAATTCATAAGACAAAAGAAATGACGTTGTCAAAGCATTTCCAATTCCTGTTTTCCCCCAAAACCCGTCACCCCCTATTACAAAAGTGGATATCTCCCCTTTATCTTTTTCCTTTTAATAATATACCAATTTTGAAAATTTTTATCAACAAAAGATATTCGGTCCTTAGAGTCTCGGTACGGAATGGTTGCTAGGCTACGGCACGACCTACCGAAGTTCTAATTTTACCCCGTTTGATAAAGATTTGGTTAAATACGCCTGAAGTACATCAACCCTTTTGTGTGTAATAAGATTTTCAGATGAAAACATCTAAGTAATTATTAGTCAAACGATTTTTGAAATAGGTATGCGGGCAACTAGTCAAATACAATACTTTTATAGAACTGTCAAAAACGGTTACTTTCTATGCAACTTGTATGAAAACACCACATATAACGTCACAGATTTTTCACATCAATCCGTATACTTATTTCGATTATATTGTCAATAAAAAAAAATAAACAGTTTTCGATTCAAAATGATAAATTAAACTTACATGTTTGAACCGTTTGGGGTTGAAACACTGGGACCATGGGGCCCAAGTGCCCACAAACTTTTCAAAGACTTAAGCATGCGTTTAGTGGAGTCCACACGTGACCAAAGGGCTGGCCAATACCTTGGCAAACGAATCAGCATTGCCATTCAACGTGGCAATGCGGCCAGCCTTTTGGGCACGATCCCCGCTGACAGCGATGCGGATGAATTTTTTGATGCACTATTTTAATTTGTCTCTTATTTATTTTCTTTGTATATAGTTTTATTTCTAATTAAATTGTAAATAATTATGTCCATATAAATAAAGAACTGGCATTATTTTAAGATGCTTTTCAAAATGAATATGATAAAGTATTTTATTTATGTCCTAGTCCACATCCCAATTAGAGCAATTTTAAGTTAGGGTTGACAATATATTGTGATGCGGATGGGACCACAAAGCTTAGCTTTTTATTACTGAACTTTCTGTTTTGTAAGGTTGTATAGTACTCGTTTCGTATTTAATAATTACGTCGTTGATAATTGTTTGTTAAGTATATAATAATCGGTGATCAATTGATCATAAAAACATCCTCAAAAAGGTTCGCAACTGTATGTTCTGAGTTTATTGAAAACCGTTTTGTTTACGTATCTTGTAAAGATACACTTAATGCTATTGATACAAGTATTAGTTGCTTATATCGAGTTAATATTATAGCGGCGGATCAGGGAGCAAAGCAGTATTTTTTTGTATGTATGTATGGTACAAGTTAATGACGACATGTTAGAAAAAATTAAGGGAAAAGTGAACCCGAAAATGTTCAAATATTTTATTATTTTATAAGAAAATATGTAGCTAGTTTTTTTTCTTCATGGTATTTTCTGTTCTTACTGCATCGTGTATGATTTATCACTCTATAAATTCTAAAACGTGACTAAAAACTCCGCTCAAAAAACACCTCCTCCATGTTTGAAGTCGGTTAAATAAATATGTTTTATGTTGAATATAATGGGAAATTATATTCATTTGACTGGAAAAACTCACGTGACATAGATTTAAAAAAAAATCGTTAATTCTGTAGCTTCCACCATATATTTGGTGGGTACTGGACGAGCAATATTTTAAACTTGCTAACTAACAGGTTCAACCAATTAGCAGCAGTTTACTTGCTTCATTTTCATAAGGATTAAATAAAACACTGTGATGAACTTTTAATTGGCGGTGCTGTGTTAATATTTTAGCCAAATATAATTAGTGCAATAAATTTGCTACGGATTTTCAGTTTTGTGAGGCAAGCTAAGTGAATATTTTTTTATAATGAAAATAAAATAAACAAAACGAAATACTTACGCTGTAAAATGTATGAATATGTTATTAATTGCACCAAATATATTTATCAGTAAAATACCTATACTGTCACAAAAAAAGTAAAGAAAAAACAAAATAGTGAATAAAAATCTGTAACAATGTACAAAACGATTACTAGCAGAGCGTGGTTTCGATCCACGGACCTCTGGGTTATGGGCCCAGCACGCTTCCACTGCGCCACTCTGCTCTTGTTACATGACAGCGAAATTAGCGTTGAGTAGTCGCTACTAATATCTCGAGTGCGCATGCGGGTGACGTCACATCACGACGCGTCTATTACGTCAGCGACCAAGCGATAATGAACTTTAAACCGCATAGATTTAAGATAAAACTCATTTCGTAATAGAACGCTCGTTACTATATTTTTTATTCAGCTGTCAAAGGTACGCAATTTTTTTTTGCATTTTCACGTGTTTGTAATATTAGTCTTATGCTTCTTTGCACGTGTTCATATGGCGATTACATAGTTTTTATCAATATCGCTTATCTATCTCTTATCATTTTAGGCTATAAAACCGGCAGTATCAAACGTAAACTAAATTTCATTCATATAATTATTCCTTAATCTATAGGATAAATACCGGCAAATACACTTAGATAAATATTTATATAAATACCCGTATCTGTTGAGCTATTAAAGTTTGACCAGGTACTTGCTAGAAAAAGCCCACCCTAAGGGCCAGTTTGACCGGTTGCTGATAAGTTCCAGCTAGTTTATCTTGGCAGATAATTTCATACAAATTCTGTTCCATTTCTGAATTTATCTGGTAGATAGTGGCTTTCCGTTACCTGTGAAACTGGCTCTAAGTATAATATCCACACTTCGATAAGAAAAACAAATGTTTCAACCGTTTCCCTCAACCTCTCTTGTACCGATTTGTACCTACATTTTTTCTTTACAGCCTATTAAACCTACTGTAGAATATTCTGTAAACATATTCTCAGGTGCTAGATGGGTACATACCACCGTGTCCAACAGAGCCGACAGCCGTAAACACAAACAGCAAGAGAGGGTTAAGTACAGAGCGTGACATATCGTTTTGTACCCGGACCGCTACCGTCATTTTTAACGGGTTAGGATTGTTTATGTAACACCTGTCACAAAATTTTTGTTAAAAAATATTTTTTCTTTTCTTTTATTTTTAATGAATTTAGTAGTGTTTCTATTTTGTATAAGTTCATTAACTAAAAAAGAAAGAGTACCTATTAGAAAAAAAGAAGAACTAAAGATAATAATTAAAAAGGAGACAGAAAATTTAATTAGTAATTCATTTAGTAACGCTTCATAGAATCCAATTTAATTTAAAGAATAATTGAAAACAAAATAAAGCTTTGATAATAATATAATTTATTATGAAACGGTTTAAGATTCAGATTCATTAAACGACATTTTATAATAAGGGACTCTAACTGTTGTATCAATATATTTTTAAACTAGAAGAAAATCTTTGCAGATACGCTATTTTATAATAATATTTATAAAATAGCGTATCTGCATTTTGGTTGATTTAAACTTTCATGGTCACTTAAATTAAGAATTACATTTGATTTATTTGTTACGAGATTGCTACCATTTACCTGCAGGAATTACTCCGTGATCATGGCGCTTGCAACAGAGCCGAAATATCGGGAACTCAATAAAAAGGTACATGGTAGCAATCTCGTAACAAATAATTCAAGTATTACATTTGTTTTAATCATTTTTAAATAATTATTTAATAAGCAATAGTTAATGTACAATATTGGCTATTAACACAATCGAACTAATATCATACCGTATCATTCGAAAATCTCCCTTCAAACAGTAATATACAGTTCCTTTTCCAATACCACCATCCTCCCAGGATGCATGCGTCAAAGTAATGTATCCAAAATTAAAGTGGCCCTCCAATTTCCGCCTAAAAATAACAACACCTGTCCCATAAGCGCCCCCTGGCGGGTAATGGCGTGAAGATTTATCTTTTGGCACATGGAATTTTAATGCCATATGTACTGGCAAAAGGACATACGAAGAAATGGCGTGTTAATGGGCTTTTGCGGTGTACATGAAGGTTTTTTTAAAGGCGGGACGTATATTGCTTTTTTGTTAGTAAATAAAAAAAATATTTTCCATTATGTCTCAAAGCTAAACCAGATACATTAAATATGACTCCAGCCCATCCCAGAAACAAAATACTAAGCGCAATATTTCATGCACTAAAATGCCCTGTTGCTTTGTTAAGACCTGTTTGTATTCAATACATTTGTTGTAGGTATTCCGCACACTGCAAACAGCAACAACAACATTCAATCCAACGAAAATAATCCTCACAATATCCGAACGTAAATGCAATTGTACGATCGTAATACGACAGAATTATTAAATACCTGCGAACGTCATGTACAGTGTAGATAAACGCACGCGACTGATAAGTTGATGACCCAGTACTAATGTCCAACAGAATATGGCCATGGATACGTTCGACAACCCATCACTTCCACTTCATTTCTCATGTCATTTCCAACCATGAGTATAACGTGACCAACCTACATTGATCCCCCATTTTCTATCCCCTAACTAAATCCCCGCTTATTAAAGCATTTATTAAGGGTCATTGGAGGTCTATATACTTTTGGTACTGAACAGAAAAATCCAATATATCTTGAACTCGGTATTCGTTGGAATTGTTACACTAGAACGTTAAAAGCCGGTGTACGGAGGGTCTTGTTCAATTGGTTACTGAGACCAGCCGGTCGGAAACTCACGATAATGTAGTTGAATTATGGATTTCAGATCTCGAAGTTAATTTCTTCCAGTTTGATATTTCATTAGGTACATGATTTTGCAATGGGAGCTGAAATAATGTTTATTGTTTCATGAAACGTTGCGGGGCTTCCATTGTTTTCAAACAAATTACTTTGAACAAGTTTCACTAACTGAAGCTTCAGGATCAAAGGATCAAAATTTGGGTGTCCTTCCCTCAAACTCAATGTCCCTTCATTGTTCTAATGAAATTAAAGTTAACTGTCTAGACATTTCACAATCATGTAGGTACACAAAACCCAACCTTAATCACTAAACAAAACATACTATCATCAATAAAATCTACTCTCCCAAAATATATACCACCTTAAGCCTAGTAAGGTACTTAGATCATATTTGTAGCCCACACTCTCCGAGGACGGCCGACCTCCAACACGTCTGCAAACAATCAATATGCTAATTTAGTTAACCAGCCCTCAGGTGGCCACTGTACCACGTTACATACAAATTTGGACGTTTCAAACCATTGTGTTAGCAACCTGATTTAGTGCCTATTCAGTCTGCACATTGGTAAATACTGGGCAATGCGTAGTCAATGAAATTAAGCGTAAATTCGCCGTCAATATTTGTTGATGAAGTAACATTGATGGAGTTGGACTCGGTAATTGTGATTTAAATTAGTGTGTAGACTATTGAAGCACATTTCGAAATTAAAGACGAAGTTAAAATTTATATTACTGCTTTTTCGTCTCTTCCCTAAACCACTGGAGCATAAAAACTTCGCTAACTCCGTACAAAAAGTATTATCGACGACCACCGTTCATTTCACAATACTGCTAACTGCGTTACAGGAATGCACAAAAATCATAAAACTTTATATCCTGTGCGGTCGTTTCGTGCACGCATCGCGCCAATATTTTTTTTATTTCTATTTCACGCACGTGGCGGCCATTTTAAATCCAAATGTAATTGAGAGTTATGTAAATGCGGCTCGGTCAGCCTGTTTACCATTGGCGCAGAATTTCGGGATTTGGAATTCTGTGAAAAGGGAATAAATGGCCGATCGGTGAGCAGTCGGAATGTGGGCTTAAGGATTGTATTTGGAAGATTGGATGAATTTGTTAAAAAAATTGTCTTTACTTTCAGCTTCAGGACTTGCATCGAGATGCTTAATAATAGTTACAGACGCCCGAAACTGTAATATTTTAATAATAAAAAACTTCTTCGTTAAATTGAGAACCTACTAAGGAAATTTGACAAATAGTAGTAGCTTGAAGTGCTGGCGTTTGTACAAACATTTCACCACTGATATTAATTAAATTATTAAACACTATTCTCTCGCTGCGAAATAGACTTAATAATTTATTCGCAAAAATATAATATACCATGATCGCATTGTCCTTGATCAATTTTTCCCGCGAACACTCAAGTAAAGTTGGCGCCATTATCTTGTGAGCGTTTTAAGCGCCATCTATAACAAGTTGGCTCTAATGGAGGTGTCATGTTACCTTCTCGAATAATGTCATCCCACTTACTTTCGATGTTTAGCTCCGTGTTCGAGGAATTTGTGGTAAATATATTCTTTTTTATAGGCATATTTTTTAGATCAAAATACTTATTTTGTTTTAGGCATAGGACTTGTATTAAAACTTCTTAACTCGGAATTATTCCTATTTCTCCTATAAATAAAACATTGGTACTTTTTACTCACTTTACAACATTATAAAATCCTTGAATACTTTCAAAATCGCAAATGCGAAAAAAAATTTTTTTTTTATTTCTGCTGAAAAGTAACAGTAAGGGATAACCTGAAGCTCAGTTTGCTTTGTTACAACTGACCCTAAACTTAATTTAGTAGAACCTTTTCAAATCCTAAATAATGTCACCAATTAAGTTTCACACCATCAAAAACAGTTCTAGACGGAAAAAAGTACTTAACGAATATATCCATGATTCCACGTACATTCACAGCTCCATGCAACCCTCACGTCCGCACAAAATAAATCATTCATTAATTACAAACTAGTACAGTTTTATTCAGAAGGTGATATACTGTGGAAGTGTTATCACCTAACCCGCTAATTGTGTTTCTACTGTTGAGTTATTGCCCACCGTGGGGCAAGTGCCGGACAATAACTACGCAGTATACTACAGGGCAGAAGGTTATTACTGTTATAGTGAGAACTAGGAATTAGTCCACAGAACGGTGAAACAGACCAGTGTTAAACAACAGTTGTTGGGGGGTTTTTTGCGCGACTTCTTCTTCCCAGTAAAACACATAAGAAGTGGTGAAGGGTAGGCGTTTTGGGGACTGTCGTTTGTTTCATCGTCGGTTGTCGTTTGTTTCGAAAAGTAATTTGAATAATTATATGATTTTAAGTTTGAGTATTTGGTGTTAAAACTGGTCTGCAAGTTACATTTCGAGATCATATAAGGTGTCATCTTCACGTGTAAATGGGCTTGGCTTGGAATGACTTGGTGAATTGTGCTGCGGTTCGTATCCACACCTTTGAGGTGTAGATTCTTGTCTGGTCCTTATCTGAACTCCTGATGTACTTATGATAGCCACACTAGATAAACTAAATCCTCCCTGAAATTTGGCGTTATTTTACGTCTATCTTAGTAGCATAGGAACTCCATTACCTAAGAATTCAAATTCAACGTCTCTTTGGTCCCATTAAGTGAGATTTCTAAACTGCTCGCGTACACAAGGACCGAGTTCACCTTCTGTCATCCCATATATTGTTGACGAACGGTCCGGGGCGTCGAGACGCACCAATGGTTTATTCACAACGGTTTTAATGTGAAAACTGTACAATCCGTGTGTTCGATTGAATACGTCATGCTTGTTTTTGGTGTTACATGATGTAAAAACTTTTTAATGAGTTGTGTTCTGTGTTGCAGACTGTACTTTTGTGTTTTTTGTTAAGTGGGAGCCGCAACGAATCTATGAATAATGAGTTAGTGAAAAACAATTGAAGATAAAAAATCTTTTGGGTGTCGACTAGAATGTATGGACATGGTTGGAAACTTGTATTTACATTTGTTTGTATTCATTCTTTTCGAGAATTTTTATAAACGCCAGCACGTCACTCTACCTGAAACTGTCAAATTTTCCCAATCAACTTTGAACTTTATACTTCAGCGATAAGGTTGAAAATCCATTAACCCGTTGTATGCCGGAGCGCACATATGAACGAGACACAATTAATTTTCTATTGTCTTATTATTGCCGGCATACGAGAGGTTAAGGAAATTTGACAGATTGTTGTAGCCTGATGTGCTGGCGTCTGTACGATATTTGAATAAAAAGATATCCCGTTTAATATCGTACCTTGGGGCTAACCAAAAGTGTGTGAAAAGGTGTCCCGATATATTAATTTCGCAAGACTACATATACATGTCGGAATCTTGAGGATCAGGACCCGAGCAATTCGACATCATGTGTGACATTTGGGCAGAAATAGGGTAATCGTGCAAATGAGAACACGCAATATTATAGTCCACAAGTTTATAGTAGCACGAAACTGAATTACAGTTAAGAAACACTGAGTAGGTAGGTTCTAGGTACACAACTAGGCACTAGGCGAAACGGGGACAGTTCCGCGACGAGGTCCTTGCTGCTCGACGACTCCATCCCAAGTGAGTTGGTCGGCTGTGCTCGGAACGTCACGACTCTGTCGAAGCGCGCCAAAACGATGTTGCACGTCAACGCCACCAGAGGGCGCGCTTGCGTTTCGTTTAGTGTCCGTACTAATGACCGTATCCGACACGGCCATCCTGCGATTCACACGTCCTCGTGTGATGTTAGTCTGAAATAGAAACAGAACAGCAGTTTCCGTTCGGCCAATCCTACTCCGAACAACTCTATACTCGGTAGAGTCAGACAGAATCAAAAATGAAAACTATGGTCACTTAATAACAAGCTTCATAATCAAACTGAGACTGTTATGAGATCTATTTACACTGAAATATTAGCAATCGAAATAGGAAAACAAATGAAAACACGCTCAATGACCATTTTTCTGAAAACAGCGTCAATACCGGCTGATAAATAGAGCGGCAATTAACATTTTTCAAATTCGTATGATGAAGAGTGGGATGTATAGTGGGGAAATCTCTTTTGAACATGCTTGATCTAATAGCGGTGACGTCACAAGCCTGTATGTGCATCCTTTCTCTGCTATTTAACTGTTTGACTTTCTACTGGCTTTCAAAGGTTTGTTTTTTTTTTTGTTTTGTAAAATGTTACTTTTGATTTTAATAATTATAAAAAAGAGTCAAATACCCTATTAAATTCAAGATTTGAAAACTTCACATTTAATTAGAAGTTAACTACTTAATTACAAACAAAAAAAAAATAAAGATCACCATCGTTAACCGTCAAATAATTGTTTCTTTACAACATTTTGGAATCGAAAGTCAAGAAACTCAAAGTAACACCGAACGCTGTCCCTTACAAGAGACAATAAACTCTAGCCAGGTAAATTAAAACAAAACATTTGAGTTCAGCATGTGATCACGGCTACACTTAGCCCAGTAACCTCCAGTTACTCATTCCTTAATGCGAACCCCACCTGGGAACGCCGAGTCTCTCCTGGACTCCATGGTTTCCACTGAAACCCGACCCCCGCCAGAGTTGACTGCTTACCGCGTACTCACGGACTACTTGGTTAGTAGACGCCGATTTCTATTGAGCTACGGCTACACGACAACCTCTGGTGCGGTCCGATCATCATGCAGACTCAAATACTCTCCTCAATATCTGAACTACTTTGATCTATTTCATCGGTAATACTTTGAATTCTCAAACTAAATCCTAAGATGATTCAATCATTTTTTTTTTTTTTTAAATTCTAAGATCACTGAGACCATGTACCAGCTCCAGCAAACGCATTTGCCACATACCCTTCCCCACGGGAAGCCCAAGTCATCCCTCGACTCAATGATATGACTCTATGACTATTTCATTTCTAGTAAAATCATTCAAACATCAGTCCAGTTCATGTAAAACCCAATTGATCAGGTAACGAAGGTCAGTATTGTAACAACAAATCTTTAAGTAATCTGTATCTCAGCACATACACCATCCAGACCTATACGGCTCTCATAGCCCAGCAACTCATGCTTATGCAATCCATCTACCAGGATCACCGAGTCTTCTCATGACTCTACGGTCTACCCATTTAGACCCGACCCCCGCCAGTGACACTACTGGTGCGGTCAACACATACGGTCACACTTGACCCGGTCTGCGACTAGTGCATCTAGCTTAGAACAGACTATATTTCCTCACAATTTGACACATCCTCATTAACTTCACTTGGTACCTGACCACTTGGCATACGTCTAATCCTATCACGGGCATACTTGTAAAAACACTTGTTGGTCAATGACTTGAAAACGTATCTGTCACCATCTAAAATTTCTACAATTTGAAACGGACCTCTAAACTTTGCATTTAATTTTGATTGGTTACGTTCCTAATTTTCAATTAAAACAAATTTACCAACTCTATCTCGCGTAACCTGACGTTCCTCCGGAGACAGCCTACGCGGTTTTTGAACCGTACGACTATTCACGCGAGTAATTGGAAAACCGTTAATTTAAATAGTCAGTATTGCTTTAAAATATCCACAAGCTCGCTTAGTCTTTCGGCCTGGATTTCCATGTCAATGCAATTAAAATTATCCGTGATCAACAATTCAGTTGAAGTCATGTTCACACAAAACCGTTATTTTAAAATTTCACTACGCAAATAATCATCAGGCAAGATAGTTGACGTTTTAGAAATAGAATCTCGGTTTTAAAATCATTAATTTCTTTAAACCTTACTTAAAAAGCACTTACTTGCAAAGTACTGAGTACATTTTTATTACCAATGCCAATCAATGAGATATTCGATCGTTTGCCTCAAAATAATTTAATGTTCCGGACGGGGACTCAACCTCGCACAGGTTGACACGCTTCTCCGCCGGGGCTGTGGCACTTGAACCGTCGGTACTGCAATCTGCTCAATGCTGGTATTTTTCCGCGTTTTTTCATATGACCGCGTGTCGGAATCTTGCTTCTCTCTATAGTCGGTCCCACATATCTGAGGATCGTGATCAGCATTAGGGTTGCATCTGGAGCGGATGATCTGCCTCCACCGGTTCCTGTCCTTGAATCTTGCTTATCGGGGTTGAATTCCGGCAGCACAACGTTTTGCACTAATCAGTTCACGCATTTGCCGGTTTTGCAGTTCAAAAAGTAACCGTCACTGATTTTCACCGTGTTCGTTACGCATCTCATTAGCACGATTTGATCCCACTTCGGATGTCGGAATCTTGAGGATCAGGACCCGAGCAATTCGACATCATGTGTGACATTTGGGCAGAAATAGGGTAATCGTGCAAATGAGAACACGCAATATTATAGTCCACAAGTTTATAGTAGCACGAAACTGAATTACAGTTAAGAAACACTGAGTAGGTAGGTTCTAGGTACACAACTAGGCACTAGGCGAAACGGGGACAGTTCCGCGACGAGGTCCTTGCTGCTCGACGACTCCATCCCAAGTGAGTTGGTCGGCTGTGCTCGGAACGTCACGACTCTGTCGAAGCGCGCCAAAACGATGTTGCACGTCAACGCCACCAGAGGGCGCGCTTGCGTTTCGTTTAGTGTCCGTACTAATGACCGTATCCGACATACATAATGGAACTGAAAATTAAAGAAAGTGGGCAGAGACATATAAATATTGAATGCTTTTAATATCGTACCGTTCCAGGTCAGTTCTAATACTTCTAACCAACAGTCGCAGTCAAAGTGACCCTTTCATTTCTATCAAACAATACCCAAAAACAACCCTTACAAATTGTGCCCTATTATCAAACAATACACACATTTATTGGTCAAAACTAAGGAAAATATTGAATACGGAGGAAACTTTTCAATGGAAATTCAGGTGGGACGGTCAAAAGGATAATATATTTCAGGAGAGTCGAATCGGAGAGACTGGCCAGTAGCGCTGTGATAACAGAATATATTTTGGTTAAATAACTGAAATGGTATAAATAGGTACTAGCTGTTAGGTACTTATGTGTAAGTAGATAGAAGAAACTATAGTTTGTTATACTTTGCGGTACTTTGTCACCTTTTTTGAGGCCCAGTTTACGGATAGCCACTATCTACCAGATAAATTAAAAAAATGGAACAGAATTTGTATGAAATTATCTGCCTGATAAACTATCTGGAACGTATAAGCAACTGGTGAAACTGGCCCTTAGTCTCATAGTCTTGAAATAAGTTCCAATTACTTTATTTGGTAGATAATTTAATACACATTCTGTTCCATTTTTAAATTTATTCGGTAGATATAGGCTATTCGGACATTGTAAAATTGACCCTTAAATAAAGATAAAATTCAACAACGTCATTATTGTACCTACATACCAGATTTTAAATTTTTATACCTTTACATCAAACACAGACTGTAATCTCCGGCCGACCTGGAGAAGACAACTTTCATTACCTACAAAGACATAATATCCTTCTATACAAATATCTACCTTCTACCGAACGTATTCCACCGCCCATGCACTTGCACAATGGATGCAACGATAAAGGTGCACACCCAAATTGCAGTTTTATCGCGCGTCGCGATCTATGCGCGGTGCAGTGATCTATTGTGGTAACGTACTGCACTGTGATAGTATGTACAATTGTAGGTACAGACGCCAGCACATCAAGCTAGTACAATGTGTCAAATTTCCTTAGTAGATTTTCAACTTTATCGCTGAAGCATATTTGAACCATATGCAGTAGACAGAAAGTTAGGAAATACAGAATACTGAGTAGGTACCTGTGCAGCGGTGTATAGGTGGTTGGCGCTGGTACGCTGGTGCTGGGAACTTCAGGTTTTCAAGTTTTATAAATAAAATGACGGATAAAATAAATCACGTCTATTCGCCATGTCACACAAGATGGAATGGATAGATGGGGGTTGCCACAGTAAAAAATATATTAAAATAACATTAATGTTGCTACAGATATTACAAATATCAAACACTACCCTACCCTATACAGAGTACCCTAGAATATCCACAATATTCATTGCCAAGAAATACCACAAACATCATCTCCCGAGCCTTTTCCCAACTATGTTGGGGTCGGCTTCTAGTCTAACGGGATTCAGCTGAGTACCAGTGTTTTACAAGGAGCGACTGCCTATCTGACCTCCTCAACCCAGTTACTCGGGCAACCTAATACCCCTTGGTTAGACTGGCGTCAGACTTACTGGCTTCTGACTACCCGTAACGACTGCCAAAGATGTTCAATGACAGCCGGGAAATACAGTTTAACGTACCATCCGAAACACAGAAATACCACAAACAATAACTTAGAAATAAAAACCAAAATTATTCAAACACAAAGAAACTTTGATTAGGTATAGCAGATAAGCTTACAAAGTCCTTGACATTTGTTAGTTGTATTAACGTTCATAAACAACCTCAAACCGTGGCTTAACCTAAATTATTTCCTACCCACAAACACTGGAATAATATTCAAATGTAGGTACGGTAAACTGGTTATGTACTACGTTTGGAGTTTAGCTGAAAATATGCTCAAGCTAAATTGTTTCGATGCGAAATTTAATAAAATTGTTTAGTGGGATTTTGGGTGGTATTTTGACTTAAATATTGAGTAGATATTACAGATTCCAATGACCACGAGTATCGCGAAATACGAAGAGAATAATTTAGGTTTATTGAGAATATTCTAGACTAATAATAATAATTTTGTAGACTATGTAAAATTTACATAGTACTTTTATTTTTTTCTGTAACTTAAGAGCCTAGCTCTTGTCGGTGCAGTATTTTATTTATTACGAAGTATTATTAATGATGAATTTTTACGACAGTTTTGATCCAACACGTGCGAGCTTAGACTCATTTTAAAATTTCTATGAGTCAATTATTTAAATCATAATTTAATCTAAGAAGGCAAGATCGTAAGAAAATAATTATATATTAAGTCATTAAAAATAGTTTTTTTTTTTTATCTTAGCACTTTTCTGCTCATCTGTACTCTTGCAACTAAAGTTCAAAATAATAAGCGAGCGAGTTAAAACTAGCCATGACTTAAACTAAGCCTTTTTGTGTGGTACACGAATTCTGAAATGTATTCTGATATGCAGAAAAGCCTGGTACAAGCGAGGACGACAAGCTTTGGATATAATTGGAACAGTTCAAGCTATTAGCAAACAGGCATGATTGCATGTATGTAGGATTGTGACTAAGGTCTGAAAATGCCACAGAGCATATAAAAACGCAGAATGGACACTCAACTTGTTTCGTTTCCGAACATGTAAAATCCGCGAATAGTAAAAAAAAATATGAATGTACTTAGTACGTAATTTTGTATCACAATCCAATATCCATATTTCTTCAGTCAGTGTACAGGCGCCAGCACATTAAGCTCCCACAATTTCCTTAATATATTGTAAACTTTATCGCTGAAGCATATGGTTCAAAGTTGATTGGGAAAATTTGATAGTTTCTGTTGATAGTTGTCTATACATTGATAGACATTTAACCAGGTGTCAATGATCTTTTAAAATTCGTAGCACGAATATTTAAAGGAAAATATGTTAATAATCTCGCAGTTTGAAATCATGATTTTCTTTTTCTCTAAGATCCCTTCTAGACCTACTTTGATCTGTAGCACCACAAGCTCGCTAACCAGTCTACAGCAAACAGCATCCTAGTATCCGCGAGACACTAAGTACAATATTTGCATACAATACCATTATCTCGTCCACGCATTGGCCGATGATGGTCCACGTTTGTACTGCAAACACCATTGATGGATTAGGTACCAATTTCTATTAAGATATCGACAATACTTCAGCAGATTTTTTTGTGCCTTAAGACACAAATACAAGCCGTGTGTGTGTGTGTGTCTTTTAGACCTTTCTATAAATCTCATTATCTTTCAGAATTAAAATGCGTTTTTGGGGCTGTCTTTTGTAATTTAAAACTGCCGATTTTCGACCTACTTTGAATAAATAACTTTTTATAAGATTTCTTTATGGAATTTAAATCGGAGATAATGACATTTCTTATCTATTTAATCTAAAGTTTCATCCGAAACATAGCCCACAACACTAGATAAGATACGTCTTTATTTGCTTTAAACATGGTATAAAGTTGTTACAGTCAGTTATTAATGTAAAGTCCACATGTTTAGCTATACAAGGTATGTATCAATTGCATGCAAAAATAATAAAATATTAGTTAATTGTTGTTCAATGTACAAATAGAATTTCAATACAACCATTTTAAAGTTCCTAGCACAAACATATTGTACAGGAACGCATAAACAGCGCTATAAAGCGATGGCTAATGCGGTGCATTATTCCACTGCAGGTCGAGTTATGCACCCACACTTATGATACTATCTTAGCGAAGTTTATTGAAGTACCAAATCATGGTGTTATTGGTGACGTTTATTATATGGGGTTACGGTAATTGGTATTCTAGTTTAATATAATATAATAATATTATATGAAGTGATTAATCATGTTTTTATTTATATGAAATAAGTACATTATTAGCCTATGTAATTATATAAACAAATAATATCTAATCTAATACATAAATATACATACACATAATTGAATAAATTTCAGCTAGATTATTAAGTATAAAGCTATGATTTTTTGGAGTCATCATCAGCTTTTTAAGTGTCCAGTACAAGCCTCTTCTCGTCAGAAAAATAATGAGGGTTGATTACCACGATTGTTCATGAAAGATTAGCGATATCAGATTTTAAAGTCCAGGGTTCCTCGAGATGTTTTCCTACACGTTAACTCGGTCATTTTTGTCAAAAGTATATTTAGAAAGTAGACAATAATATAACTTAGAAAAGTAACATTGGTTCTACGCCTTAACCGTGTATTTTCGAAAGGAGCATATTTAATTTCCACAAAAAATGCCCATAGCTATTAAACCAAGTAGCCTTTCAAAACAAAGAGCATAAACCTCTTTTGCAATAAGCATGCTTAACAATTTCAACGTTCCTATTCACTCAACTAAAAATTATCTTCATCAAATTCAACAATGTTCGAACAACCAAATATTATCCGATTTACAGCTTCAGAACCAACAAGATATTAACAGAGGTACTCCCATTCACTACAATAATATCAAAAACAATGCCTTAACGAACCAAACAATATTGAACATTGCAACCTGACAATCCATATCATAACGACTTAAATTCACATCACCTTCAATTAAATTTAAACTTTATTAACACGTCATAAAGTTGAATTTTGATCGGGGTTAACCAAGTGATTATGGTTTTTGCTTCAAAGCAAAATGAAGGGTATGGAGGAGAAATCACGGGCGGATAGGTTTCAATTGTTAGTATAGTTTGTGGACGACGTGTACCGGGTTCGATGCTCGCGTGGAGGAAGTTTAAGTCTAGTAGGTTGTGCAACGTTTCCACCGGCTTTTTGTTGAATTGCGAAACGTTTTGCTTTGAAGGATGTTGTTGGAGGTGGAGTTTGCAATTTGAATAGAACGGTACTTTGGATATTTTGTGTTTAATGTAGCTTTATTAATGTGAGTATTAAATTATTTGTATACCTGCATCAGCCAGCGGTTTCATATACGGACAGTGGGAACTTCTTTGAGCCTAAAAATTAGCTTATAGCCTTTCTTGATAAATAGTCTAGACAGCCTAGGGGTTCGATAACCAATAATATTTTATCAAAGCGATCCAGTAGTTTCTGAGCTCAGCGCGTTCAAGCAAAGCAAACGAATATAGATGTACTTTCACCACACAAAACCAAGACTTCTATTGATACATAGCGTGGTGATAGATAAACGCAATTTTTTGCCTATCCGCGAAATACAGCTTATAGGCTGCAAGCCTAGAAACAGATGTGTGCGAAATAACCTTTTCACATAAATACGTAATTTCTTAAGTACACTATTTTTGTAGAGTCTTAAGAGAGACGTTATCTCAAGGCACTTCATAGCCGAGCACACGTCATTACCCCAGCAACTGGGTTGCTTGGCGCACCTGCTGCGAAAATATTGGTGTCATTCTGCGAGGCTCTTGGGTGTATGTCGCTTGTCATGCCATAGAGTAGTGCGTGGTTTAGAGGAGACAAGTGTTGAAATGTGTGTTTAATATTTTATTGTTTTGTTAATACAAAATCTTTTCAGTATTACGAGTATATTGAAAGTCTTGGCCATTTGCAATCTTTTTAAAAACAGTCTTTTATAAGGTTAGACCTTGGGGTGAATATGACTTAAGCTTTGAAAGCCTAAAAGACATTCATTATACGTTCCACAGTAGACTATACAAAAAAAAGCTCAAACAACACGTGGTACGGATACCTATGTTAAATGCATTTTCAATTCTACGCAGTGATAAACTTTTTCAACAATAACTTCCCCAAAACCGCTTAACGGGAACCATATCAATAAGTAATCAACGGAACCCAACAATTCACATTCGGCACGTCGCCCCTTCAATCATGTGCAAATCTCCCGACACTACGCCTAAATAAAGTATTAAAAAGACATTAGGAACAAAAACTTTTGCAAAACTCTCTGACACCGTTGGCTACACTGTGCCACGCGTCTTCAGATAAGCTGTGCGTTGCCTAAAACCTTTGAATAGAACTAACGATCCGTGAACCAGTGTATTGAAAATTTATTCTAAGTACGCGAGGGCGTTTGATGGTTAGTTATGGTACTGCTTTTGAGGAAACACCACCAGTTTACGAAGACCCCTTCATAACTTGACGAAACCCCTTTTGGAACCAAGGAGAGGAACATAAAGAAGAGTGGGAGAGATTCATAAATATTGGTCGCATCTAAAGATGGTTCTCCAAATAAATGTTGTACAAGATATGTGTTGTGTAGAATGTTATTTTTTGTACTGTAAACGAGAGTTTATTTTATGATGGTGTTAACGTAAGATGTTGGTGGAATTTTTGAATGTTCCTGAATTGTGAGGAGATTGTGTGTGCGATTCATTTTGGATGGCTTGGAAAAACTATGGGGTTGTAAAGCGTTTGAATAAATTTTTTGACGAGACAAAAACTTTGATGCCCCAGCCTTTTCCCAACTATGTTGGGGTCGGCTTCCAGTCTAACTGGATTTAGCTGAGTACCATTGTTTTACAAGAAGCGACTACCTATCTGACCTCCTCAACCCAGTTACCCGGGCAACCCAACCTCGTGGTTAAACTGGCGTTAGACTTACTGGCTTCTGACTACCCGTAACGACTGCCAAGGATTTTCAATGACAGCCGGAGAAATTGGTATATAGGTAATCATTGTTCTTTTTTTTTAAATTTTAGTCAAAACTCATCATGAAAATTCGGGTATAAAATATTGTCAGAGTAATAAGGTGACACCATTAGGCGTAAGATTACGGAAAGCCAACCTTTTATCCGCGGGATCGCATTTGTTAAATGTAAGAGGGTGAGAATATCCAATAATCTAAAATCGTTGCGAATGCTTGCCAGTTTTCTATATTTGGCAACGAGTGAATTTTCTTAAGGATACAATTTTTCGGCTGCATTATGTAAGGAGTAAACAAATTTTCCTAAAATTTTAAATAACTAATATTGGCGTCCAGGCAGATTTTCGGCAGCAGCTGCTTTTTATGTAAAGAGAGCCAGTCACGCAGGTCATATTATAGTGCACAAGCATTAGTGTTGACACAATTGCACTCTCATTATCCAATACGGCCGGAAAGAGATCGCACGCAGGGCCAAAGCACGGCTGCATCACAAACAACCTCCAGACTCCTCACTGCTGTATAAAAGTTAATTAGGGACCACTAAGAGATATCAACCCGACCCTGGAATTGAATTCGAGACCTCATGCACAGTGGCTACTGTGCATCAAATATATAAAATATATCAAATAAATAGTGCGGCTGCACTTGGCCACCACTAGACCAACGAGTCAGTCGTTGTAACATAAAATTCAATAATACAATCTGTCAGTTGAATAAAAGCTTTTTGGTCATGTTTTATTTTAAGCACATAAAAAAAAATATAGAACTACAACACACATGTTCCAACTGAAAAATGCTTGTCATAATAAACATAATTATAAACAAACTAACACAACAGGATCAAGTGTTGGGCACCGCGCGCTTTGTCCATTGTGCTAATGATTTATGACTATGTGCGCCTCGCATTTCGACATATTTTGCACATTAGTATCATTAGGCGAAAGGCTTTTAAAGTATAGAGTGGTTAAGGGACCAAAATTGCTTAAAACTATAGCGTGCGTGATAGTCATATTGTATATAGATATGCATCGAACGTGGTATTTTTGATACAAAGCATTACTAAATAATTTATTAATAAAAAATAATCCAACGAACTGTGTTATGACAATTTAGAAACTCGTGTCGGATATGACAATGAAGAAAAAGTTCCTTATTGCAAAGAACTCGCAGAAGTAAACTTGGCAAGTTCTGAATTTGAACGCAGTCTTCAAAATTTTCCCAAAAATCTGGACCATACTTTCTAAATACGACCTTTAAAACCGGCATATCCTGAGCACTCCCATTAAGTCCAATCCACAGTACAGTCACTCGCTACAAAGCACAATGACTGGAGGCTTACAGGGCCGGATTAAGGCGACCAGGGCCCAGGGCCTGATTTATGATGGATGCCAGCCCGCTTGGACTTCGACATATTTTTCGCATTACGCGGAGAAAAAGTGATGGCAATGCAGCGATGCGTGGTGCTTTCAGATTTGGACTTGCGGTATTTGTGGCATTCTTGAAAGGTTGGTGGTAGTAGGTATAGGTTAGGTACATGTATATTTTGAACGTTTCATTCGATACTGAACTTAAAACTTAAATCAAAAAGGACATGTCCAGAAATTTATGACAGTTACTGTCAGAAATATAAATTATTATCCCAGTGTGGCGATATTTTAGTTAAAAACTACCTTTTTTGAGGGTGGCCAATAATTTAAAAAAAGAAATAACTACAATTGTTAAGTTTTGAATTTTCTCTTAAATGGAGGGGTTTAAAAATATTATTTCAGTGGTTCTAAGTTCCAGATTTTTGTCGTATCTATATGAGTACACTTTGATGTTGGTTATATTTTTCTCGGAATAAAAATCCAACGTCCATACAAAAAGCGGACATCTCCATTACTTTAAACTAGTTCTTTTTTAGATTATCAAGTTCTTTTTACCTTAATTTGATTTGTCAATTCTAATATTATCCCATCTAGTAATCCTAGTGAAAAATCTGATGCAGTAGATTTTCATAAACATTTTGGGACCAGCTTTCTTATATATTTCTTTAAGATGCTTAATTGAAGATCCAGAAGGATAAAAAAAAACATGATTGTCATCTGATAACTCAGGAATCCTCCTCAATTTCTCATTGTTTGCCAACAAATTAATTCAATGGGGTTAATATTTTTTTTCGCTAAGGACCGGTCACCCCGACCCGCCTGTCTTTGTCGATAAACGAAATTTTATTTCACCCCGTGATAATTAAATTTGAGACATTGAGCAGGGACTTTGAAGTGAAATTAGAAAACTTGAATTTGGTATTTCTTAAAATTTTCCACGTCGGAAACATCTGACGAATTTTCGTTGTAATATTTTTCGCTGAGAACAACTTTAGAGTGTTTTTGACTTTTGAATTCTTCTCAGAGTACGGTTCCTGATGGAGTTTCAAATTCGTTGCTTTTCAAGAATGATCGTTTTCTTTAACTCCAGTCTAGAGAGCAATTTCAAACAAAATCTTAAACGTTGTCATAGTCTAAAATGCAAAGTTGATACGACGAGGGGATTTCCTTTTAACTGCCTATAACTAGGTAGGTACCACTTTCAAGCTCTGTACCAAAAATCAAGTAAATAGGAACAGTCACGGAACAGAGAATTGTGAATGTAATTCTCTGTTCCGTGGGAGCAGTAGTTTAGTCGCAAATGATTTTTTTAAGTTTTTGCCCTGTTTGAACACGATATATCTTTTCCAACAGCTGATTATGTCTAAACCCATAGTTCACGCGTAGGTCATGCGACGTTGCCGCTTTATTACCTACCTAGGTATTTAAGATCAGTAAAATTTATTTACAAAGGGTGGTTGCGTTTTACTCTAATAGTCAGCTATTTAGTTTGTTTGAAAAAAAAAGAAACTGATTTTTAATTATATTTTATTGCATACCGTATTGAATGAATACCTAATAAACACGTACAGTATACGTAGTGTAATTTAATGCCCCTCTGTCATATCAACTCTGTATAAATAATCCTTAAAAAAACATGCTACATTTTGAACACACATAAAAAATCATCCATTATTCATTTAACTAAGCTTAACTTACGTATAATATTTCATAAAACCCCGCTTTAGTTTTCAACACTTCCGCAGGTTACAGCGTAAAGCTTCTTGCAAACTACAGGGTGTGTAAATTTCGGAGCGAGCGTACCGGGATTGCATGAAATAATCCAGGCGCCCCTTTCAACGTGGACCTAGTCCACTCACTGGTACGTTTTAGATATTCCTTTAGCAACGTGGAGTAAGCAGCTTAGTTTGTTAAATATAGCTGGAGGAAACTGTTTTTGGAATATTTTGTTTGTAGTATAAGTGATAATGTTAATACTGCCTCGTTGGTCTAGTGGTCGCATGGCATGACTGCTGAGGAAGCGGTCTCGGGGTTTAATTTAAGATACTCACAAAAATAGCTCGGTTTCTGGAAGTTGGTAATTGATACACCCGTGCATTGGAGAGCACCTTAATGTCGGGACCGAGCTTGATCACACTTCTCGGAGAGTTCTCTTCTAGCTAGGAGAGTGAGGGAATGGAGAGTGAACCTGTGTCTGTCTTGCTTGTGCGTGTAATACGTTCTGCGCATCTGGCTGATTTCCTTAGTTCTGAGTTTCTGGCTGATTGCCGTCATGGCCGAGAATCGGCATAGTCGCTATTAAAGTTGAGGATAAGAAGTTAATAAGCAAAATTATGGACGACATATACGGACACGCTGTTTAGAATTTAAAACAATCAATCAAACTAATGAAATTTGTTTTAGCCAGGATAGTGCTCTAGAATGTTTTTTGATCATATTCTGCTATTAAATTGCACGCAAAAATATTTTTAAATAAATGTGATGTATGTGAAGTTGAAACTATTTCTAAAATGAAAGAGTAGATGCTTTTAGAATTTAAAATGAACGTATGAATTTTTGATTTTGCTTACGCATTTTTATTGAAATTCTTATTAATTATTCAAAATATCAGCGTGTATATAAGTTCGGATTCAGCGTTGCGAAAATCTGCTACTAAAAACTGTTCAAAACTGAAAAACCATTTTCAAACTACAAGACAAACTTTCAACCGTTTAAACTACCGTTTAGCGTACAAAAAAATAATTATTCACAAAATTTAAACTTCAAAAGTGGTTAATCTCACGAAGATTAACACGAAACTCACACAAAATGTGAAGCGAGAAAACCGTTGCATAGTTGACGACGTTATTATAACCGTTACCGAGTAACCGTTGTTATGCTAAATAAGTTGCAAGTTAGGACAAAGAAAAGCGTTATAAAGTTTCTGGAGTAAAGCTTGAAGAGTTATCTCTTTGAGTCAGTTGTCACTTTACAAATAAGATAGATAAAAAAAATCTGTTATTGTTCTTGGAATTATTTTCATTCCTTAGTTCAACTAAGTCGAGCTTGGGAACTCGTTATTTTGTTCTCCATGCTTGTATCTATAAATAAACCCTATTAACATTACCTGTACAAGTTTACAAAGTAATTGGCTCATAAACGTATAGTAACTATCATTTTGATCATCATCATCATCACAGACTATTTATCGTCCCACTGCTAGGCACAGACCTCCTCTCCCAAGGAGAAGGATTGAGCGTTGATCACCACGATTGCTCAATGCGGGTTGGTGATTTCAGACATTATAGTCCAGGTTTCCTCGAGATGTTTTCCTTCACCTTTAATCAGTCATTGGTGTCCAAGATAAACATAAAAAGTATCATTTTGATATTCCATAAAAGTCTTCAGAAAAATGCTATAGTTGTTTTCATTTTTTCATAATAACTCTAAATATCTCAAAACCCAAATAAAAACATAAGACAAACGATGATGATCCGCGATACCGTTTAATTCAAGAAAGACAAACATAGCAGGTTTTTTTTTTTTCAAAAAAAATCTCATTCATGAATATATATTGATAAAATGATTCGCATAAACCAAAACACTACGCGTACTAACACATATTTATTTTCAGTAACCATAGCAACATTTCCATTACAATTCGAGCCGTATTAATTTCATTTCCCCAATCGACAATACGAAAACGGACATACCTATCTACCAACCAATATTCAGTTACACAATAAAGGAGAGGCATAGTAAAATTGCACAGCACGCGAAAACATAAATGCTTATACAACCTACGTACGCAACAAAAGTTTCATGTGCGAAAGAACTCATATGTAACAATGCATTGCTGAAACACTCATTTCAAGCTTCGCTATCACCAAAGCCTAGTCATCTACAATCAAATTCCATCTTTAAATCAAGCACGCACAGTTGAAAATCGCTTGGCAGTATTTTGGTTTTAAGACCATTCGTTATGGGGTATTTAGTTGGCTATGGTCAGTTTTGAATGGCTCGCGTGTTTTTCCGGAGCCTAATGAAAACGGCGGAGTATCTATAGGCCTTCAGTTTGTATAGTTAAACCTGTTGCCTTTCGTTAACTGTTCAAATCAATCGTTATTGTTTGGTAAATGTTTGTTATGCGATGAGTCTGTAAGCTTTAGACTCGTACAGGTCTAGCGTAGGAATATTAGGAAATAAGGTTTCTGGGTTTGGCAAAAATCTATTTTCAAATTTATTTATGTCATTGCATTTAACATGAAATGTGAAAGTATTTTTGTCGTCGATTATTTTTTTATAATGTATAAAGAAACCAGAAACCGTGGTTACTCATTTTATTGGTTTAGTAGTCGCTTAGCTGACTGCTGTCACGGATTCAATTCCAGATTTAGGAGACCTCTACAAATGAAGCCCGGAGTCTGGAAGTTGGTGATTGATGCAACCGTGCAAGGGAGAGCATGTAAATGTCGTTTCTTCATCCGATCTCTCTCTGATAGTGTCGGATTGCCGACCCATCAGGCATATAATTATCATGATGATTACAAACAAATAAGAATCAAGATTTACAAATTCCAAGCAACAAATCGAAAGAAAACATCGTCTACCTCACACATTAAAACTAACCCACAAAACGTAACAAAAATCAACGTAACCAAAACCAAAGAACTCCAATCAACAAACAAACTAACACACAAAAATATGTAGTCGTATAAGTAACAAGGAGTAAAGTATATAAGTAAACTTACAACAAGCGGCTAAGAGGAACTCCTTAGAAAAACTTGGTAATGAGATATCCCCTGAAGCAGGGGATTTACTGCCCTCGGCCTACTGTTTGCAAATACACTGCTTGACGTGCAGAGTTGTTTACTAGGTGTGATTTAGGGGAAATTCAGTGTGTTGCGGTAATGATATATGAGGAGGTGCATTTTTGATTATTTGACCATATAGATGATGATGAAATGATAAATTTTATTTATTTTGCAAATAGGAAATTGAAATCAACACTTTTACACGTCAACACTTTTTTTTATAAAATAACGAGATGAGGTCGGCATTTCCTAACTGAAAGGCTGGGAGAATTGATTCATCAGAGTAAGGACTATTTTTTGATAACGAGCAATGGTCATTTTGATGTTATGAGTTGTATACAATTTAAATTCCACTCTCTTCTATCTTTAAATCGAAGTTTTCATTGTACGAAAGGACCCGCAGCTTTAAGCTGCCAATACTGCGATGAGTTATAACGAAAAATTGACAAAGAGGGAAAATAATAATATAATATTTCTCACACATTCACACAACATCATCTAGTCCCAAACTAAGCAGAGCTTGTACTATGGGTACTAGACAACTGATAAACATACTTATATACTTTTCTTTTGTAAATACATACATATTATACATAGAAACACCCAGACTAAACCAAACACCTATGTTCATGCACACAGATGTTTGACTTATGAGGGAATCGAACCTGCGACCTCCAGCGTCGCAGGCAGATTCACTACCCGCTACGCCATCTGGTCGTCAAAATAGTAGTATGTTAACACTAAAGATTTACTGTGAAATATATCAAAGGTTATTTAAACAACAAACGCCATAAAACAAATCAACTACAACGGCCAATCACCATAATGAGTCACAAACAAATGCCCACAAAACTAACATCAATTAAAAATCTAATTAGTGTTACAAACAGATGTACAAACGTACTCCTGTGCAATTAACATCAAATCCTATTTAGTACAAAATTGCAGTGAATTATGCATTTATTGAATTTTCAATGAGGTTTGCATTGCCCTCGGTATGCTCATTATTGCTGGAGGGTTCGTGTTACATAATATATCATGGAATTGCACATATCAGTGTGCGCCAGGAACCTCCATATACCTCGCCAGATACCTCATTTGTGAGCTAGAAGAGTAGTTACGTCGAAAAATTTATTGAGCTTCCAAAGAATTTAGTCTAAGTAAAGGGCTATTAAGATTACCGGTATTTTAAGATGATAGGCTTCTTAAATACGTTATTTTATTTTACTTTTCTGTAACGTTTCATTTCAAGTTCCACATTAGTTTTTCCATCTTACCTAGTTATTGTTTCCCTAACAATGTAGTTTTCAACTTATTTCATCAGTCCACATGGCGGTCCTACGACTAATCGCTCTCCAGTCGTGTCGGATTGCCGTCTCATTGGAATATGAGAGTGAGGGAAAAGAGAGTGTACCTGTGTCTGCGCAAATGCTTGAGCACTATGATAATATGTTCTGCGTAGCTGGCTATTCTCCTTAGAGAGAACGGTCGCCGTGGCTGGCAATCGGTCTGGACGCCAGCAAATCAAGCTACCCGAAACTGTAAAATTTTCCCAATTCAGCGATAAAGTAAATTAAACAAATTTCACAGATTGAAGTAGCTTGATGTGCTGGCATCTGTACATACAATAAGGATGTGGATAATGCTGCGGAAAACAGTATAGCCTAAATTACAATGCTATCTATCTAACGACTAAACACATCAACCTAATTTCACTAATCTATAGCAACAATCTTCACCTAGTTAAAGTTGTCAGTCGTAAATCATTCTAAGTTTCATCTGGGAAAGTGGCGAAACAAAACTTCATATCCATATCGCGGAGATATCGGTTTTACTGAGACAATGATTAAGTAAATGTAGATAATGCGCTTGTTTGCGGATTAAGTGTGCTTAAGTCGCGTTGACTTTTTATCAGATATTTTATTTTATTTATATCAATTTATTCGAACAATTAAACATGATGTTATTTGATTGAGTAATGTTAAAAATATAAGTTATAAATCGGCCTGATAATAGTTACAAATAACACTATAGTCCTGTGAACAAATAAGGTAAAAACTCTTGTAGTCATTGTATATATCACATGTAGTAGTAGTATGTAGTCATGTAGGCTGAAAAGCAGCGCTTTTTGATGGTCAATTTTACAAAAGACATCCCAAAAACGTCCGCCCTTCATCTGTTACACACACTAATATTCCTGTTTAGATTGAACTGAGTATGCTAAGCAAATTAATGAGTGACGATAGGCATATTCTGCTTAATTGCTCCTTAAAACCCTATTAAAACAAACGGCTCGTTCTGCTTATGGATAGTAGTTTTGGGACATGAGTTTTATACAGTACCTAAACGTTAATTTACCGTCCGTAAGTTAAACCGAGCATTATTAATACTACAATATAAATACCATTGCTTTGAGCTTGCTAAAAAGACTAAGTATGAACTTAAGGGAATAAAAAAATACATTGCGAGTATTCTGCCTAACGCCGCGCCTACTGCAAATGTTACGGACAGCGCCATTAGTTAGTGTCGACCTCGTCCGCGAAGTTATTGATATTTGTGCGATGATAAATGATCACAAACACGTGTTTGTGCGGACATTGGTGAAATATCGACGATCTTGTAAACGGCTTCGACGTTGCGAAACTTCTTTTGATATTTTATTTATTTGGCAAGTATTTGACCCATATTTTTTATAGTAAGTATGTAAGAAATGCCTACAGAGATGATAGAAGCTAAATATATCACTAAACAAATTGATCAAAGGGTGCAAATGTAATTTATCAGTTGGTAGTTGCATTATCAGCTCGCGGTTAAGTAACAGCTACACGGATCGGTCGATCACGTCAGTCAATCTTGGTATGACGAGTTTCTCCGTTTTTTCAAAAGCCAGGTCAAAAGCCAGAAAGTCTGACAATCAGTCTCACCAAGAAGCATCAGTTTGTCCAGGTGATCGGGTTGAGGGGGTAAGGTAGGCAGTCGCTCTATGTAAAACACTGGCAGTCAGTTGCATCCGAATAGACTGGAATTCGACCACGACATATGTAGTGGGAAAAAAGATACGGAGATAATGAGTTATATTTCCATAAATTCACTCATAAACTTGTTTTAGTTCCAGAAACAATGGTATAAACCAAATACGCTACAGTAAACAATATTAATTACAACAGTACGGTATGTAATGTTAATTAGTCAGTATTTTAAGAAAAATCTTCATTAAAATAGTTACATATTTCACTAATTAATTTTCGTTGGTATGCAAATAATGAGGAACATTTTATTTGTGTTTGTTAGTAAATACTTCGGGCTATAATTAACTAAAAGGCTACATGGCTTCAGCGAAATAACACACTTCGAAACAACTACACTTAACGAGCATTTTAATGCAATGCGAGAACTTCAGTAAATAGCATTAACTATAGTAGAGAAACTATTTTATTATAAAAGCAGTTTCATCTTGTTGATTATTATTTGGTTTTATAACATTTAAATTAGGAACCCTATTTAAATTAGCACTTTTCGAACGTCAAAAACAAAAGACAGTCCCCATAACACCCACCCTTCACTCACTGACTATGTTTTTGCTGGAAAGAAGAAATGGGGTATAACTAACTCCCAAGCAACACATGTCTGTCTGTTGAATTTGATAGTAGTATACCCCAAAAATTTAATATGCTTTTCAAATGACACTTACAGACAGACATAATAAGTTTAACATAATAATTCCCTCTCACATATTCTCCAACTATTCGTATGAAATAATCTGTAGACTCGACACCTTAGAGCGGCACTTTACATTTGCCACTTTGTAATTGGATATCCTCTTTACCCTTTGACAGGTTAAGATGTTCATTATGCGCCATTTTGTGTAATGGCTGCAGTCTGCCTCCCAGAGACTGGCGTAACGGAGGCATTAAACGGTATTTATTCTCGGCTTTACTTTGTTATTTTATTCTATGGTGCAAAATTTTAATTTTGGCTATATTTTCACGAGTATAAACTTCTCGATCTGAAATATTGTTTTTTTATCCTTAAATTTTCTCTAGTATTGTTATTGATATAGTCAATCAGCTTTTGTTGAAAGCTTACCAGAAAAAAAAAAAACAGTATTTTCCGCCCAATCCTTCGCCGCGCTTACGCCAATAAATGTAAGTACTGAACCGACCAGCAATTTCGAAGTTTAACATACAGTGTGTAAAAAAATACCAGATTCGATATTACTCCAATCAACATGCCACGAACTTTTTACTCCAAAATCCAATACTTCCCAATCGTTTTCTCCCAATCCTTCTTTAATTCCCAATTGGCAAAACAAATGAAATTATTCCATCAAAATTGCATTGCGTCGGGCCAATCGTGATGAACTTGGTTTCGGCGTAACGTCGGCTGGTCATAACATGTTTACGTTATGCTTGCATTAAAGTTGGTCTTGCATTGCGAATGGTTATTCGCTGGACGGTCGGTTCTCTGTACTTGTGTGTTATTGAGTTTGGGATTGTCTTTTGTTTTTAATAGGTTTCATATTCCGAAAAAAATTGTATTACCTATTTTATTTGATAGGCTGGACACGTCAGCCGAATACATTGGGAAAGGTGGGCAAATGTCTTCGCCCAGTGGATACCCGAAAACCCCGGAAGAGATGGCAGGACGACCTGGATATCTACCACCGTAATTGGTGGGAAACAATCAAAATATTGGGAGGTGTGCAATCGAAATAGTACCGGCTAAATATAAAAGAAGGTATTAATAACTCCACATGATGTATATAGAACAAAACTCCCGGAGTCGCTGAACAACATGAACAACAAAAACCAAGACCTATGAAATAATCATGAATCTGGGGAATCACGTTACTTATAATAGCGAATTTTGGTATAATTCTTCGTACTGAAATTATAGCAAAAACAATTCATCTTTCGAAAAAGTATTAAACTTACCGCTACCATAGGTACTTCTCTCACATATATTACTACTACTGTTTCTGTTATCGCTTCCAATCATGCAAATACCTTCTAGAAACGTCTATATACGTCTAACAGCCAGCACAGCTGAGTCCTCAACGACTTGCAAACGATCCACGCTACATTTTTTCTAATGTTATATTGTAAACGTGTTTGTGGTTTCCAAATGTTCTTATAGCTTATTAATAAAGTGTTTTAGAGCTTTTACATGGTATCGAGCTAATAATGGACTGAGTGGAATTTTTGTGAGTTATTGAATAGGGTGGTTGAATTTCTTTGTAAACGAAACGTTTTTAAGATGTTTTCGTAATGATACATGTTCAAAATTGAAATTCATAATCAGTACTTTATCATCAGCTCATTAAATTAATATTTTTTTATATCCATAATACTTAAGATTTAATGAATTTTATGTATTTAGTCCTTTCATTATTGTTCAATAACGTTCATATTGATGCACTAACTGCACTATTTCTGTACAGAATTCCCTCACATTGTAAATCACCTTTTGCTAAAATACCACCAAATAATACCGTCATAATCATGAATAACAAAAAAAAAACAAAAACCAAACGTTCCATTTTGTAATAGTTTGAAAACGACATTTTGCACGACGTCTAAATAAATCGTCTGCTGTTTTATTTTAGACATTTGCGAACATTCCCTAGCACAAGGTTTGCATGCAGCACGCTATATCTACCAGCTAATTTAATGGTCAACGTTGTTTACATAATTATTTGTAATTTCTTAATTTTATGGGACAGCGTGTTAAGTTGGACGTTTTTAAATAGGGTAACAGTTTTTTTTAAGGTTAAACTGGCCAGTGATGGATGACTTGAAAATTAAAATTTATATTATAGAACATATTTAGGTAATTGGATATTGCACGAAATATAAGCAGCGTTTTTTTTTAATCTCAACAGGACTTTGATTGCTTTGAAGGCAGAAGTAATAATTACATGTATCTAGTGATAGTGCGTCTAAGTCCTAAATCAGCCTCATTCTTCAGTCAGACATAAGGCGGCGCGTTCTGTTCCATGCGCTCCTTGAAGACAAGCCAGCAAAATTTGGAGGGGACCCGTAGGGCCGAGGCTTGTCTAGGCTGCGGGTTGTTCGCAAGAGTCCACCACTGCCCTAGCAAACAAAGACATCCACAAGGAACATTGTGGGATTTAGTCAATACAAAAACAGTCATAAGTCATTTGTGCCTAGTAATTTATAGAGACCAAGTTATAAACAAAATTATATCTATGAGAACTACATTTTTATGTTTTTGTGTTATGATGGTATTTTTTTCTGATATTGTTAGTTATGAAATATATTGATTATACATAAAATATAAATATACTGCTGAGAGTTGCCAAATCGTCGTCCATAGAATATGAATAGCTCATAAACAAGTTTCTCTCACAAATTATCTGATACTTTATGAACATCACAAAAGATAATAAAATATGATAGACATTGAATAAAATATCGCTGCTTCTATATTTGCTTCCCATCGTTATTATATTGTATCTATTATATAAGGTCTTATAAAAATATCTGGCACGGCTTTGATGGGAGGTAGTATTGTGTTTATAGATTACAATAGCGAAGATAAAATAGTGATTATTTGTACATATATTTCTTTTCTTACAACAAACATTACCTGTATATTTGGAACCACGTTATACAGAGTAGAGGTAATGTTAATTAAATTAACTAATTTAAAAAAAACTACTGTTCTGGAGTAGGAAAGTTCTTCACTATAGCAATCTATGAACACAATACTACCTGTCATTAAAGCCGTTGCAGATATGTTTTTTTATAACACCTTATATAACAATAACAACAACTTATTATAACATGTGTAGTAGTGTAATAGTAATGTTGTGGTTTCATCCCTATGAAGTCTGAAATCACCAACCCGCATTGAGCAAGCGTGGTGAATAACGCTCAATCCTTCTCCGTGGGAGAGGAGGCCTGTGCCCAGCAGTGGGACGATAAAAAGGCTGTGATGATGATGATGAAATATATGTATGAAATAAATATACTTTAGACTAAAAGGAAGAGCTTAAAAAAGTACTTATTCAAAAGAAAATAATATGATACGGAATTTTCCCTAACTCCATTTACTGTGAGAAAATCGTGCAAAAAAAAAATACAAAAATCACAGAAAACCGAACTAGACTGGGTACAGGCTGTTCTATTCTTGCGACACGACAATAATTGGAGCATGATGTATAATAACAGGCACGACGAGCCTTTGTTGAACGAAATTAAAGGCAAGACTGCGTTGCCATGGCGACGGGCGAGGGGGGAGTCCCTTCAAACGGAGACGTTTTTGAAGCGTCTGGAGTATGGTGAAGGAATGTCGCCTTTTTCTGGGTTTGTATGTGACTTTATGTGTATATGTAACGATAAGAAATGTTCATAATAAAGTTTATTTTATATTTAACTAGCGACCCGCCCCGGCTTCGCACGGGTGCAACGGAAAAAAATTAATTATTTACGACATCACATTAGAAACCTCAAAAATAACAGTACTATTCCACTATTTAATGGATGTTATTATACATATAAACCTTCCTCTTGAATCACTTTATCTATTAAAAAAAACCGCATCAAAATCCGTTGCGTAGTTTCAAAGATTTAAGCATACAAAGGGACATAGGGACAGAGAAAGCGACTTTGTTTTATACTATGTAGTGATAGTGATAGTGATGTTGTATTCGTTAACTAGGAGGCGTCATTTTTTATTGTCACATGAAGAGGTTCAATCAAGGGATTAATTATGTACAGACGCTACCTCATCAAGCTACCCGAAACTGTAAAAAATAACCAAACAACTTTAAAACATATGCTTCAGCGATAAAGTTGAAAATCTATTGACGACATTTGACAATTTGTTGCCTACATTAAAAATAGCAAAACAAATCGTTTTCTTCTAGGCACTAATGAAACGTATCTAGCCTGTTAGCCATAAAACTATAGAAAATAAAAAATGCGTGAACTTAAACTCTCTCACTATTACTTATTAAAGAAATAGGTAAGCTTCATAACCAATATTGAAACGTATTAACTTATGTAAAATGATCCTTTTTTAATCAATATTGTAAGTCTTTTTTTGTTTTTTTTTTTGTTATTGACTACTCGCAGTTCAGCCTGGGAGGCTGTTGACTGCTTAAGCGGACAAGGCTTGGGAGTCGTCTTTCAAATATCGTAATTCAAAGAACTTTGTTTTACAATAAAATTTCACACAAAGACTTGCCTTTTTAAAATTAAAAGAAAATTGTTTGTACTTACTATTTGTAGTATTTGTCTATCTATGTATCTCGTAGAAAAGTATTTTACCTGAAACAGATAAATCGTTGTTGAAAGATACTTTCTTTAAAATGAATAGTGTTATTTTCTAGAGTAAAAAATACAGATAAACAACTGTTTTATTAGGTACACATTTTCGCTACAGAATAAGCTTTATTATTCTAATGTTTTGTGGAATGGGGTCACATAAATATTTATTTATTGAGTGTTTGGTAGGTACTAAGACTTACGACATCAGTGTATACAAAAACTTAATGGTCCTGGGTTCGATTCCCAGTACGGTCGACATTTGTGTTATGAGCATGCTTGTTTGCTGTAGCTTGTTTGTGTGGGTTGTTATGGTATATATCTATAAATATATATGTGTAAATTACATATTTGTGTTTTATAAGTTGCGTTGGCACCCATAACACAAGCTAATCAATAGCTTACCTTTGGGCTAACCGATCGTGTGTGCAAAGGGTGCAATAGGGATCCATTACATAGATTTCAAACATTACATATCTTACCGCGCTCTGTACAAAATCAAAGACGTGCTTAGTTAACACGACGCAACACTTCAGAACATCATAAAAGCATTAACAAATAAGCCATAAATAAATATCCAAAGAAATTAACCACCCTAAATAAATTTCCTACAAGTAAAAAAATTACGACGAGAAAACACGAACATTCTGGAACATTCGATAGGAAAGTTCCCGCGTCTCCCCCAATGATGCTTAATTAAACCTACTATTGTTGCACCTTGCAGGCAATTCATAACAAATGTCAAGCGTTAATGGCACAACTTGTGAAAGAACTGTGGTCCAACTGAGCTGCCCAGATAATTGGTTTTCTCTTAGAATATAACAACGACTGGATAGTCGCTTACGGCTCGGTCGTCGTTCGGCTAACGTTTACATTTTTTTTACTATGACTTAGACGACATTTTACATTGGCTTGACGACGACCTTTGGCCTTGTAGTTAAATAGCCAACCTCTAAAATACGAGTGTGTGGGTTCGATTGCAAGTCAAGCAAGTTATATAAGTTTTCTATAGTATAGTAAGTAAATATAAGTTTTCTAAGTTTTGTGTAATTTATAATCATATATTAGATATTAATGACTCAATGTAGATTAAGAAAAACATCTCGAAGAAACATAGACTATACACGTCTGCAATCACCAATCCGCTTTGAAGCGTGGTGATTACTGCTCATTCCTTCTCTATATCAGAATAGGCCATCGGCCAGTGTCCTTCACAGGAACATCAATTGTTTTAACTAAAAATATTAACACTGTCGCTTAAGATAAAAAAAATGCTGTGTATCTGCCGGCATTGTAAATATTTTTCATTCATTTTAAGCATATGTATGTATATACAAAAGAAATGCTTATTTCGTCTAATCAAACAAGACTAAGATACTCACCTAATGCATAAAATTAACTTAACCGTACCAAATGATAACTGCATATTAACTATCTACTCTCTTGCTTCAGTCTGCATTCACCCGTAAACTCCGTTTAATAAACTGCCGCAGGGTTCAAACAAAATATATTATGGTTAAACATAATTAAATATAATCAAACAACAGTTTAATGAAACGCTAGTTTAAGCGAGAATTAATTAAATTACTAGTTGCATGCGGTACGTTATAATAACATACGTACTTCACTTGTTAATATGAAAATAAATACGTTTAATAATTATTTATTATTTTGTGTAGTACTTGTAATTATGGAGTAAATTAGCGGTGGTGGCCTATTAGTTAAAGAGCCAACCTCTCAAGTATGAGGGCGGGGGTTCGATTCCCAATGCAACTTTTCTAAGTTTGTATGTAATTTCGAAGTATGTATATCTTGGACACCAATGACTGTGTTTCGGATGGCACGTTAAACTGTAGGTCCCGGCTGTCATTGAACATCCTTGGCAGTCATTACGGGTAGTCAGAAGCCAGTAAGTCTGACGCCAGTCTGACCAAGGGGTAAGGGGTTGCCCAGGAAAAATATACCTATAGACTTTGTATTAATTTAAATTCATCTGATAATAACATCTTTGCCCACAAATGCATGGACAAATGCAATTGTATTAATTCCTATTCCTATTGAAAAGAAATATAACCTAAAGATATTTCAAATAAATATTTTTCGTATCCACGGTTGTTGAATCCGCGTAAATACACAGTCTTTGAGGTTCAGACGCTGTCGTTAATTGAATGCATCGATGATGTTCTTTCATTTGAGCTTCGCGGTTGTTATTACATGGTGCTCACGAAAGGAAATTAATTAATTTCATATTAATTGCGAGATAATTATCAGAGCTTCTGGGATTTCAATTGGAGTTCTAATCCGGCGGCCTAATTTGTCGGTTTTGATTCGAGAGTTGAAATAAACCTATAGGTAAGTACTGCATACCGAAACCTTCTTTGTGTGGAGAGTTCAATGCTTCAGCTGCGTTTTCAAAGGTATCGACGTTTCTGGAAAGCTCATAGAAAACTTCAGATGTACTTCCCTTGAAGTATTTTTTTCTTGAGGGCTGACGGACGACTGACTATCTACTTATTTAAAAACTAGCTACTTCTTTTTATTTGATTCCTTATTTAATTAATATTTGGCCAGGCCCATAATGTTGAGATGTAAAGAGGTCACATCTCTACAGTAGTTAGCACAAAGGAGAGAGCGGTTTAGCATTCTTGTTCCACTAGTGAACGAAGGCCTTTTCCCATAAGTAAAGTATAAAAAAATTACTTGATCGGTCCGGTTCAAGTTTGAGAGTTCCATTGAATTGAAAAAATGAACGGTATCTACTATTAAGTATAGTAGCAAGGAGAAAATGCAACATACTCAATAGCACCAACTATGAAATAATTAGCGTCCGCCCACGTCCCGTAGGTAACTTCGCTAACCCGGATAAACTGTCTGTACCAGTAGTAGTAGTATCTGAGATTAGATCAAGCATACAAACAAACTCGCCAGCTTTTGTAAAATTAGATATAAGAATCTTTTTAGGGTTTTCTTTATGAATGACGGTGGGTTTCGCCGGTCGTAGTGTTATAGGCAGCTATAAAGATGAAAACAGTTTTTGAACAAAACGCTTATATCGACATACGTGTTGATTTGATATCTTTCAGTAAAATCTAACTTCGAATATTTATTGGAGCATCCATCATATTGAAATTTGAAGAAATATGAACTGCCGACCAAGTTCAGGGAAGTTAGCTCGTTAAATAACGTTTGCGTGTTCAACATATCGTTCGCTGTTAACGTGTAACGTGTCGACTGGGTGTCTGTACAGAAAATATTTATTATACGCGAAACAATAAAGTACATACAAGTATTTCTGATACATGAATCACTGAGTTTTAGAAGTAGAAGGTACTTCTCGTAGTCAAAATAACATATACATATGTAGTCGTATTTTTAATTAGACGAAGCTAGCTGACGTTTACTGTGTTGTCAGTTTTTGATGAAATAAAAATGGTGTTGAAAAGTTGAAAAAAAATCTGCATTCATGAAATTGCCTCGATTGTCTAGTGAATAGACAGTTAGTGTGCCGACCTACTATCGACTATATCGGGTACGGGGTTCGAATTTTAGTCCTGTACTCAATTCGGAAATTACTTGAAGACTGATTTAAATTGCCTACAAACTTGTATTTACTTAAGCCCCCTTAAAATTACCAAAATATCAATTACCAAGTTTCAATTTGCGTTATACTGAATAAACTTTAATCCTCATTTAACTATTCGATATTAAGTTGAGCCCTCTACAAACAAACAGCGGAACTGTTTCATATAATGAAAACCTTGACGTAAAGTTCTGAGGAAATTGGTGCAGAGGAAGTTCAATGATACTGAAACATGTGGCCATATTCTATGTGGTATTTAGTAGTAGATAGGTATTTGTATGTTTATATATATCATTACAGATAGGTATAGTATCTACTAAAAAAAAGACCGTTCGCGACAGTGAACTTTGAATTTCGAAAGTGAGCTAATGAACGCCTCATGCATGCGTAGTAGTGTTTTGTAAATATATTTTTTGTTTATTCTGAAGTAAATAGTAGCCACCTTCGGCCAAACAAAGGTACTCAACAAGATCTTCAAATGGCTTACTTCAAAAATGCTTAAGATGTGACGTGTTTTTGTCGACTAGGTAAAAAATATTGAAATGTCAAGAAAAAATTGTAGACCTATATTGGACCATTCAATATTTTAATTTAGGTCGGTATACACTCGTACCTTATCATAAATTCCAATTCAGACACGTGGACAAAAAAAAAACATAAAAAATGGTCAATTTCATGATGATTATAAAGACCCTGATTTCTATTCTGATTCCTGGGTTGTGTCATTCGTACCAACCTTCCTCGAGTTGGAATCGTCCGCAGATTTTTCTTTACTTCTATACTGGTGGCCTTGTGAATATGCATAGGCGTTTGTGTAGCAAGGAAAAGTAAAAGAGATGAGGTTGCCTTATGACTAATGAATGAATATGTATGGCAGTCTTTGACTTAGAAACAGCTTTTATTATTCACGAACTCCTAAACAATCTACGAATAAGGTCTTTTTTAGGATATAACTCAAATATCTACATAAGTAGTTACTTGTTACATAATTTTAATTATATTTTACAGAATTATTAGCCAATCATTTATCGCAATTATTTTTCTGTTCCTACGAGTTACTTAACAGGGAAGTCTAATCACCCGCCTGCAGCCTGAATCCCAAGGCGTCATTATCTTGAAAACCTCAGCAAAAAAGTCTGACCCAAATGCAAGAAAAGGCAGAAACAATCATCTGAAGTAGCATTCAGGCAGGCTGGCCCACTTTCAAAGTTCTCAATAACACGTATTCCAGTTTCGAGAAAAGTCTAAAACATCGGGCACGGCGAAGTAAGAAGTGATACGACCGAAATGACGACTTTCAAAGCCCTTACCATGATATTTTTGGGACATATTTCACATAAGTCTAAGATTTACTCATATTCTGAATCAGCTTAGAGTCTACTTAGGGCGTGTTTCACCACCTACGAATTAGTTCCAATTAGTTTATTTGGTAGATAATTTCATAAAAAATCTGTTCCATTTTTGAATTTACTCGATAGGTAGTGGCTATTCGGCCATCGTGAAACTGGCCTTTAATTTTAAAGTTCAAGGATTTTAAAAGTAAAATAAGTTGCTCTATTAATTTTGACATATGGAAAATGGCGGGATATTATACAGCTTGAGGAAATATGATGGTCTACTCTTGGAGTGATCTTGGAAGATTCTTGGAAGAACTTTCTTACATAAGATACTAGGATTTCATCTTTTAGTGAAACAATATTATTTTATGTAAAATACAATGTAAATTAATGCTAGAATGAAGCGATGCTAAGAAAATACTGCGAGACTAGAACTACATAAGAAAAATGGACCCAACTTAAAAATACATTCTTTCCTCGGAGTTTGTTATAGATATGTATAAATTTAATTACAATGTATATTTTATATTCAAGTAATTTTTGTATTTGTATTTGGCTACACACAAGCTGTTTAAGGGTGCTCCCACACAGCAGTTATAAACGCTATACAATATTGTGTAACACGATAATATTATGTATGTTATCGTGTTACACATAGTGTTATAATGTTGTATAACTTTCATCATCATCATCATCATCATCAGCCTATCGCAGTCCACTGCTGGACATAGGCCTCTCCAAGTGCACGCCACTGAGATCGATTTTCGGCTTCTTTATAAAGATGCTAAAGTTATACATTAATTCCTCTAATGTATAACTTTAGCACCCTAATATTTGTTTTATACAACACGTGTAAAAGCATTATAACTATATTATTTTCCAAAAAAGTCAAGTATTTTAACAAGCTGAAGCAATGAAATCAGACAAAACAATATACACCATTATACATCCTTATAATCATTGAAAATACATAAAGGACCAGACATTAATATGACCATAAAATAATTATACGTTTTAAGAATTGTTAAAGGACCGTGAACTGAAATATAAGACTTTTCAACGACAACAAAGAAGTCTTGAAATCTGGACATAGACTCCTTCCCGGACGGCAACGTTCCTTTTTACGCAAAGACATTGTCATGCCTGCTACTGAACAAAGAGATGCCGTAGTAACGGAATGTAACTGAATAGCTTGAAGGATTTTATGTATTTATTTGAACTTTATGCAATATAAAATGTGTACAAAAGGGGATTTTTTGCCACAGGTATTATTTATAGTTAAGTTCACGGTGATGGCGGTATAACATAGTAGGTGCAATGAAAAAACTAATACGAGTATATAGGATAAAATATACTAATATAAAGGAGGTAAATGACTATTAGTAGAATAACTATTAATACTAATAGACACATATTAAGTCAAAATTATTTATATATGACCTCCTCTAACACGAAGAAGGAGTGAGCGTTAATCACCACGTTTGTTCAATAAGGGTAGGTGATTTCAGACTTTATAGTCCAGGTCTCGTTAAGATGTTTTCCTTCACCTTTTAATTAGTCATTGGTGTCCAAGATGTACTTCGAAAGTACAAAATATGGAATTACTATGTCGATACAATATCGAGTGATTACTTTATGAGAACAGGCAGTACACCCTGGCTTATTCTCAGAAGTAGCTGAGAATTTTATCTAGGTTACGATCGCGTACTTTACGTAAGTAATATGAGAAGTTTGAAAGAAACTAATACTGCATCAGATCTGTGTGATATTAGTTGATATATGTATATGTTAGGTTTGCATTCTATACGAATATTTATATTGATGACAAATGGATATACAATATTTACATGGATGATATGAATGTTAGGTTTTGATGTTTGTTTCTTGAAATGCAAAAAGAGAGTTGTTAAAAGTTTGACCGCTTTGTGTGTATGTCTGTCGCACCGTTGCTTTTAAATGGAAGAATCGATTTGGGTACCGTTTTTCTTGTTGAAAGCTGGGTTTCCAGCGGTGTTTCTTAGACATGTTTGAGCCGTTTCAAAGCTGTCACTCATTTTATTAACACTGACAGGGATTTTAGATACAAAATAGACGATATTTTATCGTGTTCGGATTCGTTTCAGTTGAAATAAGTATAAAGATTAAATTTAAAAACACACTTATAAGCCTATATGGGTGACGGAATTATAATATACATAAAGAAAAAAATCCATAATCTTTATATTTACACAAAAAATTAAACATTCACAGTCCTCAGACTAGCACTAGGTATACTTCAAAATAATTGGTCCTACATGACGTTTCACTTTCACGCTTTTAACGTCAAAGGCAGACGACAATAAAATGTAAAGATAAAGGTCACATTTCATTTAAAGGCATATTCTCTATTTTAAAAGCATATTATCTAGACGAATGTCACATAAAAAGGCATTACGCAATTCGCTATCTTTGTTCAAAAAGCGTACAAAATGCGTCTCACAAGTTGTTATTGTGAAACTTTTGAACCGCAAACGTGAATATTAATGGTCCTTCCAGCATCAATCCGAGACTTCGCCCTTTTACGTCCTAAAGATTACGTATCTAGCCTAGTCTACTTATTTCAATATTCATCCCATTTTTCTGACTAAGCGCTACCATTTATTCTTACTTTTGAAGTAGTTTAGAAGTCCTTCGCTTAGCATTAGCTTATGTAAGCCTAAGTATAGGTAATGTTTATTAGTTGGATTTTACTAAGCCTTTATTTTCTTACTCTAATACTGAAAGTATACTCGGTGGTAGCCAAAGAAAAAAAACACCGACCGAATTGATAACCTCCTTTTTCTGAAGTCGATTAAAAATAAGAAAATCGCGTAGATATAACTGTCGCGGTCAGATGAAACACCTGGATCTATGGTTGAATGTTAGGTACATATTTTTGGGAACGAAAAAGGTAAAAAAAACTCCTCTCCAAAACCTTCCTTCATGTTACAGGTAACAGAAATCTGTTGATATACTAAGGATCGGTCAAAATTCACAAACAAAAACTTCAAACGAGATCTTGCTGCCAAACCTGATAATCCAATAATATGACCAGCAACCGCAGCATCCATCGGGAACAACTAATTGTGTTGCCAGATCGAATATTTCATCTAGTTGTAGTGCTAACTGTGTTGCCAGTGTTAACTCGCTTAATTTTGGGTCGACTGTATTTTCCAATAGCAATTTGATTGCACCGGGTTTGTATTTTTTATATTTTTGGTATTTTTAGTCATTGACTTCTTGTAGCCTTAAAGTAATGTATATATAATTAGCTTTGCCGATGAATTCTATTAAATATAATTAATTATAAATGTTAAATTTCATACAATGTAAGTCATTTAATTTAAATCTGATCTTTGAAGTGATAAAGGCAAAATCAGACGTCTTCCTACAAACATAGAAACAAATCTACGTAAGTACAGTCGTACACACAGCTCTTAAATGTAAAATGTGACGTTGACATACACTTCAGCGGATTTTCTCACAAAAAAACCTATGTATTTTCTTCAGGGATCCCTCTCAACATCTCGACACCGGACGTTTTTCGTCTAGACGAGACAAAAAAGAAAAACCTAGTTGTCTGCCAAAAGTGTACGACTCTTAGCTTTAATTGGACCATAATGCTAGCAATTTCAACAAGACTGCCTAAGACTTTTGTTATTACTGTTCGCTCTTGTAGTATAAACAAGACAAGCTATAAAAGTAATGTAACGATTTAGAAATAAAGAGACCTAGTGAGTAAAACTGCTACCTAGTTATTAACCCAACTGCCAATATTTGTGTTTTGTGTGTATGTATGTATGCATATAATATTCTTTATAACTTCATATCTTGATAACTACTGTCGAAAGGATTACGACAATCGTAGGATATTTTTGGATTTGTTTGCATTACCCAAGTATTCTTAGATATAATTACGCTATTACGGACTACAGTTAATAGATAGGCTAGATGTGTATATCATCATTACTTTCATTTTGACTACTGATTTGTTTATATATTTGGGAGTCATTCGCCTCGAGGCAAGCCAGGACACGTCAACGTGGTCAAAATTTACCATCAAATTCAGATATACTCAACCTGCCTAAGTGGTTATACCTTATACCTGGATAATATTGCGACTGTCATAAGCATTGCTAGCCACTGCTGAACGCAAGCCTCCACCAATGAGCGCTTTCCCCAATGTTCCTGATAACGTTCTCTTCTAAAAACGTTATATGATTTCACTGTATACGTTGTATAATGCATACTCAGAGTACCAAACCAAATAACTGACATTGTTAGAAAGGTAAACATTTTATATCGTGGATATAACTATGTAAGAGAAATAAACGATGTTATTTTTATTAGGAGGAGGTCGGGAATAACTTCAGTGATCGACAAATCGTAAGGTCTCGTTAAATTTGTGGGTCTAGGCTGTCACTTGAGCATCTTTGATAGTCGATACGGATAAATCTGAAACTGCGACAACCAGTCTTACCAAAGGGTTTAAGGTTGCCTGGGTTGAAGAGGTCAAATAAGCAGTCGCTCCGTGTAAAACTGGTAGGCCTGTCCAATAAATATAAAATGATCTGCTTAGCCTTTACAGAAGCTATGTTGGGGTCATATCCCAGTCTAATTACATGCAGCTTAGTACTAGTATTTGCAAATAACCATGTCGGGAAAACTATTCAACACCACAGTTAACAAAGAAGGTTTATCTAAGAAAAGCCAGCCAAGTATAACTAACTACACAAACAAGGAATAATTCTACAAGAAGTTACCAAAAGTTCACACACACACATAGACCTACTCATTTCGGTAACATATCAACAAGTAGGTAACATTTTGACAGATTTTCCTTAGAGACAGGCTAAAGGGCGGACAATATTGACACTACGGCTAAGATAGAGTTAATCCGTTTAGGGGACCAATCACTAGCAGCGAGGGCCCAACCTAACCCTGCAGCGTTACCTCATGAAAATGTATCAAAAAATCAAGTAACCGCTTCCAAGACCTTTGTAGCAACGTATGGTGTAATGTAGAAGAGACTGGCTTGCTTTACGCTAAATCTTAACAACTGAACAAAGATCTACCAACAAGAAAATGTGACATTAATGAATTGACCTACTTAATGGGCAAGTAAAATAGTTACATATCTCCAAAATGGTCCAAAGATTTTTTTATTATATCGAATATATAGATGTCGTGGTGGCCTAGCGGCTAAAGCACCAGCCTCTAAAGTATGACTGTGCGGGTTCGATTCCAGGTCAGGCAAGTATCAATGCCACTTTTCTTATTTATATGTACTTTCTAAGTATACCTTGTAGTATATCGAGCAAGCGTGGTGATTAGCTCTCAATCCCTTTCTGTGTGAGAGGAGGCCTGTGCCCAGCAGTGGGACGATAAAAAAGGCTGATGATGATGGTATTACCAGCTTTCGCTAGCGGTTTTTTAAGGTATAAACTACTCCTCGCGCCAATTAGTTTAGCCTTCATAGATAAATAGGCTATCTTAGACTGGAGTGTTTATTTCGGTCCAGTAGTTCAAACAAAATAATATTAGCGTAGAGCATAGATATCGACCCTTACCATAACTTACATAAAACAACAATAAATAAAATATCTAAAAAGCCCTAAACAAAAGCTCCTTCAGTATTTATTCAGATACCACATGCTTGAACCACACACGCTCAGCATAAATATTCAGTGTGGGCCCGAAGATTTCTTATTAATGAGAAGGGTCGCGAGGTATTTTAATTTAACTACGTGCTAAGGATTTCAGAGGGGCACTTACGATAGGGGTAGTATCGGGATGTGCACTACGATCCTAGACAATTTTGAACCTGTTTTTAGTAAGTTTGAATGGTGCATTTTGGGGCTGGTTTATTATTTGTAGAGAAATTTGGTGGTAGACTTTATCGAGTTTTTAAGTAATTAAAACATGTTTTTGATTAATGAGGAAATTACTATTTTCTATGGCATATCTCACTTGTAGTGGTAATCCTTGACACTTTTTTTACAGGTAGAAATCATCAAACGACGCTTCATGCTGTGGGTGCAGAAGGGAGTGTCCGAGTCTTACTGACTAAAACTCGCTTTGACAAGCTTCGGCACTACGAGGAACCCTTAAGACGCGGTATTTTCCGAGTATAACGATGACTACTAATTTATTATTATTATTCTACTATTTAACCGAAAACCAATATAAAAAAAAAACAAATCAATCAAACCTGGGGCATACCTACTACATCGTATTTAACACCATGTTTTCACCGGTGACAAGAATGGAAAGTCGTAAAAAATACAAACCCAAAACACCGTCATCCAAAACATTGAACAAATTGTTATTATCAGCCCACATCATTGAAAAAACAACTCACACGCCATATAAGAAAAGAAAAACACCTTAAAACAAAAAAGAGGCGTATTTTGTATAAATTTCGAATAACTTTTGCGGTAGAACGGGTAGCATCGCTTGCAAATGATTAACTGTGAGGGTAGACATCGGCTTTATCTGTGCGAACATTATAATATTAGCATAGAACAATACTTAAGAGCGCGTAATCCAAAAGTTGGCAACGTCGCAAATAGCTGTCAAATATTTACATGTATCAATTAATTTGGGAATTTTACTTTATAAAAATAATAGCCTTTCTCGATAAATTGGCTATTTAACACTGAAATATTTTTTCAAATCAGCTTTTTTCAAATAGCTACTGTAGTTAGCGCGTTCAAGCAAACAAACTTTTACTTTATATTATTAAGTATTAGTATATTATTTCAAAGGATGATCATTCCGAGAGTTTTAGAGATTTCATAAAAAGTCTTTTATATATTAAAAAAAAACTTTCTACGTTTGTTTTTTTTATTAGGTACCTCTATATCTCAAAAAAAAAAGCTTTTTGTACCTCCAAATCAGGCCAAACAAAAAAATTATATACTTGAATTCATCCACTCAAGACACTCAAAGCCGGGTATTAAGTAAAATAGAATTGCTCAGTAATCGGTTGGCGATTGTTGTGAAAACATACTTAAGCTTGCAATCCGCTTAGTGCAGTATCGGGGCACATTGAGCATCAGATGATAAAATTAAAACCAAAAAGAGAAGATAGTATTAAGGCCAATTTCACAGGTTGCTGATAAGTTCCAGATAGTTTATCTGGTAGATAATTTCATACAAATTCTGTTCCATTTTTTAACTTATCTGGTAGATAGTGGCTATTCGTAACCTGAAACTGGCCCTTAATATCCTATACATTTATGAGAAGATAGATTTTCTGCTAAAGTGAATAAAGTCATATTTTTAAATGTCAAACAAAATAATAAATAAAATAAATCCTGAACTATATTAATATATTAGTTAATGGGATTAATAAAGTGAAAATTACTCAGCGCACACCGATAAAATATAGCTTATAGACTACTTCGATAAATAGGCTATCTAACACTGAAAAACTATTTGGTCTTTCCTAAGATTTGCGCGTTCAAACTAACTGTTCAGAGCTATAGTATAAGTAAAGATGACATAAAATATTCGGAATCTCACTTTGAGTTACAATTATAGCACAGGAACATTAAAAATGATACTATAAAGAGCTAAAAGGTCTAATAAATTATATCAATATTTATGACGAAGAAAATGCTTAAAAATAGTACAATTATTCTATTTCTCTATTCCATTCTGCTTGGCTATATCTAATTGCTCAGTGTGCCACGATCCTTTAGCAAAACTTCTATTGAAACAAGAGAAAAACGGCTTATAATTAATTTATAACTCACGTATTTACGCAATTGTTTTCAGGAGATGAAAAGCTTGTTTGCTCGAATGAACTAATGAACTAATATTTAATAAAGTTTTCTCTGAAAATCCTACTTCGATATTATTAGCGTATTCATGGCGATGATTCAATCCCATTCGAACCAATACCTGCCTTGTTTGATAGTTTGGGTTATCTCTGTTTTCCATATAAAAATGTAAATATGCAGCCTTTTTTTATTATTAACTAGCTTCCACCCAGGGCCGTCTTTAAACCATTTGAGGCCCTGGGCACATTAGGATCATGAGGCCCTGGGCACATTAGGATCATGGGGCCCCTATGACATAAAGAAAACACTATTTAGTTATAATAGATAAAGAAAGTAGACAAACAAGGTTCTAATTTTTTTATCACCTTAATGTTAAGAATAATTTAAGTAATGTTTGTTGCAAAACCAAAGATATCAATCACTTTTTCAAGAATTAAATCCAAGTAAACCAATAAAACCAAGTTTTCTTAGTATTCGATTGTTTTATATCAACAAACAGGCTCCAAATAGTCTTTTGTTTCTTAAAATTCTGTGTTCGAAATTCAAAAAAAGACTATTGAATGAAATTGTGAATGTGCCAGGTTCAAGGGAAAAAGGAACTAGGGGGCCCCATTCGAACGCGGGGCCCTGGGCAAGTGCCCATAGTGCCCAGTGGGAAAGAGGGGCCTGCTTCCACCAGCGGTTTCACCCGCGTCCCGTGAGAACTACTTCCCCTTCTATAGCCTTCTTCGATAAATGGGCTATCTAACATTGAAAGAATTTTTCAAATCGGACCAGTAAGTCCCGAGATAAGCTAGTTCAAGCAAGCAAGAACAAATTCTTCACCTTTTATTTTCGAGCGAAAAACAAAAGACTGAAAAAAATATTTTGTTCATTTAGATATGTGTAGATACAAATTCTATCTGCTATTTTCAGGAATAAAGCCCGTAAGCTGTAACTCTTGACGGTCACTATCTAGGTAAATAATTCAACCCGTCCTAAGCCAACATATTCCTGTACATCAAAGTGCGCATCAACACGCTGCCCCGACAATTACTAGGGTTAAGTGTTGAGGCCCAAATACCGTGTTAAATGTCCTATAGGGATTCAGTACCGATGTACGTTATCACCCATCGTGTTTGACCTATCATACGGTTTTATACCCTAATGTGTAGGGATCAACCTAAACTGGTCACCTTGACTGTCTTATAAAATCTTACTGAGCTTACTATTATGGAGTACTTAGTTTGAATGTCATACATTCAGATTATGTGTTTTATTGCTAGGTTGATAAGATCGCTTTTTGACTGAATGCTATTTTCGTAGGTGGGTTAGTAAGTAACGGAGCAAAGCTAAATAAGGGCTTATAAGCAGTATTAAGGTAAGCTACTTATTTATTGCTGGGATTAGGTAATATAAATTTATTGCTTGTAGCTGCTATTCGTCTTAGATTTCATAATTGTTTCTGACTTATCTATTTTGGTTTGGATTTAGAAACTAAATAGATAAGTGGCCTATTGAAAAAGAAATACAAGCGATTTTATTTAAATGAAAACATGAATCATGAGTTACTCTGTAATGTTATTGAAAAAATCGTGTAACAAACTTAATAATATGTTACTATTATTATCGTCAACCTTTTTACTATCCCATTGCTGGGCACAAGCCTCTTCTCCTACACAGAATGATGAGCGCCAAATCACCACGCTTTGCTTGACTTCAAGTCTAGGTTTCCTCTAGACGATTTCCTTCATCTTTAGCCGTTGCTATTTAAGATATACATACCTACTTTGAAAATACATAATAACTTAGAAAAGTTACATTGATACTTGCCTAACCTGGAACTGATCTTGCACACTCGTACTTGAGAGGCTTAAACACTAGGCTACGATTCTTTCTTATACTTTCATAGGCAAATATAGCATATATATGACTTTAAGCATAATGAAACGTATTTACATTAATTACAAACTTATTTACTTATTACTACATTAATTACATTTAATTATATTCATACATTAATATTGCATTGGTATTTGAGAGATAAAAATATAGACAAAATAAAAAAAAAAAATTTCAAACAGTTCTCCATATTAATGAGATTTCATTGCTTAAGTAACACAGACAATAATCAGCATTGCTATACGATACCTTCTTTAGACATATGAAGAAAGTTTGTAAAGTTCTATATAACAAAAAAATCTTTTGAATAAGAATCCGTACCACCAAAGCCAATAAATATATAGGTCCCTCAATCAGATAGGTACGTAGATGAAACGCCAATTATTCCGTATCATTGCTAAGATACCGCTTATACCTAAATTAACCTCCTCAAGCTACCATCTTCAGATTTCCCCCAGTAAATTTCGCCTGGGACAATAATATAATCTACCAAATGCATCGTCAGCTTTATGAACACACTGTCCATCAACCAATATATCTGAACCCCGAGACACAACAAAATAGAACGTCTTATAAATCAAGTTATACTGGACGTTGTTGGATTCGGAATCCGCTATTAATATAGATTTTCGATTGGTCTGTCAATATGTAACGGCGCTTTGAGAATTTCTGCCTCATGCCACAGTGATTTCTTGGACGTTTATGGTATTGGGGATGATTGAAGTAAATATCTATGAAATGAAAAGGTACGCAAGCCGATTTTGCCTCATAAGAAACAAAAGAAATTCAATAGACTTTTTACCGCTCGCGCTGCAACATATCAAATGAATGGCACTTTATAAGATTTTTTTTCTTTAATTAATTTAAAGAACTCATGTTAAACTCTTTAGTTAATCCATCTTACGAATATGACCAACTTACCAATTAATCATTTTGAAGATCTTATGACATAAGTGAATCTGCCTGCCATGCCTTAGATCTCGGGATCGATTCCCGCATAAGTCGAACATGTGTATGCATGAACACGGGTGTTTGACTTAGTCTAGGTATTCCTATATATACTATTATGATTTATTTATCAGTTGTCAATACAAGCTCTGCTTAGTTCGAAACTAGATGACGTGGTCTGAATGTGCGAGGTACATTCATATTATTATAACGTATTTCAGAAGTTTTTTCTTTATATAAAAAAAAAACTAAACGGCCTGTGAAATATAGGATATACAACAAAATTAAAAAAAAAACTTATTTTTTGCAAGAAACGAATACAAATTAATGAAATGTACAAATGATCAAATATTTGCTAAGTTACAAGATCATTGAACAAGACAATTTAATTAAAGTAAATATCTTTGAGAGCCGGCATCACGTGAGCAGAAGAAATCTACCTCTGACCATATATTTAAGCTTTCACTGAGCGGCAATAACAGTAAAGCGTCTTGAGGGAACTGTAGGCAGGGAGGGACTTGGCGCTTTTCAGCTGAATAAATAAGGGAAAAGCGAGGTTGAGGGCCAGTTTCACAGTTCAGTTCAGTTTTCAAGTTCCAGATAGTTTATCTGGCAGATAATTTCATACAAATTCTGTTCCATTTTTTAATTTATCTTTTAGATAGTGACTATCCGTAACCTGTGAAACCGGCCCTAAGTGTTTGTTTCAATAAGTGTTTTTTTTTCTAATTTTGCAACTTACAGTGTTTTAAAGTTTGTAAGATAAATATTTTCGGTCATAGTACTTAAGGCAAAAATAGGGTTGAAATGTAGTTATTTCTCCATTCCAATATTTTTAAGATGATCTTGGGCGAATTACTTAGGCCCAGTTTCACGGTGTCCGAATTATTTTTATGAAATTATCTACCAAATAAACTAAATGGAACTTATTCGTAGGTGGTGAAATAAGCCCTTAGTAGTATTGTACTATTTTGCAAGTAATTTTCAGGGTGACTAATTATGTTGTGTGGCGGGATTGTGTAGAAAGGGACTGAGGGAGGGAAACAAAAACCCAAAAAATAATAATTTGATAGGTGTTACAAATGGATTTCTAATATAGATATATTGATTTCACTCAGTATTATTCGTTCTAATGATCGAAAAATATTACTTAACAATTTACAAAAATTAAAGAAAAATATAGGCTATCCAAAAAATGCTCCCCAAATCCGCCCCTGCTCTCACTTCGGTCGAGATTTAAGAAGATAGGTATTACCTTCTCCAGTACTCACAGTAGAGTGTCTCTCTTTATGGACACCTTAATGGTGTGATGGGTAGATGCGAAATGTTAATGAAAAGTTCTAGCGAGCGGCGAGCGATGAGCCGGAAAATTGGGAACGAACTGAGTGCAGCGACATATGGGGGAATTTATCTAGGTCGGGTGATTGGTGGGGATGTGAAGTGATGCAAAGTCTAGATGTGTGTCTTGGATATTGCTAAGGATAGAAGTCGTTTTGTAGTTAACGTGTTTGTTTACGGACGATTGGATGGCTATTCTGTCGGTCTGTCTGGAGTATGAGATGAGCGTGTGACTGTTTCATTATAATATATTTTTATAAAAAAGCAACTGTGGCCTTTTCTTTTGCTGCTTAAAATAAATAATAAATGACTAACAATATCGCATTATTAGATAACAATGAAGTTATTGATTTTGCAGAAAGACTTACAGAAAGGTATATAGTTCAAATTAAATCAGTTCGTAGTTATTGCTTATCACATTCAGATTTCTGAAAATCTGTTATTCAGTGCTGACAGGCAAGTACAATTCAAGAGCGCTTTCAATTTCAATTCTATTCTAATTTGAATTTGAGAAAAACAAACCAAGTCTATGATAACTAGTGTATAGACTCGTAGATACTTACGTTTCTAAAGAAGATTTAGAAAGACAGTAGAGAAGAGTAAAGTCATGATTACAAATGCTATCATCCACCAACATTCTTGCTAACAACACAAACACACAACACAAAATCTACAAGCATTTATCTGCGTCTAGATAACCTTCCTCTCCACACACACACACTCACACATACATACATAGCACAGCGGCCATGTCCTTCCCCTCATACCATAAAGTAAATAACATAACACTGTCACAATCAGATAAGTGGGCCCGGCTTACGGCTCGGACACACGGACATTCGTATCGGCATTTTGTAACGGCAATTGTATCGCCAATGATGTGCAACATGCTTTATGTGCCGATGAATTGGGACTGAGTCGTAATTGACATCGGGATAAAGTGACGGTCGAAATTGTTTTGTTTACGGTAAATTTCAAGTGTATTATATACGTTTGCCTCTCCCACTATAATAAAGATGTGTAAAGGTAAACAGCTTGTTTGCAGTGTTGCGATTCTGAATTCATGTTGTACTTCTTATCATCATTTTCTTAAAAGACCGGTATTTCAGTTCATGATTAGAGCAACAGATTAAACCTAGTTGTAGGTTTGTTATGTTTGTAAGAAACATACACTCGAAACTCGTCATACACCTGGTTTAAATAAAAGTAACTAAGCTAAATCCAGCGTTTAAACACCTACTATCTATGTCAGATTCTCCCAATTTACAAAAAATATCAATACAAAACACCTCAATTATATCCTCTACGTAATGTTAAAAACAAAAAAAAAACGCACAACTACCAACAATGTAGACGAACATCTCAAGCTCAAAAAATCACCAATGTCAATACTAACTTTCAAACCCAAATGAACCTTCACCAAGGAACCAACTTTCGCAAGGAAAGCATCTAAAGCCAGCTTCCCACAATCCGACCAATATTTATGCCACGCCGAACGAGCAGACGCAAGCTCAGGGCATTACAGCGGCCGTGCTAAGAAAATCTTTATTAATAGAGCACGACACGACCGAACCAAGTGGAAGGATTTCTGACTGGATTGAGTGACAGAGATAAAATATATTTTAATCCTATTTGATGAAAAAAGCTGTGGCGGTGTGAGATGTTCTAGGGGAGGTCGGACGTAATGTTTTTGCGGATTCGTGGTCATATTTCGTGATACGTGAACATGAAAAGACTGTTCTATGGCTATTATTAAGTACTTATAAAGAAAAAAAAGTGGTTAATATATTTGACTCTATAGTACGAGTGCGGATTCGATTCCAATTCAGGGAAGTACCAATATAACTTTTTAGAAACCACTGACTGAGTAAATATGGTGGAAAACATGTCGAGAAAACCTAAACTTCAAGTCTGAAATCACCTATCTGCCTTGAGAAAGCAAATTAAGGTTCATTCTTTCCCTGTATGAAAAGGCGCCTGTGCCTTGTAGTGAAGTAGTAAAAAGGGCTGAATCATGCGAAACGTGGATATCAAATGCATAGTATATGTATGTATAATTGCATAAACAAAACAATTAATTGCCCATTTAGACGGGGAGAGTGTCTCGTCTCGATTCGAAAATATGATTATTGAAGGGATATAAAACATTACTTCGTCTAAACATTCACTCTTCGCTTCGTTGACATGGGCGACAAGCGCCCCGTCATATCGCTAAATTCGTATATGTCATATACGAATCTAGCTGGCGACATTTTAGTTCTTGCCTGAATATAAACATTTTGTTTCGATTATGTTATGGCGATTATTGCTTGCGATAGTCGCGGAGACATTCACATACCGAAACGTACGGGAAACTCTCTCCGTCTAAATGGGCCTTAACAATCCGCCAAATAAGTAGCAGGTTCTTTCCCAATCTCATAATTCTGCTTAACCCTCCACAGCAAACAAGCGAGATGTTATTTATATACATAACATCAGACATGTATGAAAACTCACCCTTTAATGTAACATTCCAATGTTTTCAGGACAACAGCACCAGCGAGTAAATTAACCTATGTTGACAAAGAGCTATGTCGTGTTTTTATTTGGGCTCTTTGACTACATCGTTGTAAATACATGTCACTTGAAGAACTTGCTAATGGATACTTGGACCAACGAATAATAAAAGCGAAATTTTTGTATAATGTTTTCGAGCTATGGGGTCCAAATCGTCATAGTCGTAGAATAGTGACGGATCTGACAAATATTAAATTTTCTATGTTGGTTTTTTTGACATAACTTTTTTAATTTTAAGTCTATAATTTATAACTAAAATACATATATTTTTTCTTAAATGTAGTAATAATATTTAAATAATATTGTATCCAAATGTGGTAAAAAGTGATTTTCGTATTTTTTTCAAAACCGACACGATCATGACGAAATGCTCATAACGTTTTTAAAGATTTCGAAGCGGCTTGTTGACGCTTCAAGTGACCCAAAGGCTAGTTTTTATTTTTTTGGTCATAAATTAAGCTGTGCCATCCAACGTGGCAATGCTGCACGCCTCTTAGGTACGCTTCCCTTGGACGGCGGGCGATGAGGAGGAATTTTTTGACGGTATATTTTAAATTTTATTTATATACAAATATTATTAGATATTCAGTTTGTATATATGCATAATAACCCAATTTAAATATAATATGAATTAAGTATAAGCTATGTAGATACCCTAATTGTACCTACTAAGAATCCAGCTGAACAATCGAGCTAAAATTCCTGGTACTCCCTAAGCAGCTTAAAGGATCGTTGGAAATCACGCGGAGCCATCGGACCATAGCATAACCGTCCCTTCATAAATTCCAGTGAATTTTCCTATGGAGGAATCTCTAAGAATATTATTTCAATTAGAATAATTTATTACGTGGAATGTGATTCCGAACGACATATTTAATAAAATTTATCTTTGGATAATTGAGGTGCCACAAAAAGAAGATTTTCAGAATCAATACTTGAATGGTCTCGTATCAACACTGTTAGAATTAGTCTGGTGTGACTTTATCTATCTTTGCTGTTTGTCTTTCTACAGACGCCAGCAGGTTAATCTACCCGAATCTGTTAAATTACCAATCAAATATCAACCTTCCGGTATTATGATAAGGTTGAAAATCTATTAAAAAAAATTAACAGATTGAGGTAGGTTGATGTGATGGCGTTTGTACAAGCCCCATGTTTTTATTTTTGGTGTTGATAGCGTACTATTAAAAAACATAATCGATAGAAGTCAAATTCATTACTTTTATTGAACTGTGAAAAACAGTCACTTTCTATGCAATTTTTATTAAAGTTAGAATTATGACGTCACAATTTTTTCACATCAAGCCATATACCTACTCATTTTACTTAAATTATAAATAAAAAAATCCAATAGATTCTCCTTCAAAACGATAAATGAAAGTGACAATATTTTAAGATGCTTTACCAAATTAATGTCACATAGGATTTTATTTTTGACCTAATGAACTACCCAACTATGTATATGAAAGTGTAATATCAAAAATAATATTAGGTCTATCACAAAATATTACGAGTCGCACCCAAAAAATAAATAACAAAACCATGTAAGTTACAATCGCACTAAATTCAACACCCAAATTAGACATTATTGAACAACTTGTAACCGCCGCGGTTCTACCCAAAAATGACAAACTCACGGAAAACACACCAGTGCGTGTGAAAACACTATAAATTCTACGAAAAAAAAAATCGGAGGGTAGTGTTATGTAATAACCAAAAAAAACTAGGCTTGGAAACTTTTTCTCATTAGTAAGTTCTATAGTAGTATAAAATTACTACGAAAAAAAGGTATTTGTGTCAAATGTCGCAGTCAAACAGAAAATATTGGACAATATATTTATTTGACAACGGAGCTATAGAAATAGTTTATGTGTCTGGATATTTGGAAAATGCTTGAAGTTTTGTTTATGACAGTTCATTATTTAGATGATATCGTTTCTATTGTTGCTGTTTAATTTATTGGAGAATACAAATACATTTTGCGAAGTGGTTATGACAATCAATCGTTTATATATAGAAAACAGAGTATTAATTTGTTTTAGGGTACAAAATCAGTTATATAACATTATACAACATTGTGTAACTCGATAACATTATGTTATCGTGTTATAATATTGTATAACGTTACATAACTGATATGTGGGAGCACCCTTAGTTCTATTTTCTGACGAAGAAATAGTCAATTGGATTAATGGACTGAAGGACCATTAAAACAATGTTCGAATATAAAGACCAAATCGATAGCAACATACATTATAAATATAATATTATTTGTATGTGCATATATATATCCTACTATTATTATAAAGGCGAAAGTTTGTAAGTATGGATGTATGGATGTTTGTTACTCTTTCACGTAAAAGCTACTGAATGGATTTGAATGAAACTTTACCACAATATAGCTTATACATCAGAATAACATATAGGCTACTTTTTATCCGGGTATGGAAAGTACTTCCCTCAGAAAGCGGGTGAAACCGCTGGCGGAAGCTAGTTTACTACTATTCCTATCTTTATTTAATACCCATCAAAGATATTCATGACTTTAATACCTAAAGATAATCATTTTTATTTAAAAGTCAATAATATACGCTGAACTTACATGCCATTTCGTCTAGACACCATGCAATCAACTCGTATTTGTTCAAAAACCATAATCTAAACCATTACAATGCAGACTTACATCAAAATATTCTTCAAACTAAACATTCCGAAAATATTTTTCTGTTTCATTAAACATTTTAGTTTAAAATAATAATACTGTCTACTGGATAAGTTAACGTCTGCATTTTAATTTTAATCAGAGCAATACATACAAAAAAAAAGAAACTAAAAATAGCGCTATATTTGTATTTTTATTATTCCCTGTAAATTTTATTTTCTAATTCAGCTATTATTACCACGACATAGCTATGTTACACTTACCCTCTACGACTATAGATACAATTATTCCTAAGAATAACCAGTGCACGTCAGTCACCCACATTTCTGGGTAGACTCAAAAATCTGTAGTGATCAGTAGCAGGCGAGGGGAGGATGAAATCGAACCCCTATTAGCATAATGAAGTCCGATGCTATAAAACAGGATCGCACTACAAGGAATTAAAATACGGGAATAACTAAAGATTAACCTTGAAAAATATAACCTATTTTGTGAAATTTCTTTAAGAATTTCACTTAATCGTTTTCTTTAGTTACTTGTTCATACATAAACTTTTTACTAAGTAACGTTAAGAAAAATAAGCAGATTATAATAGTTTATATATCATCACCTTGATGACTGCTCTTTAATAGGAATGTTTTCTACAAACGAAAATTTTGAGAATAAAAATATACTGGGCGGACTTATGATCGTACGTCACGGTGTCCCTTCTAGCGCGATACACATAATTCCATGTAAAATGTACAGCATTTTGATTGCTAGTGATATACACAGCCCACTTCGATGCCAACCTAATGGGATATTTTAATGGCATCCCCGCGTAAGTAGGCCGAGATTGTTCGCATATATCTTAAAATAAAGGAGGAGGAAACATCTCAGGACGTTTTTCCCAAGAGAGGTCAAGAGTTAGATGGCAAGTTTTCAATGATGGATGGAATTACTCGTTTTTTTTAAAGTAGCTTAAATATAAACATCAGCCTTTTGTCTTTTTCGTCCTACTGCTGACCACAGGCCTGCTCTCACATGGAGAAGGATCATACGTTAATCATCAAGCTTACGCCACGCGTTAGTGATTTGAGCATGTTTTCCTTTACCTTTAACCATTAGTGTTCAAGATATACTTAGAAAGTACTTATTAGTCAGAAAAGTTGCATTGGTACTTGCCTGACCTGGAATCGAACCCGCACACTCAAAAGGCTGGAGTTTATACCACTAGGCCACTACGACTTTTAGTTACAGTATAAAAAAGGAAAAACTATTGATGTCGCTGAAAATACAATAGCACAATGTCTTACGAATGTTTCTTATTCCAATATTAATATAGAATCATCGATAAATTCCAGAATGTACATACTTATACATATGTGAGGTTTAATATCTGCTCTATCCTTAATAGATTCTTGATCGAATAGTTCCCATAAATATAAATAGAAAATCCTTGATTGAGCTCTCGAACCGACACACTTCAGAATACCATGGAAACCTCTCGGAAAAATGGGTCAAAATTGTTCAAATATCTTAGGGAGACATCTTGACAATACTGTAAGAATTTATTTGATCAATAGTTGAAGGTTGTGACTTGTGACATTTGGGAAGATTTCTTTGACGTCATGGTATTAAAAAGATAAATTCCTTTTGTTGTCGGTCTGCGTGTAGGCCCGTCAATGTGACTCGTTATAAAGGGAATGACGATGTTTTTGTTCGCAAAAAAGTTGGTCCTTTTATTCGCAAAAATGGAAGTTACTTTTTTGGTATTAAATCAATTTCTTCTCATGTTTAGCACGTGCAGAGGAAATTATTAAAGGCGTTTTTCTATTCCTTAGTTATAACAATTACACACATAACACCTATATTTGGCGACAATGCGGGAATCAAACAGTATGTATATGTATAGGAGAAGGCAACACCACTACGTTGAAATATATAGCCTTGAAAGACGTATCTAACATCATCTGCCTAGACTTTTCCTAGGCTATGTTGGGGTCGGCTTCCATTCGTAACCGAATGCAGCTGAGTATCAGTGTATTACATAGAGCGACTGCCTATCTGATCTCCACAAGCCAGTTACCTGCGCTACCCGATATCCCTTGGTAAAACTGGTTGTCGTACTTTCTGGCTTCAAAGACGTATCTAACGCAACAAAAATAACCAAACAATTTCTCACATTAGGTAATCAAGCTAAGATAACGTTTAAGTTCACGACTCAGCATCCCACAGTAAAATATAGGCCATAAAACCCAGTGCAGAACTCGTAACTCGCAGATAACCTATTCACTGGTCCTTAAGTGCTGAAATGTTTTGCGAGCTGTCGCCTTAATGATAGTTCTGGCTATTGAAGTGGAATTCATTTGTGTGAGATATTTTGTAGTTTATTGTTATATTTTGTTTGGTAATGTGCTATTGGTTCTTTTGAGTGTAAAGTATACGTTTGTATTGTATAAAAAAAGACAATTAACTTTGAACCATATGCTTCAGGAATTAAGTTGAAAATCTATATATAAAGAGAATTTGACAGATTGTAGTAGCTTGATGTGCTGGCGTATGTACGCTTGATATAATTCAAGGTGATAAACTTCAAAAGTATTTTTAAAGTCCGTAATTGGTTATGCATTTAGCTTATAACTTTTCTGCATGTGTCGATTTTTCTTAAATACAATGTAATAGGTAATTGTTGGCACAAAATAAAAAGAAAAGCGACATCATATTTTTTCTTTATAATAACGTCACTGAAATGAGATATTACGAGGTAAACTATTGAAAGATGTAGTAAGATGGTGTTGTGATGTGGCACGCATTCTTTTTCAGCTTATCAATATGCTACTCATTATCGTACATAATCATTATGGTGAGCTCTATAACATATACTATCAAACTTATTTTAACTAAAATAGTTCCCCAAAAACTTCTAATAAGCAATACCATCAAAGAACCATACCTAATATTTTTATTCCAAAGAAATAAATAACACGAATTTGTTATTACAATATCTCTTTCGTGAATTAGTAGAACGTCAACAAACAGACTAGTGTGGTGAGTCAAACTCGAAGGTGGCGCCCCATTTGTCAAAGACAGACTTAGACCAAAAACTCTGAGAGCATTTAACCAACAAGAATAGCACTAAAAAGTACCAATATTTACTTGGGGGCGAGGCTATGCAAGAAGTATTGATAACCCACTCATAGATTTTCGATAAAATTGTTAGGTATGCACAAGAAAGAAATACAGACAGATGCATAAACTTGACATATGTATAGTATACTCTCGTATGTACGGACGCCAATAGTTTCGGGCAGCTTGATGTAGGCTACCCGAAACTGTAAAATTTTCCCAATCAAAATCGATAAAGATGAAAATTAATTAAAGAAATCTGACAGATTGAAATAGAAATCATTCATTGATGTGCTGGCGTCTGTGCCTTTGAAAGCACGGCAATAGCGTCTCCAGTTGTTTAAATTATCCAAGCCAAAACCTAGACAAAGCCTAGGAGCGAGAGACAGACAATATCGGGAGTAGACTAAGTGAGTATAGAATAAAAATATGAAGCACTAAATTAGCGTTATTGATGTGATGTTTTGGGTATTTCTCTCACATAAAGCTTACATGCTATCAGAGAGTACTGGCTTCATCGATTTTGGCACAGTCAGGAGTTGGATTATTCTAGATCAGTGTGTGGAAATGACAATGTTTTCTTTCCTACTCTTAAATCTGCATTACGACTTTGGATGCCATGTTTTCTAATTACGTGTCACGTTAACCAATTTTAATCAAAATACACCGTGTGTAGTTTGATCCAACTTGAAAGATAGGATAGCTTACATCTTTAAGTTATAGTCGTAATATTATTGAATTGTTCATTATTCGTCTGTTATTATAACAAAAACCACAGCAACGCGCGTCCGGATCGGTTTTCAGGCATTTAAATACTTACATTGTCGTAGAAAACTCGTCAAATTTAATTAAATTTACCTGAAACAAACAAACACTTCCTATTATTAACTTGAAACAAAACAATATAATAAACAATCTTGATAATTTCATCTCTTAGAATTGAACTCTCAATCTACTTTGTCTTATAGAATTGTCTATTTCCAACTTCTTAACGAGTTAACAATTCGAACAAAACAAATAAGGTAATATTTGTTCTAACTTCGAGAGGGAAACATAATTATTATATTTATAATGAACTTTAATTCATTAAGACACGACTACTGAATTTTAATCAAAATCTTAGAAATGTAATCTTATGTTACCTATAATAAATTTGAAACCCTGACTATAAACCGATTTGGTAGATGAAAGCCGATTTTCCAGAGGTATCATCAAAATCAGCTCATTTGTTTTTAAGTCACTCAGGCACAAATTTGTATTAAGATTTCTTTAAAACACATTTTAACTTAATTGTTGATATGTCCGTAAACCAGGTATCTTTTCCAATCGTACTTTGTTAAAATGATAAATAATATAAATACATCCCCATCGCAAAAGCTAATTTGTAACCCCGACTATAAATCGATTTGGATTTTTTTATAAGGTTTAAATATTATGAAGCGCTACTAGTACTTTCACGTTGGGTTACCGCTCCAGCTTCCTATTAAGCTAGCTAGACTTAGTGGTACCTCGACGTCAAGCGACTCGTATCATTTTTGGGTAGGTGTTTCTTCGTAATTTAGTATATCTTTATTCTTAATACTACACCATAATTCAGAATACAATTGAAACTCTGGTTATTCTTTTATTAAATCGAACCAATTCTCCACTGTAACACCTTATACCGATATAAAGGCTAAATACACAGATGCAAACTCCCCACACGTTCATACCCCACACATTCACATAATCAAAATAAAAGTACATATAATATAATGGTATAACTGTGTAATAGTGCATGTAAGGTGTAACTCTACCGGCTCCATAAAGTAGATTAAATTTAAATTGTCAATTCGGTTTTACGAGCGACACCGGGCGAGTGGTTCGATGTTGGGATGTTATTCCGCACTACGTGGTGTGAGGAATTCTGGGCATTTGTCAGGCTTGTGTACCTGCCTTTATGAAATTAGTGGTGACTGAGGAATTTTGGCGGAGGTGTGGAATTAATTGACTGGCCATTCTCTAGTTTATGACATTTTATGTTCGACTTCTTGGCTTTTTAACAGTTTTTTTTTTTGGCTTAGGAACACCTTATAATATGTTGACCCTATAAATAATGTTACAACATGAATTCAACGGATTTTCATTTAAAATATCTTATATCTAATATTTAGTTTGGACTAGATGACGTTGTGTGAATCTGTGAGGAATATTATACATACATATGTGCATTACATGACATCTTATTCAATAGAACTTTTAAAAGAGTAAGGGCCAGTTTCGCAGGTCGCTGATAAGTTCCAGATAGTTAATCTGGCAGATAATTTCATACAAATATTGTTCCATTTTTTAATTTATCTGGTAGATAGAGTCTATTTGTAACCTGTGAAACTGGCCCTAAATATTCTTATAAAAGGAGCTTTTAAATATTTTAACAAATACATATGTATTATCCAATCTACACAGTTCCAGCTAAGTCTAAAGTGTATTTTAGCGAATTGCATAAGTTAACTACCAACGTGTTAAAACCGAAATAGAATTTCCGTCCCTACAGTTGCACCATCTCGCATTATCCAGAATTGTGCAACAATGCATAACTTTGTCCCAATAGGTTCATATGAAAATAGTACCTCAATTAAAAAAGTTTTCCACCTCAATAGAACACATGTATATAAACAAAATGCTAATAATTTAAAAGTCCTTTTCAGGTACTTATACCTATTATTTTGTATTCGTGTTTATTAACTATTTTTTATATTTTTTTTTGTTCTTGCGCAATCAAATTATTTAAATAACATTTCCAACGTCCGTGTAAACGAAAATCACTTCAGCATTTAGCCACAATACTCCTAAAATTTAATTCGCAGCAATTATACAAATTCGCCGGCGAAAACGACAGAATGCCCGCCGCGTCGTGACGTATGTAGAACGCGACAGCCCTCATTATTCACAATTGTGGAGCGTTGCATAACGCCGTCCGCACGACGTAGGGGCGAAAATTGTAGATTTCCACATCACCCCCGTTTATGTTCGAATTATTAAGGGCTATAACTCTGAGGTGCTAAGTGAAATAAAGTGTGTGTGTGTGAAATAAAGTGAAATAAAGTGTAACATTTTAAGAAAATATTGGCAGTTACTCAAAATAACAGGACAGTTTTGTATTGTGTAGTTTTTTTTTTATATTTTAATACATTATTCATATTTCGTAAATGGAATAGAGCTATGAATAAAATGAACGTAACCCTCTCCTTTTTCTAATCATCACGTCTTTAGACTATTGTTTATTATAGAAGAAATTAAATCATATTTTAACCGACTTCCAAAAAAGGAGGTTCTTTTTAATGTATACTGTACACTGATAACTTTTTTGTTCGATGCATACATACATACTTGCCATTTGGTCCCATAAAAATTTCATTTAATTTGTCTCAGTACTTTTCCGTAAACTGATTTTAAGGAATTCATAAAATTGCTCGAAAACTATAATAAAATTTAACTACCTGTTGTTCTAACAAAATGTCTGAATTATAACATTCCATAATATCAACCGTATCATGTCAAAATGTACAACTATAATATTTATGTTAAACAAACATGGTGACGTATGGGTCCCATGGGTGGTGTTAGTGGACATAGACTTGTTGATGGCGACCATGCAATTCAGTCGTACTAATTTTTACCAGCCTGCAAACATTTATTTAGTTATTTTGAAAGTCTCGCCTCGAAGGACCAATTTACTGAAATGGCAAAAAAAAACCTTAGAAAGGAAAGGTGCACTATGTGTAGGGAAATTCTACTTTGGTATAATAAGGTTGATTATAATTTCTAAACACCTTTAATTGATAATTTTAGAATACCATAGATAGTACCCACGATAACAAGACCAATAAGACTCGTAACACTCTTAAATGGGTTTTGGATAGATCTCCCTTATATTGCCACATGTCGACTACTTTTACGATAATAACATACTAAATTAATCCATCTCCCTCTTAACGTAGTCATAAATCCCGTATACTACTTTGTGACGTCATAATCCATGATATTAATAAGAATATAATAAAGTGTGATAAAGTAGGAGCTGGATGAGATATTGACATCATGAATATTCGTAAAACTTTTTTGAAATATTTTAACACGTGTATTAACATTTCGAAGTAATCGTATATACATAATCATAATAAATATATTATGGTTAAAAAGGTTGCGTTAGTTATATTGCTTACCCTTTTTAACGGTTACAAGCGTTACAATTAGGAATAGGTACATTATTGTATTGAATTTTACGTCAAGATATAACTGAATTTCATGCATGAATCCCGAACTTCATATGTGTGCCTGATAACAGTTAACAAGGTAACAGCATTCTGCATGTTGGGGCTTAAACATAACTGGCGAAAAATGATTTTTAATCGCCAACTTCTGACATTAATCATCTCATGCTTCTGCACTTGTCCCAAATTTTATTTGAGGTCGGCGCAGCAAGTTTTCTTCCCGGACATTCTTGAATCTGACGTCATCTCACAAGTAACATTCTTTCTAGCCATATCGACTCTCACACAATCCTTCCAATCTAGCTTTCATCCTCTTCCAGTCATCGTTCCTACATTCCATCTCGCACACACACTCGTCTTACTTCTCTCACACTTCAAACTTGATTCTTTTGTTTCGTTTTGACATTAATATTTCGTGCGAATTGGCTCTGACAGCGTTGACTTCTGCTTAGCCCCAAAACAGACCAAGCTAAATGTTATAAATAAAAGAAACGTGAGTGACATCACTACAGGACAATTAATGTCGCCCCCGACGCTCATTAGTAGGGCCGCTACATATTTGATAATGCGCGCGTTTTTTCTACGGCCCTTCTGGGACGCGCACTATGGGCGGCGCCTGCGCTGTGAATGACGTGATTCTGGTAATAGACGTATATTGCGCACTGTTTGGGTTGGTGGTTCCTGGGATGGATTGATCGTATGACCAAAGAAATGATGGGTGGGTTTTGTAAAAGACGATAGACTGGACAGAATGTTACTCGGGACAATAAGAGGCAATTGATGTCATCACACGAGTAGTATGGAAGAAGAAGACTTGCTGCACGATTATAGTGATTAAAAAACAGTATATTTTAGTTCAAAAATTTGATGGTTGCTGATAGCTTGATGTGGACAATAAATTCATCAAATCACAAGTGTAACTTAAAACGTATGCCATATATACTTATGTATACCAGCCCACGTTCACCAACAAGCTAAATAATATGTTCTTCCAAAGTAAACCTAATTTTTACCTCTCTTTGATGTTAGGCAAATTAGCTATTTTACAAATTACCTACTTAGTACCTAGACTCCAACAATGGATATTCTAAAAATAAACAAAGTTATACATGTTCAGCAGAATAATTTCTGAGCGCTCCATTTTAATGTAAAAGCATCAAAAATAATTAGAAGAGTGATCACCAAAATTGAGAACAGAAATAGTTTATAAGAAAGAGCATACTATTTCTTACTCTATAATAGAAGGTTTTTATCAAAATAATGAACCCAAACGATGGAAGTTTAATTTGCATTCAAACATTTATTCAGTAAGGCTCTCTAATGTTTGGACCTAAATTTTCTGGAGCATTTTAGCCCAAAGATGAACACGAAAGATAGTGAAATTATAAAAAAGGCACGTTCATTACTATTTAATGATAGCTATCTCTTTAAGGTCCATAAGGTTACGTTACAGGCCAGAAAATATAAATTGGTGTTTTCTTAAATATTCAAGGTCATTAGGTATCACTATACCTATGTACCTACTTATAAATTGAAGGCAAATAATTTAGTGTTGCTTTGGGTTTCGAATTTCAAGGTAGCTGCCAGTGGTACGGGTTGTACCGCGGCTCTGGCACACAAGGACCTCCAGAATTTAGTCAGTAAGAATCTGACACTCCTTCCAGCTGTACCTACCCACAGAGGGGTCATTTGATGATTTCCCACGAAAAAAAGGAGAATGATTTTTATACCCTATATGTTACAAGAGTTTTGACGTCACCAATTACAGGCGAGACTGCAAACAGATTCTGGGATACATCCATGGATAAAAAGTGGTTTCCTTAAAAAATCACGTACACACATCTTGCAAAGTCAACATACCTTTCTTTTTGGGGCCATGAAAACCGTGAACGGGCATTTACAAAACATTTGTTTGTATCTTTAAAATAAGACTACGTTTTTTATGAGCTTACTTTTTTGTTACTTCAAGGCAATTTGTAAATTCTGTTGGAAGTCTGCAACAAGGTTATTTTTTCTTCTCGATAGAGCCTTGTTTTTTTTTTTTGGTGGTTGGTATCCGAATTTCGACCTCTTTAAAATTTCAAAAGCAATTAGAAGGACATGTTCATGACCTTTGGAATCTAGTAATCTAATTAAAATTGCAGGCTACGATTGATTGGCTCCTTCTATGAACTTTTTTAGAGTTTTTGCCAATTCATCTACCAATGCTCTATCGTAATTTCGTAAAAAGAAACATTTGTAAAAAAAATACAATTTCAGTCCAATGAAAAAACTTAGATAACACAACTCTTAACCGAGTACATTTTCAGCTGAAAATATCCTCAGACATAATCAGCACCCAGCTTTCTATGATTCACAAAGCCCGCGTACTCGCGCACCGCATCTACAAAAAGGCGCGAAAAGAATAACGCCCCAAGCTCCTGTTTAATGGTGTTTGCTTTCAATAAGGGCGGCCATGTTTGCGGCCCGTGGGAAACTGCAGCGGCGATACTAGTGATGTTTCTTCGTCATAGGTTCTAAATATATCGAGGAATAGGAATACTGGCGAAACTGTGACGACTAAATTAGGCAAAAGATTGATTTTCCTCTTTATCTTATTTTGTTTCAATGTGGCTAAAAAATCTTATGAAATTAAGTAGTTCTTAAGATTTAAATTTTTCGTGATTTTTAAGTTTAACCATGAAAACGAATTTTTCTAATTTAATTACCAACTAATAGTTTTATGTATTATCAAGGGTACAAAAGTTTATTTTTAAAAGCTTTTATTTAACTTGCCGTGTATGTATGTTACGGTGGATTCTTTGAACTCAATTTTGATGTAGATATCTTCAACCGATTGAGCTGAAATTTTGTATACACGTTCAGTTTGGATGACAATGCAAGATATGTTATATGACGTTATTCTAAATCCAATATGGCGGACCGTCCAAGATGACGGAGTAGTTATTTTTAATGAATTTCAACAATATGGGTATCAAATGAAAGGACTTATTGAGAGTGACTTAAAAAATAATTTGACGTTATTCTAAATCCAATATGGCGGACTATAAAAGCGTTTTAAAAAAAGATTTTTCTTTTAATTTATTAAATTTAATGTCGTAATTAAACGATGTGTTTTTCATTACTATATCTATATATTTTCAAACTAAATATGTGATAAAAAATCAATACGCTCGAATATTGTGAATACATTTCACAGCACTAGTCATGTTATTTCATATCTTCCATTGTTTTGGGAACACATATGCAGCGTATCGAATTATTACTCGTACAAATGGCGAACGACAATAAAAGACTAAACTGTTTATAATCAATTTTAACTGGATCACATGGTTGAATGGGATAGCTGAAATCCGCTGTTTTTATTTATTGTTGTATTCGATTAAAGTTTGGTATCAAAGTCTGTAAAATAGTACCTATCTGTGAAACATTTAAAACGAATTTTACGAAAGATTTACGAAAAAAAAAATACTCCTTCGATCAAGAAAAAAATATCCCGCCAAAGCCAACGCGCGCCAAAAAAACAATTCAGTAATTGGACCTTAACTAGAGCCCAATATTCACAACTTTAGCAATATAAGAAGGCCAATTAATCAAGTTTGAAATCACGTCGAAACGTCAGACGAAACAAACATATTCCAAACTTCAGGAATTATTAGCCTTTGCCGAGTTTAAATCGAAATTGCCGAAGGGTAGAGTTATAGGGCCCGGAGGATTTGGAAATTTGCAGCCCTCGCCCTTTGTGAAGCATTTAACTCCCCACCTGATTTAGTTTTCAGTTTAATTGTGACTAATGTTTCTTTGATCGCTTAATTTCAGTAAGATCGTGTGTTTGTTCGACATGCTGCTAACAGAAAACTAGAGTAAGCCAAACATCAAGAAGTCAATTTCATCCGGATTGCTGTGTCCCGTAAAACATTTGCCAACAAAATTTAATACAGAAGAAGGTAAGCCTACAACAAAACTGTTCCAAATTAGTTTCCATGTAATCCCATTTAACACTTAATTTGCACACTACACGAAAACTTATAATTCTACACATGAAATGAACACGCGTACTCAAAAACCTAACCAACAAGACAAAAAACAAATGCTACAAAATTCAATTAAACCTCATATAACGCGAGACAGTCATAAATCTACAAAGTCTGTCACCACTCTCAGGCACAAAGGATGTGCTGAATCAAAATTTTACATCCAATCTACTATGCACCGCTGCAGCATGCATCTTCGCGGAATTTCCATAGCAAAAGGCTCAGCTCGCTTTTAAAATCTAGAACGAAGTTTGGATGCGGCAAACTGAGTTAGGTGACCTACTTCTTTATAATTTGTGGTATTATGAAGTTCGCGAGTTTGTTTGTTCGCAAAAGTTATTGATAATGTTCTTGAAATCTCTTTAGTTTTAAGGAAAAGTTTCGTAAGTTCAAACCATTTCGCGTCCAGGTACGGCAACTGGACGAAAAATGGTTTGGATGCTAAGAATAGTTAGTGGAAAATGAGACTATTTGGCCCAAGTAAGTGGGGTGAGTCAGGTTAGACTAAAAGAAATTAAAATGGAACTCGGAATTAAGAGCAAAATCTTCGGCAATTTCCAAATTCAGTTCTTGGAGAACTTTTCTCTCTTAAACCTCTACTCAGTCTAGTCCACAACTCTCTTTTGCCGTAATTCGGGTTAAAAAATTGTCGGTCATCAATTAACAAAAATATTCGTCAAGATATTAATGCCAGCTTTTTTTCTGCCGGTTCGCGTGTCGTCTCATATAAAAGCACACTTTGGCTGCTTTGAAGCACATGTGATTGCAGCTTTATTGCAATTTCAAAGCATGCTTGTGACGCCCGTACGCCTTCCGGAAGATAAACCCCCTTTGAACCGGGTTTGAATTCAATTGGCTTTTGGACTTTTTCTCTCGGTTATTGGTTTTGAAAGCAACTTGATGGAACAAAGTGGAATTATGTGCAGAAATCATATACATATAATAAAATCGTAGAATAGTCAAAACTGTAAATTGAATATTTTTTTTAAATAAATAATTGGGGCGTGATCTACAATCGATATCGAAGCAAAAAATATAGTTTTTATAATTTTTGTCTGTTTGTCTGTATGTATTTCCGGGATAATCTCAAAGAGTACTGCATGGATTTGCTTTAAATTTGGCATGAATATAACTAAGAGGTTGGGTCAACATATAGGCTACATATTATCATGCTATCACTACGGGGGGGAGGGGAGTGAATGTTTAATCCTAATGCTCACGCGGACGACGTCGCAGGCAACAGCTAGTATACAATATTGTTCAGTGTTTGCTTTATGGCAGTTTTCTATTGCCTAGAAAAGTTAGAACAAAGCATATCTTACGCTTTACGATATTTGACGGTAAGGCGGACTGAAGGACCAAGAACATTGTACCTTATTACGGAAAAGACTTGTGTTTTCTTGTGTACGGTTCCGCAAGGGCTTGTGTCAGTGCGGTTGATCAAACAATCAGTCTACAGTTAATGCTAGATTACAGATGATGTACTAGACAATTATTTACACTGACAGTGTGTTTATCGTAGTTATTGTATAGATGTATAATATCCGTCTAAACACTATGTAGTGTGTTGGAGTCTAAATGTGACCGCAAGCAGAGAGATACTGCGGAATGACTAGACAAGTTCAGTTCAACCTATAGGAATCTGTCAAATATTACCTTTGAATATTAACTTTCTGGTATTGTGATAAGATTATTGAAATTTGCTGAAGAAATTTGACAGATTGAGGTACGTTGATATGCTGGCGTCTGTACAGACTCGAGGTTTGTTGAAAATCATCATCCCCAATATAAATAAAAACTTTGATGAGAACATTTTGTTTGCTCATGTCAATGTGACCATTTTTTTTAACACTAAAGAAATAGAAATTATGCCTACTAATCTTACAACAATAACAGTACGAAATTGCAATACAAAGCGAATTCTAAGGTAATGTTCACGGAGCCAGCAAATCAGTGTTTTCCATTGTAACACAATTCCCGTCCCATCCTAATGTAGCAGGCATCGCCTTGATAGGGAGTGACGTAAATGCGATTTGTCGAGAGAACACGTGGCGTAGCTGACTAGCACAATCTGTGACTTTTGATATTATTGCGCTGGGAATAGGTTATTTCTGATTTTTGTTTAGGTTTTATTTGGGATTAGTGGATTAGGATTTGGACGACTATTCTTATAAATTTGATTAAAGAATTAAGTAGCAGTTTTTATTTAATTTATTGTCCTGATAAAGCACAGGGCAGATTTTTGGATAAAATGGTTAACAAAACATTATTAATATTACATATTCTGTCTCTTAAAAATAGCGCAAGTCTGCAGAGCCGTAATATACATACGACGGAAAAAATCTGGGAAGAAATTCTACAGATTTGTATACCTTACTTCTTGAAATATATCAATCCAAAATAGCCTACTACTCCCCTCTTTGTGCTTCCCTCTCTTCACTCCACTCCAGCACTATATCATCAAGCGGAATGACGCTATCATGTGCTGGGACACCTGCAACCACTTCAACGCGTCGTTTTTCTGACTTCAGACAACGCACATCATCACGGTAATCGTTATGACGCGCCTCACCTGCTACTTGTGAGGCCTTGTTTTCGGGCAAAATTGTGGATTTTCCGCCTCCCTTATTTTGAAGGAAATAAGCGTGTGCCTTGATATAACTTATTAGTTATCTTTAGAGAACTTTACAAATAGACTATACAACACTAAAATAAGTAAGTTCATAACTCGATACCTCAAAATATTTAATTACATAATTCGTCTTTAGATTTTTTTTCCTTAGCCTATACTGTCCCACTAGTCTACTGTTTACTGTCTAGTTTATAATACAGTTTTTCCTACAGCGATTAGTGCCACTAAAATCACATTTAAGAATCAACCAAACTATTGCATTCATAAAACTTCACCGCTTGAAAGACCTATGAATAATTCCTGCATTTGTTCGTCTTCCTCATATAAAACACTTCCTATTATAAGAAGCATTACAAACTTGCATCCTTTCCCTCCACCTTTTGTTTTCCAACTAAATTACTTCCATCTATCTTAAGCCCCGCTGGTACTGTACCAACATAGCATTTTTCCAGCATCACCCGTCATATATCAAGTTGAACGATTTCAACCATCAAGCGATTTAAAAAGGTACCTGCAGCCCCTATATTGGGCTATATTTCATGGTCCAAGATGCATAGTATTTCATGCGTGGGGTTCGGATTTCTTACTTCCTTTTTGTGAGCTGTTTTCAAATGTTTTCATTCAGCTTTAAATAGCCGTGGGAAATACATAATAATCTTTTGTTTGAATGGTACGAAGAACTACGAGTAGAAAGCGAAAGACGGAAAAAAGCCTCCCATGTGTGTGCCTTTATTATTTATAAACATAACAATTGGTTATTTATAAACAGGCCACTGATCTGATATATCCCAGAGTGTTATATCCTACAATATTTTAATATGTAAATACATTAAATTTTGCATGAATCTTTAAAACAAAAGCATATAATTTTGTTGATCCATAGTATCGATTCCAAGCATCATCATCTCCTGAGCTTTTTCCCAACTATGCAGGGGTCGACTTCCAATCTAACTGGATTCAGTGTTTTACAATGAGCGACTGCCTATCTGACCTCCTCAACCTAGTTACCCGGGCAACCCAATACTCCTTGGTTATACTAGCGTCAGACTTAATGGCTTCCGACTCCAAGTATCGATTCCAAGCACGTACAAAAAATTGCAGAAAACGTGGCTTTACCTAGCACCCACTTCAATATATCTCCATTTAAGGAACTACTTGTATGATTAGCCACCTAAATCATTAAAAAAACATTTTTATGACTTACCACAATCAATCCTCATAGCGTACACACTCATCCATCACTACAACCCTAGCATACGCGTACGAAGCTGTACGCACTATACATCAACGTTCTTCACAATTATAGCGTCGATACATTTGTAAGGGCACCTGATTCGCAGTGTTGTTAGCTGTATGAAAAAATCCTCCCTATTTACATTGAGGAATTACACCAGTGAGGAAAGATAAACCAGTATACTCTATTCTTTATTAGCATTACATATGTTATAAAAGTGGTGGGTACATTTTAATAAAGGAACAACAATATGGACCCGGTTGGGCACAGCTTAAGATATTACAGTACGCAACCAGTAATAATACAATTGAGTAGCATTTCGTCATGGAGGCAGTTTTGTAACGTAATGCTTAGAATCGAATATTAGTTAAATTACAAGCAAATGCTAGCGGTGAACCACTTTTATACAAACACTTTCCAACGTATCAAGTTTTCAATAGAATACGTTTTTTTATTTTTTAAGAAATACAACATTGTTTAAAATTCTTACACCTACAAATTTTCCCCGTTTTAGGGTAAATAGATAGGAAGTTGGCCTCACCGCTGATTCGCACCCCATATTGAGTTGTCTCACGTACGTAGCAGAAATGAGGAAGAGATAAGTGACTGTCGTTTGTCACTTGTTTTTAAAGTTGGTTCTGTTTTTAGGATGTTGGTATATGAGTACATTGATGTTATTAGTAATGGGGACTAATCTACTTTTTTATAGATATTGCTTTTGGGAAAATGATAAGCTGATTATGTTTTTGCATTAAATATTATCTGGTTAGTAAATATGACTGTATTATTATATTGGTATCAAGAATCATAAAACGAATTATGTACACAAGCCAGCATATCAAGCTACCCGAAAGTGTAAAATTTTCCCAATCAATTGAACCATATGCTAGTGACAATACTGAAAATCTAATAACGAAACTTGACAAATTGTGGTAGCTTGATGTGCTGGCGGTGTACCTAATAGTTTTATAAGTGTCTCCCCCTGAAAAACAATAATATTCCTCACACATTCACACAACGTCATCTAGTCCCAAACTAAGGAGAGCTTGTACTAAAAATAATACCCCAAACTTCGTATGAAGTAGCTCTAGAAACACAATACAGTTTCAACAGTATTTTATTTGACCGAGTACTATTATCAATATGCATTACGCGTTAAAAAAATCCGAGCATACTCGCTACCACATCACAGCTGACAAGTCATAGCTAGACGGTAAATAAACAGTCGTATTACATTAGTTTATTAGGTGCGCAAGCGTCCGTACATCCGTCAAAGTCGCTGCAGTGGGAGGGTTACAACCCATTTTACCGCAATTTGCAGTTGTCCCCTAATAGGGTTGGGCCGAGTCATGAGAGATGACGTTTTTGATTAAATATGTGTTTAGTTCATAGCGACATAATTTTGAATAGATTTGATAAAGTAATATGAGTAGGAGGAAGCTTGAAAATCTATGATGAATTTCATTGTGATCGAAGTATTGACCGACAGTAATTGCATTCCACAAAATTACATAATCACACTAAGACGGATGTATGGCCGGTTTTAAAGTAGGTACTTTTATCCGCGGTGAATTTTATCACATCATTTTAATATATACCGCGGACAAAAGTAGGTACTTAGAAGCTGGTGATTATTGACCGGAACAATCAAGGTTGAAAACTTAATTCAAAGTGCAGACGCCAACATACTAAGCTATCCGAAACTGTAAAATTTTTCCAATCATCTTTGAACCATATGCTTCAGCCGTAAAGTTGAAAATCTATTAAGTAAATTTGACAGATTGTAGTAATTTGATGTACTGGCTTCTGTACCTATATCGAAAAGGCGAGGGAATCATTACAAAACACTCAGTGGGTAGGTAAACACATTCGTTCCTACGTAAAATTCACTCAAATTAAACCCGCTCACTTTTACTCTTTGTGCCACAACAATTGCAGTGTAGGGCCGCATCTCCCCCGGGATTCGAACCGCAACTCCTTGCAGTGTTCCCGGTGATTTGTCTCTACCCTCCCGACGATTAAGAAATTGTCCTGCAGTCTTAAGGTAACGGCAACCAACGGTTAGATGTACATTATGGTATTACATTGATCGACGTGGAATGATGTGATACGGAGGTGTGGTTGGGAAGGGAGTTTTGGTTTGAATGACGTGGTAATATGATGGTACTATGTTCTTCATCAAGCTGTTATGTTTGATGTTAAGGAGAATTAAAAAGCAAAAATGAATAGTAATATTTTTGAGTTCACAGACTTAAGAATAAAAATAAAAGAGGATAAAGATTGTGGAGACATGAACGGAGTTAGGTCTTGCTTACCTAACAGTGAGATATCGAATCAGGCAGAATATAAATTTTATTAGCTGCTATAGATACCTACATACACACACAAATGTAGCGTTTTTGTATTTAAAAAAGCGTGTGTGGTTGTATTAATAAAATTGCGGCAAGGTTAACTTTGCAGGCACAAACATTAATATAATAATATACATATAATATAATATTCCTCACACATTCACACAACGTCATCTAGTCAAAAACTAACTCAACTACGCAGAGCTTGTACCTACTATGGGTACTAGGCAACTGATAAACATACTTACATTCTTTTCTTTTGTAAGTACATATAATTTACATATACGTAGAAACACCCAGACTAAGTCAAACACCCATGTTCATACACACAAATGTTTGACTCATGCGGGAATCGAAGCCGCGACCTGTAGCGTGGCAGGCAGGTTCACTAATCACCACGCCGACTGTTCATCACATTGCCTTTATCCTAAATCACTTTTATCTATGATGAACCTTCTAAAATAGTCATGTTTTAAGTTCTATCTATACTTCAAAAGGTCTATAAGACTAAAACAGTGTTTCCCCTGTGTTCTGCAAAATAAATACCTTAACTACTACAAACTCTACCCAGTTGATTCCACACAATTACTCGAAATCACGTGGGCATTATCAGCGTAGACCTCCATGTACTTTTATCAGTATCAATAAATCCAAGTCGGTCGCAAATTGCATCAGCTATCAATCTAAACGGTGTTACGTAGTTACGGACCCCACTGTTGGCGGTGTGGGCGTGCTGTTAGCGGGGAAAGGAGAATTTTACGCGTAGTATTTTTTGAAATAAGCGACTTTTTTTACATAAGCGAACAAAATGCATCGCGATCATCAGTCATCACTACAACAGAATTCTTCTTATAAGGAGAAGGAACTAGCGTTAATACACCACGCTTGCGTTATGCGGTTTATCGATTTCAGACTAAGTTCCAGGGTTCCTCGAGATGTTTATTGGTCAGTTATTGGTCCAAGATAGACTTGAAAAGATAACTTGGAAATGTTACATTAGTACTTCTCTGTCCTGGAATCGGACCCGCATACTTGAGAAGCAGGTGCTTTACCCACTAAACCACGACAATTTAATATAACTTTTACCAGACGATCTGTCAAAAATTGAAAAAAATTGTTTGCGTTCATTAAATCAACATTTGGCGATAAACGCCAATCTCATTTTGACTTTATTTTGACTCAATTCGTAGTAATAAATCATATTACGAAAAAGCGCCATTACAACAGCAGAAAAGCAAAGCAACCACACCAATCAAAAAGCTTTTATAAGCAAAAATATTCTTGCTCGCTAACACTGGCACCCCACCCGAAACTCCCCCATAGTAAAGACACGTAGTATTTACATAGTTATTTCTCTTCGTTAGGCAGCGATTTGTCATGAATACTTTACAGATATTGTTTTTAGATTGAGTGCTATCAGGAGGGGCGGAGGGCTGGAGGGGTAAAAACGCAGTATATTTAGGGTGGATTGATAGCCGCAATTAATATTGTAGACATTAAAAATGTATTATAAAAAATATATAAATTGTTTTCGTGGTGGAATGTGGTATTAAGTAATTACGATTGGTTGATTTTATCGGAAAACTTTACGTCTTTATTATTAGTTTTTAGGCGTATGTCAATATGAATGAATATAATGATTTACGACGAGGTAAATCAATCTATATTCGGTAATTACATATTTTCAATGTTGTAATGTTCAATGCAGGTCAGACAAGTACCAATGTAACTCTTCTAAGTTATACGTACTTTCTAAGTTTATCTTGGACACCAATGACTGATTAAAGGTGAAGGAAAACATCTAGAGGAAACCTGGACTATAAAGTCTGAAATCACCAACCCGCATTGAGCAAGCGTGGTGACTAACGCTCAATCCTTCTCCGTGGGAGAAGAGGCCTGTGCCCAGAAGTGGGCGATAAAAAGGCTGTGATCATTAATGTAGAATATAATGTAGGTAAGGGTATTGAAGTCTATTTGTAATGCGAGAGATGAGATTTACAGACGCAAGCGCATCAAATTACTACAATCTGTTGCATTTCCTTAATAGAGTTTCTACTTCATCACTGAAGAATATGATTCAAAATTTATTGGGAAAATGTTACAGTTTCGGATAGCTTGATGTGCTGGCTTGTTGGCTCAATGCAGTTCCGTACTTGCTTCAAGTATCATAGGTTTAGAAAGAAATATTATTATCACAGTAACTTTATTATGCTTTGCATCTGACAACAATTTATTATTGATTATCAGCTGGTCATCGAAATCTCCAAGGTCAGTATTCCTGATATCTTCTTCATATCGGTATTTGACAATAATTAGACTGAGACAGATTACTGTGGCCCGAACGACGAACGTAAACATTTTACGCTACTGAAAAAGGAGAGATTTCTTCATATGCCCCCTATATTCTTACTACCATAAACCAGCATCCCTAACCATGGCCAAACAGTGTTATTTATTCAATTAAAGGAACCACCTTATTGAAGTGGTTAGGGTCCTTACAATAGGGTGCTAACTGGGGTGCTTGTTTCAGCTCCATTTAGGAATCAATTCGCGGTTAGTAAGAGGCTCAATGTGAAAAAAGCATTTCGATTTAATGAAGGATGATATTTATTTAGTCTTTGATATTGGGTACGCCATTTACCTAACTTGGAAAAGGAAAATGTCACTGTTTACCTACCTATTTTTTTATTGTGGTATGTGTCCATTTATATTCGTTTCTACTATATTTTGTGCCAGCAAAAGCATACACAAAAGAAAAAAAAAGAAAATTCATATATCGAACACAAAACATAAAGCGGCATTCCAAATTCAAACCTCACCACGCCACACAAAAAAAAACAGCCCTATTCTGTATCAGAGTTCAGAAATCGAACGCTGCACTTAGATGCATGTTTGTCGATAAATAATTCAAGCTCGAGATGGATGCTGTTAATAGGGGCCATCGCTCACCGTGTACCGCGTAAATCGTCTGGGACTTTCGATTGCAGTCCCGGAATACGGATGCACCGTTTTATAAAGTGTTACAGGTAAAATGAGTACGGAATCATTGAGATATATTGTTGGGGAGTGGGAGCGGGAGTTTTAGTACATGTTTGGGAGTTGTCGTTGGGATTGTGTTTTATTTTATTTATATTTCTATCTTCTGTCTGTGTATTGTCTTCACAGACTTCGCAATGCGATTCAAATACCGCTTTATAAAGTATATTATCAAATATGTCACAGTTAAACGCCTTGATAGCGAAAATACATACGTAGGTACGGGATAAAAACCATAATGCCTCACTCATGGTCGGTTTCTGAGCTCCTTTATTTTACCTCAAAATTTAAAAGTTAAACCCCCGAAATGATGCTAAGAAAACAGACTAGTAGGTACTTAAAAAAATCCTCAAATTATTTCATCCGTTCTTTAATTTTCACAATATACCAAGGAAAACAAAACAGCGTTCAGTTTATCCGTGTGTGCGTCCCATAATCCTTTCTTTATTGAATTCCCGTCGTCTGGCCGCGGTATGCGCTGCATTCGAACCGGACCTTAGTACCCAGGAGTTCCAACTATTGGAGTATTGCACGCTAATATCGCCGTTATATTGGTAAGACTGATATTGAATGCAAAAGAAAAAAACATCCAAGAATCACTGGTTTTCTAAATTTAAAATTCGATAGCCAATTTAAAGGAAAGCCTCTTTGTGGCTAACCATAATAAACAGCATCATAATTTTGAAAATAGAACACACACACCTTTTATTTTTATTAACGGCTATCATTAAAATCAACCTTTCTACTCGTATTGTCTTATTGCTGGGCGCAGGCTTCTTATCATACAAAGAAGAAAGAGTGTTAAACTGTTAATAGCCATGGCTCAAGGAAAGAGAAATTTAAAGTTTAAAGAAAAATTTGTATGCAGAATCATTTTAAACACGTGTCAAACGTCGTCTATTTTTTTTTTTTTGTAGTAAGGGCCTTCAGGTCCAGTTTTCCGAAATATTGTTCGAAAGTAACAAAGTTTAAGTTTGACATTCCTTTCCGCTGCACCCAAAGCACCCCAAATCTGATGTTTTCCAAAAAAAATTACGGCTACAAACATAAGTCTAAACCATTCGGATCTTTAACCAATAAGTCAAACCTTTACATAGCTGTAACTACCTAGATAAAAAGAACTGACACCTCCGAGTCATCGTCATACAATTCAAATAATACTTCATAATCCGCCATAAGGGCGCTCTCACACGTGCCGCCGCTCATTATGCGCGGTCACACACAGACGATTAAACACCGCGGCAATACGCATGACGGTATGCGCAATTGTGTATCGGTAATGACATTTGAATTCGGCTGCAGCATTTAATAGACTTTAAACAGTGGTCCGTTTGGACTGATAGTGAATTTAAATGTTATGGTAATGGTTGGTTTTAGGTTATACGTGATTGTGAATCGTGGTCATGATTTTATAAAAAGCCTTTATAAAATATTTACCATTGATATCCTGTATCAACAATTACAAAAACGCTTTTAGAGGTACAAACGCCAGGAAACGCAAATATCCTTATTATAGTTCAATTTATATTGGGAAAATTTGTCTGTTTCGGGTAGCTTGATGTGCTGGTTATCTTGCATTATCGGTAAACATCAGTCAAATATAATGAACGAATACCGGCAAAAACCTTAAAAAACCATACGTGAGACCTGGAAATAGTACAACAGGTTTCCTGGTTAATCTGAATTTGTAAACCAACTTTCTATAGCAAAGTTCAAACAGCAATCGACAACGCATAATATCTCCTACTTTGCACTTACCGATTGGATCGTTCAAAAATATACATGAAAGTTAAAACTTCATAACTTTTAACAGATTTCGGATAGCGAGTTAAAATGTGAGGAAAACCCGAAGCTCTCAAACGAGTTTCAACAATATTTGCGAAGGAGTTTCCCTGTGCAGCGTATACGTAAATTTTATCGAATAATAAGCAGAGTCGGATCAGCCGTACCACCTGAATTCGAATTTAGAAAAAATATTTTTCTTTGAAGTTCGAAAATCCTTTATTTACATAAGTCATCTTCACATTTTCGCTTTCGCTCGGTGCATATTTCGAAGTTCATTTTTACAGCTGCTTCAAAAATCAACAAATCGTTACCAAACTTAAAAACTTCTCCAAAAAAAAACATAAGAAAACTTTTACAATACATCTAGCCCTCACCTTAAGCTGAGTTCAAACCTTTCACCCTCGGGCGCTTAGCTTACAAAATTGAATTCCCCGCAACGTTCAAGGCGTAAACTATCCCACAAGACGAGATGGTTATGCAAAGATCGCATACGGCCGGCGGTAATGACACGCGCGGTTTGAAATGGTAATGAGCGACGCCGCACCGTCTGTGTGTAACAGCCTTTATGTCATTGTAATTGCATTGATTAAATCGGAGAGCGTTGAGGTGATAATTTTATTCAATGATCGTTGTTTGTGAAAGCTGCGGCATAATATTATTATGTGCATATTATTGACCTTGGTTCTAGTTGTTAGGAACAGTTAGAATAGCGGTGACATTTTGATATTTGATCTAGAGTCAACAGTTATTATGCATCTGCTAAATATATGTATAGTCTTCCTTCTTCGCTGATGTCAATCACACAAGCGAATTTGTTATCGAATGCACGTTTGGCATTATGCCTTGCTTGTCTTGGGTTCTATAGTCATAAAGAACAATTTATCCTACAGTCCGCAGGTATGAGTAGATGCTCAATGCGAATTTTGAAGTTCGTTATGTCTTAGAGTGAAATACGGGGGAGTGGGGAATTTGCTGCGCTACTTCTTCTCAGCAAAAAAACATGGGAAGTGGGTAAGGGAGCGTTTTGGCGACAGTATTTTGTTTTGACATCTTAAAAGTGCTGATTTATCAACCTTTTTTAAATTGACGACTTTGAGTTTGAGTTCAGCGTTATTATCTATCAACGAATAGTCAGGAATATACTGTATGGAGCCTTCTTCCTAGATTTCATCTTTAGATTTAGCACCTAGATTTAGATCCTTTTGATGACGTTGAATACTAAAAAAAACCTCCAATTTGAGAACTTTGATACTTAGTTTTTTTGGATGATCAAACCTGCATCTCACTTGATAAGCAGAAGAAGTTCCAGAACCAGAAACACCCTTTATATAAGTTCCACAACAAAATCCTCGTTCCACCAAAACTCGAACAGTACTAACAAATAATAGTATTTGAAACTTAACGTTTGGTTAATCTTCACCCAGATGCGGTACATGACGTCAAACTGTTATTGCTGAGCTGAATGCGGTAATGTGTCGTAATAGCTCTAATTGGCACGAAAGGATAGTGGCGTTACCATGTGATTTCAAAATGGAAATGGAACACAGAATTTTGTTTATTCTGTATCTGTATGTTCCTGTAGTAACATTCGTATCATGAAATAGGTCCCTAAGTAGTAAGTAGGTAAGTGGGTATTCCTAATTTATGATCTTTCGCAGACTCAAAAGTACCTCCATCGAAGTATGTATTACCACTAACGGCTAGTACAGACGCCAGCACATCAAGTATATGGTTCAAAATTAATTGGTATTCGTTTAGCTTAATGTGCTGACGTTTGTACCTAGAAGTTTTATCGTAAGAGCAATAGAACATTTATTGATGAAAGATATAAGCTACTTTTAATAAAGGTAAGAGGAGTAGTTCCCACGGGACGTGGGTGAAACTGCTGGCTGCAGCTAGTACATATTCAACTTCATATAAAATATCAGGGATCTGATCGTAGGCAAATGGTTAAAAATGTCATTCAAAAAAACAGTTAGCCGTTTGACCGAACATCGCTATTCAATCACTAATCCAGTTTTCAAATTGATAATTGAGCCGCTTGTACAGTCAAAAGGCTAGCTGTTTGATTGAAAAGCTATTTCAAACAGTTGGCTGCGACATATACAACACTGCACCATACAACAAACCCATAGAAGAAGGATCAAAGAGAGCTAATACAAAATTCAGTAATGCACGATGTCTGAGAAAACTGAACCTTTTGAACGATTTGAAAGCATTAGATTCTTATTTCGTTATTGTGAAACCTGAATATTTTCACATTTCCACTGGAAGAAGATTATGTGAAGCTTTCAGTAATATGAAACGTAAAGATTTTGGTATCAGGTAGCCTCGACTAATACAGTCTGAATATGTGACAAGGGAAAATTCACCTTAGTGAAAGTCAATAAGGTCGATAATTATTGTTGAGTCATATTATTTATATTTCGAGAATTCATTTAAGAATAAGAAAACTATTTGAAACGAACTTTCTCCTACTTATTCAAGGAATTGTATCTTTACTTAATATTATAAGGATGAAGGGTTTATTTGTTCGCTTATTTGCTTGAACGTGGAACCTGGCCGATCAATAGTTCTTTCAGTGTGAAATGCCCCCTTTATCGAGGAGGAACGTTGAGTAGTTCTCGGTCAGAAAGCTCTGATAGACCAAAACTTCACAAATCAGAAATTTAACCGATTATGGCAAAATATTATTTTACCAAACTATCAATTAGTTCAAACCTCGTGTTTATCGAACAAAACACATCCTGTACTCCTAAACATAATTACCTACAACACCAATAACATATAGCTAAACAATATTCGAATCTTGATAAAATTTTAATAAAACACCAGCCTGCCTGCGGCTAAACACATTGAATTCTATCGAAACATTCAGTACAATGCAATACCGATTTGTATTCCGCTGGCTAGAACGAAAATTCTGCTGCATCCAGATCTATAAAAAGGATAGAGTATTTAATTTGCGTACGTATTGTGTAGACACGTGTCAATTTACAAATTGTTCACGTCTGTGCGGTTTTTAAATTACGCTCTGTAAAAATGTTTAATTGTTATAAGCTGCGATGAATTCGAATGCTATGTCCCAAAAGAAAATATTTCTGATCAAATTCAATATAGCCGATGATTTATGTGATAAGTGATTAAATGCTCTACATTATAATTTTTTTGAGTGTTTACTAGTTAATTAAAAAACTAGGAACATTAATGTATACATTCTCTCCAGGCAGGCAGGCAGGTTTCGAGGCAGTCTAGGTGTACGCGATGTCGCAGATAAGATGCAGGAGAGCCGGCTATGGCTAATACCGGTGGTATGGCCACGTAAAGAGGAAACCATCACTACGTGGATTTGCCGCTGCAACTTTCCACCCCCGGCTGAAAATCTAGAGGCCACACCAAAACCAAATAGAGGGATGTGGTAGTGAAGGACATGAAAGAGTACCAGATGGCCGAGAGTGACGTCAAGAATATAGCGAAGTGGAAAAAAAACTAAAAGGAAAGCTAACACATGGTATGTGGGATATATCTGGAAAGAGGGAGAGATAGTCTGGAATGGTGATTTTGATAATCACAAGAAGTTAAACCAAGTTAAACAATGTGACACTAGGTGGATATAACTAACTTTAGACGCGACACTTTCTAAGCAATAACAATGCAATCTAACCAGACGTCTATCAAGTTGTCAAACCTTACAGACAAGCCTTGAGGCGATGAGATTACTGAGAACTTTGGCTTCCAGCTTCACACTAGCTGAATATTGTGTAGAACGTAATAAGGTGCTACATTTAATTAATCGCTTAGATAGTGTCGACATAAACATATTTGCTAGTTAGGAAAATTATCGATCTCCTTAATCTTAATGTATATAAATTACATTAATGTATAAAAATGTCATGGTAGCCTAGTGGTTAAAGCACCAGCCTTTCGAGTATGAGGGTGCGGGTTCGATTCCAGGTCAGGCAAGTACCAATTTAATTTTTCTAAGTTGTATGTATGTACTTTCTAAGTATATCTTAGACACCAACTAGTTAAAGGTGAAGGAAAAATTTCGAGGAAACCTGGACTAACCAAGTCTGAAATCACCAATGCGCATTGAGTACCTAAGCGTGGTGATTAACGCTCAATCCTTCTCGTGGGAGAGGAGGCCTGTGCCCAGTCCACCTTCTTAAGATTCACGTTATTCAAGAAAAAAAAAAAACAAGATAGACCGCGTAGGATATAAGAACTGTGGACATACAAGGCAGCCAACCTACTAATGTTCATCTCAAAGTCAAAACAAAGAGAAACTTCCATCCAACAGCACCGTATCGCGACCAAAAACATGCAATAATTACACAAATACAAAGTTCAAAAGTGAGAAATGTTCAAAGTGCTTGAGAGCTTGTCAAGTTGTCACAGTGCAGACGTAGCTTCAGGCACTTACGTACTAACGATTGCAAGCACTGTGTATGTAGTTACTTGCAAAATGAGGATAGCAGTTATGAGGGGGTACGAGTAATAAATCGTTCTACAGGTGGGTGAAAGGTACATACGAATTTAAGGGTAAAGTAGGATCTTCTTATTTCGAATCAGTATTATTTATGTAGTACTAGCGACCCACCCCGGCGCACGAGTGCAATGCTAACACTAAATACACTACAGAAAAACTGTGAACGTTGTATATAAAAATATAGCAGCCCGCTCCGATATTATTATACATATAAACCTTCCTCTTGAATCACTCTATCTATTAAAAAAAATCGCATCAAAATCCGTTGCGTAGTTTCAAAGATTTAAGCATACAAAGGGACATAGGGACAGAGAAAGCGACTTTGTTTTATACTATGTTCCTAGTGAAGTGATACAGTATATAGCTTCTTAGTCTAATAAAATTTATTTTAAAGTTTTGAAGTTCTTGTGAAAAAAACTAACACTCGTAACTCGGCCGACGATGGCACCCATTTACGTCTTCCTACTAGGATGCTTGTATCCTGCTCCTACAATTACCTAGGTATGTTTATTTGTATAGATAACAGCACATCAAGCTACCCGAAACTGTTAAATTTTCCTAATCAACTTTTAATCGTATGCTTCAAATTTGCTGATTTTTTTTTAGATTATAGTAGCTTCATGTACCGACTCTCTAGTTATCTTTCAAAATATTGATAACATTTCTAATAGTCTTAAAAAAACATATAATAAAATTAATATTATGCTTTACTAGCGACCCGCCCCGGCTTCGCACGGGTGCAATGCTAATACTAAAATTATACATATAAACCTTCCTCTTGAATCACTCTATCTATTAAAAAAAACCGCATCAAAATCCGTTGCGTAGTTTCAAAGATTTAAGCATACAAAGGGACATAGGGACAGAGAAAGCGACTTTGTTTTATACTATGTAGTGATTATTAAAAGATATCAAACTGAAGTTTATTGCCCTTTCCTTTTGTAATATTAAGTTTGGGCGCCGAACATGTACACCCACACAACCAGGGGACGATTCTTAGAACAAACAATGATGACTATTCGCCGTTCAAGTTCGTTGAATGGGACTAATCTTGAGCATTCAAAGTCTGGCTGTCAAGTTGACAGACTCACCCGGAGGCTACAAGATAACAGAAACTACGATATTGTAGTTCAAACTTTAAAGTGGGGGAGCATGATCAAGATGCGTTAAAAACCACGCATATATTTAGGCAAAAGTTTACAACACTTTCAATGGAAAGTATCTAGGTATCCTACCGTGTATTATGTAGGTACGACCCGAAACTGACAAATTTTCCCAATCAACTACATGAACTATGTATATTATATGAACCATATGCCTCAGCGATAACGTTGAAAATCTATTAAGGAAATTTGACAAATTTTACTAGCTTGATGTGCTGGCGTCGATGCATGGGTTACATAAGACATACATTCAAGATTTCATTACATGTTTTTTTGAGTGGGAAATCTTCGTCCCTGTCGCTGTGAGTGCAGCTTTTACTGACTAAATCCACTTTTGTTAGAACAATTCACTACTATAATTGGATTATATAGGTAACATCCCACAGGTCACAAAGGAAATTGCTATCATCTCCCGAGCCTTTTTCCGGATTCGACTGAGTACCAGTGTTTTACAAGGAGCGACTGCCTATCTGACTTCCTCAACCCAGTACCCGGGTAACCCAATACCCCTTGGTTAGACTGGCGTCAGACTTACTGGCTTCTGACTACCCGTAACGACTGCCAAGGATGTTCAATCACAGCCGGGACCTACAGTTTAACGTGCCATCCGAAACACGGTCATTGGTGTCCAAGATATACTTAGAAAGTACATACAAACTTAGAAAAGTTGCATTGGTACTTGCCCGACCTGGAATCGAACCCACAACCTCATACTTGAGAGGTTGGCTCTTAACCACTAGGCCACCACGACTTTTTTTTTGAAAGAAAATTGCTACAAAAACACAATAATGTCTTCGAAAATTCCAGAAAAAAGCCTACCAATACCAAAAATGATATCTTGTCAAGTTGAGAGCGAACTGGCGACTGCAATAGCATTAACTACGGCTCCCCTAACACTTAGGGCAGCTCGTGTCGGAATTTTTAATTCAATTATGATAGCGATCATGTTTAATGACCGTCTTCTTATAGGCAAGAACGTTTTCGTCCGGCCATTCGACCGTACATTCCGTTTTTTTTTTCTCCTCTTCTAAATGAAAAAAATGTGATTCCATGTTTTAATGTCTTGGAAAGATTGATAAATTTTCATAATTGTTTACGTGGAGATATCTGGTGAATTCGGGATTCTTTTGTTTAAGGGGACTTTTGGATTATACGAGTATACAGCATGTATTTTGTAAAAGGTTAGGTTCCATAGAATTTATGATTTCTGTATGATGAACATAGAAATATATTACGCCATTCGGTTTAGGATTCTTAAAAATATTTACTATAAAGTCTGGAGCAAATATTATGCCCTAAGCCTTAATTTTGTAAAGGCATCACGTTTAGAATGTGAGCTATGAATTTAGATAACAATAAATTAAATTGTAAATCAAAATAGTCACCTCTTATACAAGCATTGTGAATATTCTCAACGTAATCTATCAACACAAAAATTATTACTTTTCACACATAAAATATATTCAAGGGTCCAGTAACTTGAGTTGTAAAATAAACCCACATTTTAAACCAATAAACATGATTTTAACAATCTAACAAAAGAGACAACAGCCAAATCGAAAAACATAAAAGCGACCAGAATCGCTATAAAATGAAAACGTAATTTCTAAGTTCAATTTGGTTTTCCATGGTTCCGTAGTAAATTACTTATATATAAGCGTTGATCTACAAAAATATTTGCAATGTTTATCAAAATATAAATTAAGCCTAAGAACCAAAAACTTTCAGTTACAAATTAAAGTGCTTTATATTAAAATAAACATAACTATTATAACTCCCTAAAACTTATTTTCTTAAAAGAGAATATATAAGGTATCTGCTATTATAGCACGTCTTTATTAGATTTTTTTTTGTATTGACCATAATCTTTGTACCCACTTTTTTGTCACTACTTTATCAATATCTTTCTTTTTTTTGTGCTAAATAAATGGTTGATCTGTTCATCTACAAATCTTTTATTTAAAAGCGACAAATTACAGAAAAAATCGAGAACCATTATAATTTATTTAGTACGGTACTCTAAGCGCACAAATCAGACACGCACATGGCCGTTTTTTACGAGTTTCATGGCCGCAAAAATCCTATAGCGATAAATTTGTCAGACGGAGACCAAAACTTTCATGATAATTCAATCAAACGCTCCGGCTGGCTCAAATTTGATGAAGGGAAACCTTTTCACAGTGGTAGATTTTTTTTTAATTTTCCTCGAAACGAAAGGTTTTGCGGTCAATTGATTTTAGGACGGAAATTTTCTTTTGGTAATCAGTCGGTTCATAATTATAGGACTGCTGAAAATATCCAAGTTTAAGTAAGGTTTCTTTTTCAGATTGCTTAGCATAGTTTCTAGTGGTTTTATTTTATTTCAATAAAAAAGTTTAAGATTGCTTGAAGGCTCGGAGGTGGAAATTAACACAAATTAACTTTCAATTTAACACAATCGAAAACATAGGAAACAAAAAATTCAAAAAAAATACCTACGCGACTTTTGCAGCTAAAATCTAATTCAACTTTTAATGATTTCGGGACTCTTTGGCCGAAGCTTTAGCCGACATAATAAAGAGAAATGCTGATTAGCCTCCATTGTGTTCTGGCCCCCTCAAAATAAACACTACAGAGATATACATTTAAAAAAACTCCCATAGAAATTCAATGGTTAATTTGCACTTGAAAAGTCAACAGACCTTTTTTCTGAAAAAATAAATGTTTTTGTCAAAGATCCTGTTACAAAGGAGAGGTCAATGTACTATACTTTTTTTACTGAATAGCGGAAAATAAACCTCAAGGAGGGTTTATTTTCCGCTATGGTGTTGGTGGTATTTGAATTAATTCATGAATTTACTAATCATAACTATCAAAGCACTAGTTATGTGTAGGATGTGACTCGGAGAGATCATCTTCGAAGCGAGTCAATGGCAAATGAATAGAAAATGTTATATCTATCTTTCACCACGCACACGGCATGGTCAATGACGTCATAAAGATTTTTGATGGTGTTAGGCTATCGTTGATGTGACACCGTACATCTATCTGTTATCCCTATAGAGATAGTTTGTCCTTGCATCTGCCTATTCTAATCTGTTGATATACTTCAGTAATAGCTACGATTTTTGCGATGCGGTTCACTGCCAAAGGCTCTCTACACTTACGTGACTCAAAAATTAATAGTAGCTACGACAGCACATCAAGCTACTAAAATCTATCAAATTTCCTTAATAGATTTTCAATTTTATCGCTGCAGTATATGGTTCAAAGCTTATAAGGAACAGGATAGTTTGGTGTAGCTTAATGTTCTAGCTGTCTGTATATTAAAGTAATTTCGCGTCTTCAAGCGTAATGTGTTTCATCACGACTTAATGTGCAACTCTATTAATCCAAACCAAATTCGAACTTCTTCCCCAAAAACGAAGTCCAATAAATAAAAACTTAACGACTTCCTATAAATTCCGTCGCACTAAAAATAGTTGGAACAACATAATTCAGTTGGTCCAATAAATTTTAAGTTGGACCTAACTATAAAGTTCCACGCTATGTATTACTTTAATGATTTACCGACGTAGGCAGAATATAAGTTAAATAATAATTAGTATTCAAGAGCCAACGATGGAATATTTAAGGGACGTCATGTTTGAAATTCGTGCAACCCCGTACTCGTGACATACGGAGTCATAAAACGGACAACTATTTTAATATCAAACTGCATACATTTTAATTGGTTGAAATTGTTCTATATTGACATAATGCTGACTGATATGTTGTATCGTTTAGCAAGCGTGCACAAATCGGAAAATGAGACACATGCCATTATCTAGCCTAGCTTTTTTCAACTATGTTGGGGTCGGCTTCCAGTATAACCAGATAGAGCTGATTACTAGTGTTTTACATAACGCAACTCCCTATTTGACCTTCTCAACCCAATCGCCTTGGTAACCCGATACCTCTTGGCAAGACTGGGTTTCTGGCTGTTATTATGTGTAAATACACTTTGTTTGTCCCACTGCTTGGCACATGCCTTCTCTCAGACAGAGAAGGATTGAGCGTTAATCACCACGCTTGCTCAATGCAGGTTGGTGATTTCAAACTTTTTAGTCCAGGTTTCCTCGAGATGTTTACCTTTACCTTAAATCAGTCACGGTGCCCAAGATATACTTAAAAAGAACATATGTATAACTTATAAAAGTTACATTGGTACTTGTCCGACTTGTAACCCTGAATCGAATCATCCACCAACTCGTACTAGAACTACTAGTCCACTACAAATCTTTAAGTTGTTTTACAATTTTATAGAAGTTAAATCCAACCTTAAGAACATTAGACGCATTTCATTAATATTCGTTCGTTCATATTTATTCCTTCAAATGTAGAGTAGGTGTACATCACATAGTTATTCCATAATATTTAGGCAGCAATTACTCACTGTGACGCGAACATGACATAGCGACGTGTATTACATACAACGTTTGTATTAATTTATGATAATTTCATATTTGCTATCCGCCGTAGTGTAGGGTATCATGGCTGGAGCTCGGTACTTAGTACTTAATATTTATGTACCCCATAACAATAGTGAGGGTTATGTCTTGCTTTGCGGTGGAAGCAAGTAGTTTTTAAAGAAACCATATTTTTATTTTCAACAAGTCATGGTGGACTAGTGGTTAGCACCCACGTCACAAATACGAGTGTTCGGGTTTGACTTCAGGTCAGGTAAAGTTTAAGTTTGAATTCGCCTAGAGCAAGCGTGGTGGTTAACGCTAATTCCTACTCTGTATGAGAAGAGGTCTGTGCCTTGCAGTGGGACAATGATACTCTTGATACCAGTGTTTACGGATTTAAAATTTACTAGGCTATACCTATGAACATAAATCCAATTGCGATTTCAAATACTTAATAATACCATATATTCTAGCCTTCCCTTGATTAATGATAGCCACTGCAGCCAGTGGGAACATATAAAAAAATCTTATTTAGCTTAAATGACTTACTGAATACTGGAACATCATTCTATCTCTGTCACACTTAATTAAATATCTGCGACAGAAATATTTTAAGTATTAAAAAAAAATGTTTAAATATTGCAAGGGCAGGATTTAGAATGAAACACATATGACGATGATAAACAAAAAAACTATAGCAAGCATCAAAACATCTCGGCGCATTAATTTAACAAACTAAAAACGGACATTTCCGCAAGTATCAAGTACACTGCAGCCGTGTGTCCAAGTCATGATCATTCCACGATTACATAACACGACGCCGACACGACAGCGCGACACGACTCCCGCACGACAACATCACGACTAATATTACAACAGTTAAAACCCTTTATTATTTCACTTGCAACATGTTTTTCCACCGAACAGATGTTCAAGTGAATTTTTAATAAAGTTTTTATGTGTTCAGTGTAACGAAATTACTGGACGCCATTTTGAAATTAACAAAACGTTGCTTAGTACTACGTAGGTTGTATAAGCGATTCGTTCAGAACTCAACTCATAAGGAGACTGTATAACGGAAGGAGAAGAAAATTTGTTTATTGTAATGTGAAAAAACACGCTTTGTATCGAATATGCGCTATTATATCGAATAAACATTCTTTTGTTACAACATATAAAGATACACAAAAACCCTGAACTTTTAAGCCTTCTTCTACTATGAAATCAATCTCTATTTCCATTGGTCACGTCATCCTTCACGCGCGAACAGCTGGATCGATTTAAATAAAATTTGGTAGACCAATGGTTTAGAATCAAAGAAAGGACAAAGGCAGCTTTTTATCCTGGTGCGAGGAAGTAGACCAGCACACGACAAACAGCTAGTTTAAATAATTATTTGCCGGGCCAGCGAATAAAATTATAAAATTCATAGTTGTTCTGAACTATCCTCTTCAACCGAGTATATTTATGAGATAGCCAGTTTAACCAAATAAACAAACTCTTCAGCTACAAGATTATTAACTTACAAACAACCTAAATAGGTATTTACAATCAAACAAACATAATATGATACACATTTCACACTTAGATCAACTAAAACCAAGCTCCAATCTCCCCATAATCCCGCCGCGCGTAATTGCTCCCGATTGAACGAGTGAATGACTGAATGAGACGCCTCGGTCTGAACCGATGACCTACTAGTTCATTCCCTGTTGCCTTTAATCAAGCTGTATGAGAGCTGGTTCATTTGTTCGTTGCTGAAGAGTGTTTTCTTTGAAGAGGTCGTAATGAGGTTTTGATTGGTCTCCGAAGGTGAAATCGAGGAGTGTGTGAGGTGGAGTTGAGGTGTAAACTTGAAAGAAATTATTAACCTACAGCAGGCTCAGCATGACAACCGTAGAAACAAGTTTGTCATAAGATAAGTGACAGATTGATGTAAGATTTAGAAATAAGCTTTTCTTTTCTTCGACCAACATAGGTCTACAAGTGATTATATGCGAGTGGACAAGTAACGCCATGCTCGGGCAGAAGACATGTTGACATTGACAGAAAGAGCTTTTTCTTTTCTTGATAGAATAGACACAGAATCGCCATGCTGAGCCTGCAGCAGTACTTTCTTGTAAAGAGTTACTTTTCTTGTAAAGTTTGATTGCATTTGCTTTATATCTAACATTAAAATGTCAAGCTAAACTGGAGAAATTAACACTTTTGAGCATAATTCACCTTATTATAATACATGGTCTCAAAAAAGTACCAGCTTATTACTAGGTTCAAACTAGCAACTCTAACAAAGTTAATGGTCCAAACCTAACACTTAAACCGGTACTTTTTAAAAACCACGTTCTATAAGTAAGAGTTTGAGGTCAGATGTTCAGAAGTTGATCAGAAAGGAACGAATCAGAAACCTATAAAGCAATTTTTACATGAAATTTCAACTTAATATTTATTCATACGTACTGAAATGTTCTAACAGTACAATTATACACTGAAGGCCAAATAAACAGCTCAAAAAAAATTAACATAATAAAACAATCTAATCGTGGAATGTATAATAACGCGCAGTGTAACGGGCGGATAGTGTAACATTAATTACAAAAATACCACTTACGAGTAAATTAGCTTTATCGGTGACAAGTGGCGGTTATTTATTGTGCTCGACAGTGTACGACAAACGGATACACAGAGAAAACATGATTTTCTTTTTTTTATTATTTATTTTTAAAGTCGATTATATTTTTTGGTCAACGGTAAACATGATACTGATTTGACAAATTGTTTTTAATGTATGTTTACTTTCATTAAATAATTGTCATTCGCTATATTATGAATGTTTCTATTTCAATCTTGAAGAGGTTAATTAAGCAGTCTTTTTTAGAATTTGTACAGACGCCAGCACATCAAACTAACCGAAACTGTCCATTTTTTACTATCAACTTTAAACCATATGCGTCAGCCATAAAGTTGAAAATCTATAAAGGGAATTTAACAGATTCCAGTAGCTTGGTGTGCTAGCGTCTGTGCCTTATTACAGCACAAAACTTTTTTACAAGAACCCTTGAACAACCTCAAACTTTGATATCAATCGCCTGATAGATAATTAACAAGACTACACATTCTCAACTGCTGTTACCTACTATCGACATCATCTTCCAACGTCATAAAATATACCTTACACTCAAAAATGCATACACTACACCTCTAATTCCTGAAGATCACATTCGCAGCATACTGTCCTCGACCCACCGACCCAAATTCCTTAATCACTTCGATGTGACCTTCTAATATCCCAAACCCTAAAACACCGCACTATCAATTTGTAGGCCGTAATCGAAAAAGCATTAGGTGCTAGTAATTAAGAGAGCATGCGCGGTGAGCGTATAAATTTGCATGGCCCTGTGGTCAGAAATTGTGTTCTGTAGTGTAAGGTATGAGATTAAGGAGTTTTGGTGAAAAAATTTAAAGTTCAGACTGTAGATGACAAAATTATACTATTTAATACAGTTTATTTGCAATACAATAGTATTTAATATCCGGATGAAACAAGAGTGACCAATCTCACCATCTCTTGAGCCTATTCCAAACTATGTTTGGGGTCGGCTTCCAGTCTAACCGGATTTTAGCTGAGTACCAGTGTTACCCGGACAACCCAATACTCCTTGGTTAGACTGACCAATCTATACTATAAAAAATAATAATCGCAAAATATGTTATTTATTTATTTATAGCTTTATTTTCCATACAATGTATGAATTTCTTTTTTTCTGCACTTGTTAAAATAATTATTTATCGTGGTAGTAATGTAGAAGAATATGTTACTCGAGCGCAAGTCTCGAGAGCAGCTGAACCGATTTCGCTAATTATTTCATGGACTATTTCTTGAAGTACAATGATGATTGATAAGAAAAGAAAAAAAATGTCTGGAGAAGAAAGAAAAAACAAAACAAAAATGACTAATACGTGGTCTGAAGTTCACTAGGTCAAGTAGTAGGTACTCGATAAAAAAAATAATAGTTTTTTTTCGACGGCCAAGCACAAGTCAGTCTTAAAAAATCTCATTAAATAAAAACCCACTTACAATTTGATTCCAAAGGAAGTTTTCAGTAAGTAAACCCTTATGTCGCAATGTAAATGCTTGCAGACACGTGTGCATGTAAAGGATTGCGCTTAAATAAAATAATAATACATTGTAATTACCAGAGCATGCTCAGCTTATAAATTTGCATGGCCTGCGGTCAGCGGAGCAGTCTGCACTCGAAATACCGGTCCAATGTATAAGGGACAGCGTGTAACAAACTGGACAAAACTGGTTTTCTTTTAAACATCTTCGTTGACATGGTTGATTTTAGTACCTACTTTAAAGTTATTTTGAAATATTGTATTGAACCTCTTGCTTAAGCTGTCCAATGCAATTATTATTAATCAATCCCAATTTGATTCAGTAACATTTCATTTGTTTACGTTTTATATCTATAGCGGTTCCAACCCGCTACCTAAGGGTAATTATAAACAAACACAGAGACTTAGTTTCGCATTAATAGTATTAGTAAGGATCAAAATATAAGTAGACATTCTCTTTAAAAATAAATAATATAAAAATAAATAAAAAATACTTTTAATTTTTATATAAGTACTTACTTATCGCTGCAACTCATCACTTAAACCATAAACATACTATTTACTAACTACCATACTTCGAATATTTTATACGTACTAACTGCACAGGAAAATGTCAGGATTTAACACTTACATATTTTCAGGGGTCTTCCGCTGAATTTGCTATATTTCAGCGGAGATTTAATACCTTTCTTCCCACAAGTTACGGCAATGTTTTATTGCGTCCAAAATTGAGTAAAATATAACTAAAATGGAACATATACTTTTTACTAGCTTTTGCTAGCGATATCACTCGCATCTCGTAATAAGTAATAGTCTACATCGTTCCTCATTACATAGTCTTTCCTACATGAAAATATTTCTTTGCAAGTTGCCTCTGCATTCTTTATTGAGTCCCTTCAAGTTTTGGACTTTTAATGTTCTGTTAATTATATTATTTATTTACCAATTTTTTTTTCGTCCCGTCATCACAGTCTCGTACAATTTTCGCTAAAAACCAGCGCTGGGACTCTGTCTCGTATAGAGTAACAGGGTTATGCTTAGCGAGGAGCATTCTATTTGGGTGTGACGTATATGTCCTATTATTTCTTCTGTGTTCTATACCGTAAACTCTCTTTTGTTAGTTGTTTTTTGTCTTAATTTTGTGTTTGTCTATCAGTCGTGGTGGCCTAGTGCTTAAAGATCCAACCTCTCAAGTATGGGTGCGTGGGTTCGATTTCAGTTCAGACAAGTACCAATGCAACTTTTCTAAGTTTATACGTACTTGCTAAGTATATCTTGGACACCAATGACCGTGTTTCGGTTGGCACATTAAACAGTAAGTCCCAGCTGTCATTGAATATCCTTGGCAGTCGTTACGGGTAGTCAAAAGCCAGTAAGTCTTACGTCAGTCTAACCAAAGGGGTATTGGGTTGCCCGGGTAACTGGGTTGAGGAGGTCAGATAGGCACTCGCTCCTTGTAAAACACTGGTACTCAGCTGAATCCGGTTACACTGGAAGCCGACCCGAACATAGATGGGAAAAGGCTCGGGAGATGGAGATGATGATTTGTGTTGTCTGTCATGTTCTCGGGAATAAATGTTTTTTTATGATTTCTCAAATTGTTTTCTTCATCACATATCTTCTTTTTTTCTTCTTCATCATAAAGGCCTGTTGTTCTATTTTCAACCCAGTTCTTAAATGCATCAGTAGTTCCATTCCAAAGTAAGATATGTGATATAAAAATAAAGTGATGCAGTTATTGTAACAGCCAAGCGAGCGAACGACCCGCTGAGTTAGACATACGAAACGATAAAATTAATGTCCTGCAACTATCTTTACTATTTCTATGTGACTTTTTTCAGTAGTTATTGAAAATCAATAGTTTTTACATGAGGCTACAATGATGCAAATATTTTATGTGTAGAGGTTCCTTCAGCAGGACTTCATTACTGGTAATTTTTGAGTGGGTCATAGAAATAATTGTTACCCCCCATTTCTTGTCTAATAAACTTATTTATGCATACCTGTATTCTAACCCATTAGGGAAACCAGTGTACTATCATATCGAGAAAGATCATTGGCCGAAGGCCTCAAGGTACTGCCCGGGCTGCGGGTTGTTCGCAAGAGTTACCGTGACCCTGGCACACAGGGACCTCCAGAAGGAACATAGTGGGTTTTAGTCAGTAAGAGTCTGACACTCCCTCTAGCTGCACCCTCAGCGGGAGGGGTCATTTGATGATTTCCCACGAAAAAAAAGGCCTCAAGGTAAATAAACCAAAACAACGAAGCAGTCTTCGATGTGAAATTATGTTATTAATTTCCTTTCCAACTAAAAAATTCCAACAAACAAACGAATACGAAAACCGGCGTCTTCAAAACGTATAATGGATTAAGTCCCCCCACATTTGAAAGGTGCTAAAACTTTCAAGAGACACGAAATTATCTTTGGTACACTGTGTAACAATAATATCGGGTCCAGACGCCGTTCGGGCGACGTGCCGGTTGCAACACTGTGCGACACTATTGCTGGGACAACCAAACGATTAACAGTTTCTGGGATATTCCTGAATGCTTTTTATAATTCTTAAACGTCGTTTAAATTTTTCATTTAGCAAATATTTAATACGAATTTAGATAAATAAATAAATTACTATAGTACATTATGTTCCGAAAAACACTTATTCAGGTTGAACCAATGAAAGATATGTACAACGATTGGTGATAAACTAACACTAATAAGGTCACAATATTTGTTATTTCGTCTGTCATTATTATCAGGTCATATTAAGAACACATACTGTATCGAAGATGCAAAATCAGAACTAAAGTCGCGTGAATTTTGGAGCGCCTACAAATTAGCCGCAGAGTGCCACACTGGTAATTTTCTTCATATGGCCGAGATAGGCTTACGTACAAAATGCTTTTTGGGAACAAGCCCCTTACATACCAACCATTTGGACACCCTAGCTCCGTGAAATTCTATTGGTACGATATCTGTTCCATTTGCAGTATCTTCAGTATATTGGCAGAGATTTGATAGCTGCGCCGAGGTGGGTTTTGAGTGAACACTGTAGTACCTTGCAGGCCGTCCTATGCATGCGTATAGCCATTACACTATTGCATGCTTATGTTCGCCTGGTACCTTGGTATTGCAAGATGGGGAATACTTCTTCAAAATTGTTATTTTATTTTTATGACATAAAACAAAGATTTATGATGAATTATTTGTTCGTAATTTTGCATGCTTGAAAGTTGTGATCCTTTCAGAAAGTCGGTCAACCAGTCTTATTAAGCGCCATTGGGTTGCCCAGATAACTGGGTTGAAGAGGTCAGTTAGGGAGTCGCTTTAAGTAAATACACTGATACTCAGTTGCATAGAGTTAAAATGGAACCAGACCCCAATATATGTACCTTGGGCTGAGTATTTTCCCCCGATAAAAAAGGCAGGTTGTGATCTGAACTGAAAATCTTAGAAAGTAGAATGTCAGCAGTGTCTTAAGAATATCATCTAAGTACAAAATGCCAATTAATTTCTACATTAACAATAAGCAATAAAAAAGCAAAACAAATAAAGGGCTCACTCAAAATATTCCCCATGTTTTCCTTTCTTCCTTTCAGAGAAAAAAAAGCCTTATTACGCATTCCTCATACAGTTTCTAATATATCAAATAAGACAACTAATACAATACATACGGTCATCGTGTTTTACGTAAAATACCTGTTTTAGTCGGCAACAGTTAGTCGATTGATTTATAGCGACCTGAGAGAGCTGTGATGAATTACTCTGTAGAGATTTGCACAGAGCAATTTGGTACAGAGGCTGAGGAAGTCCGTAAATCATTACGTTTAAGATTTTTGATGAATTTGTTGTAAGCTCTTTTCAGCTTTTTATTAAATGTGGTGTTAAAAAGTAGCTTTAGGACTATGTGTAAACCACAACCTTGAACTAATTTATGAGGGTTTGTGGTTAAGTGAAATCTTTGAATTTTTTAGGATGTGCAACTCTCATGTCTTTTTTTCTAATACACTTTTTTATTCTCTAATTCACTTCTTTTATAACACATGTTTTATGATTGTTTATACACTTTCATCTGCAATATACATATGTATTTTTAGCTTGCAATTTGATCGCCTGACTCGAAGCCTTGAAGTATTAGTTTAAAAGTAATCGGGCACACACGTCTTTTGTTATATTTAAATTAATTCTAGATATGAAATATTAGATTTTAATTGTACTTAAAAATATATAATTTGGCTATAAATAAAGAAAGAAAAATGTTTTATCTGACTCAAAACCCTACTCTATGCATTTCACCACACGTGCATAGGCGTGCATACGATTTGTAGAACATCGGTGGGCCTCACGTAATGATCACATGAGAAAACTATTGTTTACATAAGTTCATCAAACTCAACACCTATACTGTGACTTTACGCATTTAAATGCAGATTAAGTTAAAATGCATTTTTTATTCATCACCGTCATCAACGGCTATTTTTGTGAAGAATATTTCTTTGGCAGTTAAGAAACTAAAACGTACAGCAGGCTTAGCATGGTAACCCTAGAAACCTAAAGAAAAGAAAGTTTTATCTACCGCAGAATGGACATAATGACAGAAAAGTGACAGATTGATTCTTCGATCGCCATAAGTCTACAAGTAATTATATGCGAGTTGACAGGTTGCGCCATGCTCGGACAGAAGACATGTTGACATTGATAGAAAGAGCTTTGTCTTTTCTTGATAGAATAGATATAAAATCGCCATGCTAAGCCTGCTGGAATCTTTGAAAAAGGTAGCGTGAAAAGTGAGCTGAACCCAAAATTTTCCTTTCCCACAAACCCGAACCTTAAACCAAACGCCGTCATTCCGAAAATGTGCAGCGAAACATTTCGTGCACTAAGTGGGCATGCTGCGCGATAAACTATGCGTCGTCGAGATGTATGGCAGTTTCTTGCTGCGAACACCCGGGGGATTTCGCCGACAAGTATGCACCGTGTACCCAGCATCTTACACCGATATCAGATTTAAAGTGAAGGATAGGTTTTGCTTGGTGAAAACTTATCTTCGGAGTTAGAGTGCGCGGTGCAAGTTTCCTTCGAAATGCGAAAGTTTTGAAAGGTGTTCAGGGAGACATTGGTGTGCAGCTTTTGCGTTTAGTTTCGAGTTAAGGGTTTTTGGCTGTTTGTTTTTTTTACCTTGACATTATAACAGTAAATAAATTTTAATGAACTTTAGCTAAGAATACAAAAATCACGCAAATTTTCTAATCATCTCAAGTCCTTGACGTTTTACTGAACAAATTACAATTTCTTTGGCCCTCTTCAAAGTGAAGTTGTTCAATATTTTTAATCGAAACCCATTTCCCATTACGTCACAAGGTCCAGGCGCCATTTTTTCAATGCTGCCACTTCTAAATCGATCACCGTCGACTTGAATCGTTCCCGCGCCGTTCAGTGTTGACAGTCGTTAAAACTTTCACAAATTGGCTGGAACGTCGTTTACTGAAATTCCCTTTATTTAATTAAAACTTTCAAGTTGAAGTCCATAAGTTTACAAGTCGCGCAACATAGAATTGTTTTATTGTCGTTTTGTTGCAAATAATTGTTTGTTATGTTCCTAGGAAGTTGATGCTAATTGGTTCTTTGTGACATCTGTTCCGAAAAATCTGGTAGCTGAGTTTGGAATGAGTTTACATGTTGAGCAATTGAAGCAATCTTCTTTATTATTTTTTATGCCATTATATAGTAAATAACCGCCAGTTTTTCATAATGATTAAGGGGATTTCCCATATTTTTATTGAAACAACAAAAAAATATATGAAATACTAGCATGTGTCAGCGATTCCGCCCACATTCGGTGGAAACTTCTTAACACACACGGATAAAACGTAGCCTATAACTTTCCTCAATCAATGGACTGTCTAACAATGAAAATAGTTCGAATAGGCGTAGTACCTAGTACCTGATATTAGCGCATTAAAGCAACCATACAAACAAACTCTTCGACTTTATAATATTAGTATAGGTCTGTACAAAAAGCCTTACAACAAAAAATATTTGCCACTAAATCCTACTACTATTATAAAGGCGAAAGTTTGTAAGTATGGATGTATGGATGTTTGTTACTCTTTCACGTAAAAACTACTGAATGGATTTGAATGAAACTTTACCACAATATAGCTTATACATCAGAATAACACATAGACTACTTTTTGTCGCGAAAACCAACATACACGCGGGCGGAGCCGCGGGCGACCGCTAGTATTTTATATTTGTTTCGGAGGTGTAAAGTGTAAAACAAAACATTACATAACCCGTCACATAAGCCATAAGTTACTTGCCAACAGTATCCCGGTAAAAAACTAATTTGGCCGGGAGTTATGACAAAAATCCTTGGTATCGGAGCTTTTTATCCAGGCTTAGTGATTTCATAAATGGCGCAGCGTAGCTAGGGCATAAGGGTGCGTTCAGATAAATATGAAATTCACATTGCAAACTAACAAAATATGTTGCAGTAGAATAGATTCTTATTTAGAAGTACCTATTAGCAGTTGTTTAATTAATAGAAAAAATATATTACGTCTTCTAGCTTTATACATCTAGTGCACACCAAATCACAATCAAGGGACTGATTGTCTGGCCTCCACATTCCCCAGCTATATTTTTGTCTGAACTGAGTCATCTTGATTCCTGCCTCTTCGAAACGATTGTCAAATGATAGACTCATGACTATGATTCGTAGGCACCAAGCGGTCTCGAAATATTGGTCAAGCAAACAAAAGAAAAACAACAGACAATCAAATTTTGGGAATGGGACAGCTATTATTGAAACATGAACCCCTGAACCCAATACGGGTAGTAAAATGACGTTTATCTGAATTGTGGCAGATTGATCGCAACTGCATGCAACCGCAGTGGCATCAGCCATCAACACAGCTTTCACTAGAATTCTGTTCAGAGTTAATTTGGCCAAAACGTCATCGTGAAACCACACGTGGAAACCGCTTTTTATGGAAAACTAGCTTTTGCTCGCGGCTTCGCTAACACAAAGAAGTATTATTGTATTTTTTTTTAATGTTTAGCCCCTTTTTTATAAGCTTAGGGGTGGAATTTATCAAAATCTTTCTCTTTCATAGTAGCTATACGCATGCAAATTCGGTTTAAAATTGTCAATGTTTCATCTCCTATTTTATCCTCTTGGGAGTACAATTAATCAAAATCCTTTCTTAGCGGATTCCTACGTCATAATATGCCTGCATGCCAAATTTCAGCCTGATCCGTCCAGTGAATTGGGCTGTGCGTTGATAGGTCACTATGTCAGACATTCTCCTTTGAGTTATTATATATTTGGATTTTGTAATGAATATTCACAAATAACTCCATACCACACGAAAGTTACAAAAAACCACATCTTCCAACTCGTTTCTGAACAAACCCTAAGGGAGTTCCACACTGACATACGCCGGTGTAAATCCCCCTTGTTTCACGTTGATATCGGCTCGCATAGGCGACTGATTTTATGGCATTTCATACCATGACTAGTGATGTATGAAGGACTGTTTACAAGTCAGTGGGCCGTGGAGACTGGCAGTACTAGGGGTGTATGGAGTAGAGAAGTTAGATATGCAGAGGTTCGGACGTTTTGGAACGGTAATGGAATGTGATATAGAGAATGCGGATAGGGTTAGTTTGATACTGTGTACTAGATAAAATTTATAGTAGTTTTGGGAAGAGCAACTTTTAAATAACGAAACTGCGAACGTTGTATGAAATTATTTACGACATCACATTAGAAACCTCAAAAATAACAGTACTTCTCCACTATTTAATGAATGTTATTATACATATAAACCATCCTCTTGAATTACTCTATCTATTAAAAAAAACTGAATCAAAATCCGTAACGTAGTTTCAAAGATTTAAGCATACAAAGGGACATAGGGACAGAAAAAGCGACTTTGTTTTATACTATGTAGTGATATTCAAACCTTTTAGTTTCCTCAAGTAACATTCAAAATTTCTTCGTCACAAAAGAACTGGCCGTTTTCGAAATTGTATTCTTAATTCAAAACAAATTATTAATAAAAACAAAAAAAAATAGGACTATATAAACTAAAAAAATATCGTAGTCTCGCAATATGCAGTGGTCCAATGAAAACTGTATTAGCCATCTATCATAAACTCCTCGGTCGGAATAGTCAGCAGAACAGAAAAACTCACGGGGTCGTGAGTAACGTCGTACCAAATTAAATCTGTAGGCTATAAAGAACAGATGACGGGGTGGCTAACTTCTTTGGGCTACTGAACGTACTTATAGATATTGTTAGACTGTGGCAGTTTTTATTTCGTGAATTTTAAATTTAGAACTTGTTTTTTTTTAGATTCATTTTATTATTATATTTTGACAAAAAAAAAACGATCGATTTGATCATTTTTATCATGATTTCGTTTAAGTACAAAATACAGAATCGATGAAAAAAATATTATTTCATTGTTTGCAACTCTTCGGGCCAGTTTCAGAGGTTACGGATAACCACGATCTACCAGATAAATTCAAAAATGGAACAGAATTTGTATGAAATTATCTGCCAGATAACCTATCTGGAACTTATCAGCAACCTGTGAAACTGGCCCTTAACAAACTTAAAAAAGAGAGGAAATTATTAGTAACCGGTCCTTTGAGAAGAATTATAAAACCTAATCAAAAATTCATGTAACAATTACATGACACGAAGATTAATCATGCATGCAAGATACCTACATATCTATTGCTTACACAGTGCTGACAACCCCAATACATCTCCAATGTAATCTTTAATTGACAAATGTCGACCCATAACCTATCTATACATCACTACAATAGAACATGGCCACACTAATTGTGACGTATGATCACACGAGGCGACGTCACCGCCGTTACGTCATCGATAGCTCATTGCTAACTCGATATTAATTAGCGAGAGGTAATTAGAATATGTTGGATGTATTGTCGATTTGTAGCGACAAACCAGTCATTTGATATGATACTTGCATATGGGATCGATGTTACGATTAGGGCATATGGCGGTAATATAGTAAACTTGCGTAGTTATCATAAAACCTGCAGGCTTAGCATGACAACCGTAGGAACAAGTTTCGTCTACCAGAGAATGGACATAATTACAGAAAAATGACGGAATGACGTAAGATTTCTTTTGAATTTTTTTTAAGCAATTTTTCTTTTCATCGATCGACATAAGTTTACAAATGATTATATGCGAGTCGACAGGTCATCTCATGGTTTTATTCGTGGATTATCGGTTTACCTATTTTTTTCACTTTTGAGCAAAGATCTACTCATCGACTTTCAACATGTAGACTACCACTACAATAACAAATGATTGATCCTTACTGACATTAGGATCGTCTACCGAGTTCTTGTCTGTTTAAAATTCCATATCAATGTCTTTAAAGATTTTTACTGCCTATCTTACCTTATCTCTGAGCATATCCCGGACCCTGGTAGCCTGGTGCCTGCTGCGGTGGAGTTCCAGCTGCAACTCCAGGCATCTCTCCTGCCAGTTGATGGAGCCGACCTCTGCGGCCGCCAGCTCGTACTCCAAGGGATCGAGGCGAGAGGAGTGAGCTATAGGCCTGGAGGATTGAAAGTTTGATTAGTTTGTGAATATATTTGAAAACCAGGTGTATGATACACCACGTTTGGAGAAGTCATAATTATTGTCTAATAGGTAATGGTTACATCCAACTTTTAAGAGGGAACTAAATTATCGAAATAAATACGTGTATTTTTCTGAGACTGATTAATTTCTTGTCGAACTGAGTTAAGCCAGTTTAAAGCCATATTTACAGATCGTGTCCATCTTAAGAAACTAATACATAATTGAGGCTCTCAAACGTCATACATTAACAACAATGAAATATTTAAAAAAAAAATTCGTACATCAATTTTCAGACAGCATACACACCGAATAATACTATCGACACCTCACAACTCAGTGACTCACATCACTAATCTTAACCCCAAACTGCAAACTTGATACATCATAAATATTATAGAGCGCTCATTAATTTAAATACACAATATTGTACCCTCACTACAACACTTAAACAAGGTTGGAGCTCGCTTCATAGGATTAATACGAACAAATGAGCTTTTATTAATATTGAATGATTAATTCGTAAGGGTTAAAACGAGCCGGATTATCTGATCAGATCAACTGAATTGATGGAATTCTGTTAATGGAATGTAAAACGACTTTGGGTCCAGTTTTGCTTGTTGTTGCTGAATAGATAAACAATACGGTAGTTGACTACTAGTCAAATTCATTACTTGTATTGAACTGTCAAAAACGGTTACGAAAATACAAAGTTTTGACGTCACAGATTTTTCACATCAAGCCGTATACTTATTTCTATTATAAAATATTATCAATAAAAAAATGGAAACAATTTTTTGGTTTACAACGATAAATTAAACCGTCATTATTTTAAGGTGTTTACAAAATGAATATGATAAAGTATTTTTTTTTTGACCTAGTCATCATCCCAATTGACAGTCATGTAAAAAAGGGTTTTTGGATGACTGTTTTTCCAGTACGTAATGCATGAAAATAAACCCACCCAAACCCAACATGTGACATATATGGCAGATGGAATCGGGATTTTTTCCAGTCTAATTGCAATAGCTTTCAGAATGAATAACAGTATGTTATAAAGGGTTAATGAGCAACCTAACCATTTTGAAATACTTGGTATAGATATCAAATTAATAGAAAAATATTGTTAAAAGGTTCTTCAAATCTACAGACAGAAATGTGTTGCTGGGGAGTTTGTTGCGCCACTTCTTCCCAGCAAAAACGTAAGTAGTGAAGGGTTTTGGGGGCTGTCTTTTGTAATTTTTGACGTTTTTAAAGTGCTGTTTTGCAGCCAAATTTGAATAAATGGGTTTGAGGTTTTTATTAAAATACCGATATCTATCTTAAAACAAGACAACTTACAAACTGTATTCAATGTTTATAAACGATAAGATCCAATTTTATTCACGACGCCTACAATTACCTTGAGCGGCTTATATCTGCAATGATTTCTATATACATATTATCTGATTGCAATATGCTAATCATTTTAGTAGGACCCAGTAGATTGAGACACTAATTAATGGACCAACAATCGATAAGGTTATATCGATAGAGGTTTCACTCTAGTACTAGTGTTGTTATCAGTCAAATCAAGTAGTTTGACAATTTTATCGATATATACCTATATAAATATATAGATTTTAGTGACTAAGTAGAAGTACAGACGCCAGATCACAATCTGTCAAATTTCCTCAAAAGATTTTCATCTTTATCGCTGAAGCATATGGTTCAAAGTTGCTTGTCATAATTTGACAGTCCAAGTAGCTTGATGTGCTGTTGGTTGTTCTATTGTTGTTATCAGTCAAATCAGGTAGTTTGGCAATTTTATCGACGTATGTATAATATATATAGATTTTAGTGACTAAGTACATTGTGAAGCAAGCCTTTAAATATGTTCAATCAGATAACTGTGTTATATGGTTATTTATTACCGTAAAATTGTAATGTAATCGCTTACAATGTTACTACTGTTTGGTTTAAGATACGATTAGATAAAGCGATCATTATTTATCCACTAAAAGCCAAGTACTTAATTATATTGTTAAACACGAGTTAGTATAAAATACTATAGATTCAAAATTATACCCTTTTATATATAGCTAGGGAGCAAAAAGTGGGATCAGTAGAGGAATATCGAAGTCAAAGTTACTAACTAGATCTTAAAAGGCTATTATCAAAGTGTCACAAAAACTCTCCCCTGTAGAAAAGATAATTTACTTTATTTTTTACAAAAACTATCATCATTATAAGGATTAATCCAAAACCGTTATCACTTAGATAATTTATTTAAATTAAACTATACGGCTACACAGTTGTAACAGTATTTTACTAATTAAGCATTCATGATTTTAAAGATAATAACGATTAAGAAGCTGACCCGAATTGAATCCGCTCTTGTGTAGTAAAAATAAAAAGTAAACAAAATAATAATGAGTGCCAGAAACTTATATTGACTGTAACGAAACATAAAAATGATAAATCTCACTTCACGGATATTTAGATTCAGTACAGATGGACTAAATTAAAAATATTACAACGTCTAAATCAACAACGTTAATAATGAACAGCGTATCTAGATGATAAAGTCAAAGTAAAAACCACCTTAAAATAATGAAATAAGAGTTCCAAATTCTGTACCACTAGGTACATTAACTATTATTTTGCACAAAGCCTTTGTCAATCTGTGAGCGTCAAAAATAGTGTCCAAGTGATACGGTAGATGACTCAAACTAAATGACTCATTGTAATCTACTGATGCAAGGGTTGCCCTGACTACCCAGTTACCCCTAAGAATAATATTAATTGTGTTAAACTTTTCTTTTCGGATTTTTGTACATGGCAAGTAATGACCATATCTATAGTCAAATCTCGTATGAGTTCTCGGCATCAATTTTGTCTACTTCGAATTAGTAGTTTTGAAAACTGAAAGCCCGATTCGGGTGTGAAAACTATACCTAACTGTTTGAATGAATTTAACTCGATTATTAACTGCTGTTGTCAACATGTCACATGACATTTAGAGATGACCTATTATAAGGGTCAAAGTATAAGTTGCCAAAAAAAAAACTCACCTGGGTGGCGGGGGTGGCGGATCTCGTGACCTCCTCGGCATCAGTCGGGGACTGTTGGGGGTACTAGCCGACTGGCCAGCCCCACTGATGTCCGTAAACCGAGCCAGGGGGTCGAAGATCTGCGACAACCGCCGCGACCTCTCCTCAGACATCGTAAACACACAAACACAACACAACACTTAAAATTATATAACTATGTATATCACATAACGACCCCGCACTGTCACAGTTAAATCACAAATGACTATTTCGAACGGTCCGAATGATTCAAACTACGGAAGTGGCTACCGCCGGCCGCTGACAGATGGCGCTGCCGGTGACGTGGGATTTGGCGCGCAAACGCCGCCGCCATGTTGTCCGTCTGATCTTTTTCACAGTTTAATTTGCCTTTGCGCCGCCGCCGCCGTATTTAGAGCGCTGGAAAATAAATAATAAGTATCAGTTGACGTGTCATCGTTAGATGGTTACGTGGGAATTAGGGAAGCCAATTCAATTAGCGATTGGTTCGGCGCGACATTTTGGATCGGTGTCAAAATATAACGTCGACAGGTCGTCGTTAACTAAACGAGTTGTAGTTTAAACTTTTCATCACTCAATTTGTTGAACTTCAAATTACGTGCCTAATTAAAAGTCTTGGTAGTAACAGTTTATTTTTAACTCTATGTCGCAAGGTAGAAAATAAACACCTGAAGCGTGAAGTCCAAAATAAACAATAACAGTCAGTTTCAGTTGTAAAAATGAGTATCAATGACACTGCTACAAATATACCATTTACACAACCACAAGCACAGACAAAAAAAAAGAAAGAAAATAAAAACAGTTTTATATCAGTTGACCGGTTTTAACGATTCCTATAAAAACTATTTCAGTCTACGTTAAAAGCTTCAATAACACCGTACAAACGATCGCAACATTTTATTTATTTTCCTCTTTTTTAATGTACTCTCGTAAATTATAATATTTAGCTAACGTTACGTAATTAAGAAAACATAAGACTTCTTTGAATAGGGCGTGGAAAAGGGAAACCTTTGATATGTTGATTCGGTAAATCGCTTTTATGAGCACAAGAAAGATGGCGACTAAGGAGTTTAATATTAATATTTTGTACTTTCATTCGCTATGCATGACATTATTTACACTTTGAGGCGAAAAAGATATCTTATCATTTGAATTTATAAATATCATCATCATTAGCCTATCGACCCCAATTTTTAGCATAACACGCATCATCATCTCGAACGGATTTAGCTGAATACCAGTGTTTTACAAGAAGCGACTGCCTATCTGACCTCCTCAACTCAGTTACCCGGGCAACCCAATATCCCTTGGTTAGACTGGCGTCAGACTAACTGGCTTCTGACAACCCGTAACGACTGCCAAGGATGTTCAATGACAGCCGGGACCTACAGTTTAACGTGCCATCCGAAACACAGCATTAACACGCATAGTAAAACTATTTTTTTTTTACTTTCACAAGTTAGCTGAACCATAACAAGAAAGCCTATAGATACATAGATAAGTAAACATAGAACTAAAATATTCAGGCTTTCAAAAATATTAGTGCATTTCATTCATATTTACAACAGGTACACAAACAAAATCAGATAAACAACACCAGAAAATTTAACTAGAAAACATACCTGCGCTCGCTTTTAATTTAGTTTCAAACAAAACTATGAATACTAAACTAAATTGATATTAAAAATTCACCAATCATATTCGCTACAGCTTGTAAACAAGATGTGTGCTGCACTCAAATTGTGAACCTTTATGGTACCAGACACTATGGCAGACTAACTGCCAATGAATAAAACAGATGAATGAAGCGACGACTCTTTGATATTCAAAATTAGTTTTCTCAACTTCAAGAAGAACAGACATTCTCAATACATTGATTAATATTCATTCAATTTCAAGTTTGCTCGTGCAATAACAACGCCAAGTTGGAGTGATTCTCATTTGTTTAGAACATGTTAGATATTTAATTTGGATCTTTACAATATGATTCAATTGAGCAGAGTAGTGATTGTCTGAATACAGCTCGATTTCGACATGGTCCCAGCTTGTGATGAGATATGACTTCGGCTCTTAAACGAAAGATTATTTATTTTTCCTTATTTGGCCATAACTAGTTTAATGACAAATTAATCAAGGTAGTCAGTTATTAAATGCCGATCTCATCTCGTTTTTAATAAAAAATGTGTTGACGAGTAAAAGTCTTGAGTTCAACCTATTTGTAAAATAAATATCACCAATAGAATACCAAAAGAAATCCTCGCGTTTGATGACTACGCAATTCCATCATTCGCCAAAACCGACGATGCGTTCAAAACTAAGGACCACGAGTTTTTACCCAAGTAAACAAAACAGACGAAATGTAGTAAAGGTCTTTCCTACAGCCCACACATCAAACAGAACAGACGTATTAGTGAAATAGCAACTCTATTTAAAAAAACATAAAATCCAACCATTTCTCTATAAAACGCAACGGTTACCGCATTTAATTTTCATAAAACCCACTAACATAAAATGTAAGCCACTCAAACACAGCTCAAATTTATACTTCATTCACTAAAAACATATTTTATGATGAAATGCACACATACCCACTGGCCGGCGACTGCTACTAACTCTTTTTGATGAAAGAGAATATACAGTATGTTTTATAGGCAACTAGATTCCGCCAGCGCTTTCACCCGCTTACTGAGGAAACTATATCCCGCATCCGGATAAAAAGTGGTGTCTCGGCTATGCTGATATATATCCTAAATGACTGCCAAGTTTTATCAAAATCCTTTCAGCCGTTTGGTAGTGAAGAAATAACAAACAAGAACACAAATTGAAGCAATAATTTATAATTCTGTTTAGACTGCTATACTTTTGTTGACAGTGTAACGTAGGTACTCGTAAGTAATCCTTCGTAGAATAGAGCAACACCATGTACGTGCAAGTAATTAGCATGCTAGCACAGATTTGTATAGAATTTGTATAAAAGTCTTTTTTGTAACGTAACCTACAATGAATTACACTTGGGGTCCTTTTGTGCTCTCTGTACCCTTTTTATTATGAATGTGTACTATAGCACTTGGGATTCTTGAATGGAATTTTGGATTTCAATCTAGATACGACGATGAAAGAGCTGATGTGACCTTGGCACATGATGATGAGGGGGAGAGCTTCTAAGTAAAATTTGACACAGTTCTGTACAATAAACGAGTCAAACTATCGGGATGTTAGCTGACCCGGCCAGCTTCGCACCTCCTAACAATAGGTTTATGTATTATACTATTATTCTGCGATTAAGGACTTCAGGTCAGGTGGTAAGATTCAAAAAGGCAGAATTATTAATTAATCATTTGTAGGGGCATATGGAAGAGTGTTGTTTTTAGACTTTTCAGGCATATCTTTCTAACTATCCCTGTACTTCAATGAATATTCTTAAAAATAATCAGCAAAATCAATTCAGCTACTCTCTGGATTTGTGCTATTAGCAACACACTGGGGAATTCATTTTCTTTATACTATAAGATAACGTTCAAAGCATACTTCAATACCTATAACAAAAACTAAAATCTTTACACTAAAAATACAAAAACTTTCTTCAAAAAGGAAGCAACAACCTTCCTCGCATTCCCACATCTGCACTGACCCGCACGATTCTTCCACGAAAAAGATTTATGTCTCACCTGCTTTCCCGCAAGGAAACACGCTAATGTTTATAACACCAAGTGAACTGAAAAATTGGCAACGCAACAAAAATTACAGGAGCGTTGACCAGAAAATTGAAGGAGCCACCCAAAAAACTCTAGAGTTGTCCTTTGATTAATGTTATCAAGTCGGTTATCTAGGGACAGTCCTTAAATTGAGGTCAACCCTTTTTTGGGACGTTTGCGGATTTTTTTATCTATAAAGCTATTTTGGGCTAACGATTGTTTTAATGTGAAAATGTTTTGGACTTCTTTTTGGGGATCGACTTTGTTAATTAATAGCTTGAGGGCCGGTTTTGTTTTTGTTTTTATTTGATAGGAGTAATTTTCATTATTTGCATAAAATTTTGTCTTTAGTTTAACTTGGAATATCGATGGATAAAGATCGCCGGAAGACGATGGATGCAGGTTGCATCCATATGGAGATCTAAGGGGTAGGCCTATGTTCAACCGTGGACGTCCTATGGCTGAGATAATAATGATGACTGCATGCATTGTTGCAATATGTCACCCTACTTCTTGACTTTATTTATAGCTACGTAGCAAATACAGGAAATTTGACTACCTTATTTTTCCTAGATGTGTTTTCGATACAATATGAAAACTCATGTTTATATTGTTATTGTTATTAAATATTATAGGATAAAACCATATCCATTTTACCAGAAGCCGGCTCAGCTGTAAGAGCGACTATCAAAGCTCCGAGCAATGACTGCAGCAAGTGTTTCGACTTGAAGCTAACACCAGTTCAGGATGTTGAGATTAATTTATTAGCTTCTAACTAGGGTTGTCTAAATCGTGTACATTCAACTAGAATTGACGCATAATCATATCAAAACTGTTCAGTATACGGCAGGGTATTTTGGGAAAGACGATGATATTGCTATCAAGATATCAAGAAACTGAGGGTTATGAAATGAACCCTCTGACTCCAACGTATGGAATTAAATAATATACAGACGCCAGCACATTAACCTACTTCAATCTGTAAAATTTGACAGATTCGGGTAGCTTGACCTGCTGGCGTCAGTACCTAAATACAATAATGCCAAGCTTAAAGCCAATACAGGGCGAAGTTTTTGTACCAAAAAATAGGTTCGACGACTTAAATTGACCCTATTTTTCTGTATCATAATTTATTCACGAGATAAGAAACCCAGGTCAAATTGTAGATGATAAATGATAATTATTCAGCTAAGCTGATCCGTCAAAAACTTGGCATAGCTACTCAAAAGTATTTAGCTTAGCATCTTGAAATATGTCAGGCCTAGGCTGTCAAAGTTTTTAGACTGAAACTAATCAAACTTAAGACGACCTAGATAACAAATACTGAACTAAAATAATCGCTTTATTCATAACATAATTCCGTTGAGGCACAAAATTAGAATAATATAATAGGGATAGAATTTGGAATACTTGAAAAACAATGTCGAAATATAAAAAATATTATTATTATGGCTCCTAAAGAAATATTTCGAGTTCATCATCATCATCTCTAGTCATTTTTATTCCCCCCTACATGCCACAAGCCTCTTCTCATACAGTGAAGGAACGCAATCACCGCGCTTGCCAGTCCAGGTTTCTACGAGATGTTTTATAACCTTTACAGCATCAAGTGGTGTCTTATGTATTGTTAGAAAGTACACCTATTGCAAAGGTACATTGGAAGGTACTTTCCTGACCGGGAATCGAACCCACGCACTTACTTGAGAGGCTGCTGCTATAACTACTAGGCCAAAACGACTGAATAATGAGTTTTTTAATATAAAAATAATCCTTTGATTTATTACATTACTTTGGGAATACCCAAAGTCAAAGTCTAAGACGCTCGAAGCGAAATATTGTTAACAGTAATTAAGTTTCTCGATCCTTTAAAAACAAACCATTATTCAGATATTTAGATAATACTCTTTATTATGTACACCAATTTAAATAACAAATAAAAACTAAATATTAAAAGAAAAGGTTATTTAGGAAAGGAAATTTAGAAAAGGGTATTTATTACCACATTTCAACCGACTCATCGCTTGTACTTTTTTAAGATTTTCATGTTCCAAAAACCGACTCCTCCAAGCCCTATCGTGTTCTTGTCTAAGTACAGTCAAGGCGTTCGATAGCGCACTTTGCCAACAAATGCCAATGCCAACCGGCGCCGTAGCTTACAGCATGGCAGATTACATGGGATTTGTCGTGTACTGCCTGCGTCAGATTTGACTTCGAAACACGAATTCTGCATATTTGTTATAATTAATTTTGAGTCACAAGCGAAATTTTATTAGTAAGAGTACAAATTGGAATACATTCACATCGGTTGCTTTGTCTCTTTTTTTATGTAGGTGTGCTATGTCAAGATAAATTATTGCATTTTTAAGAAGTTTTAGGGCCTGTTCCACAACCTTTTTTTTTCGTGGGAAATCATCAAATGACCCGCTGAGGTGCAGCTGGAGGGAGTGTCAGACTCTTACTGACTAAAACCCACTATGTTCCTTCTGGAGGTCCCTGTGTGCCAGGGCCACGGTATCTCTTACGAACAACCCGCAGCCCAAGCAGACCCTGGCCCTTAAGGGGCCCCTACGAATAAGTTCCAGTTGGTTTATATGGTAGATAATTTCATACAAATTCTGTTGCATTTTTTAATTTATTCGGCAGATAGTGGCTAGTCGGACATTGTGAAACTGACCCTGAAAATATTTTCATATAAAGTTTATAAAAAAAAAATAGTACAATCATGTCCATCGGACATAGTAAAATCTTTACTATACCATTAGTGGCAAGACTGATGGAGGCAAGTACAAGTACGAGCACAATACCTCAGCAATACCACGTCTTTTCCATCTCGCACTTGACGGTACAGTCGTGAACAAAAATTCACAAGTAGTCGGGTTGGTTACATTGATTTTAGGCTGAATTAACGTATGTTATAGGACATATTGTACTACATTATGTGTGAGAAATTCAACGGTGAAGAGTTTGCTTGCGCTTGTCTCAGGAGCCAATACCTCCTTAAAAGATGTGATAAGTTCTTACAATGTTATATACCCCATATTATTATATCGAAGACATTGATATCCGGATGCGATGAAGGTGAAAACGCGGGCAGTGGCTAGTGTCATTATTAATATACGTACACATGTGTGTAGTGTTGTATAGACGCCAGCACATCAAGCTATCTTCCCTGTACCCCGAAACTGTCATCCCAATCAACTTGGAACCATATGCTTCAGCGATAAAGTTGAAAATCTATTAAAGAAATTTGACCGAATAAAAAATATTGCATCAACAGTAGGTACAATCGTGAAAAACCGTTTAGGTTATTTCTTGCTATCAAACAATCCCAAAACGTTTTAACGTCTCGTCAGTACAGTCGCGAACACAGCTACATAAAACAGTACAGTCGCGTCCTACGGTACTAATGACTGATGGGCGGGCGACGTCTCATTAGTGACACAGTTTATAGCTCTTTGTTGAGGAAAACCGTGGAGGAATGTTTAGTGAACCTGTCCTACGTGGAGTTTCTTTTGTTTTGAGAAAAAAAAAAGGTGATGAAGATGTATATACTAAATATAGTACCCATATTTTATTCACAGACATCATCATCTCCCGAGCCATTTCCCAACTATGTTGGAGTCGGCTTCCAGTCTAACCGGATTCAGTTGAGTACTGGTACTACAAGGAGCGACTGCCTATCAGACTTCCTTAACCCAGTTACCTAGGCAACTCAATACCCCTTGGTTAGTTGTTGAAAATTTTACAGTTTCGGGCAACTTTAATTGCTGCGTCTGTGCCACTAAGCTTCATAAGTCATCATCATCTCCCGAGCCTTTTCCCAGACAGTCCTGGTCTCACACAAAACCATCATAATAGCAGCTAATAACCGCCATTTATGACGGGCTACCATAGACTAACGAAAAAATAGAAGTGACACAACACGTCTATGGTTCCATTGTGATGTTGGCAGTTTTTGTCGACGCTAACAGCCCTCATTAGTGTCCGTCTGAATGCTCGTGTCATTACTGTCTTTGTATCCATAATGGCGGACACAGCGGTTTTTATGCACAAAACTGTTACAGATGAATTGTTCAGGTAGCAAGGGGAATTTGTTATATTTTTTTTTTGTTCGGGAACTCTTAGCTGTTTGGGGTACGCTTTAATTTTTTGTTTTTCTTTTTGTATGGAAATGTGACTGGTGTTTAGAGTTGTGATTTTTCCTCTCGTAATTATACTTTTTGGAATTAGTTTGTATATTTGAATTCACGTGTTTATTTGTGTTGCTTGAAATTGTATAGTCAATTTATGAACGCTCTTGATTTAAAGTGGTATAGTTCTAAATAAAACAAAATGTACTCCTACTTCCATCCTTTTTTAGGAAATCTACCAAAACACCGATATAATAAATGTATCATTAACGAACGTCCTTAAAAACCGAATAACTTCATCGAAAATCCAGCAAAAATCACTCAATAATAACCTCCATATAATTTCATAAAAAACCCCCTTATTTCTAAGGTCAATCCCGTTATCGCATGCACATAAAGGTAAATGGGCCTTAGGGGTGAAGCAGAGATACGGCCAAATAAATAGGCTAGCCGTATCGCAAGATATTTAGGCACCCCTAAAATTAGGGTAATCGATCCTCCGCGAGTAAATGAGGAACAATATTAAAGGAACGCTGATAGCTTTATCGAGGGCTTTTAAGCCGTTTTTTGAACCGTTCTGGAGTTTTAATGGGGCAACACCTTCGTGGAAGAGCTTACGAAAGATTTTTTATGGATATAATGATGTTAAATATTGTTTGAGGAAAATAATAATCTGATGAGATTAAGCTCTTTATATTCGATACTAAGTTATTTAACTCTAAGGTTGCGTTAAGTTAAAATTTTCATAAGAAATGATATAAAAATTCGCTTAGAAGAAGATATCTTGTTATATTTTATGTTTTCTATACTAATATTACAAATAAAGAGTTTTGTTTGGATTGAATAGGCTCCGAAGCTATTTGACCGATTTATAAGGGTGTCACTGTTGATAAGCTAAACTATCCCCGGAAAACATAGGTTATGTTTCATCCGGGTACAGGAAGAAGTTCTCCGGAGACGCAGGAAAAACCACAAGATACTGCTAGTATTTAATAAAACGTTTAATCTCTGCATCATTTTAATAAAATAAAAGAAGTTCTTCCCTGTATTTATATTGCGATTCGAAACATCGCCTGAGAATATCTAAAGATGATCTTATAATAGCTATTTAACACATACAAACAATTCAAACACCATATTCTCAAATAACAAACAATCATTTAGATAAGAAGAAAAAAACAGCAAATCGTTTAGAAAAAACGCGAGGGAAATGAAAATACCGAAACAAGATTGACGAGTTCCCGATGTCTGCAGCTGACGTAAGCAATTTAAGCGATTCCGTATCGGAAAACGACTATCATTCAAACAATAAACACGATAAATCCAGTTTCTTGTTTATTAAATTCTATTGTCTGTGAGATCACGAATGAATAAAACGCACATAAAACACCGATAAGCAAGTTAAAGTTAGCTAAATTAGCAGTCGTTCAACATCATTAGCCTTATTATTCTGCCACCGTAAACCATAGGCCTCTTCTCATACGGAGAAGAAATGAGCCTAAATCACCACGCTTGCTCTAGGCGGAGCGTTTTCACTCATGTTCAAGTCCAGTCCAGTTTCATCAAGATTTTTTTCTTAATTAAAGTACACTTTGAAAGTACATTATAGTTTAGAAAGGTTACATTAGTACTTCTCCTTCTCCGTGGGAGAGGAGACCTGTGCCCAGCAGTGGGACGACAAAAGTTTGTGATGAATGACATCAGTACTTGCTTGGAATTGAACCCGCAAACTCGTACTTTAGAGGCTGGTGCTGTGACCACTAGGCTTTATATTTTTTGAATATGGTCAACCTATTGCAACCCAAGAATGTAAAAATTAGAATTAGTAGAAAAAGAACAATCGTGTAACATACGAGAAATAGTTTTTCAGAAAATGATCCTTAAAATTGGATGTCAAAAACTTTACTCAAGCAAAGCGTTACCCATAATGAAAATAACAACAACAAACTAACAGACATCAAATAGAATATCATATTACACTTCATTCAAATTTAATGAGGCAGAAACAATACAAACCTACAGGGGTTAACAACCTTTTCCCAATTAAAGAAACGTCTTTACAAATGGCATACCTGTAGGAATGTGTAAAATGTAACAAATCTGACGGTAGGCTAAACAAATAACAGGGGTCAAGCAGGAATCTTTCTATGTTTGACCCTTAATTAAATATTTGGGAGGGTCAGAATGTTAGGTGAATTAAACATTAGTGAATGGGGGGTAGAAAGTAAAGCGTGTGTGGGATTTCAGGTATTGCATTCGCAACTGAATATATTTTTCTGTTTGTTACTGTTGTTACCTACATTTCATAAATGTTGCATTGCCTAGTGGTCTCAAGTACAGCTGACCTGGAGGTTTTTGGTGAGATTCCATTATCACGTAAAATTATTGCTACTGCGCTGAGAATATTCGTTAAATCATTCGTCGATAGTAATTAAGCTAATCTAAATCATGTGTAAAAACTGTAAAAGGTGCACATGTACCAAAATGAAAGAAATTAAAATAGCTTGCGCACAATTGGAACGCCAATTTCAAAGTATTTTGCCTTTTCTAAAACAAATAGTCTATTTACGAAATTCTACGTGGTTTGCTATCAATTCTAGACTAAACTCTATCCGTTCACTTATCCACCAAAATTCTTTGAAAAAAAAATAACGAAACCTAGTATCAACAACGCTTCTAAAAGCCCTGAAAATTTGATCCGTACTTTGAAATTCCAGTCAAAACACAAAATGGCATCGATAGAAACGTTTCGCGTCAAAGCGACAACAGTAATAGAGTATTGGGTTTCAAAGAGCGCCGGGTTGCTACCAATTGACACCTATTGAATGATAACGATGTCTACCAAACCTGTTATTGTGTACTAACTACCTACCCTACGTATAGAGTATTTATGCTGAAGTGTTAAAGACTTTATTTCTAGTCCATTAAGGTTCAAGCTTAGACTAAACACGCAATTAAGCTTAGACTTGATTCTTCTGTTATGGAGAACTTATACGTCAGAATTAGCTCATACTTTCGCGCCGAAAAATGGTTGCCGAATCAATGTTCTTCTTTCCAGTAGGAAAACATCAAATGGCCGATTCAGCTTTACCCACAGCTGTCAGAACTCAAGTGTCAGACTTTTACTGACTAAAACCCAATTTTGGTCCTTCTCGTCTTTGTGTGCCAGGGCTCAGTTAATGGAGGTAGTAAAACTGTGTCTAACGATTTCTCTTGCATAGTTATGTTTAGAATTTTAAAGGTTTCAATGTCTCTTTAACCAGATTCAATCGTAATCGATGCATCTAAAGCGTAAGAGGCAGACAGATTTGCACAAAAACTAATTCTGTACTTAAAGTACTGGAAAAAAGCATTATTAACACCATAAAGACAGTTTTCTAAGCCTCAATACTCAGTCTTAATTTAACGCATCTCATCAAAACTTTAATCCGAGAATCGATACGTAATTTGGTGCTCAGGGATCGATTTGGCTCAGTGCCCAAGATGTAGCACTTAGACCTCCTTAGCTGTGATCTTATGCTCTAGTCTGATATTACTAAATATTAAATTTTAGCTCTATATTTGGTTAGATTAAGTAGATGTGGAGATATTACACAGAATATGTATTACTCTAAGACAAAGCAAAAGTAGGTACTTGAAATTAAATCAACCATTGCTTTTGCCGTTATGTATGAGTTCTATGTCTGCTTTTAATAAAGATACCGCTAAAAGTTATAGGGACTGAAAAATTGCCTTTTGGGCTGTCCGATGTAACCAGTAATCAAAAATATTAAAAAAAATTCGTTTCTTTTTTTATATTAATCTTAAATAATATTGCCCAACTATGCAGTTCCGAAATAAAACATCGTTATCACCTGACTAGCCTTTGCCTAAATAGGATATTCCCAGTCAAACCAGCTGAGTACCAGCTACTACTGTCTATATGACCTACCGCATCCTATGCACCGGGCAACCCGATACCCCTTGGTAAGGCTGGCTGTAAGAATTTTGCATTATGAATACCCGTAAAGACTGTCAAATATACACAAATGACTGCCGATACATACATAGCTACAGGACTTGCTAGACTTGTCAGAATCGTCGACTTTGGCATCGACAAAATTTACCATAAAGAATATAATTACTACAGAAATATGTATTTATACCTTTGTATGCACAATAAAATATGAATTTGATTTTAAATTGTTGCATTTCATTCAATATCGTTAAGATTCTGATCTGCAAATCCATTTGACACAAACAAGATATTCTTGTTGCACTTTATTACATACTTGTTCTGTATAAACTAGGCCACATTGCATTCCGATGCATTATTACAAACAATTAATATTTCAATGCAACCTTAACCTACTTTCATACAATTTATTACCTACAGTACAATATCGTGAACAAATTGTGCCACTTTGTGAATGCGTTATTTGTTTGAAAGACTAAATTATAATGATTAAGTGTTGAAATATGTGGATTGAAACTTCGCAAACTGTTCTATCATAATTTAATAATAGTAACTAAGTCATTAACAAAAATTTTTGAAGTAAACAGATGAACATCTTAAATGAGTAGTAATTTTTACAGCGTTTTATTTAGACTTTTAATTAAATTAGAAACTTATAAAACACATCATCCTTTTTCTTTGTATCATTGTTTTTCAGTCTTCTTTTTATTAAATCTTAATTTAAATTCAAAACATAAACACAAGCATTTCTTGTTCCAAATTCAAAATCCAAACCAAAAAAGACTAAACGGCGACTCAACATAATAACCAGACACATTACTCAAAAAAATACCATCATCCAAAAATGCTCTCCATACTTCAAAATACTCCACGCCAGTACATCACTACTTCAAAACCCAAAAGGCAGATTTTAATTACGAGAACTGCCTCAGGCCTCTGACGTTCCATTGTGCCTTTGTAGCGTGCGACTGTTTGTGACCCCTGCACGCTTCTAGCGAAACAAGTGAATTTCGTGTGAGAATACCGAATTTGTATCACTGTGGTTGAGATGCGGTCTATGTGATTACAACAGCTTACTCTATTATTGTAGATTTTTCTATTTCGGAATTAAGAGCCAATTTTAGGACTTTTTTTACTTTAAATTATTATTTAGGTACTATTAATAATTTCATGAAACCTTGTCCAACCTTACTTTGGTGATCAATCTTTTTAGGAACAGAAGTCAAAAATAAAGTTGTTAAACTTCGAGTACTGGAGGTTTTAATTCATGATACACTACTGTTTCTCTTAATCAGACATTCTTGTTTGTGAAACGTTTGCCTAAGTAGATTGTTTTTTATTAGTTTTTGATATTTACTTATCTGTACCCACAGCGGAGAGGTCACTTGGTGACATCCCACGAAAAAAGGACATTTTGGAATACCACACTATTTTTTTATAATTCTTAGGGTGTGTGACGTCATGCATTTTTGAAAATTCTATATACAATTTCGTTGGAATGGACAACAACACAAATGGACACAACAACACACATGATCACACAACATCACAACAACCATGCTATAATAATACTCAGTGATTAAAACTTAGTTGTCATCACAATGCAGACACAAATAAGAGAGATTTCCCCTCACAGAGCGTTTCGAAATAAAAGGCAGGCCCAACAATTATATGCCACAAGCTTTTATTCGAAACAATTCGGAAAATACCGGTGATGAATACCCACAGGAAACCAAATGGAAGTAAATATACGAGTTGTTTTATTTTCGATTATTCATGCGAGTTTTATTGAGTTAAAATAGTAAAATATTTTTGATTTCATCGAGTTAATTGGATTACATAATGTTTTCGCTTTTATAGGGATATCTCTTAACAAATGTTGTAATTAATACTATGGTAATAAAATATGCGTCGTTTGAGGAAAATAAGAAGCATCTGGTAAGTCCTGATAAATTGTTATTAAGTTTTATTACTTAGTTGTTTTTACATTAAATTACACTAATTTTGTGAAGTTCACGCAACTCATTACAGAAACAACAAAATCAATAACTAAACATCAGAAACGGTACCATAATTCATCCATTTCACAATAAACCACAAAATAATATAGGTCCACAAGTACATTTCAAAACTGCATTTGAACAATTATTTCACACAAAGGCAGGTCTGGTAACGACCGCAAACTACTGGTATGGTCAACAAAATTTATACACACGCAAATGTGATGTACAGTGTACAGAAAGGACGCAAGCCAAATTTGTTATTTACTACACAGGGAATAATGCTTAATTTATAAAATATAATAATAATAATATAATAATAATAATATCCCTCACACATTCACACAACGTCATCTAGTCCCAAACTAAGCAGAGCTTGTACTATGGGTACTAGACAACTGATAAACATACTTATATACTTTTCTTTTGTAAATACATACATATTATACATAGAAACACCCAGACTAAGTCAAACACCCATGTTCATGCACACAAATGTTTGACTTATGCGGGAATCGAACCCGCGACCTATAGCGTGGCAGGCAGGTTCACTAACCACCACGCCATCTGGTCGTCATACGTTTATATTAACAACGTATTTACATTGAGTGGGTATAATTAATAATTCAGGTAATTGATTTGCAAACCTTACGTGCATCATATTTGTGTAGTTACGCTAATGAAACTCATCATTATGTACGGAATGGTTTCAATTATACTATAATTTGTTGCGTATTAATTCGAAAATAATTTACTAAAGGCAGTACAGAGTTCGGCATTGTCGAGAATAAAGACGACAACACGGCATGACCGGGGAGAGATTATGCGCAGGACCGATATTTACATGCTCTCAGATGCAGGGGTATATCAATAACCATCTTCCAGACTCCAGGCTTCTTTGTGAAAGTTTCTTAAAACCCACAGTCACTAGATTAATAGATTTATTTATTTAATATACATACACACTATCGTTACAGTATTATACTACAATGGTGGTGTCTCCAGCTATTACACAATACACATAAAATAGAACTGACTGCTAACAAACCAAAACAAAACTGCACTTTTAAATAACTTGAAAAACAAAAACCTTTTTTTTAGATAAAGGACTACAGCCATTCTGCATAGTTATCAGCTGTGCAGTTAGCAAAAATAGAAACTAAAGTTACTATACGATATGGAAAATTTAGGGTCTATCCCCAGAAATTATTTAAAACGATCAATTAACTTTTTAATCTAATTTTTTGTGGTTAATCAAATCAAAGCTTCGAGCTGATCTATATAGATTGCTAGGTCTATAGTTCTACATTAACTGTCGTCACCGCAGCGCCCCCTGGCGTCAGCACATTTAAATTGCGCGTGTATTTAACTTTCATTTGACGGGAACAAACGACGTTTCTATTTACGCAGCTCCACGCAAAGCGGTGTGTTTGATTTGTACTTATTGGTGGGATTACGTACGTAGGACACACTTAGTTACATGGAGGCTAGAGCAGGGTGTATTATGTAAGCCGGTATTAACAGTTCGGTAAATAAATTGATCGTAAAAAAAATACAAACACATGTGTGAGAATCAAAAATAATCTTCGCTATTAAAACGTGACATTTATTTATTACTGTTGAATTTTTTTAGTTCAAGAAATAAAAATCTAAATCACTTGTTTACAAGGAAATAAAGTTTTGATCTTAACTTGTAATTCATCATCATGTCAGCCTGACCAAAAGGTTTAATCACCTAACAAGCCCTAGTGTCATAGATTACTCAAAGCCATCTTAGGGCCCCTGGCATATCACTACATAGTATAAAACAAAGTCACTTTCTCTGTCCCTATGTCCCTTTGTATGCTTAAATCTTTGAAACTACGCAACGGATTTTGATGCAGTTTTTTTAATAGATATAGTGATTCAAGAAGAAGGTTTATATGTATAATTTTAGTATCAACATTGCACCCGTACGAAGCCGGGTCGGGTCGCTAGTAGAGTATAAAAAACAAAGCGACTGTTCTCTCTTTAAAGATCAGCCAGTTGCGCAGGACCTAGTATAGTGAACTAGTATTTGCGCAGATGCACTGTCTATTCTCTCACTCTCATATATCCCGATCGGACGGCAATATGACACGACCGAAGAGAGATCGGGCGCAAGACTGACATTAACGTGCTCTCTGAGGCACGGATGTACACAGTAGGGGCGTAATGCTGCTATTAGACCAATGTGGTTGTGGAAGCTATATATTTCAAGTAGGTACTAAAGATTGCCCCATGGGATTTCACATAATTTTAGTACTACACCAAAATAGAGAAGCGACCCAATATACATGCTTAAATATTCATTAGATTATCCAAACTAAAGATCGAATTTCCAAAAAACAATATTTTCTTTAACAAAATTTAATATCAAACAATCAACTTTACCTAATTTATATTCATAACCAAATTATATTTTTATTGAACGCAATGGAAGCAATAAAGGTGGGTACACACTGGGTTCCTCGAATCCGCCGAGTTAAAGTTAATTTGGAGAAGAGAGGAATTGAGCACCGTTTACAATGTCCGTGGCGCCATGATTTATTACGGTGCGTGACAGTGTGGCCATCAAAGCAGCGAAGACGTAGATAAAGCGAGAGCGATATTTTTAATTCTACAATATCGTGAGTAAAAAGTTCTACACCATGCCTTGGATGTTTATAGTGCTACTTATTCTGATTAATAGAAACAGGTTTGAGTAGACAGTGAAAGAGTCATCATTAGCATGGGATATGGTGATCACGAACACCAGTGCCAAAGGCAACAGCTAAGTTTCCATGAATCATGCTTACTTAACAAAAAAGTTCATTCACCCTCCATATCAGAAACACATTATGATCCATAAATATCCCCGCATCGCAGATTTCGTGGCCTCGAGCTAAAACGGGCGATAAACAGTCGCGTTAAGTTTACGACAGCAGCATTTGACAGGCTGTCTGCCAGACGATACGATGATATAAACAAAATTCGCGACGTCTGATTGAATACGCCTTGCCGACTGGTGTTGCCAGACTTTACTTGCGTAATATATGGGTAATTTTACTGTGGGAGATTTGAATTTTGTGAAATATATTTTTGATGTAGTTTAGGCTTGTGGCGACGCGTAGTTTGTCTGACTTAAGAATTATGAAGTTTTACTCGTTCAATTGATTCCCTTTGATTGGTTAAAAATGCAAGATCGGAAAATGAATGTGTTGTAGAATATATGTGTGAAAAGTGATTTCCTTAGTATGAAAAGGGTGCAAAAACTATTTGACCAGTAACTGATAATTAAAAAACAAGAAAATAAGACTAATCATTTGAAACCCTGTCTTAAAAATAAACAGATCGTAAAATTGGATAAAGTAAATAATCTACCGAAGCTCCTAACGATGGAGTCATAACATAAATCTCCGATATGAGCTTATCTGTCTCCCGTCAGAATATCCAGACAATAATAAACACAGATATTAGAAAACCGTCTAAAATTATCCACAGTTAATTTAACGCCGGATACAGAATTGGGTTACGTGCAGGAAGAGAACTATCTTTTACTATGACAGATATTTTGCAGTTTGGGCAAAATATGAGCCATTTACTATTAGTGATGATAATTGGACGTCAAATTGTCGTTTGAAGTCTAATCCTGGATTTGGATTTTGGATTGAAGGCGCGACTGCTGTGCACGGGATCTCGGGTCGCTTTGTGGGTTTTTAGAAACTTTCATAAAATAACCTGGAGTCTGGAAGTTGGTGATTGATTCACCCGTGTATCGGAGAGCTCGTAAATGTCGGTCCTGCGCCTGATCTCTCTCCGGTCATGTCTTATTGCCGTCCCATCGGACTATGAGAGTGAGGGAATAGAGAGTGCACCTGTGTCTGCGCGAATGCTTGTGCACTATAATATGTCCTGCGCAGCTGGCTGATCTCCATAATAGAGAACGGCCGCCGTAGCCGACAATCGGCCTGGATGCCATCAATCCTGGATATTCTGACCAAATTTCAGTTTCGAAATATTAATGGACAAAATTGGATATGCAAATAAAAGCTCTTAATTGGAACTACGGATAAAAAGTGACGTGAAACATTAATCGCATCAAATAAACTCGATTAAATCAACAACGTAAACTCGTTTACTACGCAAACAAACGTAACTGAATCAATAAATAAAAAACAGAGCGAATCTTCACACAATTAAGCACATGAAATGAAGCTCGAAATAATTAAGTAGAACACAGTTCTCACACAATCTATACACATAATAAAATCGTAGAAAAGTCAAAACTGTACATTGAATATTTTTTTTAAAGAATAATTGGTGTGTGATCTACAATCGATATCGAAGCCAAAAATATAGTTTTTAGAATTTTTGTCTGTTTGTCTGTATATATGTCCGGGATAATCTCAAAAAGTACTGCATGGATTTGCTTCGAATTTGGCATGAATGTAACTAAGAGATTGAGTCAACATATAGGCTACGTATTATCACAATATCACGTACTGGTGTGAATGTTTAATCACCTAATGCCCACGCGGATGACGTCGCGAGCAACAGCTAGTACTAAATACTTTGGATAGTATATGCAGAAGTATTGTTATTTTAGCTCGATGTTAGATATTGGCAATAAAGAGAGTACCAACAAAAGTCCATAAATAATAACAATAAACTAAGATAGGTGTGTTCTGAATGCAGACACTTCAGCGAATATCTCACGGGTGTAATAAACTTGAAGGCGCTATAAAGTATAAAGAAAGCCATCTCCGGAGAAATTGCGGGATGTTTTGAACAACGAAATTTATGATTTGGTAAAGACTAATTACTGTGAATTCATGAATTAAATCGTAATCGCTTAATTTTAGTGAAATGATCAAGTTTATGCGTCCGTTCGTTACAATGCGGACTACGAAAAATTTTCTAGCAATTATGTATTTCAATTTCTGCGTGTGTATACAATACCACTAAATTTTGACCCATAAATGACATAGGTATATATGTACATAGATGAATGAGTAGTTTATGTAAAACACTGTTATTATTTGTTTCAAAATACTTACATACCAAGTTTATTAGGACCAGATTTAAGCGGATGACCGGTTGGCATAGTAGTAAGTAAATCTGCCTGCCACGCTGGAGGTCAGGTTCGATTCCCACATAAGTCAAACATTTGTGTGCATGAGCATAGGTGTTTGAATTAGTCTGGGTGTTTACATGTATAAAATGTATGTATTTACAAAAATAAAAGTATATAAGTAGTATGATTACCAGTTGTATGTTTAACAATTAATACAAGCTCTTTGTTATATATTATTACAAATTAGCTGAAAAAATAAAAATATAGTTTAGTTCATTACCAGAAAATGATAAAAGATACAGAGGTAACAGTCTGTATAAAATGAGTATCCCTTCGCTTTGTGGCTGTGTGAAAAATTAAACGATCTTCGAACGGTCCATCGCGCACCACGTTGAGACCGTACGCGTTTTAAAATCAATATTTTTGAACGCCCTAAAGCCATATTTGTTTATTTTTTAACTGGGACATCTTCTTTGAAACGAAAATTCTTTTGTATTTTGAAATATTTTCTCGTTGGTTTTTTAGTCGGCCAATTAAATTGGTGGAATTATAAGCTAGGTTATTTTGTAAATTTAAAGTTCTTGTGGTATGTTTTATTATATTTTTATTATACATAATATTACATTTTTTATCACCAATTAAATAATTTTCGCCCTTTTTTGTCTATACATATAATAAAATAGTAGAAAAGCCAAAACTGTACATTAAATATTTTTTTAAAAGAACAATTTGGGCGTGATCTACATTCGATATCGAAGCCAAAAATATACATAGTTTTTAGAATTTTTGCCTGTCATATGTTCGGGCTCATATGTTCGGTGTCGTATCTCGGACGACGTCGCGAGCAACAGCTAGTAAATAATATAATTAAAAGAACATGAACTTCGTAGAACTTAATATATCTAAACCCTAAATAAACATTTGAATTTAGGTATCTCAAGAACCAAATAAAAAAATTTGTACCACCATGAATAAAGTAAAAAAGTTTCATCAAAATGCAAATAGGTGTTTACTCCGTAAAAGCACTAAGTGCTCAAGTTATAAATTATGTATGGCCTAAGTAAAGTATCCATTCGATAGATCGCTCCAATATTTTAAGTTAAACACTTGAAATTCTGTCTGAGCTCGACTTAAAACTTGACTAACTTTGACTTGGATTCAATTAGACAAGAATTTTATTAAACGTTCGCTTTTTGACGTTCTTTTTGGCTTCGCTTTTTTTAACAGTATTTATTTTATTTTCTAGAATTTTCTATTAAAATCTGGTCTAATTGTCCTCCATTTTTAATATATATAAAAAAATCTTATGATGTTTAATATTCATTTCATAAATAATCAAAACATAATCAAATGCATGGAGAAAAAGCTTAATGAGCCTTCTGCCTCATTTTCTTTCATAACAAATGGTGATGATAATTGTTGTGTCTCCGAGCGTTTTCTGAAGAACATTAAGAACAATTTTTCAGTCTTAATCTATACATATGTTAATTGCATTCGCAAGTACAGTCAGAAGGAATAATACGTATTCACTAAACAAAGCCAAAAAGCCATTCTTTCCTGACAAAAATTCTTATACTTTCGAGATAAGACCTATTTTCAACTCCATACTATGCAAGTGAAAACATTGAACATATGTAAATCAATACAACAGGAGAATATCGTTATTGAATATTTCGCTAAGCATCTACAGCACATATTATAATTGCTCGTACAAAATACTTAAACATATTTGACTTAACACAATTCGTTCAAAAAACTCCGATCAAGAGTGCACAAATTGCATCGATTCGTCAATAGGTAGTACTGCAGGTACAATGGCGAACAAACACGTCTACTAAGTAATTACACAGCTGACAGTTAAGCCCCACTCAGACGGGATTACGCTGCGCCGTTTTAACTGTACACAATGTTTTATTATCTCATTTTTATTGCTATCTACTGCGATGTGATTAGTTCACAAGATTTTTTTTCATTAAATTGTTGCAATCATAAAGAGCTCATAGAATTTATTCATTGTAAGGGGTTACTAGTTCCATTATAGTCAGTTAGATAGTCGCTAAACCTTGCGGATTGTTCGCTCCAGAAGGAACGTAGTGGGTTTTGGTCTGTTAAAGTCTGACAATCCCTCCAATTGCACCATCAGCGATGGGGGTCATTTGATGGTTTTGTGAAGAGCATTCTTGTCGGCTGTGGTCTGGGGGTTATAATCTTATGTGTTGATAAATAATACTCTAAATGTATATCGTAGTTTATCAGTTGCGTTAGCACCCATAACCAATCATACCTTGGGTAAAACCGACTGTGTGTGAAAAGGTGTACTGCTATTATTTCTCGCAAAAAAAAGGCGACCAAGGTAGGTACTTGGGCGATTAATTGCCAAGTAAGCAATGATATGAATTTGCAATCAAGTAAAACAAAATCAGATTTTTTGTCACACATAAACCTTAACTTTTATGCGGGTGATTACACTGGTTGGTGGATCATTTCCTGATTTGTGGCAAAAAAAACTAAAGAAATATTTCTTTCCACAAATCATTCCGCAACATTGGTGACAAAAGAGGAAAAAAAAACTGTTATAACAAACAATAGAAATTAGCATGTCTATTTAGGGGTGTTGCCTTTAATTTATCGAGGTAGGGTGGTGCAAACGAGCCTCGTAAAACGGCTTTTAGGAGATATTGCCGAACGCAGGATGTGCTTATGCAGGAACGCGCAATCGCTGATTATGTGTAGGTACTTTCTCTGATAAATTTCATTCGATGTTTTTGGAAGATTAACTCCTATTTTCTTATGTATCAGGAACGTAACTTTAATAATTTCTATGTCTACTTTTAACCATGCTCTAATGCATGATATTTGCAAGCATTTACCTAAGTTTTTGTATAAGATATGTAAGTGCAACGTTGTATAATTCGTGTAATAGATTTCGTTGAAGATAAAAGCGTTATATTATGTTGGTGACATTCAGTTCTTCTATTTTATTTTTCGTCTAAAACTGTTTTTTTTTTCTTTTCATAAAATACATGTTTGTAGACTTTTTTTTTAAATAAGACGATTGAGCGTAAGTTGAAAATTAAAAAAAGTGAAGCGTCAATCACAAACGGCTGAACAGGTTGTGATAAAACTTGGCAGTAATAAGCTCATACAACAGAATAACGTATAGGCTACTTTTTATAATAATTATGAACATTGTTTTGAAAACATAAAGGGATCTGCCTTTTTAATTCACAGAATTCTAGTGTGTTGTCCTTTATATACAAGCAAATGTTAAACTTATCCTAAGTATAAGGCATATGTAAAAAGGTCGCGGCCATTTCATTCATATTCCACAGCCATAATATTAGTCTAGACATACTAAATCTTGCTATATATGTGTGTAAGACAGATTTAGTTCAAACACGCAACTTAATAGAAAGGCCTTGAATGTTCCATTTATTATATAGGTGTTTGAAAATTTGTTAATTAATTTTTGTTAAACAAATCATGCGTAAATATTTGTTTTAATTATTTTGGTTCGTTTAATTTCGGTTTTATTGTTATTTGTTACATATGTGGTTTTTTTAATAAGAAGTCTAGTTCTTTTTTTAATTTGAGATGACAGAACCCCAAAAACAATAAGGAAATTTGATACTCAAAACTCAAACCTAGGTAAGTTTTTAGATTTTTGTTGGGGCTGCGGGTAGTTACCGTGGCCCTGGCATACAGGGACCTCCAGAAGGAACATAGTGGGTTTTAATCAGTAAGAGTCTGACACTCCCTCCAGCTGAACCCTCAATGGGAAACAAAAAAAAGGTCTTTAGATTTAAATATGTAGTTAATCAAATTTAATTTAAACGCGCAGTACACACCCTTTTAAAAAATAACACTCCATCTTTGGCGCACTCTCACATAACGCTATTCCATTAATTAGTGCCATCTCCTATTCTAACAAGGTGAAAGCCTCAGAGCTGTTTCTTGTGACATCCTGACCTATATCTGATGTATTCCGACGTTTTATCTCCCGAATTCGCACACATTGTAATATTAACATACATGTTGACATGTGTATTGTTTACAATATAGACAAATTGAGATTGTTGAGGAATGTTCATGACTGGTGTCTTAGCCAGTGTAACACATTATGTTGGTTCGTTTTAGACTGGAGAGTTTGTTGCGCCACTTCTTCCCAGCAAAAACACATAGGAAGTGGTGAAGGGTGGGCGTTTTGAAAAGTGCTGTTTTACAGCCAAGTTTGAATAAATGATTTTGAGTTTGAGACGTTAATTTTTAAACTACAAATAAATTAGTTACAACAATCCACGCTTCCACGCTTGGAGCGGTCGTTCCATGAATTGGTGACATCTTATCACGACGAGTTTCTCAGTGTTTCGGAAGACATGTTAAATCGCTGGGTCCCACCTGTCATTTGTATATCTTTGGCAGTCGTTGGGTAGACAGAAGCCTAAGACTGACAACCAGTCTTACCAGCACGTATCGAATTTCCCTAATAAATGTATTGAGAAGGTCAGATAAGCAGTCGCTTCATGTAAAACTCTGGTACTCAGCCTTCAGTTAAACTAGAACGCGACTAAAGCAAAGCGTGGGAAAAGACTACGCAGATAAATGACACGTATGTGTACTATTATTTTCTTTACCCCTAGGCCCTAATGAAATAATAATCAAATCAAATAATCATATCTCTACAATACGATAAAATACACCAAAAACTGGTACACTATTAACACTATTGCTAAGATTAAAAACATTCTAAAAACCAACTACCTTTCGAAACGGCAATACCCTGAACCTACCTACTTAAACAACATTTGTTTAGTAAACCATTCAGTTGCCCTTTTAACTGGCAACAACTATCAGGCGAACAGTTAAGACGTAATAAATAACTGTTTCACAGCCCACTTAACGAATGAACTGAAAAACTTATCTAACTCTTCAGTATAGGAGGTACTGGCTCGTTCGCAAGTGATAATCGAGATAGGACCGAGTACGAATATAGAAGAAAAGCTTCAACTTAAAATAGGTTGAGAAAACAAAATATTATAAGTTTTTTTTTTTCAATAATATTTAATCATGTAAATTACATATACATATGTTTAAACAATAAATAAACATAAGTCGTCTTTGTAAGAAGTTGACTTTGCATCATTAATTGCAATAAACTTTAAAAGGCAGAACTGTATATTCTACGCTAAAACCTTACATATTTTAGTAACAGATTATATAGAAACTGGACAGTTTCATTAGATAGAAACTGAATACGAAGATATGATATGAATACGAGTGGTGTAGTGGTTAAAACCCCAACCTCGCAAGTAAGAGTGTGCGGGTTGGATCCAAGGTCAGGCGTAAGTTATATGTACTTTATTAGTATAAAAAACCTGGATAAATAATTAGTCTTTTAGACACCAAAGCCGCATTGAAAAACCGTGGTGATTCACACTCAATCTTTCTCTGTGCGAATAGATGCCTGTAGATGTTGTAGATTGATGATGATAATAGTGAAAATACTCTTTTAACTTTACTAAAAGTTCCAGAATGTTGAAAACTATCATCAATACAATATAGTTCATGAGAAAACTTTGATAAATAAAATAAAGCACTGGTGCGGTCAACAGTACAGCTGCCGCATATAAAGTGGCATATCGATGGGGTTGGCTCCCCTAATGTTCACATAAATAATCATGTCCAGATCTTATCAAGTGAAAATACGACGCCAACCTGGAAAATAGTTTCCTTCAACCAATCCACCCCTTCACCCCTCACTAGTCACCCCCCACGGGGGTAGTGGGGAATTTTAATTAGGAAGCCTTTCATACGAGGAGAAAAATGCACTACGGTTTTTTACGGGCAATTAAAAAGGGAAGAGAATTATTCAAAGCAGATTAAAATGAAGGTGGGAATGAGTTTTAAGCAGACTGTTCTTGTGAACGAATTAGCATTTAGAGTGATTGTTAGTTCGAATTTTGGGCGCTTCGAACAAGGGTAAATTAATCTATCAACTGTCTTTTGTTTTGCATATTTGAAGAGTTCTTTTTTTAAAGAAGTTTGATGATACGATTTAGTGATCGATTTAAATTAAATATTATGTTCTAAATTATAAATATCATGCTAATTTATAAAAGCATGGCAAAAAAGACAAGAAAAATCTTGCTAGACTTTTTCTTTAGGCGTCCAGCCTTACCTAATGCAGTTGAGTACAAGTATTTTACAAGGAGCGCATGCCTATTCATACGATACGCCTTGTTAAGGACTGATCGTCAGAATTTCTGGGTTTCTGAATATATTGATATGTTGTTCTAAATGACAGCAGAGACCCACAATTCTTCTCAGTGTATCCAAAACCAAGTCTTAGAAACACTGGGAAACTCTTCATGACAACATGATCACCCACGGTCCGACCGCGCTTGTGCAACGTCGGAAACGATGTCCGCAAATTTTTGAAGCTTATCCGAGAGGTTTGTTGACCTAGATTAAATAGGAGGAGGATACCAGTACATATTTTACGTAGCTATGCGTATATGTTCACAAGTTGCAACAACTGACTGATTACCAAACGACCCCACAATCACGTTAAAACCATTTACTAAAAACCAAACATATTTTATTTAAAAACCATGATTAATCTACCGTACAAAATATTATTTCAGCGGCGCATAAAATGGTGATATAACCGAATAAACTTCATTGAAACGATGCATGGAAATCGTAAAAAGAGCGAGTTAACCCGTCAGTGTGTCGCGGGGTACAGTATGAAAAATAATGGCGTCGTGAGCGGTCATACATCGCGGACGCTTATTACGATAGCACAGAGTAGAGTATCGACAGAGACTTTACGAATGCGAATGTGTGTGTTGGTATCTTCAAACTTGACAAATTGTATTCACTATTCACATTGGAACTTGTACAGATGCCAGCACATCAGCCTACCCAAAACTGTCAAATTTTCCTTATCAACCATAAGCTTCAGCATAAAGTTGAAAATCTATAAAGAAAATTTTACAGATTGTAGTAGTTTGATGTGCTGGTATCAGTACTTTCAACTGAAAAATATCGAATGTCAATTAAAATCACTCACCCAAACACACAACAGATGGCAGTGTTTGTTGATTCTAAACATTCGCTTTTAATTCAATAATATAATTACCCCAAAATATTTATCTATACTAAATCAGCTTAACAAACCGTAGTCCATCTAAATCTACAGACCCTTACAATTTGCATAAGCAAGACAAATAGGTTCGTCCATTCCTAAAGCCTAAGTCTAGGCTGATAGCAAAATTATGCGCCATTCAATCTCTGTACACAAACTCACCTATATTCTAACACTACATTGCTGACGGGGGCCGACCAGACCCGTGCAAATGAGCGCGCGCCTGACGAATGCACGACATTTGTACGGACCACGTTTGTTAACCCGTCGCGCGTGGAATTACCAACATTACGGCTCGCGCGATCAACTCTATTAAATTGGTCATTCCGACCCCCAGTGTGTGGGTATTTTTTGTTCTGATAAGCTGTAGGCTTGTTTATAGTGCCAATAAAATTTAATTGCGTAGCCGTAACGAGGTATTTTAATGTATAAAATATGTATATTTGGTGGTCGACATAATGTTAGAAGCTATTATAAGTGAACGAGCTTCTTTCGAAAATATTGATGTTTGATTCGGTTCCAGTGGAAAATAGTTTTCCCAATATTGCAGAAACGAAAAAGTTCAATAATAAATATTGTGCAAAAAGAGCAGGTATCTTTATCTAGGGAACTACAATATATTATTATTAGTTAATGTACACACGCCAGCACCTCAATATGTCATAATCTGCATTTTTAAATATAAACTTTATCTCTAAAGTATAAGGTTAATTGTTGATTGGGAAAATGTTACATTTCACATAGGTTTTCATTTGAAAAAGTAATCTATTCTACAGTCCTCTTTTGTGGTTTCTACCTAACACTGAAATATTTTTTCAATTGTCGAATTTCAGTGTTCCAGATTCCAGTAGTTTCTGAGATTAACGCGTTCAAGCAAGCAAACAAACTCTTCAACTTTATAATGGTGTCATGGGAAAATGCTATTGCCGTCCCATCGGACCACGAGAGTGAGGGAAAAGAAAGTGCACCTGTGTCTGCGCAAATACTTGTGCACTATTATACATATGTATGTCCTACGCAGCTGGCTGATCTCCTTAGAGAGAACGGCCGTCATAGCCGATAATCGGTCTGGACGCCATCATCATAGAAATATTGTCGACGTTCATTACGCTCAACGGATTCTTTTAAATTTAGAATTGATATTCGAAAGTTTAAAAATACTCGTAAGAAAAATTACTGGGCGGTAAAAGTGTTGCAACATAAACATTTTAAAAAGAAAATATTTCTAACGCAATTGTTGGTGCACGATGAGCAATGGTCGGTGGCAGGTGCAATGTGAATTGCGGGCAATTTCCTAAGAGTCTGCGCAGGAAATTATTACATATTACCTTAGGGATAAATTTGAAGTACTAAGTACTAAACCAACGAAGCAATTTAAAATGGTTTATTTGAAAAAACGCACACGTAGCAGTGTTGCATTTGTTTTGATGCAATACAAAATTATCAATGTCCGTGTAGGGAGGAAAACATCTAGGACCGTATTAAAAAGAATATTCATTATTTTGGTTGAATATCACTTGAATCGTCTTATTTACAAGGTTGTTTTTCAACATTGACCCTTGGGGTACTGAACTGTGCTTCTATATTTGAACCTTTTTTAAGAGTTATCAGTTATTTTCAGCCAATAATGATAAATGATATTTATGTTGCAAATAGGTTGAAATCCACACTTTTACACGTCAACACATTTTTTAAAGAAAGAACGAGATGAGATGATAATGGATCTCCCAGTCTCCTTCAATTTAGACCAACTTCGCAAGGGTTTTTGTACATAAATACACACGAGTATACAAAATAAAAACAAAAAAACATTATTTACCAACATTTAAACAAAGCGTATGCGGTGAATTTAGGGCATTGTAAAGAGAATAGCTCGAAGTGGTATAAACAAGTAAACATCGGAGATTCATTACTGCGTATCTAATCGCCAGTCACACGCAGCCCGTGCTTCCTAATAGAAAATACTTTCAGTTACGAAGAAATTGATGTGGCATGCAAAGATAATATTGACATGTCCAGTCATAGTCACATCTCAACAGTCATCGTCATCATCACCAGCCTTTTTTATCCTCCCACTGCCGAACTGTGCTGTGTTGCGACCTCCTCTCAGCCAGAGAAGGTTTGAGCGTTATAAGAGGTTACAGGAGCTAATGTTAAAAAAAAAATCGTAATTAAACCACAAAATAAATCTCAAATTCGCAATATTGATTTAATTCATAGGCATGAATCTCACGTATTTACTTGTACAAAGCAGCAGAACCTAAGGAATACACAGCTTGAGGAGGAGAAGATAATATTAACAACAAAACTCATGGAAGGCTTTGAAGAATTTGATGTAAGGCTCAAATGATGCACGCATGATTTAATACCAACCACGACTTCACTCCTCATTTTTTTTTTCAAAAGAAAATTTGCTCCTCCTCCTCCAACATCCTTGGCACTTAATTACCCCACAATATAGCCACATCCATTCTTTACAGTCTCCTTTTAAAAGAAACAAAAGGCGCATTCAGCCGCACTCTCGGGACGGAACGAATTGAAATATCAACGCGCACAATGCCATCTGCGATTTTGAGATTTGCGCTTGAAGCCGACTGGCGCTCTTGGAGGGTTAAGCGAATTATTTAAATGTGGTAGGTAATGTAAAATGTATTAAGACGAAATGGCGGCGCTTATGAATCGACCTGCTTTTGTGTGGAAACTTTATTTGTGGTTGATTTGTTTCTTAGAATCGCCGATCGAATAGCTGTACAATATTAGGCTAAAATAAAATAAAATAGAAAAAACAAAAGAGACTTGAAACAATACCACATAGAAATCTTGCGTAAATAAATAATGAAAAATAAATGCTTGAGTGTCTAGTTGTTAGATGGAAAGACGCTTCAGAGGCTGTCTTTTGTTTTGAAGTTCGAAAAGTGCCGATTTATAAGCCTAATTTTTGTATCTAAAAAAACTGAAATTTACCTGCATCTAATTGCCCGCCACGTAATAATTCTAGACCAAGGAGGTGGGTACAGTGGACCCACCGCTTATCTATCATCGAGCAGTTCTTCCCAAGCAAATCCTGACGATATCAGAACAGATGATCACCATCTATAGCAAAAGAGGAGTTTTTCCTCACATGAAATTTTTCATATAAACTCTTTACTCCATCTTTCTGAGACTTTCCTAGTCTCCAAGTATTTGTTCTAATAATAAATCTAAGCATTCTCCCGAGGACTGTTTGAACAAATAACAGAGAAAATAAACTCTTAAGCATACATCTCTATATTATATATTTTTCTAGAATTAACTTGAGTAATAAGTTATTAAAGTTGTTTTAATTTAAGTGTAGGTTTGTTATGAACGTCACGTCTTGCTCCCAGAGGGGTAGGTAGCAATGTCGTGTGTTTCCGCAGTTCCATTAGAGGGGAGTCTATATTCATAAATAGTGAAGGCTAGGCAGGTACTTTAGGATAGTTTAATGACAGAAAAGTTCCTCATCACGATAATGTAAAGTGCCAATAAAAGGTCAACCCAAATCTGTCAAATTCTACCAATCGGACATAAACCGTCCACAATTGTCATAAGGTTGAAAATTCATTAAAGAAATTTGACAGATTGAAGTAGGTTGATGTGCTGGCGTCTGTACAGAAGTCAGCACATGAAGCTACTACAATCTGTAAAATTTTCATAGTAGATTTCAACTTCATATTTTTAAGGATATTGTTCAAATTTGTCAGTTTCTGGTAACTTGATGTGCTGGCATCCACGTCTGTAATTGTGGTTTATTAACGGCTACGCTGATTATCTTATTTGCAAGGTGAATACACATCACATATAATATTTAAACAGAGCACTTTTTTATTAAAATTAATTAAAACGCGTTATTAAAAAGACTAATCTTTGTTTGAAGTTTCTTAAATTTATATTCGTTCTTGAAGTACTGAAAATTGAAAAAGAGCGCAAGTTTTTTTATCGTTTGAAAGTTTTTTCATTTTTTTTAGTACTCAATAGTTGGTAAAAATGCTATTAATCTTATGCTTTCGTGAGTGACATGAGAACTGAGAATTAATTAAATTACTTTTTTAGCGAAAATTAAACATAGCCTCTGCTGACGTGGTTAAGCAATTGAGAACCTCGCTCAATATGTCTCAATTCTGAGGCCAATACCATTTCATTATGTTATTGCAACCTTTTGATTTACAGGGTTACCTTATTTGATTGACTTCTCATTTGGTTACACAGCTGCAATCAATCTTAAAAACAAATCATCAGATCTGCAAAGCTAACTTAAATTGAACCATTAAAATCGGCAGACTTCAAAATAAATATAAATTTTTTACTTGCTCACGATTCGGACACAAAATATTCGGCCAATGTGTCCGAGTTGCCACTTTTAGATATTTTTGAAAAAAGCTGATTAGTACAGTCAGAGAAAAAAGTAGAATATCATCTCCCGAGCCTTTTCCCAACTATGTTGAGGTCGGCTTCCAGTCTAACCGGATTCAGCTGTTTTACAAGGAGGGACTGAAAAATGGAATATGTAGAAATAGATCTTTCCTAAGCATTTGAATCAACATAGAAGCTATAAATTACCCCAAAATTAAAACACTCATTTAAAACTGCATTAACACTATCAATTTCCATACATTTATCAACAGATATAGTAATAATACAATAAAAATTAAGCGGTTTGCTCTATTAAGGGCACGCCACTCCAAAAAAAAATGTTTAATTATTTCTATATTCCGGAGGTATAGCCGATAAACTCCGTCGCTATCTAGATGTGGCTCACAAATTACTGTAATAGTTTTTGTGCTAATAACCCTGTGACATGCTACGGTATGGAGACTGGAATTTATGTTAGGTGCCTCTTGAAGGGTCTGATTGGGTATTAGGATTGCTTTTGTAGGATATAACAAGAACCTTGGATTTTTTTGTGATTTATGTCTTAGAAATCTGTAAGTTTTTGTTTATTGTTCCTTAGAAGCACTTGTAACTTATACCAATTGTAGGTACGAGTACAAGAAAATTCAATATTTAGTGGTAAGTCCTTTAATGATACATTGAGTCCTATTTATGTGTATTTTTATGATTTATAATATAGGGTCGGGACACCTTTTCACACACGGTATGTTAGCTCAAAGCTAAGCTATTGATTAGATTGTGTTATGGGTGCCAACACAAATAATAAACTACATACTAAATATATTATTTTATAAACACATATTATAATACCCAGACCACAGCCGACCTGCATACTAGTCACACAAATGTCGACCGTACCGGGAATCGAACCTGGTACCCTTAGCTCGGCGGGGTCATCTCTAGCAAATATATAGTAATTATGATTTGTCCTTTCAAAATTACCCTGGAATATAAACCTTAATTTGTTTTGTTCTATTTACATAGATATATAAATATAGGTACAACAATATATTAAGCACAATTAAAAATGCACACTAGCGCAAACACTAAGCTTATAATAAAAGGGGAACACGTTCTTATAATACCGTAGATTACCCAGAATAATAAACAAAGTTGCGGAACACAAGACAAGATATGCATCGCTATCTACGTCTTAGCTTGCACTTGTGTGCAACGTGATTAAACTACTAATTGAATTATGAGCAGTGGGTTTGTGGAAGTCGTTACATTTCTTGGAAAAATAGGGAAAATATGTATTGAAATGAATTCACAGTACAATATGATATAGTATAGAGATACCTATAACATGAAGTCGTGGTGGCCTAGTGGTTAAAAAGCCAACCTCTGAAGTATGACCTGGAATCAAACCCACTCAGGTTTGATTCCAGGTCACGCAACTACCACTGCAACTTTTCTCAGTTTGTATGTACATACTTTTTAAGTATATCTTGGACACCAATGACTGTGTTTCGGATGGCACGTTAAACAGTAGGTGCCGGCTGTCATTGAACATCCTTGGCAGTCGTTACGGGTAGTCAGAAGCCAGTAACAGCCAAGTCTAACCAAGGGAAGTCAGATAGGCAGTTGCTCCTTGTAAAACACTGGTACTCAGCTAAATCCGGTTACACTGGAAGCCGACCCCAACATAGTTGGGAAAAGGCTCGAGAGATATACCAATAACATGTATATTAATTGTTATGACGAGGATGTAGAGACAGCAGCATATCAAGCTGCTACAATCTGTCAGTAATACAAAGTGTCAAACTCCCTTAATAGATTTTCAAATTTATCGTTGAAGCATATAGCTAAAAGTTGATTGGGAAAATTTGACAGTTTCAGATAGATTAATGTGCTGGCATCTCTACATATGAGATTTGATAATCCTCATTAGAAAATTATATAAAAAAAAAACAAGTTTTTTTCATAATTCCGCAGAGACTATTATTAAGATTTTCTCTAACATGCCTTGCATTTAGCGCAAACACGCTTACCTGCAGCACAACTGCATACGCATAGCCTACAGGATTAGCCAGTGCAATAAACACTGATATTCCCACATTGCATATAATCTCCATCCTCGTTACTGTGTCTTGGCTAGACCAGCTGTACCGTGCATATTATAATTCTGTCACACGGGAATATTATCTCTGTGACCTAATAACTAGAGACTAAATTAGCTCGCTATCGGGTCGACCTACTAGCGCTAATGTAATTTATAAGACTTGCAATGACTACTTGAGAGAATAAACAATGTACTATTTAGAGGTGAATAACAATAGGCTAATGAGGTACTCGTTTAGACGAATTAATTTACAAAGTCAAACATAGTATGATAATCGTTCCGAAATCATCATAGCTATATTTAGCATAGGAATATTTAAATTGTTATAATTGCAACGATTAAACAATTCTATATTAAAAACGCAATTAGATTTACGTAGACGGACGTAAAATAAATTTAAATAAATCCTCCCATGACAAAAACCAAACGCAACATAAGTCAGAACTTTTTACTCTGAAACGTAAAACTCGGCTATTTAATCATACAACATTAAGCCGCTGAAGTTGCAAGGCGGGCTATTCACGGCAAGTCTCGCGGTCGCAACTGCGCAAGTCGCACGACTTTCATTGTTGCTCACAAACTCCAGTGGAACTCGAAAACTATAGACTTGTGGAGATGTTAGACCTGCGAACTTAGGCTTTGTGATTTATGCATGTTTGAACTTTGAATGGGACTATATTGCTTTTGTAATGTGTAAAAATTTCAAAGTTTTTAAGTGTTCGTTAAGTAGTAAAGTTGAGCAGTTGCGTGCAGCTTAGACTTTTAAGTTCGGTGCTCATTTACAAAGTTTTTTTAATTTATAAAACAACGTAATTTATTCACGCAAATACTTGTAGAAAACCAGAACTATGTGACATACTTAATAACGCTTTGACTTGCTGTCACGTATGCTTAAATAGGAATATTAATAATTACTACGTTTCATTGTCTGCCTATTTGTGATCTCAACGTCATTTGATTAGCCTTTTCTCAAGGTATATTATATATCTACTTACTTGCCATCTGCAGTCTATCACAAATATTTACATTAGGTATACCTACGGATAAGTGTGTAAAACATTTACTTATATTTAAATCTTACTTAGTTTTTTAAACATAGAAAGCTAAAGCTTACCATGAAACGCAAGACTTCATTTCATAATGCATTTAAATATTCAACAAAAGGATTATCTAATTGAATCGCAAACGAGTTTCTCGAAAATTTCAATTTCTTAGAATTCAATTCTTTTAACCCTGGCACTGGTAATTTTTAAGGGATGCAATTAAGAAGTTAATTTCTTTTAAAACAAATGGTTTGAGTGATCAGAGTTTACTTTGAGTTGTATCAGGCAACTGGGTCGAGCATGCTTCTCGAATTAATCTTGAAGATTTTTATCACCTTTATTTATCCGTAATCGTTAATAGCGAGTGACAAGTGAGGCTTTGAATGATAATGTCACTTAGGCACACTTTGATTACCCGACTGAAGCTTGCTAGTTTTTTTTTTTTTATCAAATCGAAATCATATTCATTTAGTCTTAAAATTAGAACCAAATAAATACGGATATCAACTAAAAGGATACGACGAATCGAATAAGCAAGCATAAAATTACAAAAACAGAACAAACACGACCTACACAATCTCCTCATAACCCAGTCCTCGTACATACAAAGCAAGATATTCCCGAAAAAACAAAAAAAAAATGTTATCACAGGAAAAATAACGAAAGGTGAAAGACTCATGGCCGACGATAAGGTTGGGAGACAAAGATGGATGGGCACGGCAGAAGCACGTTATCACGAACCCTCGCTATCAGGTTAGTGGAATATTTTGTTTAATTACATTTTTATGTTGGGAACGTGGGACGGTATTTGGGAACCTTGTTGGAATAATCTGTTGCTTATGTGACCCAATAATCAAGGTCTGACCTAGTAGCCGTTCGTGCCTTATTTTACAAGCTATTACTGACACATTTTATACAATATATTTAAACATTGTATGAACGTCTGCTTAGCTAAATACTGTTTTACAATTACACAGGTTTTAAGCAGTGTTTATCTTGGACTCTCACAAAACACTGTTAGCGCTGCGCTAAACGCGATCTGCGACTGCGCTTTATAGATTCAGATGGCTTCATTCAATTCAATCGTTTTTTTTTCTAATATGTTTGCGAATTACAATTTCTTTATGTAAGTAAATATGTATATAAATAAAAGTATTTTTTGCTAACATTGACATAATTGATTTAAACAATGGTTCTTTAAATCTAAAACCATGGCCAAAATATGTTTTGTTTTCAGAAGTTTTTTAAACACGCATCGAACATCTGATAAGTTTTATTTGTGACGATACTGTATTTTGCGGCAACTCTTACGCTACAAGAAGCAAATTATTCAAGGCACACAACATTCAAAAATAAACTAGGTATGGGTGGGTGTTCTCACTGAAACAAAGCCTACACATACAGAGCCATTGAGAACCTTCCTGGGAAAACACGTTAAAACAAAAACTGATTACTGAACCCGGAACTGTGAGTCATCATCATCGCAGCCATAGGACGTCCACTGCTGAACATAGGCCTCCCCTTTAGATCTCCACATATACCGGTTGGAAGCGATCTGGATCCAGCGTCTTCCGGCGACCTTTATAAGGTCGCCTCATCTTGGAATTCTGTGAGTCTTCGTGTACAAAGATAGATTCCCACAATTGATAAATACATTTACACCTAATCTTGAACTATTCACTGTTTTAACTAAAAGCTCCAACATAGGTATAACCTCATCGTCAAAAAATGCAAATACCATACGAACCCCATAATAAAACGGCAGAGCTATCTAACAAACAAATGTACCGATTATTTTCGGTCAGCGTTATCTTTGCATCCTTTTCCGGTCTTAATTACCCCATTACGTATGACTCGGTTAAAATAACCCCTGGTTTATTTTATTTGAACGCTTTTCGCCGAATATTGTCGTTCAATTCGAATTTTGTTTCATTTTATTGGGCACTGTTTAATGAAGATAATTTGATATTATGGCGTTATAAATTTATGGCATTAAAGATAATTTAATAAGAGTGTGAAGTGTATTTACGCTATTTTGAATTTGGAAAGGTTTAATCGTACTTCATGGGCCAGTTTCACGATGTTCGAAACCCACTATCAACCGAAAACTTAAATTAAAAAATGGAACAGAATTTGTATGAAATTATCTACCAAATAAACTAACTGGAACTTATTCGTAGGTGGTGAAACAAACCCTTATCCTCTCTTAAGATAGCACGTCAGCAGACATAAAAACAAACAATGACGAACATAATTATTATATTTCCTTACTACAAAATATTTTTGCAACAGAAGACTGCATAAGCTGATCAGCAGCTATATAAAAACAATAAAAACTTCCACAATTTATCAGCAACCCCAAAAACAAAAGAAACGAATCCCTTTCTCCCACCATGCACTTTTATTAATATTCAAATGAAAATAGACCATAAAACCGCTGAACACAAACGCGGAAGAGGAACTTTACAATATATAAAAACAAAACAAAACACAGGCGAAGTTGCGGGCAGACGTATAGTTAAAGTTCTGAAGAAGTCTCAGAGTATGATAAATACTTGGCTTGTACATAACATATAGGTATGGAAAACAGTGGAAGTGTAATCGCTGGCTTGGGAACACTTGAAAGGCGAAAACGAATGGTGATAGCTGTGCAATTAAAAATATACAGGCAATTCTTTTATGTATTACTGCAATACTATATAGAAATGCATTACATGGCAACTAGAACATTAATAGAGGGAATATTGGCAAGATTTTGATAAACAGTGCTAATTAACTTTGTAAATATACCAATATTATAAAGAGCATAAAAACAATCCCCTTATTGTCCCACTGCCGGGTACAGGACTTCTCTTCCACATGAAAGTATTCAGCGTTAATCACCACGATTGCTGAGTGTGGGCTGGTAATTCCAGACTTTATAGTCCAAGTTTCCTTGAGATGTATTCCTTCACCTTCAATCAGTCATTGCTGTTCAAGATACAGATTTAGAAAATACATATTACACAGAAAAGTTGCATCGGTATTGTCCTGACCTGGAATCAATCCAACGCATCATACTCTAGAGTCGCAGTTTAAAAATCGCATTAATACGTGCAACCCGGGCATATAATCCTTTCAACAAATCCTGAATATGACTAAGAATACGTATACCTAATCCCACAAAACTAATTCACTCTGCTTGATCCAGGCAACTGCAATAACAAATTCAATTTTCTCCTAAACGAGCGTTAGTCCAACGAAATTGAAAGTGCAACAATCTTGTAACATTACTAAAACATCCACTAACATGACCGCATCACGTCCCGCACCAACTGGGGGTAATAGCCTAGTCTATAAATCAGAACAACTACCATTCGATGCTACGTATGAAAGTTACGTACTAAACAAAACAAGAAAACTAATAATTGTTGTTACTTCGCCAGTTTCGGCGGTAAATAATGTTCAAGCGGCTGAAAGATTTACTGGTAGATGTTCTTTTGTTTTTGGGTAGGCATCTGACCGTGTTCTACAGTTCAAAAGTCAGGCTTGTGTAAAGAAATTACAGTACTAAAATATCGCTAGTGAAACAGTTGAAGTAAAGAATTTACAAAAGGAATATGGGAAATGTTCAAAATGCTTCAAATAACAATCACAATACGAATATAGCAGAATGCATTAAAACGCATAGGCACGAAAGAACAAAGAGCATCGATTTGAATAAACATGAATTTATATTTCCGAATATAAATATGATTGCAAACGAACGAATGAAATAAAACGGGGAATCAAACTGAGACAGAAACTCTGGCTGGAATGGAGCTGTTTGATGGAGAACAAAGGAATGTTAGGAGAACCTCTCAAACAGCTCTCTAAACTATTTCCAACGTTACAGACATTCCGACTCAAGGAGCATTTCAAAATTCCTCGAATGAAGGAAACATAAAATGATGTTTAGTAATGCAAATCCTGACTCAATTACAATCCCCCCTATTAATTCCGAGGTCTTCAAATTTTACAACCGTTCCTTAGTAATTCCGTTTTATTAAAATACACAAGCATTATATGGTTCACGGCGAAACGTACAATAAAATTTTAATTGTATCCGTTTTACATTCGGGAACAGGGATTTTTACGATTTTTCATTAAATGGACTATTTTTATCGAGTCGCCAATCAACGCTCGAGTTTTCCGAATGAAATAAACAAACCAGGAAGTTTATTAGTCGTATTTTTCGCAGTAAGCCCTTGTCCCATCTGATAGTTGAAAAATTTAATTAAAATCTGCTTTTAGATAACGTAACGAATCTCAGTTTCGGGCACAAAATATTATGGTCGGCTTTAAAAAGCGTTCCGAATTAAGTTTTCCCGGCGACTGCTTATCTGTTTTTAGCCAGATTTACTTCCTCGTCTATGGACACCGCCGAAACAGTTTTTAATCTGGGATCCTTTTATTCCAAATCTTTGGGTCAGAGTAATTACTTCTTTGCAGTTTTATATCTTAGAGATTTACGAGCCTTCTAATGAAGCACCCTTTGATAAGTAGATATTTTGATGCCAAATCTTTTATGGGGCCTTATTTTGTGTGTTAATTAAGGATAATTACGATCCTTAGTTTATTTCGCCCATAAAGTCTTTACTGTTATAGACAGCGAAATGTACAATTGGATCGGACTCGAAAACCATAAAAGTTCTCAACACAACAATTGTTTCGTCATTAATTAGAATTCTCTACACCGAGATATTTCAACTCCGTAGCTCTTGCGGCCATGAATATTATAAGAATGGATTTTGATAACTCATAAAATAATTGGTGTAGTTAGAAATTTAACAGTTGTGATATATGATTTATAAACCGTATCTTTTGTGAGAGTTATTCTTTTTTTTAAACGCCGGCTATTAATTTCGTCTGACTTTCTATTTCTTATTTCTACAACTCAAAATTAGAAATTCTGCGTATATTTTATATGAATGTTTTATTGCTAGCGGGTCTGTTAAGCTAAGTAATAATAAAGTAGCTATGATTAAGATATTGTTATTTTGTTATTTGAAATGTGGATCTAGATTGTGTTTACGAATAGATGGGGAATTCGATATATTTTTATAACCATATCTGTCTGTCAAAATAATGTGCCATTGAAACAAAAATACAAAAAAGAATGGCAGAAAAATAGGTCGCTTCAATGAATTTTCGTCGTTTTCGTTTTCAATGATTTTTCACACACTCACACTTAACGGTTTGAGATATTTTTGACTTAAAGATGAAGAAGAGAAGAATCTGAGAAGAAGCTACCATTTCTTCGCAACTAATTTTATGAATGGAAGGCTCCCACTGTTCTTTACCCAAATAAATTCTAAAATTCTCCATAATGAAAAACAGTCACCGCTTCAGCTAAAGTAAATTATTTCGCCAAAATTTAAAACAATCCTTGATTGAAGTATCCAAGACAAGGATCCAAGTGCGAATCCTTCAAAAGGCAAGTTGGCTGCATTAATCACAGTGAGCAGACGATAACCGCAAGGCGTGCAGAAATTGCCGCACTTAAAATAATTTAAGTCTTGCCCGCAAAACTTGGCCCATAAAGAACGGAGGACAAAGTCCCCGGAAACATTTTTCATTACACCAGTTGAAATTTCTCGCCAATTTCTACTGTAAACAATTATAAGATGTGTCCGGTTTCGCTAATTGCTTTCTTGTTGCTTTTGTTTTGTTTTCTGTTTTCAATGTGGTCGTTTTTACTGCTAGGTATTACTTGTGATGCAGATTTGATTTGTGTATGGTTACGGCTAATACCCGAAGTGCGTGTGCGAAGTGGCTAAAACTATTATTATATAACTAGTATTAGCCGTAACATATGTACAGACGCCAGCCTATCAACTACTACAATCTGTTATTACAATTTGTCAAACTTCCTTAATAGATTTTCAACTTTATCGCTGTACAATATGGTTTAAGGTGATTGGGAAAAGTGTCGGCTTCATGTCTTAAAGAAAAATGTACCATCACCAATTTTTGCTACTTTTGCCATTTCATTAAATACACACTCGATAGTTAAAGAGCAACTCAGACTAAGAGATACACAAAAATAATAATATTTTTATAATAACGCTCGCGGAATTAAAAACAAAAACTAAAAACAAATCTCAAAGGAATAATAAACACGTACAATTCCCTCCAATTAGACACAATAAGCGCAAACAAAGAAAATCACAAAACGCGAACAATGGAACATTTATTAGAAAACATTAAAAGCAACGAATGAATTGAAAAACCGAACGGAGTAGAAACATGGACCAGACAAACGTAGGAAATGAGAGTGTAAAATGAAAAGGTTCTTCATCAAAGAAATTATAGTGGAAGAGTTTCTTGCACTTAAAATAATATTTCTGTTACTTACAAACAAAGCAGCAACAGCAAACATCTGCAAATAAAATAAATAACACATTAATTACATGTCTACTAACAACTGAAAAATACTTAAAACTAATTCAATGAATGGAATCTCCTTAGTCTAAATATACCTATTCAAATCAAAAAAAGAAAGGACGAGCATAAGGTTCTAGATATGACTCCAAGGTCGAGCAACAATAATTTAATTAATTATTTTTATTAAGATAATGCATTAACCTTATTATTGAAATAGGATTCTCGGATTCACTAAAAAATCTTTTTATCGTATTCAAAGTGAGATAAATTAATTTCTGCTGAAATAAAGATGACGTCACGTCTATGACAGTCGTATAAGCAAAGAGACATGAATCCAAATCGCCTGACAATCTCTTCACGTTTCAAATCGGTTTTTAGAACGTTTAATTACTGTTGCTAATAACCACTTACCTAAATCAAGTATTCTTAAAAAAAAAACAATGATTTTATTGTGAAATTCATTTGTATTTATGGAACTCGGAAGCAACATCTGAACTCCGCAGACGTATTTAAAACAATAAGAAAGATGCCTTTGCAAATCGGTTGACGACAAAACGGTAGCTCCCATTAAAATATTAAATTGGCAGAATAAAGGCGCTTAGTCCACACTCTACAGCAACATATAACCGTTAAAACTTAGGTATTATTTAAGAAGATGAAATATTTCAAGCACACTAAAATAGCGAAGATATTCTCTAGCAAGAATAGAACACATCTTGGCTTGAGAGTTCGTTAGTCTTGAGAGGATACACAGCTCTTAGGCTTGGCCTTGGCCATGTACGAAAATAACAATAAAATAGTCTTCAGATTCTATTCCAGTAAGATTGTATGCCACTTCGTAACTTCTTGGCAAATTATTAAGTTTTTGAAGATCAGGTATCATTCTTAGAGGCAATTTGCCTGCATGCAATAGTTAACAATGACTGGTGATAATTATAAACATTTATGGTCCAAAAGTAAAATATTCGTCAATACTGTAAGCCATCAATGAAAGAAACAAGAAAATTAATATAAACGAAACAATATCGAAATTAGAACCATTTTACGTAACAAGCGTTTCAGAGGACGAATTATACAAATGAATACAATTTGCGTCGAAACGGACGACTCAATCTGTTACATTTATTTACATGCAAATTAGTCAAGTTTATCATATTGTCGCTGTCGTCTGATGAGTAACGAGACCTCTTGAGATTGACAAAGTTGGAAATCGATGTTTTAATTGCTTTAGAAATTATGGAAATGAAAATTGTACAGCTGGGACGGTAGTTTCTTTAAATAAGATAAATTAAACACAATGTAGGTTAGCGTATGATGTCGAAATAGCTTTCCCTCAGGCACGAATATATGCAATATTAATTTTAGAGAAAATTCAAACACAACTAACATCAAAACGTAGTCAGAGTTAAACACACGTGCGCAAAATAAATTCAACACGTTCAAAATGAAGTCGAAGCTTTGTAGCGTTGGCCTTAAGCGAGAAAGCTAAACATGCAATTCACACAACATTCGTCATTAAGCAGAACGCTCAAACAACACATTTCATTACGAGCTGCAACCACACAAGTCTCAACAAAGAGCAATTTCTCAAATCTGGAACGGAATCCTTCATCCTGTGCCACCAAATTTCGGCCTAAACCAGGCTTTGGCGAGCGTTCGCGAAGTGTCATTAGTTAAAATTACTGAACTCTAGCTATCGCTCCCTGGGAAGCAGTTGACGAAGTTTGCGAAAGGGCCCAGGATTACCCTTCTGGTGTGGTGTAGGTGATAAACGGGAGCGGGGATAAGGGGACCGGTAAGCAAGGAACGATTGTTTAAAATAAGTTTCAGTGTCTTCCGTATAATTTAAATTTTGACAAATATTTAAAAATAATGAAAATCTGATTCCAACAAATAACAGAACCATTGGATCGGCATCACTTACAACTTGAGCCATACGACTATTCAGAGCAAGAAGTCGGTGTTTCCCTTCATACACAAGTACAATATTTTAATTATTCTAGACTAACATTGGTAAAGTTGTGCTGTTAATGTAATTATTAAGTTCTCGTACGCCCTTGCGGATTTACAGGATTTACATTTATTTCTGGTTCGCAAATGTGTTACAAAAGTTCGTAGACAGACAGAATGCTTGAGTCAAGTCAAACATGTTAATAACAGTTCCAAGAGTTTGGCAAGTAAACATGTTCAGTTATTCGCTGAGTTAAATATGGAGTATTAACAAATAGGCGTGATTATGAAGAGTGTAAACAATGTAGTGTAAGATGCTGAATTAGAAGATGAATACACAGATGTTTTTTTAATCATACATTTGTGGAGAGTCTGCCTGCTAGATAGTGATAGATAAACTACTTACACATACAAAAAAAAACAATTAAATTTAGTTTATGGCAATTGATCTGTCGACAACATACTTGTTGAATGCAAATCAATCAGAGAATATCAGAAATACATCTTTATTTATTTTTTAATGCACAATCATTTAAATTGTCTCTGAATCTACTGATTCCCTGACAGCAACTTCAAAAACCCAGAAATGTGGGTATTTCTTCTATTTTACTGTGAACCTACTTATAAATTCTATATTACAACCGTCTTACCCGGACAAAATGCTGGGATGACGTCATATTACAACTATGATCTCCTGAAAATTGTGTACAACATCCCAAAGGCAATCCACAACTTTAACTTCCCCACAACTGCGATACAATGACAAAAAACCCCATAAAATAATGCAAATCGCTCATCAAAACATATCGCAAAACTTATTTAGGGGCAAAATATCGAGGGCTGTAAAAACTAAAGGGTCTACCATAAGCTCGGGACCTCCCATTTACGGGTTTGGGACACAATTTAAATTGTATATTAGGTTCTGTATTCGCGAACGATGGTCCGAAAGGGTACAACGAGAAATAAAAACTTTATACATACGCGAATCGGATTGCATTCGATAAAATGGCGTGACAATCGACGTTGTAAATGTGGATATTTTATATGTACAACATATTTTTCGCGATTTAAACCGTGTCTTAGAAGTGCTGGTGGCCTAGTGGTTAAAGCACCAGCCGAGTATGAGGTTGCAGATTCCATTCAAGGTCAGACAAGTGCGAATGTAAATTTTCTAAGTTATACGTACTTTCTAAGTTTATCTTGGACACCAATGACTGATTAAAGGAAACCTGGACTATAAAGTCTGAAATCACCAAACCGCATTGAGCAAGCGTGATGAATAACGCTCAACCCTTCTCCGTGGGAGGCCTGTGCCCAGCAGTAGGACGATAAAAAGGCTGTGATGATGATGAAACCGTGTCTTGTAAAATACGAATTCGAAATCGATCTGTTTCGTTAATGCGAAGAGGTGAGTTCAGACCAAAACAATAGAATGCCCATTCTATACCCACTTACCAAGTTCTTTAATAGTATTTGCTTTAATAGAGTTTAATAGAAATTAATTAATTATAGAGTTTAATTAGTGTTTGCTTTAATAGAGTTTAATAGAAAAAGAATGCTACAACGTTGCCAGAGAAACCCCATATTCTAGCTCTAGTTAATTGTTCATTTGGCCTTAACGTACTTACCCTATAAAAAAGCGAAGTATAACTTTCAAATTTAGAATATTCTGAACGTTTATCGTAGATACAATAGTAACTTGTTTAGCAGTTTGACCTTTTGTGGTTTGCTGAAGGAAGACAATGTTCGCGTTTAGTTTTTGTATCGAACTTTCCAGAATAGGTTGCGTGTTCCGGGTTTGGAAGTATTTCGTTTTGTAAGTTCGGTGGTGAACTATCATTATAATCGCTGGTTTATGGGTGGGAAGTTTTGTATATTTGAATAAAATATATGAAAACTTTGTATGTTAAAATAAGTTGCAATTTACATTAAAAGACAACGAAAAATAGAAAAATGAATGCACTCCTTAAAATATTACCTAACAATAATTGTTCTCGAAATAGGTTAGTTTTCTTGTATTGCCTTACGCATAAATACTTGAAAATCATAATCTTCCCGTACCTACATTAGGAACACAGAACCTCATCATCATCAACCCAATAACGGACCAGGGCCGGACGTATGCCTTCATCGTACCCCTTGTCAATCGAAAAAATATTAAACAATTTTTCATCAAAAGCAAATAAATTATTAATAGCAATTTAAGAGGGCGGATATGACGTCAAAGTCCCTGCGGAAACACTCCGGGAGGGCCAAAACGTCGGAGGTCCTTAGCGCAGCGGGCTCACTAATGCTCTCCAAGGCCATTATATAGCCTTTCGGAGGAAGTTAATAGCCCTCTGAGAAAGGACAAACGGGTGTAAGAGCCCAAAAACTTTCGCGAAAATATAAAATATGTATGGAATTCATACATAAACATGTGTTGTGAGTGGCGTAGTTTGGGCCTTTGATGGAGGATTAAAAATGACATATATAATGTGCTGACCTTCAAACATTTTGTGTCATATGATTCCTAACCTACTACTATACCTTACTAATCTAACCTACCATGTTACCTCTGCATCACCTAAGGTTTACTGGAAAGATTACCTGCGGCATTAAGTCCGCTCTTTATACCTATTTTTGTGTTGCATAAAATTTAAACAAATAACACTTTGTGGACACCACTTTATTTGTGAAAAACGACAATTGCTAATCACAAAGTAGCCATAAATCCTTAGAAAACTAAGGATATGTGGTATTGCTAACTACAAACTTTTCTGCAAGCGCAATTTGGAAGACCAAGATTATGACTGTGATTTACTGCGTAAGAACCAGTGACAAATGAGGAAAATTGAGTGAATATAGTACACAGATGAATAGCTGCCATCAGCTGATTTGTAACTGTATTGACATCAAGGCATGTAATTTGGTCGTCTATGATTTCCATCAAAGACTGCTTCTTTGAAAAGAAGGACTTCTGTGGTGCAAAAGTGTTCTTTCATCATTTTTATGTTCATATAATTCCTCGGTAACAACACTGTCGAGGATAGATCACAAAATTCGCGCAACACAAAACTAAAATTTAAATGCAACTCAAAATAATTATGTGCTCGTTGATCCCGGCGTAATCGCATGAGACGCCGGATCCGGAGACATCTTGCAAAGAAAGAAAGAAAAAGTGTTTTATTGCGAACATTGAACGCATACATAACACAACACACAAACAAAACATAAAGAAAAAGATATAACAAATAGAGAAAAATATATGTTTATAAAAATCAAACATGCGTAACAATCTCCAAAGATGTCTCCGGTTCGATTCCCGGGTCGGGCCAAAATTGCTTTGTCAATTTTAGAAAACTTTTAAAAAATCAGCCCAGCAAAAACTCAGTCTGGAAGTTGGTAGTGTAATATTTAAGAGCACGTAAATGTCCGTTCTGCTGCTGATCTCTCTCCGATGTCGAATTGCCGCCCCATCAAGAGAGGGAATAAAGAGTACACCTGTGTCCGCGCAAATGCTTACCTCGTCCCCTTGCCTGTAAAGGGTCATCATCAGCCTGTTTATCGTCCCACTGCTGGGCACAGGTCTCCTCTCAAACAGAGAAGGATCGAGCAAATGCTTGTGCCCAATCATATGCCCGGACTGATATCCTTACAGAATAGCCGTCATGGCTGACTATTGGTCTGGACGCCATTATTAACTTTCCAACAAAAGGGCTGTATTGTGTTCATTGATGATGATGTATGCTGGCGAAAATCACACGGTGTAATTTATTTACGCTCGCAAATTACGCGTAAACTATTTGTATTATGTTTCCTACGGAAATTATGTGGTAAATGCTGTAGCGACTATCATTTAGTTATTAAATAAAACATATACACATATTTTTTTTTATTGTATGTATTTTATTAACGCTCAATCCTTCTCCGTGGAAGAGGAGGCCTATGCCCAGCAGTGGGACGATAGAAAGGCTGTGATGATGATGTATTTTCATTAGTTCAAGAATATTGATTACGGCCGTTTTGTTTAGTTGTTTGTTCGATGATATGATGCAATCACATGATTAATTTTCCTGCTAAATTATAAGGAACTGAGAAATTTTATATGAGCACCGACATTCTATGGTTGTATAAATGTAGCAAGAAATATAAATTATGATTATCCAGCCGAAGAGCTTGTTAGCTTGAACACACTCATCTTAGGAAATACTTTTCTGAACCGAAAAACTGTTAAGTGTTAGATTAAAGAAGGCTTATTGGTTACTTTCTATCCGGCTTCGTGGAGTACTTCCCACGGAACACGGGTGAAGCCGCTGGAAGAAGCTAGTAATACAGGAAGCATAGCCACGAGAACAAACTAGTATCAAAACATACGTCCTTGCATCTCTACGCATATTTACACAACAATCATAATGCCATCATAATTTACTTGAAAGTAGATAAATAATTTCTGTTCGAGATAATATAAAAAGCCTACATCCCTAGTCGAGCGATCATATTTACTGGGTTACTTTACACCTATCGGTAAATAGTTATCAAAATGTTCAAGAACGTCTTTATTGTTTTGTTAGTCGTAATGCTGGCTGGCAATGTAAGTAGTTTCAAAATTGTATACATACTTCTACTTATCTCATCTGACATTTGCTCAGTATTTATTTTCTTTTTGTCATACCGAAGGGTATCAAGTTGCCACATCTGAAACACTGATACCCAGCTGCTTCAACTGGGTTGAGGTGAACAAATAGGCATTCGCGCCATCTAAAACACTGATACCCAGCTGCTTTACATTAGTCTAGAAGCCGACCCCAACATAGTTGGGAAAATTGCTGCGCATATGATGACTTGAATTCTGACCTAATTCCTTTTATCTTCATTTACAGAGCTTGCAGCAATCAGGGGGAAGCGGCGGCGGTGGAGGTATGTCTCTTCGAATTTTCCCATTCTAGAACCAAAATTTTGAGCACAAAAACTACTCCCATTTCAGCAACGATCGGTATTTAACTTTGGTAATGAAAGAGTAACAAAAGCATAAGATATTTTTATGACTGTCTCCAATATTAACGAATCGAATTTTATAGCAGGTATCGGATTTGGTGCGAGTGCTTCTATGGGCGCTAACGCTGGAGGTAAGGTAGTTTAAATATTCTTTAAAAACAATAGTAAAATAGATTGTAACTTCACCAGCGTCTTGTTGTCCCTGGATAAATATGTTACTTAAACCTGGTCGTTCGTTTAAATCAGTCCATTAGTTGCTTAGCTTCAAGCAAAACAAACAAACATACTCTTCAGCTTTATAATATGAAGGCCTATTTTCAACAACTAGATAAACGTCCGATTAAGAAAAAACAGCTATTTACCATTAATTCAAACTTACAATGATTGTATTCATATTCCTAAAACAATTGATTAGACAAGAAGTCAGTTTTACAAATATTCCCGCTTCGTAAAAAAAGACCTAGTAGTCGACCTATTAATCGTCCTATTACGAAAACAACTGCCGGTGAAATAGGCCCTAAGATAGATACAAAATTCTAAGGCCAGTGTAATAAACCCCTTTGCTTTTCTTAAAATCAATATAACTATCAATGATGCAATATAATTATGGGCCTCCACACTTTTACACCAGGTTTTGTATTAATAATGAATTGTTCTAGCAGGTTCAGGAGGGTCTGGGGCGAATGGCGGTGCAAGCGGAGGAGTAGGCTTCAACGCTGGTGTTGGAGGAACAGCTGGCTCCAACGGACAAAGTATTCCAAATAAACATTAGTGATATCTGATTCAAAGCATATTAAGGAGCAAAAAGTATAACAATTTTTGTTGGGGGTACCCGAAGTTTTAAATAAAAAACAAGTTAATTTTATCATCTACGCAATGTTATTCATTGATACAGTCCCAAGCCATATTTTTTAGCCATAAGTTTCAAATATTTTACTAGCAAAGTATTTTGGAAGCCCCTCTATAACAAAATGTAGGTCTCATCTCTAAGTATAAATCACGAAGAAATCGCCTTTTAATTCAGCTAAGAAAATTCTTATACTGACTGTACCTAATATCAAAATAAAGATAAGAATTCTAACTTACCATATTTGTTTATTTACTACCGTAGGATTTTGAAGTCTGTCTTAGACTTGATCATACAAAACCACAACACACTTTATTTTCAAACAACCTAAAAATCTGCTCCGTTAAAATTTTCTATTTGACAAATATAAACAAACTTCTTGAAGAAAATACCATCAACTCTATCGAGAAAGACTTTGTACTCAATATAGAACAATAAACGTCACATTCACATTACACACCGGAGGACATTTCAATAAAAACTTCGCCAATTGTTCTACAGGCACTGATCACGTGCTAGATAAATTGTGAAACTACATATACGAGTAATACATATGAAGGAGCACAACAAGCTACTACAATCTGTCAAATTTCCTTAATAGATTTTCAACTTTATCGCTGAAGTATACGGCTCAAAGTTGATTGGAATTTGTCAGTTTCGGATACCTTAGAGTGCTGGCATCTGTACTATAACCTACGCAGATAGGTAACCATTCAGGTAAAAGGCGGACGGACGGCGCTGGAGCGACAATAGTTTTTGACTATATCGTAATAACTCCTGAATGACACAACTAATTTAAATAATTCAGCAAAGAGATCTGCAGTTACTGAGAAACTAACTTTATTATTATTTAATCTATTTAGATAATGGTTAACAATAAAAAGTAAATAAAGTATTTTCAGTTTATCAGGTGTGTTAACACAAGCTATCGAATTTAAGGATTATTTTTTCAATTATATAACATAACACACACTAGAGGTAAAATACAGTTCTATAAGTTCAACCTTCAAATGCCCAAAATGAAAGACGCCAAATAAAAAAAAATCCTTTAAGCCGTTAGAACAGCTATCTCAAGTTCAAGTAACTACACTATTTACGACAGGTTTTAGTGCAAATAAAACTGTACTTATACGAGTACACTAAGACCTACATAAGCTTAACTTTAGCGACACTTACGTTGATGTTACTAGGTTCTTTCAATGAGGGAGAGCTCAGTGAATTAAAAGCTAGTATTACCACTTGGCTCAGCGGTAAAAGCACCATCCTCTCAAGTGTGCGTTCAATTCCAGGTCGGGCAAGTACCTACCAATGTAACTTTTAAAAGTTATAAGTATTTTCTGAGTATAACTTGGACACCAATGGACAGGTAAAGGTGAAGGAAAACATCTCGAGGAAACCTAGACTATAAAGTCTGAAATCACCAACCCGCATTGAGCATGCGTGGTCATTAACGCTCAATCCTTCTTTGTGTGAAAGGAGGCCTGTGTCCAGCAGTGGGACGACAAAAGGGCTGATGATGATGCTGATGATTACTACTAATATGTATGTATAAGATATTAGCGTCCGTCAGCGGTTTGACTCGCGTTCCGTCGGAACTACTCAGCGCACTCTTATAAAAAGTAGCCTAGCGTTGTTAAATAGCTAACTGGGCTATTTAACAACGAATTTATTATCATTTAATACCAAATCGGCCTAGTAGTTCCTGGGATATTATTCAAAACAACTTTCTAAGTATATTTCACAGCTTGACAATGTTTGCTTATTACTATCAAGCGGTAAAATTGATCATAAATCATGGGTTGATTCATTTTCATCATCATTTGATCAGATAATAAGCATTGCCATAAAACGTGGTTCAATAGTTCATTAGTTTTAAGTATTTTTTATCGATAAAATACATTTTAGAATGCTACTATAGCCATCATTGACTTGCCTGTATTGGTATAGTACATTCCCATAAGTGGAACAATATCATCATTCAATACATAAACTTAGACACCAGTCACTCTTCACAAAATACTTTTTTAACTCACTAGCTAAACATTATTAATAGAAGACTAACAAAAAAGAAATTAGTCACCACGAACAAGCATAACAACATTCTTTCATGGAATATCTCAAAACACTAATAACAAAACAGGAGAACAATATTATCTGTTTAAACAAATTGGGCTGAAGCACGGTAGTGGATACATTAGTCAGTAGAATCGTTTAGATAATCGCGAGCTCTTGCGCAGATAACCTCTCGTCCTACTATTGATTGAGCGTGATTTACTATCGGTGACTTCTGAGTATTTATAAGACAACGTGTCATTATTATAGTGTTTTTATTAACTTATCTCTGTTTTTATACAGAGAAGGAATGAGCGTTTATTACTAAAGTCCGGGTTTTCTCGAGATGTTTTTCTAAATCTTTTCTCAGTTAGAGGTGAGAGATGTGAACCTATAACTCAGAGAGTTATATTGGTACAGACCCCTGCACATCAAGCCAACCAAAACTGTCATATTTCCTCAATCAATTTTGAACCACATGCTTCAGCGATAAAGTTGAAAAACTATTTAGGAAATTTGACAGATTGTAGTAACTTGATCTGCACCTGCCTGACCTGGAATCGAAGCTGCACTTGAGAAGCTGGTCAAACGTCCATATAACACAGATGATCAAAAAACTATATCACCGTGGAGGTGTTTTTTCGTTCGTGTCTACTTGAAAATAATATTTTTTATTATCTTTATTTAGAAAAAATAATAATATAATGAAGAAATGTCGTGTTTTAAATAACAAATATTTTCTCTACACTATTAATGTACCTTCATCAACAACATTAATGGATATTACCAACGGTCCACAATTCTATTAGATTGATAGCTGGTCTTATTAATACCGTGACGTCAATACAGTGAGTCCAGTAAATCAAGATACGGTGCGTTATTGTTTTCTATTGAATCTCATCAATTTGTTTTGTTTTGTTGGTATCTTAATGCTTTATGCGGTGATTTCGATAGATGCTATACATTAGCTTGGAATTAATTCATTTCTGATAAGTTTTTGTAGGTTATATTTTTCTTCTTAACATGTGGGCTGTAGGGTGATTAATATATAAGACGTGTACTTCAGATCAAAAAGTACAGGATCCGTAATTTGTTCCGTGAATGTCTCAAATTCATCGTATTCGTATTTTGAAATGAAAAAACCCGTGCATCCAACTCAAATACCAAATTACAGAAGACATGTTCACGACTACAAAATCCACGACAACACAGTCATTTTCTCTTCACTATCACTACATAGTATAAAACAAAGTCGCTTTCTCTGTCCCTATGTCCCTTTGTATGCTTAAATCTTTGAAATTACGCAACGGATTTTGATGCGGTTTTTTTTAATAGATAGAGTGATTTAAGAGGAAGGTTTATATGTATAATAACATCCATTAAATAGTGGAGAAGTACTGTTATTTTTGAGTTTGAGTTTTTCTGTAGTGTATTTAGTATCAGCATTGCACCCGTGCGAAGCCGGGGCGGGTCGCTAGTTAATTGATAGGACAAAGCTTACGCTTATTCAAAAACATACAATTAATTAGATTGACTTGTTTATTATAAGTCTTGCACTAGCAAACATAATCTGAATGCACCACTTACGAACAATGTTTTAAAAGTCGATTAAAAAGACTACAAGAGAATATAGAAAAAATTAATGCACAAGAAAGCAAAATAAACCCTATTGAAGAATACTCATTCAACTATTAAAATATCAAAATGACATTACCATGGTACTTTTCAAAATGCATCCAAGAAATTGCATTTTCCTTTGGAGCTCATTAAAAACTATATTTAAATCTAATAGCTGGCAAGATTTCATTAGCCTTATCTTTTCTCTTAGCTATCTTTATACTTAGATATTCACTTTGATAGTTCCTTCTAGCTGTAATGAGAACTAAGAAAATCCTTTGGTTCAAAACTATTAAGTTGCAGCTCATTTTGAACCTGGGAACTATAAAGAGTAGATAGCACCTAATGGCTTTTAAAGAAGTCAGGCGTTAATTGTATTAAATTAGTGTTTTCTAAGCACGGGTGTTTTAACTAAGACTAGCTCGAATCTGGCTGCTTGTATACGGCGTTTTTGTATGATCAAAATATGACATACTACTCTCGATATCGCTTTACTCCTTACTGGTTGCGTAGTGGTATAACCTCTCAAGTACAAGTGAGCAGGTTCAATTCAAGCCAAGTTCAAGTACCAATGTAAGTTTTCTAAGTTAGATGTATGTCTAATCAAAGGTAAATGGCAACCTGGACTTCAAAGTCTGAAATCGCTGATCGGCCTAGAGCAAAATCGGTGATTTAACGCTCATTCCTTCACTGTGTGTGAAAATGTATGTGCCCAACGGTGGGATAGTAAAAAGTCTGATGAGGGGAAATTATTTATAACCTCTAAATGGCAGTATAACTACGCCAATTAGAAGAATGAACGCTTAAAAAAACCTAAACAATATTAAACAACAAGTTCAATAAACATCAAAGAAAAAAAAAACAAGGCACAAAGAAAACCATTTTCATAAAAGACTTAACAATTTATTAATCTTCCATAACTAGCTAGCAAACTTGGCTAGTGTTCATCGAAGTTAGCGCGACTTAAATCGACTAAGCACAAAGATACACTGGAGCCACTCAACTTGCTAATAGTTTGTATTCGCGAATAAACTTTAAGTTTAGTGCGATTGTTTTAGTTGGCTAGCTCTATGAATAACTAGCGATGTTACTTATGGCCATATATGATGGAAAAAGGCCCTTGAAATAGGGGGTGAGAACCATTTTTTTTTTTTCAGTAAAAGCAGATTTAACAGTCAGGCTGACAGATGACACCACGGTTATTCATAAACGCTTCCTAGAATTATTAGCCGTCAGTGCTGACGGTCAGCAAGAAGCAGTTAGCAAGGTCAATCCAACCTGGGATTGGGACGCAACATGATATTGTAAAATCTCGATGACGAGTGACAAGAGTTTTAATAAATATACTTGGTGATTTGAGAAATGTTACATAGAAATGTGCACAACTAACTCTAATAAGAGATTTATATTCCATTGAAAATAAAACGCACTTAAATATACTAGGTAATGATACTTGAACTAATTTGAAGAATACTCAGCATAAAAGACTTAAGCAAGCTATGTGATGAATTTCTCAAGCAAAAAAATCTTTCTACATACAAACAATACACAAAAGTGTTATGACATATCTGTCCGTCCGTCCCTACTTCGTCTTATCAGACCCGTCAAATATGTTAACCCTACAACAGCGAGGCGTTATACAAGACATTTTCTGACCCACAGACCAACGGACCAAAGATATTTTGATATAGATAATTCAGTTAAGATACATATATTTATAAAGAGAGCAGTTCATTTGATAAGCCTTTATTATAAGTTACGTATATAATTTTAATGAAACTAGTAGTTTTATAGCTATACGTTTCATAGCGTGAAAGACCTTAATATTCTGAAATGGTAACATTACCAAATCTTCTGAATCTTCGAGGATTTGATATGGGTTTTCCACTATCATCTTATAAAATAATGCAACCAACAAGCTTATCTTAAAGCAGCTAAGGTCAAACTTTAACTAATTCTATTAATTTAACAACTCCCAAAGCCCTCCAAACACCCTTTATATTAATCATGGCGACAGCTCGACAACAAAGAACGACCTAATTTAAATATCAACAAAGTTCTTTAGAACACGCAGTAATCACTTTGCGAGGCCACTTTTTTAAAGTCCAAATATAATTAAAAATCCCTCCTTTAATACGTGGGACCCCCCGGATACGGGGTGCGAGTAATTTGAACGGATTCCGCGAAAAGGTCCCACTTAATATATTGTTGCGAAAAAGGGAAAAAGTTGACTAAATAAGTCCGGCTTAGCCGTAGTGAGAAATGGCTTTAAAATTCATAGCGGATTTGGATATTTTTTCTAATAAGAGGCAAAGAGAAAATCGGTACCATTTTTCCAATTTTGTTAATATCACGAGTATGTGTCAGCGGAAACGTAAGTAATACAGCTTTTCATTAAAATAAACTATTTGTTACTAAAATGCAAACTGCCTCGATGACTCGCAGACGCGCTAAATGACTACCGGTCTGGTAGTCGCGTAGCGCGTCTCGGGTCGGGGTCTCGGGTTCGATTCCCGGGTCAGACCGAAAGTATTCCGAAGTCGAAGGGATATTGACGGTAACTGTCATCCTATCGGGTTATTAGGGTGAAGAAATAGAGTGTGCACATGTGTCCTGCACAGCTAGCAGCATGTATGCTTACAGAGCCAAAGACAACCTAGCTCGATAATGCGAAATGCTTTATTCTCATAACAAGCTCAGCTTCTTTAGATTATCATATCGTCTCAAAACGTAACATTACAAATAAATAAATGCAAATAATTAAGGATTAGAACCCTATTATTTAAGCTTCGGCTTTATTATCACCTACTGATACTGATTCACAAACATTCATCACAAGAACGAAAACCCCTCACCACACCTGTACCACATTCTTCAGACTTTTACGGCTTTACTATTTGGAACACAAAATCATAAAACCGAATCCATTCTTCGTCGGTGTTGGAATACGTCTTCGTTGTAACGTGACGAAAAGAACCACTTACAAGGGTTATCTATGAGTCGCGACACAATACCGGCCGTGATAGGGGTGCCGGGTTTGGGGATGAGGCATCAAAAATAGCGAACGATGATAACATAACATCGAGACGGCCAAACAGCCAAACTAACACTCGTAAACTTGCTCTACATGAAGATGCAGTGGGCTTTGTGGTGTGAAGTAGGCGAGCGACTGATTTGTCGCACGAATTTGTCTTGAAAGTATAAATGACAGGTAACTATGGAAACTGCAAAGTTGGATATCTTGTCTAAGTATTCATCACACGTTTATGGACGACAGGCCCATGTCGGTGGCGCGTTCTGTTCTTCGTGATCCTCGAAGAGAAGTCAACTACATTGGCCATAGGATTTTTTGGGATATTAGATAACTAATAAATAGTAATTAAGGTTTCTTATGGCATGTTATGTATACTAAAAGTAAATCATGCTGATTACCAGCAAAAAAAATCGCAACACAAATAATCGCAAGTCTGTGCAATTTTTTACAACCTTTATCATTACACATTCTGACTCCCACCCATCAAATGGCCGAGACCCCTATAAATAAGCTACGGGGCCTCCAGATTGCCGGGTTATAAATGAAAGGGTGCACGGAAATTAGGGTTTTTTACAACGGAACCCTAAGTCGCGAGCGTGTCGCCGTTGCCGTAAACAATTTTTCATACCGTGAAAAAGGCTACTACGGCTATATTGAGTAAATACGCCTTATTTGGGATGATGGAATATTTTTTATGGTGGCCCATGGTAACTGATTACGCCGACATAAGGCGGGGAGGATATATTTTTTTCGTAATAAGGAAGACAATCAGACGTAAATCCTACTAAAGACGGATCATTTAATAGTTTGGAGGGGAACGTTGTTTCTTTTTTTGTAGAATAAGAAAAATAAGACAGTAGTGCCGTTTAGCGTTTTAGCCTTTGGTTTACATTTATGTTTAGTATGTCAAGTCATATTTACTTGCCACGATCTCTCTTTGGATTAGAGACCGTCTGTGTTTTAATTCGTGTCGTCTTTGTTTTGGTTAATTGGATACCGAATACCACTGCTTATTAATTGAGCTGGATTTTATAAATCTTTATCAGTCACAAACTACAATATTTATTTATCTCTATATATCTTGGCAAAACAGATCTTCGCTATCAAAGGATTTCTGACTAAGACACTACAACGGTGAATAAGTAAACAGTATTCAGCAGTGAGCGTCTATCATCAAATTGATTTTGCGAAGGATTAATTTACCAAGACAAACCCTGCGTGTGTTTACGTGTGCGTTTCCACTGTACTGTATGTAGTGTTTTCTTAGTATAACGTCTAGTACCCACGTAATAGTATATTTGATCTCAGAGTTCTACATACTGTCTTAAGTTTGTTAGTAATGAAGGGTAGTACATAATGCGTTTGTGTGATTTGATTTTATTAAGATTGAATATGTTAAGGCAACTGAGCAGACAGTTGCTGCCGTGATCTTTACCTGCGCGATGTAGGAATTTGGTACATTAGTGCTCCACTTGTTACACGATCTAGTGCTTCTTGTAATTGATTTATATAGCGTCCTTAAAACATAAATTCTCGTAGAAAGTCCACAAAAATAAATAGCACATCACAAACATCAGAAAACATTCCCAAAGTAAGAAGCACATTAAAATTAAGGAAAGTTTCATAACTTCCAAACATTTGTCAAACTGCGCAATACACGAAGCTCGAACATAATGAAGCTTGCATCGAGAACTGCAAAATACACAACACAAAACACACGAGAAGTCAGGAGTACACATGTACAGAACCCATACATATGCCAGGGCCCCGGGTCCCGGCGGGGCCAAGTTTGCAGGGGCCCGCCGTCTCGCAACTTGCGAGCGATGCATTAATTAATTCATTATTAATACAAGTTCTGTAAAAGGGTAAATATAGAGTTTTGAAGTTGCATGCTGTACTTATGGTGCAGTCGAAGCCATTGGCTTGAAGGTGATCATTTTTGCTATAAACATGAGCATATCAAAAGCTATCTTTGTTAAGACGTATGTATGAAATATGAATGCTGTTTTCGCAACTAATGTCGTAAATAGAAACAGCAGCTATAGTTACTGAACACACACAGGATCATACTAAAGACAGATTGGAGTATTCCCAGAAATATCCAATAGCCCCATTATTCACTAAAAACAAAATTAAATTCTATCATCCTTATCAGAGGAAAACTCAAAGATTCTATCCCGTTCCACAGAAATATTAAAAAATTAACTCGCAGAATGACAAACAATATTTGGTTAACCCCTACAGAAGAAGACAACATAATCTACTAAATTCCAATTAGCTTAATCAAAGCATTCTACCTCCCCTCCCAAAGACAGAAGCGTGATGATATAAATAAAAGCAGCGATTAACACACGTTGTCCATTTCGTGACATGTTCAAATTAGGTCGGACAATGCAATTTAAACTTGTAGCCAGGGTCCGTAGATTAGGGCCAGGGGTCATAGTTCATTATTAGAGGACATTTCACTACAGGGACTTCATTTTAGCCTGATGTTCACTAGGTGCTTGACAAAAAACGGGAGATGCGAACGGGAAATGAACTGTAGCTAGAGGAGCTAAAGTTGGTTTTGCATTGAGAGGAGACTCAAATTTGTGGGTCGGAAGCATTGTTGAACTTCTTCAGCTGGTCGTAGCTTCCCTTGTAAAATGTGCCAAGGGACAGAAAGATAGCCGATAACTTACTTACTTAGCTCTTGTAATGTACCTATGCAAGGCAGTGTATTAAGCTGTGTTAAGTTCTACTTGTCAACGGACGTATTAAGGGTTGAAATTGCGTGTGGGTCCTTAGTGCTGAAAATTTGCTTAAAACAATGACACTGGATGAGCATATTCCTGGGGGAAGTTAAAATTGGAGTACTGATTTGCTGATATTATTTTGTCCTTCAAAATTATATAATGTACCACCGAGATTACATGTACAACTCAACATAATGTTTTAAACACTTAAAACATTATGAGGAACGCGACTCGAAGACAAATCTTAATCATTTTCAATCGGATTTGCAATGACAAATATAACTTAATGCCAAAATCAGCCCTTCTTGGACTGGAGACAAACTTTGATCAGAATTTAATTTAAATTCTTCAACTATCGTACCAAACTCTCCAAAATCTTTCCATATCTAGCTAATGTTATATTTGTTCTCAAAGGAGAAAATCTTCGAAAAGATCAATGATCATAGTAAAAACAAAGATGGGAATTAAATTTCAAAAAACGACTTTAAACAGTCGCTCTTATCCTAAACCACGCCCCAGTGAAACACGTTCAAATAATGGCTTATCTAGAGGACGCAGCACGTTTTATTTCGAACATGTCAACATCAATATCGGGTGCCCGCGTCAATACTGCTCCGCTCAAACCCAATTTATCTCACTACATATTACATTACCTGTCAAAACATGTACAAACAACGCGGAGCACTAACGTGCTGTGAATTGAAGCACCAATCTTGTTTTGTCACTTAAGCTTTTAACTTTTATATTCAATATATTTTCATGATCGGTTCTGAGGATTAAGAGTTTTTCAAATTAGGTCAGTACCTACTATAACTTTATCAAGTCTATAAAATACACAGCCTTAAGTAAACTCATCTATATTCGATAAACAATCCGCAGTAACCGCTTTGAACTCGCTAAAATAAACACAATTTATTCGTAAAAAAGCAAAATAAACAAAAACAAGAAAGGGACTACATCAATATTCCTCAATTTCCACATCGGAACGTTTGAAATACGCCTCCAAGTATTTCTATCTATCATCCTCATGAACTCCGTGAAACAGGGACCGCGGGACCATCCATTACAGACAGTCTGCTGTGCAGTCGAGAGCCAATCGGAAATTCAATTTCCGATATGATACGATCCGCTAAGAGATTGCTGAAATACGATAGCACCGCTCACCGATACAAGGAGAACATAAACGATCTCCACTCAAGCTGATAAACGAATCTTTAATCCACAATTGATTAACAAAGATACATTTTTAACATAACTGCAACATTACAATTTGCATTTTTTAAATTTAGAATCATTTAAGTTCGCTACGTTCAACTACTTACATTTATTGAAATCAAATCTCGACTCCAAAAGGTTTAATAAAATATAACTACAGATTCTACATCAGACTCGCTGGATCCGCGCCGTCTGCGTGTGAACGGTACAACATTAGCCAATTTCCCTAAGTACATTGACGAAATCTTGGGCTTCCGAATTGTTCTAGATGGACCTGCAGTCGGTGGCCTTCCAGCTTTCTTCAGCCGTGACGTCCCAAAGCGTTGCGCCTTGTACGTCCAGGCCCGAGCCGTAGACTTCATTTTTTGGTACAAATTCTGTTGTACCTGACGCTGAACAGTTTTGTGTCCATCTGCATGATTGTTGTTTGACTTTTCGTTAATTTTGATGTTTGGTTCTGGGTTACTTTGATTTGGTTGGTAACGATTGTTCTCTTCGGAATAGGATTGCGGTGGCAGTTTACCGGCTAAAACTGCTTTCATTGTTTGTCTGAAATTTAAATTACGAAGTGTTTTATTTTTGTCATTATTACATTTGCTCCTAAGATATTTATTATAATATTTTTTAAATATTGTTCCTTTATTTCGTACATTTATAATCTATTATTAAAGCTACCTGCATTTCATCATAAGCCTTTTTACCGTTCCACGCATTAATCACATTATATTTACTCTTACCTGACTTCATCGGCAGAATTAAAATCCAATGCTTTGAAATCGTTCATGTTATGTGAATTTTGTTCGGGACTGTAATCATCACCTCTAGACGTGGTTGGTTGCTCGTCGTCGCCTTGGTTATTTTGTTCATCCCCAGAACCATGTTTCTGTGATGTTTTGCTGTTAGATCTTTTCATTTTAGCTATTTTTCCATTTAAATAAAATATAAAAATATAACATTAAATGTGTTCAAGAATAAGTGTCATTGTGACAATCCATTATATGTTTTTTGAATCACAAAGAGTTTTTAATATTTCTTAATTGGATGAAATAGTGACTCCTTTATACTCGTGGTACGTAATACCTTAGAAGGGACAAAATAATTTGCGATTCCTAGAGGATTTAATACAAATGAGATGAGTCTCATAACTCCAGTCTAGACGTGCAGACGAAGACAAAGAAAAATGTCGCATTCAAAATTTAATTAATCAAAATCTCACGCTGTACTTAGGTATCCAAATACATAATTCAAGTGTAGTCAACGAGAAACTTGGAAGTAAGGTACCTACATTGGAACATTTCATTGAGGCAGGTTACGACACACTGGGGAACGATGGTTAATAAGCTTTATAATTTAACGCAAATTCACCCCGCCTTGGAACAACACGAAGACTTATTAGTGGCAGAAATTCTGCAGTGCGAAATTAGGCGAAGGTTTACGACATCGCCGACGACGACGGAAGACATGCTTCACTGAATTCCTTGGTATTGACTCGAATTAAGGAGAAACGAACTCAGAACTGAAAATATACCAAAGCGTCTTCAAACCAAACAGAAGTAAAATACTGTGGATACTGTTGAAAATATGGCAGCAATAGAAATATTCTTTATTGAACACAAAACTGTGAAAGCCGCGAGCGAACTAGTGTAGCTCACTGGAGTATTCCATAGTGAAACAGTCTGCAGCGCCCTTCCGCATCTGTGCCGCCCATTCTCATAATGGAACGGCCTGTTTATCCAGAGTCTAGTTTCTTTGCGGTTAACAGTTTCCAAATAAGACTCATAATACCAAAGTCCAATTACCAAAGTCTCAGATTCGTTAATAATTTTTTGGTGCATGCTGTGAAAACCATTGACTTTAAACAAATACAATGTTCGATATTTAGTCGTATATAGTCATCATTACCCACGAAACAACCTTCAAGCCACCAAACTGTTACTCCATTATTGAGCCAACGCAACATAGCCATAATTTCAAACAGACATACGAACAAGAACAAACGTATAAATAGCTATGACGACCCCGTTGACCCAGTGGTAACTACGCCGGACTGTCGAAATTAGGGTCCTGGGTTCGATTGTCAGTACGGTCGACATTTGTGTGGTGAGCATGGTTGTTGGCTGTAGTCTGGGTGTTATAACATATACTATATTTATATGTGTAAAATATACGTAGTTTATCAATTGTGTTGGCACCCATAACACAAGCTAATCAATAGCTTACCTTGAGGCTAACCAACTGACCGAAAAAGATGTTCCGATCAAACAAAATGCAAGTCTGACGTAACCCGAGGTAAGAAAGCAATCCCACTTAAAAGCACGTAGCACAGAATTTAAAAATCGCAATTCCAATCCTTTCCCAAACTAATCCAGCTTCGTATATACGTTCCAATTTTTCTCCGTACCTTGTCACCACTTCGATACGTCACAGAAATTTATGGGTCTCTTTACTTTTGTATCGGCCGTAAGTACTGGTCGATAAATTTAGTGGCTTCCAATCACCTAGTGCACTTAGACACCGTGGCTATAAAATGTTGCAGCCTTTATTACCAAGGAGTAATGAACTGAGATTTAGTGGGGATTTTGTTAGTGTGTTGTACTGTTTATAGAAATAGTAAGGTACCGTGTTAAGATTATATTTTGTACCAACCAATAACATAATAGTAACTAGTTATCTTTACTATTTTTTTAAGATGACAAGCTTGTGTGTGTGGTGCTGAATCAATTTAAAAAAAAAAACAGTCTTAGATAGCCCATTTATCAATTCTATTTATCTGGGTGCACGAAGTTACTCAAATGGGACGCGGGTGAAATAACGTAAGCCTAGAAATAAAGTCACAATAAAATCAAAATGAGATAAACCTACGATCTATAATGATTCATTCATTTTATTTCAATTATTCAAATACACTACTAATGCACCGTGAATGTGCATCACCTCTTTCCATGTCAAATACTATCTACACTTATCAATGAATGAAATATATTGCTTCGCTATAACCTTCAATAATTTAAAGCTGCAAAAGTAAACAGCATTGTCTTGACAAACATTATTTCATAACACTACACGTAAAGCAAGCCGTTTTAACTGTCCTAGACCTAAAAACTGATGTTTTCAGACTTGTTCCAAGGCCCGACAACACTTTTATACATTTCTGCGCCTACCTAAGAAACCTCAATGCGGTTCACATGTTTATTCAGACATTTGTAAACGTTTGGCTAAAGAAAGCTTTCTCGGCCTTGACCGATATTCCACTTGGTGATGTTTTAAGTTTAACTTTTCACATTTACCTTCAACACTGTACAAGTAGCCCGTGGCCTAGTGGTTAAGGAACCAGCCTCTCAAGTACGAATGTGCGAGTTCGACTTTACTTTTCTGAGTAATATGATTTTTCTAAGTATTCTAAGATATTAACGAGATAACTTGAACTTTAAGTCTCAAACCACACGCTGGTCAAGCCAGAAACTTTGACAACCGATCTTATAAAGAGGTATCGGGTTGCCCTGGTACCAGGGCTGCGGAGGTTCTGATAGGCAGTTGCTCCATGATATAGTTTAGAACTCAGCTCCATAAAGCGAGACTGGAAGCCAACCCAAATACATACTTGGAAAAAAACTAGGCAGATGATTCTGGTAGATTTCTACTTGTTCTTCCACATGGAAGGTTAGTCAAACTACATAGGAACAAAACGCAGCAATAAGCCTTTAACAGAACTGCACCAGTTGTAATAGTCCACTTAAATAAACGGCTCGCTATTGACTTCCAAAGCGATGAGATCGCTATGAAAGAGCTTTGCGTTATTGCTTTACAAAGTGTCCTTTCAATAGGTCCTTCTGTATCTCTCACGTAGTTTTTTTTTCACAGTATATGCTGCTGTGGCATTGACACTCCATTTTTCATTACTAAGTTTTAAAGGTTGTGTATACTTATCACATAACAAAACAAAATAAAAAAGCGTCTATACCTTAATAAATTCGTTTACAAAAAATTTACAAAAAGAGAACCTATATTTATCAGTTGTTTAGAAACCATAGTACAAGCTAAGCTCTGCTTATTTTGCGACTAGATGAGAGACATGATGCCACGTGAATGAGTGACGAATATTGTTTTTTATATTATCTTCTCTGTAAAGAAAAATAAAAGCAACAACTGAAGTATAAAACCAATAATATAAAAGTCGAACTAAGTTGTCTGTCTGTTCCGCTAGGGCTCAGATGTTCAAGAAAATTGACCCGCACCGCTTGTCTGACCAACAGATTTATAGACCAAAGATTATATTGTACAGTACATCTCATATGGGTGCCTGGACACATCCCTACCGGGAAACAAAGAATGATTCAGAATTTTGTTTTAGGAGAAATTTATTTGAATTAATAGGTAGAAAAATGTATTTTCGGAATATTTGGACCTTATGAGACGAAAAGGCAATACTCAAAATGGATAAAGCTCTTCTGTCCTGAATAACTCTAGAAGGAATAGTTATTTTTGGCAAGGCACAGAAAAATCACGATTAATCTTATGAGTAATCTTATGACGCAGAAACTTAATTAAGACTACTACCTACGTAATGCATTATTCTATCACAAGGTATACCACGTACTTCGACTGCCTCGTTGGTCTAGTGGTCGCAAGGCGCAACTGCTGTGCACGAGGTCTCGGGTTCGATTCCCGGGTCGGGCCGAAATCGCTTGTACACAGTGCACCTGTATCTGCGCGAATGCTTGTGCACTATGATATGTCCTGCGCAGCTGGCTGATCTCCTTAAAAGAGAACGGCCGCCCTAGCCGACAATCGGCCTGGATGCCATCATCATCATCATCATACCACGTACGATTCCTAGTTTAAAATAACTAAAGCGCTCTCAGACCTTTGTAGTCCAAACACAATTTTACACGTGTTGTGTCGGTTTACTAAGCATTCTCTAATAATGTATTGAGCTCAAGGGTCAGCGATTATAAACTAGGAGACCTTTGAACCAGTACACGGGTCCCCTTTCATCTGACTGCCCTTAGGATCAACGGACCTCTTTAATTCAATTCAAGTGTTTAGTACGGACTTCATATAGTTTGTATTATGTTTTGTTTTTGTGTTGTCAAGTTGCATTTTTATTGAAACACTGCAGAAGTTATATTTATAGATTTATAGGGCCAGAATCCCATCTTTTTTAATAGATCTTCGCAAGCAAATATTCCCATTGAATTCCAAATGTTTATTTGTTCCCCAATTAATATAAACCATGATGATGATCTGCTAAAGGATTTCTACAATTCGGTTATATGGGATGACTAGCTTCTGCCAGCGTTTACACTTAGGTCCGGCACCTTCGCGCACCCGGATAAAAACTTGCTTATAGCCTTCTAGGACTATCTAACGCTGAAACAACGTATTTAAATCGGTCCATTAGTTCTTGGAATTAGCGCGTTCAAGCAAACAAACAAACTCTTAAGCCTAATAATACTTGTATAAAATTAAGGACAGCAAAACATTTGACTTTGTTTTATTATTTGAAATGGTTAGAGACATCTGTCTACTCGGAACTCATATTTATTCATTTCTGTTATCTATACAATTGCTGCTCAATCATTAGGCTCATGGGAGCCATTGGTGTCCGTCCCTCTCGCTCCAACTGTCTTGTTTTCATGATTAGATCGTTTCATCTCGTTCTCTTCAACCGCAAGACGTTTTGTTTCTAGTGATTTATTGGGCTTTAATGTTTTCTATTTAGTGCCGCAATTTTAATGGAAAGCATTACAATGAGCTCTCGTTGGTATAGATCTCGTTTCAGATTACTGAATATTTCGTTCATTAGAGAACTGGAATTTAAATAACTTTCACTATACTGATGAAGTGGAATTTACGAATCTCACATTCTTTCATTATTTTGTTCAGTATTAATAAGATGTTACTCTATATTATTTTCTAATTAAATTCTGGATTTTATTTGTACATTCTATCTAGTTAAACAACACGTCTCCCATATTTGTCTCAATCTGTTCCTCCGAAGAATAAAAGCAAAAGCATCCGAACGAACGTTCTATCGAGAAGAAAAAAGTTCAAAGAACTTACTTCAGCTGTTAATACAAAATTAATTTTAAAATATGAAGCCTAAAGTTTAAAATCCAATAAAAGCTGATGGTTTTCAGATCTTGGGGGGAACCGTTCCAAGACTTCATCTCCCCGTATTTACTTTGGAGACAAAGATAAAAGCGTTCGTCCGAGGGATTTATACAATGGTTGTTTGAAGCCCGCAAAGATACTCCTACCATTGGAAATATAAAAATGTGGATCTAGATTTTTCTAGGGTTTTTGTGGAGTTGAAATCTAATATCATATCGGCTCTGCCAATACTGCGAATAGATTTAAAACTATTGGACGAAGAAAATCCAAACTTATTAAAATATATCTGATGAAAAGAAGAATAAAGCTATAAAAGAGGACAAAGCTATAAAAGACATAAAAATCTTTAAACAGAAGATTTCCGGAGACCAAATGCCTCAGTAACATCAAACAAACTGATAAATAAATCATGAAATACCAATAGCAATTCATCCATTGAGTTCATCACCGTCGCCCGTAATCCGATATAATTAGCGATATAGTAGCATTAAACTTTCTGAATAACGTCTGTTCAAGTTTCGACGTAAAAACTTCGCCATTGTTAACTGTTAACTAATTGAGACACCGTGTCCACAGCTTGATCAAATTATAGCGAACCGAGGTGTTCCAGTAGCTTTAATAATTATTATCGGAACTGCTAACTGTTTTATGGACGTTCGGATAGTTTAATCAGTGCTATTGAAACTATTATTGATGTCGTTAGTTTGACCACTGGATGTTGTGATGTTATGTTTGCTAGACGATAGGACTTTTTGATTATTCTAATTGGACAATTCCAATATATGGATAAAGATCCAAGATAAATCACGTGTTGGACTATAAGCAGCTTCCATTGTCATAACAAAGTACAATTTTGTAATAAGGGAAGAACCAACTTTTAATTTGTGTTATTACATGTAGGAGCAGGAAAAACGTATGTACAACTTTGTACTCAACACCCCGGGAGGCGGAGATATTTACCAGTTGCAGTGTTCCTCTCGTTGACCAAGTACATACGCCCTTGCTTACACGTAAGTCGGTGTCATCAGATCGATTAAATACGATAAAAAAACCCTCACAATTCACTGCAAACACAACATCCCATTCCAATTTCAAAATTCATCCCATAGATTTAAAAATCGTTCAAAAAATCCATTCAAATGGAAGTCTTTAACATATAAGTGCACAATGGTTGTGGCCCCAAATCCATTGACAAGTTTCTATGAGCGTCGTTTAAATCATATCATACAATGGATTGGGGAATGCATTGAAAAGCCAACAGGAGTCAGAATGCGATATAGAATAAATGACATTTTCGATGTGTATCGCTCTGAAAAGATGTACGAAATTGGAATATAATATTGAGATTGTTGTATATTTTTATTTATTTTAAAGTCTTGTCTAAAGACTATCCTTGGACTAGTTTCAACTCTGGTGTGGTTGTGTCAAAGAAGAAGCATACTTTACACTAAAAAAGCTCACTCTTAATGTGTACCTATGTAACTTACGATGAGTTTCAAACCAATTTACTGATAAACCCATATTTTTATAACTTAATTTTTGAATAAGCTGCATCACATAATTTATACGCATGCGAAAAACGTGAAGAAAGCATTCGACCTCTCAAGCTTAAGTGGGGTAAGATGAATAGGATCTCAAGTTTAGTACGGCGGCGGTGCTAAGAAATGATGTGATTTCGGCTGGCGTGAAGTTGAAGCAGTTTATTTTGATATGTGTACCTGAAAGCACTTCAAACATGAAATTGAGGCTCAGAAAGGTCGGGACGACGGACTGGCCCAGAATTGTGGTGAAAATATGTTATTAAAAGTTTTAATACGTAGCACAGAAAAGATTTCAAATATAGTTTGTGCCTTAAAAACTGATTTGGGTGAGCGCATCCAGAAATCCTCTTGAAAGACTTGAAAAATATCAATCTTGTTCAAGACCTCATCATCTCATCTCCCGAGCATTTTCCCAACTATGTTGGGGTCGGCTTCCAATCTAACCGGATTCAGCTGAGTACCAGTGTTTTACAAGGAGCGACTGCCTACCTGACCTCCTCAACCCAGTTACCCGGGCAACCCAACACCCCTTGGTTAGACTGGCGTCAGACTTACTGGCTTCTGACTACCCGTAACGACTGCCAAGGATGTTCAATGACAGCCGGGACCTACAGTTTAACGTGCCATCCGAAACACAGTCGTTGTTGTCCAAGATATACTTAGAAAGTACATACAAACTTAGAAAAGTTGCATTGGTATTTGCCCGACCTGGAATTGAACCCACGCCCTCACACTTGAGAAGTTGGCTCTTTAACCGCTAAGCCACCACGACTTTTATTTTCTTGTTCAAGACCTGATACACATTTAGTTGTTGAAGAAAACTAATGCTTAATTGAATCATGTCCGTAACCAATGAATTTCTTGATACAACTTTCACAATCCTAAATGGATACAATGAATAACCCAAAACAGTTTTTACCTTAAAGAAACTGCTACCGTCCCAGTAAAGAAAGAAATTAAGACGAATGTGAAGAAATGTTCTACAAATAAACAGTAAGAAACTATTTGAGAGTAATTTGTCCTTTAGGGAGTGTTCAGTTCATAGCAACTAAATGGTTTCGTACAGAAACAATTCAATAGACACCTGGGTCCCGACGGATAGAAAAGGGACAACAAATACAATAAAATTACATAGACGATCTGTTGTATGACGGATAAAGTGGTGCAGACGACTGGAAGCCCTTTGAACAATTCTGTCGATGTGTTATTTAGTTGTGAACTTTAAGTCTAACCAGCAGTCTAACCAATCTTCTAGCAAACAGCTAGAAGATATCAAAGCTTGCATGAAAAGGAAAATTGCGTTTAAAAATGTGTATTTGATCAAATTTTGCCGGTAACATTGGGTCTAATAACCTCCCCTTTACTTAAGTGCGTTTAGGTAAGTTTGATCAAGTCATATAGTTAAAAGTCCTCCCGAGTACCCAGTTCATTCTTATTCTTTCATTTATTTCTTATATCTCTGAAAAGAGTAATGTTCTTCAAGCGTATTTTCTTAAAGTGCCACTATTTATTTATTTACCCCCGAAAAGTGTCCAAATATCCTAATCCTGAGCTCAATTCTATCACATTTAAGAAAGTTACGGCCATACTTACCATTTATAAGGATAATCGGGACATCATTTCCATCTATGAGCATGTTTACTGCTAGTAAATCCGCTTTTGCTTGTATTTCGATTTGAAGGAATACAGGATGCCGAGAAATGCTAAAATCCTGCAGTTCATACATTATTCGTTACCGTGTCGTATTCTTGAAATGTTTTCAGTTTCGGGTTGAATGAATCTAAGATTTGCTTTCTGCGGCTTGTTTTCACATGTCACACGACCCTGACTTGGGTTCTTGACTGGGAGAATCTTTGTAATTTTTGTGTTAAGCACATTATGATGTTTTTACAAAATATTTAGATACCGATACCGATAGAAAGTCTTTTTTAACATGTGTCAAACTTCTGTTAAGGTTTTTTGTAATAACAACAATGTTCTTAAATCTCTGTATCTTCAACCGAATTTTAACAAATAACTTCTTACCCAAATCCCACCACAAACAATCAAAACAAGGGCGTTAGTTAGCGAAACAGGTTGCCCATCTAAATAGAATGGGCAACAATTATTCATATCTGGGCACAAAGCAACTGGCTGAATTAATCTCGTGGCTCCCCTGGGCAAGAGACATGGTCATTCAATTTGAATAGAAAAAAACTATTCCGAGAGTCATAATAGATAGTAATTTAGTTGTAGTTCTGGAGAACAATTCAATTTTTATTGAAAACGAAGCTTTTGTGTTTTTAGTATTCTCGAGAGGTTTGTTCGTGGATGTAGAACTTGATGAGAGGTATAGTCATCTGGAATACGTAAAGCCAGCCAACGTTAACAAATAGCTTCTATTCTTTCTTTACAAATTACATGATAGAAATCTTCATACAGACCTTGCTTAGCAAATATATAGTCTTTGTTCTAAGCAAAACTTTTTGTAGAACATTTTATGAAAGCAAAAGTATTATATGCCTAGTCGAGAATATTTTTTCTCGTGTATTTCGCATTTAGGTAGTTTTTGTAAGACCTTAAGCAGTGAACGTAGTGTTGAGATAAATATAAATGAAGTAAGTAGGTCAGGAGTTAATGATATCACTTTGGTAACTGAATCTATAAAAGCAATGACTTGAAGCATCTGGAAAAACACTATAGCGTCATTCTTGTGAAAATAGTACAACCCAATAAACCCATATAGCGGAAATGCAAATTGTCACGTAGCTTTAAAACTTTTAAACTCAAAGGAAAGTTAAAAGCTTTAAATAATGCAGGTAAGAGTTATGAGTCTAGCCCTTTCCTAAGCTATTGGGTGGGCAGTTTTTTACATGGAGTGATTGCGCATCTAACCTCCTCGACACAGTTACCTGTGCAACCCTTTAGGAAGACTGGTTGTCAGGCGTTCTGGCTTCTAACCTGAGCTTCTGACTAACCATGAAGGGTGTGCAAATAACAGCCAAGACACGAAGGAAGAAGAAGTTGTAAGAATAAGATTTTCACCCAATCCACGGACCGACCGCGCCTAGTGTTGCTTAACCTTGTGATCGATCGACCCGTACTTAGATACAAGCTCATCAAATGCAGGTATACATATGTAGAATCGATAGAAATTATGAAATAATCCACTATTTTAGTAGAAGTTTTACTAGTGTAACGCTTATTGCATGGCAAAACGTCACATAATTTGAAATTTGGTTCACCATGGTTTTTGTCGACAACAAATTAAGAGATAGACAGAAGATTTACGTAAACCAAATACATATTCAGAGCAGTTAAAATCACTATTTACTTTAATACCCCAGCCAGACGTAGCAAGGCAAAATAAAATCTCTTCGCAACATTGTAACAGGGAAACCCCGTGGGGTACTCTTAATTAAATACGGCCACGATTGAAACCTCGCGCCCTGAGAAATCCAATTTTTCTTCGGCTTTTTTCCTCGACTGCAACGTGAGTGAATGAATGAATGAATTGGTAAGTCAACATAATTACTGAGTTACTAAGAATGCAGATTCATTGATGAAGATAAATCAATTTAGATTGTGATCATTGACTTTCTACTAATTATTCTGTTGTGCATAGAGTTTACTGATATCTTTTGGATTATTTCAATTATGTGAAAATTATATATCTACCGCCACATTTATTCAATCCCCTTTTTATCCGTTTTCAATGAGTAAGTTTTGGCTACGCTATTTTAATACAGCGAAATAATCCCTTCTGATGTTCAAAGCTGAAAGTCTATCTTATAACGTAGCAACATCATTAATTCAACCTAACCTTTTATCTTGGTATCCAACTAAAATAACCTTACCATATTTAATATCGAAAATGTTAAGCAACTTCTTAACACACAGTAAAAACCCTTAGAAGGATATTTTGACGAATATTTTTCGCTGTCTCTTTATTAAAAATTCAAATACTAAGATCAAGTGGGCTTCTCAAACAAGGTAGAATATCATGATTGAACATTTTATATTCACTGCAGGGTTCTAACGAATGAATATTTTAGCAACGATGTAATTATGTAGACTGTTGGTTAATGCGCTAGTGCGTTTAGTCTTATGGAGGTTAAATGGTGTAAATTACTTTGTGGTGAGAAAGTGTGCCTTTGCGGAGATAGTTAATGGAGAGTGGAATTAAGGCTAGAACAAAATGTGAGACTAGACTTGGACGTAGATATGTATATGGAAAGCATTTCCAAAGCACTTGATTCCAAAATATCCAAAGATTCGAAATGTTAACAACAGTGTTTTTATTGTATTTTCATCATCATTAACCTTTTTACTGACCCACTGGGCACAGGCCTCCTCTCACACTGAGAAGGATTGTGCGTTAATCACCACGATTTTTCAATGCGGGTTGGTGATTTCAGACTTTATAGGTTTCCTCGAGATGTTTTTCTTCACCTTTAATTAGTCATTGATGTCTAAAATATACTTATAATGTACATAAAACTTAGAAAAATTGCATTGGTACTTGGTTGACCCGGAATCGAACCCGCACTCATCCTTAAGAGGCTGGTGCTTTAACCACTTTAGGCCACCACGACTATTCGATCACGATATATTGTATTTGTATTTTACATTGTACGTGAAGAGGTGCAAAAGGGAAACATTTCAGAAATTGTAAATCCTTGATAATTAAAGATTCGTCTAAGAAAGAAATTGCTCAAAATTAATGGGGGAGGCGGTCTTTGGAACATTTTATTTAATAAGACTTTGTGCAGCCCTTCGTACATAATTGTAAATTAATTGCGTTCTCAGGAAAAAGGGACCTTCTAATGGCTAATTAGGCAAACGATAAATATATTTTGAACGGGAGGCCTCCGTTTCTTTACAGTGTAACTTTTGAATTATGTTATCGCCTTATTAATATACATCATACGTAATTAGGTGTTTCTGAACGCAAATAATTGCTTTGTAATTAATTAATTTAGGTATTCCAAGACTTTCACCATTATATGAAACTACGTATGTATAGGATCCGTTCTATTCTATTGAAGTAATAAGATCCGTAAACGGATCAAATGTTCTAAGTTACAAATAAATTTTCGATAAAGAAAGAAGCAAGACAATACTTGTCTAAACCTTCGTATTCAATGCACCGCGTAAACAGCAATTAAAGAAAAGTGGTGAACGGAGAGCCACAAGTCGAGCAAGGCAGTGGATTCCACCAAAGTCCACTGTTAAACTTTAATCACCGCTTAATTAAAGCCGAGTAACTCGTACGTGACCGGTATTCCACAGCACACATGCTCCAGTACTCAGCGGGAGCCCCAAGATTTCACAAAGGAAAATGGCCAATAAATTCGTTGTACCCTTATAAAACTTAATATCAAACATGTTTAATTTATGGCGGTATCCTGAGGTAATATTAGAAGGCAGTTTTGGTGCAAAAACCTGTTAATGTAAACGCTTTTACCGGAGGATATTAATAAAGTGGTCCCACGTTGGGCGCCAAGAAGGCGGAGTCCGCGAATGAATTCCGCTAAGTCCGATGCAGAACTTTAATCACCGCTTAATTAAACTGAAGTAGTGTGCACGTGACCCCTCACTGCTGTGCATGCTTAAGATACTGCCTCAGCAGGAGGTTCAGGAATGCACTACAACACTTGCAAGAGGCAAGCGAAGTCCACCACTTTACAACTTTATTTACATAGCAGAACCTTAAATTACTTGCAAAGTTCTTTTAATGCTATTTTAATTTATATTCTGTTGTGTAAGACTAGTATCACTTAGGCGGCTTTCCGAGAGGCGCGACAATAGTAAACATATGAGAATGTATCAGAATTATTCCTAGGCTCGCGGCTGTTAATGTCAAAATGTGCAATGTTGAAAAAGTTATTGTTTAAATCATATTTATTTTTCTCAATATTTTTTGAAACTGACGACGGTCAAACTTCACAGAAGCCAACCCACTGAGTATAGATAGATGAATATTTCAGGTTTAAAAGCATAACGTCCGAAGCGCCTGACTGAATAGCCACAGGCTCTCCATTTAAAAAGCTTTGCGTTGCTGTTTTTGTGTCGCGTGCCTCGAAATCAATGTCATACATTCAACTACGTTTCCTATAACCGCGCGTCGTCGTCTCTCGTAAGGCCAGCTTTACATATTAAAAAGTTCACAAATAACGTCTAATGTGGTCTATGAAATACATATTCCAATAAACCAACTCAGAAAGAAAAATAAATGTAACAGCTCATAACATTTCAAATAAAACGGCATTTGGCGTAACGAGCTCACGCTAAAAATATGCATCCCAAAGGTGATTTATTCGCGCCTAAATAAATAAACGTACATCAGAAGAGAAGGCTGTACGCAAAACATATGAAGATAGTTGAAGACAGTAATTTTACGCATTATATAACCCGTCCCAGGGCAAAGATATGGGCATTCGTCATCCGACTTCCGAGCGCGGCGGACCTGCGCCATGTACCCTTATTTTGAAAGGACGGATAAACTTGTATCCGCTTACAGATTTATTTTCCGCACATAAATTATACCAGGGTCCTCGATTTATCTGTTTTTGTCAAGTAATAAATTCTATGTATTTTGTATAACATCTGCTGACTGGAATATGTGACGAGCGTTATACACATTCAAAAGTAATATGTCTTTAAAATGTATAATATTTCTTGCGTCTCGTTGGGCACCATTTGCAAGTAATACGTGAAAGCAATAAAGTCAACCAAGTCACATGTGGAAATGTGACTTGCATAATGTTACGTTCACTGCCTATAAATTCCATTTAATTAAAAACGTGACTGTACAAAAAAGACCTACTAATCTACATTTATTTTAATGATGGCGGCGTTTGCATTATCCCGTTTCATTTCGGCACATAATATGGAAAACAAAGAGAAACGTTTGGTGGGAAAAATACATTTGAGACGGTCTCTATAGATGTTATATCTCAAACTAAGACGCGAACGTGCGTCAAACGTATGATATATTATTTCAAAACAAGGTGTTACGCGGCACGTCAAAGAGTAATATAAAAACCGATATATCTTTGACGGTACAAAGCCGAGCCTCAAGCCCTTTGCTCTAACTCGAAACTATTTGAATTCCCTCCCCTCTGTATCACGAATTCGAAGGCGCCATGACACGGGACAATGATACATATTTATCTAATAATATTTATTGCCGTCATGAAAAACCGCAGCGATTTTCTCTGCGCTCTTCCTATTTAAAGTTCAGATGTTTTATGGGTGACGGGACTTTAGATGGCGAATCTAACCTAGCGCTCCATATTGTTATGGAAAATAAATCGTCTGTCGCTGTGTAAGTTAAAGCTTTCGAAACCAGCTCGAAGGACCTTTATATTGTGAATAAAAGATAAATATCTTCGTAAAGAATATTGCCTAAAATACTTAGAACGCATATTCTCTCTATAAATCTCCGTATTTATATTCGATGTTCCAAAAATACATCAAACTATTTTAGAGATGCTATACATTATATCGAATTGCAGTTTATCATTCGTCAAACATACGTTCTTCCCAGCAAAGGGTTATCCTTCGAAGGCCCAGTTAGGCCTACATCACATACAAATTTGTCTTGTGACGAGATATTATCAAAAAGAACCCTTCCACGGACAGAGGTTCGATCAAGCGTCTCGTTTATCAAAAAAACGGGGAAGGACAGTCGGATAAAATTGGTAGGCCTTTTAAAGGCAGATCCTTCGATGAATTTATTATGCTACCTAAAAATGTCAGCCGCACTTTATTCAAGCGAGCGAGATAATGCAAAAATGTGTGTTTACTTTGGCATAGTAAACATTATACAAAATACATACATTATATATATTATATAAAGGATACTTTCCTCAAGTATACATAAATATTGAGAAAATGTTTCCCTTTTTGCTTTGGACTTACTAAAAGTATGGTGATCATGACTCAACTTAACGTATCTTTCATAAATCGTTCAGCTACCCCTTTGTCATTGACAATCAAATAAAATGTACATTAAAAACCTCCGATTCATTCATGAAAATCAATTAAAAACATACTAGTCAAAATTTTGAGAGTGTTCAGAAGTCGGTGTTAATTTACGCGTCATGTTTACCTGATACCATGCTCAATATTTTCCAAGAGTTGCCCTTGATTTCAGGGTTTCCATCATCAGACAGAACCTGATGAGAATGGGACCATTATTGTAAAGAAAAAAACAATCCTAATCGGCTGCTTCATGATAGAAATGAGCGCGAAGAAACATTCAATAAAATTATACTTATAAGATTACAAAGTCTCCTCATATTTATTCTCCTTTAGAAGTCAATTAAAGGGCAGCTCAACGCATGATCGAATTGCACTTATTCCCATATGGCAACTCTTACAAATACGTCAAACAATAGCCCATCCCACATCGCAAGGTACGGCCGGGAAGCAGGTGGACTAGGGCCCGATGAATTACAAGGGGACAGATGTTGTGTCGGGTTTTTAACTACCGCACAACTTTTATACGTCATCCAGAAGATTCCGTGAATTGTTTATGTTTTTGAGAAAAGTGCTGCGAAATTTTGACTGTGAGATGTGAATTTGAACAAAACAGTTCATTTAAGTAGGAGTTAATGAATATTATGAGCTCGTAACAAAAAACTAGTTCAAAATATCCCATGTTGCTTACAGGACTACGTTCTAAAATATGTCAAAAATGAAATCGTTTCATCGCCAAAACCTCAGCCTCGCTTTTTTTTCAGAAAGACTGCCGTCTTACATTTTAATATCAGGCATCACCTGAACGACGCCCACTGGGGAAATTTATACCCAACCTATATTTACCTCATCAAAAAACATAGCTTGGAAATCAGTCACCAATTACTTGCACAACATTGCCGGAACTCCCTACGCTAATAACCATTATTGTTGAATTAGTATAAGCATTAGGTGTCACAGTGGGAACATTAACTTGACATACTCGTAATTGGATGTTTAAACAACACGTCTTGCAGACTGTAGCAATTAATGACGGAATTATGGATCATCGAATTTCAGTGGTCAGAAAGTGGAATGATTCGTATATCGATATCGTCGTTGAAATGAGGTATTAAGTTTCAATAAAAAAACTTTTTATTTAATTAAATATAAGTTTTAAATTAGAATATCAATTCTGGATTTAAAGTAACCACCTTTTCCAAATAACTAATCATCCAGTCAATGTAAAAGTTATTCGCCAAAATTGTTTACTCAAAGTCTCTGACAGTCGGTACAAGTGCCAGTAATCCAAAGCAGACGCATAACGAATAGCTCATTTGCATCAAAGGCAATCATTAATAACACTTCTTCATCATAATAATTTATGAAAATGTCACCACTAAATCAGGACATTCACTCAGCACAAGATGGCGCTCTGAATCACCGTTTCCACTGCGTATTATTATTGCGTGAGTCCTAAATCTAAAGATAACGTGTTTCAACGACGTGGGAGGGCCATCAAAATCCCTTTCTATGTTTAAAATAAAAATTTAACCCTAAAAGCAGTTTCATTTTATGAAGGTTCTTTATGCCCTGCGGCATCGTAGATGCATTTATTTGTTCTTATAAAATTGTTATTACCTCGTTCCACAATTTCGTACTTTCTTTTCACCGGCGGTTTATATTAAGTCGGTGGGATGTTCGGTATTAAACTTTGCGGGTTCCTTTTAATACTGTACGAGGTCTTACATTTTTAAAATATACGTCGCTGAATTTGCCGCGCTTTGTCTTGCAGTGGTTTTATTTTTTCATCTGCAGATTCTACAGCCATTCGTTTTGTTAGCGATATTCTGTTGTAGTGATAATATTATATAATTTAGTTAAATTATATCCACACTTTTTCAATAAATTTTTTAAATATAAATTCTAAGCAATCTATATAATCAGTTTTTGAGAAGTTATGAATGTCAGATATCTCCCAAGAACGAAATATCTAACTGTTTTGAAGACCATTACTTCACTACATGAAACATAACCGCAAAATACATCGAAGAGCTCGTATATCATTGAAACAGTGCATCATGGTACAAACAGACACGGCGACACTCGGCATTTGCACACGACGTTTGTGAGGACACTACAAATGTAATATGTCGCTCTCGGGACCGCCTGAAGAAATACTTTCAACAATTGCACACATTTTTGTGTTCCCCTGACATTTTATTTTTGTGTACTTTTGTGGTGAAATGTCAGGTAAATAATCAGCGCAGATTGTTGGAAAATATGCTGTTGTGTAGCTCGCTTCTCAGACAAGACTACGTAGACTGTTAGTCAGACAAGCAGAAATGAGACCGCTATGCCGTGTAGCTATGACATCATAGCTCGTTTTAATTGGGATGATGACTGGGTCAAAAATAAAATACTTTATCATATTCAATTTAGAAAACATCGTTAAATTATGACGGTTTAATTTATCGTTCTGAACCGAAAATTAAAAATATATATATGTATTGATAATATAACCGAAATAAGTAAACGGCTTGATGTGAAAAATCTGTGACGTCAAAACTAAGTATTCTCATACAAATTGCATACAAAGTAACATCTTTGCCAGTTCAATAAAACTAATGAATTTGACTAGTAATCTACCGTATTGTCATGGATAATCTAGTCTCATCCCAAAAGTTACCGTGTCTTAAATACAAATAGCAGAAACTTCAAAACCATATCAACTACAAACACTAACACAACATCTGTTTTCAAAAACCCCGGAACTGACGGATACAATAAAACCTTTCTAAAGACACGATTCCCGGAAAATTTCGATGTTCGAATAAAAGATATTCCAAGTTAAAATTTTCTTTCTTGTTCCCGAAACTCGATTCCATTGCTGCAACATTTCATAAATATTGAGAACAAAGGACGCTTTAAGATCTTTCTCTTAACGGTTCGTTTGGTACAAGTCCTAGAGTATACGACATATTTACTGTGCAGTAAGTTGTAGGTTAGTTTGTTCTTCAACGGTTACAACCCTCGTAAGTCTTCGAGCTCAGTGGCAATAAGCAGAACTGCGGTTTTAAATCTTCGTGCTACATTGAATTACTTGTGTTATAGCAAATTATTATGTTGGAACAGTTAGGTGTAAGAATAAGAAGCGTATTCGTCTAGGTCATGACCACAGCTTAGTTTCATAAGACTTTTTTATAGTCTAGAAGTCACGCTTATATGAATTGATATTGGGTTTGCTTTACGGTTGATTTTAAACATCAGTTTACCCATATGCCGCGGGTTAATTAAGCCCTCTGTAACAAAAGGTGCCTTGCCTTGCCTTGAGACTTTGCGTTACATACCCTTATCTACTCTAAATTTCGTCTCAAGCATAAATCGGGGTCAAATAGGCAAAAATAGCTGTCGTGATATGTTAAAAAATACAGATATAAAATAACTTTTTTTATCTATACACATTAGTCACTAAACATTAATCATCTTACTGAAATACACTTAGATCCACTCTATTCTTGTCGCATTCAACATAAAGAGAATATATATTCAAAAAAATACCACTCCAAATACGCAAACCAAATATATCAAATGCTATTGATGTATCTTTATTCTTATTTTTAGGTCAGCTCCAATAAAGAGAGTTCCTAGAAATACTATATGTACAGTAATATTCACCGTCTTACTTTACTCCCATACTGCTGAGCATACACTTTTCTTTTCAGAAGGAATAGCTCAACAGCTTCAATTGATTTAGTTTTGTAGAACATAATTAGTACATAATAGTACCCACTTACTACCTAAATAAGAAGTTTCTAATTCAACATTAACATAAAGGAGATAAAAATATATAAGGAATATAATAACACCCTTATTAAAAATATGATGTGCGTGTACGTATATATGCAGATAACAAATAAATCACGCAACTATTACGCCAATTACGCAACGGTCAGGCTTCCCTTAATCCGTATGCTCGGTCCCAAGTAAGAAAAAGGGCTGGGAAGCGACCCAACTTATAGTCAGCCTCCATGATTCAAATTGATTTATGTTTGCCGATAAGCAGATCGAAAACTTTCCCAACTAACCATTTTCAGAAGCTCACACGGAGTGGGAAAAACTATTGTTTCACTCTTCAGTTGCGTAACACCGAGTGCTATTGTAATAAGTTATTGGCGGAAGGATTTGTGGCTATAAGTTAGCCCGCGCACGGTGCCCTGATTCCACAGATATTGATCTTTCCAAGTCGGACGCCCACCGTCGGCGGAAGAGAAATGATCACAGTTTAACGAAAGGAAATACCACAATCTAATTACGTTCTGCTTCTTTACTCTTCAACATCCTTCGTAAACAATTTAGTGTAACATATTAATTAATTGAGCAACTAATTACTTTACCGATCCGCTAGACATTCCATCCTGAGTAAAATAACAACACAAAGTATGGGTTTGATTAAATGTATTTCTGTAATAACAAGGCACGTTACAAGGGTAAAAAGAAATGAATATCCGTCAAAATGTAGTAGCCATTTCGCCACAAATGCGCCCTCATTCATCATAGGTAATCGGAAACGATCATTGCAAAAATGAGTATAATTTACTGTGAGCTTCGCATTTTACAGTCGACCCAAATTGCTGCCATTACATGCTACATGACACTGCGGTACACCATAACGACTGTCCATTTTGCTCAAAAATGTTTTTATATCCAATAATCCTGCAACTATGGTAAGTTGACCTATGTGACTTTCCTGGTCTTCTTAAAAGGAGGTCCAGTTAGTAATTTCTCGTCCCTTCGACGTTTTTTCATTACAGGCACGACACATTTCATGGAACTCCCGATAACGATCCTCTCCATCACACGGTACTGCTTGTCGGAGAAAGGTCTGAGGACGGCAAAACTTACGCCCAACGCCTTGCCTTTTAGCAGATCTTCGCGTAACATGGTGTTGTCACATAAGCGAGTCTTGATGTACTTCAGAAGATGTTCTAAGTCTATATTGGTGAGTTTAACTAATGCGGCGATAGCAATTTTGTCATGGTCTTCAGAGTCCTTGAGCTCGACTTCTAGTTTGATGTCGCTGCCGCCCGATGGGTATATGATTTCTTGGAGTTGAAAGCGATTTGGACCGGCTCCTACCATTAATGCACATCTGAAATTGTTCTGCCTGCCGACGAGTGTGTTCAACCAGTTGGAGTTTCGTTCCAATGCCGCTAGTAGGAAGTTAATGAAATCGCCTACTTCTTTCTGTTTCTTGTAGGATGCGATAGCGGCCAGAGCCACCTCTGGCAGTTCCGCGGCCTTGTCGGCCAGTTCACGCGGCTTTCTAATGGGAGGTCTTTTGGTTGCCATCGTCACTGTCAGACGCTTGAACAAACTTTTAACACTTCTAAAGATATTTCGAACACGTTTAGTCTGAAAACGTAAAATTTTGCCGTTTTTACAAAAATGGGATGAACAAAAATATTTTTGGTGACTTTTTTTTCGTTTGGATTTTGTTGAATGTCACTGTTTGAAGTTTCGGCCAATGAATGATTACAGTTTTTTCTTCTTTTAGGTGACAGCGTAAATGGAGGTCAAAGTTTGTTGGTACATATATAAAGAACGTTGTTAAATTATTTGTGTAACAAATAAATGGGTTTTAATGTTTCAGATTAATAAGTCACAAAGTATTGGTTAGGAGCAATTATTTCGCCTACACCAGCCTCCAACTGGTCTATCTGCCAATAAAGTGCGTAGGTCGAGAGCAAACCCACATAATTCAGATAATTACTTTATACCAACGCAGTAAAAACTCCGAACTGGAAATAAATGACGGCATCGAAGTTATTTGAAACAGTTAATAGTGATCGTAAATGCAAAACGTTTGGAATTCCAATAAACTAGTTTTATTGAATGCAAGTTGTGACCAAAATCAGTGGTTTTCAATGCGGTGAAATCACGGTCTGATTTTATTTATTGGTATTAAATTTTCTGTATTTCAAACAACTATATGTATGTACTATTTTTATACTGTACTCCTTTACATATATGTGCGTGAACATTTATTTTAGCGATTACATACCTAATCGTTGCAACCAAAGTAGTAGTGATGGAAAAAATATTTCACGGAACACAGAGCCAAGTATAGTTAGTTGGTCCTAAATAATGCTGGAGGCTGTTTGTTAAGTTTGAAATGTAATATTCAACACGTAAACACATTTAAGTAGTAGTCCCTTGACTTAAGCACGGACATACATAGTTTTAAATGAGCTTATAGTTGCGCGAACATTAGATCAGTTGGTGCAAGAGCATCGACCTCTAGCCTCATACATATTTACTATTTAAACGCAGTAAATTATGCTTAGCATTCGTTCTGTCATGGAAAAATACTTCTTACTTGCTTGATATTACTTTAGTTTTACTTTGAAGTATGTGTTTTATGTGCCATGCCTGACTATGGCTGGTATATCGGTCTTAAAATGTATATATATCTATGCTCATTTCAGTCATGTCAAATCAAATATATGTGGCATATTCTAGTCGTCTCGTATTTGGAAAAAAAATATTGGAACTCATGTTAGCCTTTAATACTGTCTTATGCAAGTTTTGGTATTAAAATAAGTTTGTCTTTTTAGGTGTATCATTGTTAATCTATTGAGTAGACTTGGCCAGAATTTGACTTGTTAATGGATCATAATTTGGATTAGACCAAGGTTCCTCGTAGAATGAAATTACGCGAATGCCTAGTGTAGTATATTTTCCAACCATGAGGGTTGAGTGCCTTCTTACTTTTCATACTTTTATCGCTTTGCATAGAATTAATTAACACACGATCAAATTAAAAAGGAGTTTTTAGGCTTGTTATGCAGCGGTATTCACAACTGGAAGAATTATGAGAGTGGAACATTACCTATTTTATGTCCTACGTAATAACAGTACAAAACCTGTAATATTCAACTATTTGAAGGCTGAAATAGACAGATAGTTTAAACACAAGCGCAAATTGTAGAGAATTAGGTAACCACAGCTTCATAAGTGGTACTCATGTAGCGTGATGGTTTAGCTAATCACCTGTCATTACTTGACCTATTGCTGGATCGTCAGGCTATGCTAGCAGATGATACTATAGGTTTCACTGGTATTTGGTACTGTGACGAACAAAATCGTTTCTTCTGGTCTACTGGCTCTAGCAAATAGTACCAAATTAAATGTAATCTATACTAGCTCCGATGCTCACTTATTGGTTGTATCTCGAAATAAAAATGACAAGAAGAATACCAACCTACACTAGAATATATTTCTTTTCTCATATACATATTTGTACATGTTTTGTTCTGTATGTAAATTGAAAGAAAGTAAACTTCAACATGCGTCATGGTTTAGGCAGCCCACCTGGTTTTCTTCTATGTCAGTCTATAGAAGAACATGAGAAGACCATGGCTGATTATCACGATTCTTACCTCGAGTCAATCCATTCAAACCTCAGTGTATCGCGTTCAGCTACAACTATCCTCATATCATTAACTATATTTGCCTTTCAAAAATCACGAATCCTGTTCAAACGATTTGATGCTCAAAACTGTCAGGTATATTGTGGCCCGTTTCAGAACTTTTAGTTCCTTGAGCTACAGGTTATAGCAGAACACGACGAGTATGGAACAATAGGTACAAACGCCAGCACATCAAGCTACCCGAAACTGTAAAATTTTCCCAAACAACTTTCAACCATAAGCTTCAACAATAAAGTTGAAAATCTGTTAAGGAAATTTGACAGCTTGTTGTGCTGGTGTCTGTACCAAGCTAGGTAGTAACCAATTTCTAAGCTAGTAGAACTGGTTACATTCAAATTCAAAGTGAGATATGATCTAATATTTGGCATGTCATCATCGAATCGCTGGTCGTGCACCAAAACCGGATCCTTATCGACTTTTTGCTTGCTTTAACTACATCGTTAGTGAATATTGCGACGCTAAAATAGATTGAAACATCACGTTAATGCACTATGCAAGTGTTTAAATTCAATTCTTGATAATCGAATTATTATTGTGACTGCAGTAGTGGTAAATTCTATTCATGAATGAATGTGATATTAAGGTAATGTTGGCTTGATTGTTAACTTACCTAGTAGGGCAGCGTCTGGGCGCTTTAATATAAGTATTTTATAGGAATACTAGCTGTCCCCAGCGGTTTCACCCGCATCTTTGGTTACTGCTCCGCTCCCGTGTGTCTTAGCGTGATGGTATATCGGTAAATGGGCTATCTAACACTGAAAGAATTTTTCAAATCGAACCAGTAGTTCCTGAGATTAGCGCGTTCAAACAAATAAACAAACAAACTCTTCAGCTTTATAATATTAGTATAGATAGTTACTTGGTAGTTAATTTCACGAGATGAATATTATACATATTGCCTAGTTTTCATTACAAATTCACTCGTTATAAGGAAAGCTTTTGATTTTCTAAGTTTATTAATTTTTCACTGGTAGGCACCTAAGCAGTTTCAAAAATTGAAAGGAAGGGTTAAGAATCAAATTCATTTAAAATCGAATCCACAGTGGAGACGTTGAAAAGTTAATCGATAACTATTTTAAAACGATAGTATCTAAACAGTTACGTTGAAGCCGAAAATCAGCCCTTTCCAAAAATGCTAGAATCACAATAGTGGGCTTTTACGTGCTACCTGAACGTAGCTGTAAACCGCTTACTTTGTTCCTGCTATTTTTGTTCGAATTAATAGATTCCTACCAAGCAAATACCGAACTAACTTGATTTACGCCAATCAATTTCAATAGAAACTAAATAGCTACTTCTATAACTTTATTTCAAAGCACCTAATAACGTTAATAGGGAACCAATTAGTTGGACTTGGTTATAATTTGTTCAATGGCTGCTCTTAATTAAATGGCCAAGTAGCTACGTGCAGGTGTGGACATAGACGTACGTACCTACTGCCGGGTTCGACAGACCGGCAAGTCTTGGTATATCAATTTTCAACATGTAGGGTCGATTCGATGCACTCAAGTGAACGCAGCTAAAGATTTTACAATCGAAGGCAGGTACCAACTTGAATAATATTTTTATTAAAATCGGCAGCTTTACAGTAGCAAAATTTATCGACCCTCAATCAGCTGTCGATAATAAATGAGTAAGTAAAAAAAGAACCTTATTGTACACAAAATAGAGGTGATAAGATCTAAAGATCACTTCCTACCTAGGTACCACTTATTTTTTATTAGACGTCGTTACAGCCGTAACAATAAATTAGCTAATCAAACAGAACATTCGTGCGGAAACATCGCGGTCGGTGCAGAAAAAATTACTTACGCGAGAAATTGCCTTTCAAAGGGAAATAGCGAACGAGATCGCGCCGCGTATCGAGGTCAAACAATATACGAACGTACTTATATAGAGCGTTCCGACGCAGGCATGAGCCAAATAGGTTAGGTCTAACATCGTCAAAACAAAATTACTTACCGAAAACAGCATTCACATCCAATAGGTACCTATTCCGTTACAAGATTCGCTTCAACGGTCGTCGGCAATGCTGTCACTCACGCACACACACACAAATACACCGTAGTAAACGTCATAACCAACGTTTACATCGTTAATTACACTATTTGCCGATGTTATTCAACGCTACCAACAATATATCACATGTAGAACAACTTTAACTTGCACATATAACGGTCACCACTCACAAAATGTTACTGAATCATAGAAAAAACGTATTTTTTAGGCAAAGACAGACCTAATCACCACTCCTTTTCTCTCACGGATTTCTGTGATAGCGAACAGCTGCGGCGTGTGTTGTACCAAAACAAATACATGTAACGCCATCTGTTGACGTTTTATGTAGATTTTGACATGTGGGGCTTGGTGTCAATGCACTCCGTTGAACTTTTGAAACCCACAGTTGAAAGTCAGCAACAAAGATGGCGTTGTATTCAAGGTTGCAAAGACTCAATTTACTCATTTCAAATAAATTTATTCGTTAGCAAAATTAATTGCTTTACTTTATTTTGTTGTAAACACTCGTAATTGTAATACAAGTATTTAGGCAGCTTTAAAGTATGAATATTTATTCAATGATTAAAGGATTTCACCCATGCTTGTGGGCTAGACTTGCGGAAAGTAATTTCTTTGAATTCTGTTATAAATTGACAAAAATAATTATTATATTATTACTTGCTTAACCTTACCTTTTTAATAATTAAATTATTTTTTTAATATTATTACCTACTTAGGACATTTTAAAACAAAATTAGCTCAAATAATTTTGATTATAAAGTAATAATTTCTAAAAAAATAATGATGGTCTTCTAAAACACAAAAAATAACTCCGCCGTAACAGTGAACTACACTGCCGTGACCAGGATTCGAACCTGGGTTACTACGGCCACAACGTAGGGTCCTAACCACTAGACGATCACGGCTATCGGAGCAGATACTAACACGCTCGAAATAGCTGACCATTACCAAAACATGTATTTTTATGGTTACATCTACAATGTCTCGTACATTACATACCAATTATAAAGAAAAAGATATTTTGATTAACTTTTATCGTTTTATTTCAGGTATTGCGGCACATTTAAGGCCTAGTTTTTGAGTTATGTCGTAACTTTGAGTGACTATAAATCAGGAATCAGGATAGCACATTATCGCCAAATATCTTTGAATTGCTGAATCTAATAAGTTATTTAAATGAATTTAAATGCAAAATCATTCCATCGATTTATCAAACAAAAATGTACATTCTTCTGGTTAAGTGAGTCTTATCAGCTGGGCAACATATGTATAACAACAACCAACAGGACCAACAGATAAATTTAATGTTCTTAGAATAAGTATTTATTAATATATCTTCACAACCAATTACCTGCTGATATAAGACATAGGAAGAGGAAAGTAGACAAATTATGGTTCCTATTCACAAAACTACATTATGGAAATTAAAAACAAGCTGTCTGTCACTTGTATTGTAAATTACTACTCTTAATTCAATGTCTGTTTACGTAAGTTCTCATGGTTTTTTCATTTTATTATAGATGTTGGAGGTGCATATTTTGTGTATGAGGAGTTGGCGGACCATATTAATAACTTTCTGTGACCACATTCACTTTTTTACCTGTAAAGATACTACCCGACTGCCATGAAAATATACTTCTTGTTTCTGCTTCTTCTTTAATAATTTAGAATACATTTTATAAATATTGTAATGTAAAGACAGCAGTTTGATTGATCCATAAAATTGTTAGTTTGGTACCTTATGACTTTATACATTTAGCCTTGATTTAACTTGAAGTTTGTTAATTAAATAAGACTTTTCATTTTATTTAGCAACTTACTTAGTACTCATTTCTGTATTGCTTTTAATATTTTCTAATCTCAAAGTATTAGTCACTTCAAAATTAGCTCTTCAAAGAGTGTTATCAAAAACTTTACGGCCAGTTTCACTGGTTATGGAAAAGTTCCAGATAGTGTATCTGGCAGATAATTACATTCTGTTTCATTTTTGTATTTATCTGGTAGATAGTGGCTATCCGTAACCTGCGAAACTGGCCCTTAAACTTGTTTATGTCAAAAATTTAAAGGTAAATTATTATTAGACCACAAAGTACACTCATGGCAAGGATAGACTGTATACTATAGGATATAGTGTAGGATACCCGTTTTTTAGACAAGATTATTAATATCAAATACAGTACCTATGTTAAAAACTTGATGTACTTATCAGTAACTCAAACGGAGCCGGTTAGGTGTGTATGCTTTTTGCTATAACTTTATTGAATAGAAAGTTCATGTATAATTTTATATTTATACTTACGTTGCTATTTACAACAATACTTACTCGGTTTGCTTTAAAAAACATTTTAACATAATGTTTTCAAATTATTGCAAAATAAACAAGTCAAGCTGGCAGTAAAGTCATTGTCATTGTAGTTGTCAATTTTGAATATTGACATATTTTGACATTGACATTAGCCCTGTCGATTCTAATAATTGCCAGCTAAGAAAAACCTTTTATCATTCGTTCTTCGCTTCTTTGCACATTTAGTCTGTGAATCCGTGAATAGAATAAACCGATAAATTAGGCTTAGGCAATCATCTCAGCCATAGGACGTCCACTGCTTAATAACACTTCTTAACATAGGCCTCCTACATTGATTTCCAAAATGACTAGCAGAAATCGGCGTGCATCCTATACCTGCTTGATAGTTTTGATGAATCGTTACCTATTTCCGCGATTGTTAAAGTAAATAGATATAAAAAATCTCAGCAGCATCATCATCATCATCATCAGCCTATCGCAGTCCACTGCTGGACATAGGCCTCTCCAAATGCACGCCACTGAGATCGATTTTCGATTCTCAGCAGCATATTCCTGGCTAAACATTTTTTTACTGTACCTCTCAGTAGCAGTACTCTAAGAATGTATTCGATTTCTTCTCTTATTCCTCACTAGCCATTGTGGTAGTTTGACCTAGCTATTTAGAAAATCCGCTTATTTTTATGTAAATCCGCCTAATGAGAATAATATTTTAAATGTTTATCTAATCTAACATCGTTATTTTTTATATAAATATCATTAATTCATTTCCGAATATTATTTTCAGAATATTCATTCCACCATTCGTCTCTCTAAAATCATCAATTGGTGATCAGGATCAAATTTAAATTATTTTTGTGATTTCCTACTCGTCCCACTACGGAGACGAAGTCAGTGAGACGAAAGATGGGAATACACGGGAGGGAAAAATAACCAAGGTAGGTATGGTTGAAAGCTTTTTTTCCACAATATACCATTACTTATTATTGAGTACATGCCAGTGGCGTAGCGTGGGGGGGGCGGGGGGTGCGGTCCGCCCCGGGCGGCACTTTTCGGGGGGCGGCAAAATTTCACATTAATTAGTAAAAATAATTTAAACCATTTTGAAATAAAAAAAAAAAACAGCGCATGCGAGCGCCAGGCAACGTACCGCGTGTGCGAGGCGTATCATCTCGCTGATGATGTTCTTAAAGCTTTTATTTATTAAAATAATTAAAAACGGACTTAAAAACGGACCAAATAGGATTTTCAGACACTTACTCAGGGTTCCGTACTTTTCTACGTGGTTTTCAGTAAAATATAACTAGGTTCCTGTAGCCAAATTTCATGTTGATATCTCTACGGAAACTAGATAATTTTTAACAACATGGTTGGTGACAGTAACTTTCCGTTAAAGGTAAGTTTCTTTTTGCTTTTTAGGAACAAGTCTTAAAAAAACAGGCATCTTCTGTAAAGCTTTGTCGTTTTTTTTTTTTGTAAATATTCGATCGTTTCGTTTATGAGAGTCATAAACGTGGACTTTTGTCATATTACTAGCTTTCGCATTCAGCTTCACCCGCGTCCCGACGGAACTACTTCCCGTACTCGGCAGTCCTGGATTTGTAAATAGGCCGTATGGGCCGCGGCCTAGGGGCGGCAGCGTCCTAGGGGCGGCAGATTTCAGAGAACGGTCACTAGTATGTTCATGGTTTTTTTATATAAATAAAAAAAAATGACGGATGAAGCCACGAATGAAGAACCTGAAATACCCTCCGGTTCCAGAGATCATTTCAGAGTGAACACCTTTTTGGTCATTCTTGATAAACTGAGAGCTGAAATACAGAGAAGCCATAATGCTTACTTGAACTTGGAAAAAAGATAGTCTACTGTACATGGGGTGGCGGAAATAAAGTGGTCTACACTCATAAAAAATAAAAATCCGGCACTGGTACTCGGGGAGGGGAAAATATCGGATAAAAAATATTTAGTACGCCTCCATACCATCTTCCATCATCTAAAAACAAAGGACCTGCATTAATTTCCTCCCGATCACTCCTCCCGCTGTGGGTGCAGCAGGTCACTGGTGTCAAACTCTTACTGATTAAACTGTCTTATGTTCTTTCTGAAGCCCTTGAGGTTCCAGGTAACTCATGCGAGAAATGGTTTAAATTATCAGGTGACTCATGCATGCAATCCCGCAATCCTGATCCATATGGCTGACTGCCGACTGGTGAAAGGTGGGCGTTTTAGGGGCTGTCTTTTGTAATTTTTGACGTTCAAAAAGTGCTGTTTTGCAGCCAAGTTTAAATAAATAATTTTGAGTTTGAGCTCATCGAGGAGTACGTGGAACAGAACGCGCCGCCGACACAAGCCTGTCGTCATGAAACGTACGGACGGCGAGCCACCCAACATTAACCGCCTACGGCGGCCGGGAATAAGCTCTCAACACCTTGCGCCTGTGGCGTCTACCTGGTTCAGCTCTGCCGCGGCGGTTGGGATGAGCGGTGCGGTTTCTCAGCCGCTCCTTCCGCTAGCACAACAGCTTCGTAGAAGGAGGCGACGGCATCCCATTCTTCCTCGTTCCGGACCATGGCCTTCACCAGGGCCGGACGCGAGAAGTCGCTGCCGCACAATGCCGCCCAAACAGAGCATACTTCTATTCTACAGTGTGCTACAATTGTGGCGTGCCCTGCACGGGGCTGCGACATTCGATCTCTCCATACCACCATGAGATCGCGCCGGAAGTCCGCCCGCTGCGCAGCAACCATACAGGTGCGACAGAACCCTCGGTTCTCGCTTCCATCTCGCGGGAGATTGTGCGGTACCCCGGGCCTTATGGAAATGACCTTCGGGGCACGTTCCGGTAGTGGGCGGCTCGCAGCTTCATTGAACGCGGCCATAGCGGGGTCAACCCACACCGGTAAAGGGCTATGGACAGTTCTACTCCCGATAAGAGAAGAAGTAAGTCGGAAAGCACTGCCAGCTACGAGAGAAGTTTTTTAAATATTGTTTCGCTAGCGTTGGAAGTTTGTATGAAAGTCCTTTGTTTTTTAAGTAAGAGACTAAACATTTGAAATGTATGCTCTACAGATGCTACTTTTTATCCCCTCCCCGAGTACGGGAAGTAGTTCTCTCGAGACGCGGATAAAACTGTTGGCGAAAGCTAGTAATATGGCAAAAGTCCACGTTTATGAGTCTTATAAACGAAACTATCGAATGTTTCCAATGAAAAAAAATCCTGTTTTTAAAGATTTGTTCCTAGAAATAAAAAAAAACTTGGTACCTATAAGTGAAAGTTTACTGTCTGTTTATTTATACATATAAAATAATGAGATAGAAAATATGCCATAGTCATTTATGGTGAAATATATAAGCGGTTGTGATGTGGACAAAAGTACCTACCCAGACGTTTATTTTTTTTATGAAAGATTTTTTTTTAGGAAAATTTCGTTAATGTGATTGTAAACGTTTTTGATATTTTTTAGTTAAATTCTAATGAAAAAACCTAAAATACATATTGAAAAGCTAAAACAGGGGGGCGGCAAAATTGTCTTCCGCCCCGGGCGGCGGATACCCACGCTACGCCGCTGGTACATGCACCACCGTTTCTAATCCATAACAGCCAACTACCACACTTTAGGTAAGTATGCTTCCGAATATCCGATCATTAGGTAGAAGCAAAATAAGTACATAGGTACCTTCTCCATATCTACTTTCAGTTAGTTTGCCTCGATCGAGGCAGGTCCACCCCGCCGGCGGATTTGTCTCAAGAGGATGGTCGCTCCCTGAGTACGTGGCTATTTGATGCATAATTCACTGAAAAATTGATACCTACAGTGGAAGTGTTTGGCCCCTAATGCCCTCCTCGTGGCCTCAAGACTCAGTAATCGAGGGAGAAGGGAGGTTGGCGATCCACGCAGGAATGTACAGCGATGTGATGCAGGGGGCAACATAATTCCAGTTTCTACTTGGTGGCAACTATATTTTTTGCAATTTTTGCAATAACTGAGAGATTTTTTTTTTTTCAATCTGGATGAAGAACTCTGAAGCGAATAACAAACCCCACCATAATTTCAAAAAATTTGGACATACAAAGACTTGTCGACTTATTACGCTATCTTGACAATACATGTTAATTTCCATTTATCTACATGGTGACTGTTCACAAAGCATCATACTTATTGATACAACAAACAAATAAGGTAAAATAAAAATAAACCGGTCAATTGCTATCGTTTATTGATTTAAAATACAAAACTTAGTGACATAAAGCTCTATCCTTTTATTGTTACAGTGCCTGCGAACTGACAATCCGATAGGAAATAAACAATTTAGCTCATCGCATCGCACCACCACATGCCAACTCACACATTCCATATAATCCCATACTGTCACAGTACAAATAAATAGTATAGTATATTACATACTCAAGCGCAAACATCTAGGGCCATTCTTGAGTAATGGATTTAGTTAGAACTATATCAAAGGTTGGTGTTTTACGTGTTCTTTATCACTTAACATCCCGACTAGTTTGTCATATATAAACACTGTCACGGCAGATTTCCCCTCAACCCGCTACCATAACAAGGTAGGTATGTCACAAAATTAAATTAAAAATTGTCTTAAGTTATACACAAGTGTTACAGTGAGTAAACCATATAACTGTATATTATACGGTGGATACAGCATCTATTTTAGCATAGTTATCAAGTTAAAAGGAACTAAAATATTAAACAATTACAATAATGTATATTACAATTAGGTACACTTGATGAACACAATTTAATAATTTTTACATACATTTGGAAACCTGCCTGTCGATTACTCGTTATTGCTCTATCATTATCAAATAAAACGTGTATCCCATACTTATTCCTTATACTCTTTCTAACAACCCTATATCTCATGAAGCAGAAAAGTATTACAGTAAATATTATACAGATATTTGAAAATTTATAGTACAGAACAGCGAGATTAGAAATAGATTCAAATCTACAATGAAACGAAAGTGATAGCACGTATTATATTAGATAAATTAACGATAGAAAAATACTTTAATGCTTCATGTAAACGAATAGCTGTACCATACATGTGTTTGTTTAAAAATAAATCCATTTAGGAAGGTTTTTATAAAAAATCGCAACAATACTTTGCGATAAGAAATAATTTGCTATCAGTTGCAATTCGTCATATATAGCTGCTTTATTCTGAACAACGGTCATCTCAGTCAATTTTTAACTAAAAATAATTGAACATAAAAATTTTACTATTTCACGACCTGGTCAGAATAAAGGAGCTATGCTCCAGGACCGCTACTAACAAGATCTTTCAAGTCAATGGACAACTGTACACATACTCGGCAGATATCTACAACTTGAGATAACATCATCACCCATTCCTCATATACATCATATTTGCTAACCTTTATCTAGAATGTGTGCATCCACATTCTTGTCAATCTTAAATGCAATTTAAGATTATCCACAAATAAAAGTCAACAAAATTCAATAACCAAATATTGACAATACTTTGATTATTTAATATCGAGCGACCAAAAAGTCGTTAATTAGTAGCGGGCCTTACACATAAAAAGTTCCGGCACAATAAGGCAGTGATTCAGTGTATGCTATACAAAATATCTCCGTTTAGAAAGTTTCAACCAGTCTGTTGCAATGAGGTTAGTCTATTGTAGATTCAAATCCAAAAAGGTTGAACAAGTCAGTTTAATTCAATTTATTAACTCTTATCTGAAATACCCAAATTTTTTATATATGTTTCAACATTTCTCATAACCTACAAGTACATTTTGTGTTTTATAGAATTACCTATACACTATTCTCTGTTTTACACATCGTCTGAATATTCCAATGGGTCAAAGTAACCTATACGCATTAAACGAAACACTTGAGACTTAATCACAAGCATTATACATTGGAAATTAAAACATTTTTACATTATACAACAACTCTGAAATGCGAGGGCATAGTTTTAATTAAATAATTTAAGTGTGTATGTGTAAGTGTGTCGAGTCGAATCAATTTGTGCATTAACAAAAATACTTAATCTATTTCTTCGTTTGTATAAACAAATTCTCATTGGCCCTTTGAATTTCAGTCATCAGTTGCCGACACTTTAAGAATATAAAGCTTGCGATAATTAAAACCGAACGAAAGCCTAACTAGCATAGATCGTAACTAAACTATAGATTATCCAGTTTATGTCGCAGTCTGTATCGATTAGTCGGTTTCCTAAATTTTATATACAATATTTATTTTCTACCATATTGCGTCCTTGATATGCATCGCGTAACAATAAAAAAACCTAGCTCTCATGCCCTCGATGCGTCCGGATGCGTCGAACGGGATCGTCGGCGATCACTCGGGAACGTTCTCTAAGTACTGTCGGTGAAGCGATCAAGAAACGAAATAATACAAATACACGGTACAACGTAACAAATCGTCACCATAATATTTCTTTACAGTCAGACTTATCGTATTAAATAAAAATATAGAATGATAAATATCGGATTCAGTCCAGGGGCGGGCACAGCGGCTAGTGGATGGCGACGGGACTGTGCGGCAGCGGGCACACCGGCGCCAGCAGCTCGTCCGAGCGCCGCGCCGCCTCCACCTCCATCCGCTCCGCCGCGCCGCCGCCCGCGCCCCACGCGCGCGCGCCTGCAACCACACTGCTGTTACCACTCACTCGCACCAGGCGCCACACGACAAATACAACATTCACTATTGTATCAAAGTGAAAAGGGGTGGTGTTGCTATAAAAACTAATAGAGGTCATAGTAACATTACTTCAAAATAGTGATAAGGAGGAAAAACAACACATGGAAAACATAAAATAAAAACATACAGATATAATCCGTGGCTTTGGTTTGGCAACTGTCTGTTACTGTGCTTTACAACTATTCTCTTTTTAAATGTCATCGTTTGTCGCAAGCTAAAGCCATGAATAACAGTAAACACATAAGCCATGCGTGAGCCCATGCTCGCATGCTACGGAGGGTCGCATAACATTCCAGTAGTGAGTAGAGTGGGCAGACCTGGCACGATATCGATAGGCACTAGTGTGGCGGCGCTAGTGTCGCGGGCCGGGGCCGCCGGACCGCTCTAGTCATCGCGAGTCCGACGGGCCATCTGCCGCCACAACATAGCCAACATTAACATACACATTGGGTGGAAGTCACTGGGCCATTGATTTGGGGAACTAGGAACATATTTGGCCACAAAAAACATACATTTTAGTAGAGCAACATTTTTTTGTCAGAAGGACTCAATAATCTAGCAATACTTTGAACAATGTTGCCAAGATTTTTGTCTGCTTATTGAATTCAAATCTACAAAATAATTTAGACAATAGCGTAACTTCCAAGTAAAATTAAAGACAGGACACCTTTCAAGACTTAATTAAAATGAAATGATGAAGCGTTTATGTTAGCAAAGAACACGACAGAAGCATGAAATGATCATGTTAGACTTATATCCTATGTGGCATTACTTTGAAACAAGTTTTTAGCTTTCACAGTGATGTACACAAGTTGATTTTAAATACTAAGCACCATAGACATTGCAAGATTTATTGGTGGGAATTAAAACTTAGTTTTAACTATTTTTAAAATTATACAGCCTATATTACACGAATATCTGTATACTAAGCTATGTATAGTATATGTCCCTAGATCAAGATTTCACAAGTTTATTTTTTTGATGGAGAAATCTATGTATATCGATTAATGTATTCTTCTTGTTCTATTTAACAAAACCGTCAGCTTTTCATGTTCTTTAACGTTGCGGTTTTGAACTTAGTACAGTTCTAAATTTATGTATTACAACACATCTTAGTGTATTTCTGATCTTTCTGTCTGTGAATGACATTTTAATGTTTTATTAAATAATATTTAAATGATAAAACATCAATAGTCACAAAAGGGATAAATCTAATTCATTTTCCTTCTAAAGTAGTCACCATGGAAAATACCTGACTAATAAAAATTAGTAACAACACACCAGGGACAGGTTATCACCTCCACAGCCTCATTAGTAGCGCAAGTCACTGTTAGAACCACATCGGGGAGGGGACAAACGAGCCTTAATCTTCTAGAACATTCTAGGAAGTATTAGAACATTCTAGAAAGTTTGTTTAAGCTTCTAGAAGGTTGTACTAACCGTGTTGGTGATGCGATTGCGCTTGCTGTGTGTTCGTGGACTCGTCCGCGGTCCGCTTGAAGAAATTGTGTTGTAGCGCGTAGTACGGCGTCACACGCTGCTTGGGGTCGTACTCCAACATGCGGAGGATTAGGTCCTGGAAATAGAATGGGTGATTTAGTTTAGACTCATAACTGCTTCGCGGAATCTTCATCTTTCTTTAGGCACGACTGAACATATGGTCTACGTACATTTTTGCTTCGGGTAGTCTGAAAATTTTACACCTCTAGGAAAATATTATCAATCAAAGGATCTCCACCATCATTCTTTGATCTAGCTAAAAAGTTTTCTAGCCTTGTAATGTCTATTAATCTTTTATGTCCTATATTCTTACTACTGTCACCCCTCTCCACGTCACCATCGATGACAGATGAACAAGACCAAGTACATATCACTATACTGACCTTAAACTTGAGATAGTCAGACACAGAATGTCCAGGTTCGCCGCGGCGCCTGGCGGCAGGCCCCCCGCCCTCCACGCCGAGGATATCGTGTAGCCGCCGCGTGCCCGGCAACCGGTACTTCCTGTAACCGCTGCACACATCAACAACTCGTCACTATTTGGATAACAACCTTTGCAGTAGAACTTAGTACTAAATTGATAGGAGATAATACCCTTTTGGGCCATATTATTAGATAGTGGTAGTTTTAACAAAGACTTGTGGATTTGAAATATAGTCTCCGGAATACATGTTAGAAAGAAAACAGGACGGAGAACAAATCGGTCATTTACTGTCACTTAAGACAGCCTCCAATTTTACTCAGTGTGTGGAGTTACAATGCTATGATGCTTCTGCATTCACGAATGAAAATTACTTGCACAAATATAATGGCAAAATAAAATTTTACTGAATTTATTAAAACTCACCTTCCATCCTTTCCATTAACTTTCTTTAAAACATAACCACCGCCTTCTGACGCTGGTAATTTGTCGAAGAATTTTCTTGTTTTGTGTGCCTGTGAAATTAAAAGTGCTTCAATGTAGTGTGTTATATCAGGTTTTTTTTTTATGAAGAACCTTATCTGTCCTTAATAACAGACAAGATTTGCTTTCACACATTCAGTTTTTTCTAGCCTCCACCAAGAATGGACACAAATATTTCTGATAAGCAGCATTAGAAAGCTCCGTTTCAAAGAGAACAATGTCTTGATGGACCCCATATGTAGCAGCATAATGCTTTTCAATGTACTTGTACTTCATAATTCCTTATACCATATAAAATTGTCTGGACACTAAAGCAAATGAGAATCAAAGACCTATTCTTAAGACCATAATCTACTTACCTGATCTAACAAATGATCAGGGGGCATGCCGAGCACCTCGACGATTTTGTTCATCTGGTCGACCTCGTTGGCGCCGCTGAACAGGGGCTCGCCCGTGTGCATCTCGACGAGTATGCAGCCGAGCGACCACATGTCTATCGCGAGGTCGTACGGCACGCCTAGCAGAACCTCCGGCGACCGGTAAAACCTCGACTGAATGTATTGGTATATCTGGAAAGTGAGGATTGTAGAAGTCAGTCAAGGAAAGGATACATTAGGGTCAAGCCCATAGAATGATTGGATGATATCACAATAATTTATTAAAGGCTTCGGACCAATAAAGGCAGAAGGCGTGATGACACAAGTGTGAGCTCTTCATGTACTTACACATCAAGCGAAATTGTAAATTTTTCCCAATCAACTTTGAACCATTGAGCTTCAACAATAAAGTTGAAAATCTATTGGGAACATTTGACAGATTGTAGTAGCTTGATGTGTAGGCGTCTAAACTCTGAACCACTCCACAGTAAATTAAAATTAAGTTTAATTATTCATTGAAAAAAAAACTTTTAACAGTAAATAGGGTAGATATTAATATTGAAATATTTTCAGAGCACCAATTAGGTACACAAGGATGAAGTAATGATTATAAATCAAACAGTAACGTTATCAATAAAACAGTACAGTCCTATTGATTAAAAACAATATTCTGAGTTATCGAAGCTAAAAGGTTAAACGTCACCGCAATATCTTACGTTTAAAAGGTGTATAAAGCATCATTGCTATCGCTTAGCTAAACTTTATTCATTCGCAATTCACATTAAATGAACATACATGCACATCCAAATATTTCATTACATAATCAGCTCAGCAACAATAATAAAGATCATGATTTATTAAATCAACAATATTTATTTTATACATCTGAACGGGAACAGCAATTAACTTAAACAATAAATACGAATAAACTGAAGAAAAGATAACGAGGGTCAAGTCCACACCATGACCTCAATTAGCGTCAACTGTACTGATAAATAAAAGGAAACAATTATAATTATAGTACCTAATTAGTACAAAAAAGGGTCTAAAAATATTTTTCATTCAGTAAGCTACAATACGGATATTAACAATTATCAAGAGATATTAATAAAAATCGTTATAATTCGTAATTAATTAATGGTATCGTGAAATCGTACATGAATGGGTTTTATCGTGTGCGTTGCGGATAGGTTGGGTTACGATTTAAGTATATTATATGTGAGAGCAGCGATAACCTGGCCTCGTCTACCACTGAATCACACGACCCCGAAGTGATTTATCTTAGCAATTAGCGTGTACGGGAATCGAGTCTATAAATCGGGTGACTCGCGTTAGGTGCACTCCAATAATTTACTATGCTCTATTGAATATCTTAGTGCTTGCAAATTTATAATTCAAGTTTTAAGTGCCGTTATTTGGGTAAAGAAGTGGAATAATTATTTTCGACGTCTGTATTATTATTATTGTAGTAGTCTGTTGATATTTTTAGCACGGAACGCGTGGGTGTGCGTTCATTTAGAAGTGGTTCTTCGTTATTCTCCTAATCTTTGATTGTTACCGCTAAGGAATTTTGTAAAGCTCGCGTTTTAATTATGTTACAAATTAAACATTTATATTAAAACGTTGTATATATGAACGTACCTAGCTTGAGGCTAATTAATTGTAGCGAAAACTGACAAACGCCTGAATCTGACATACTGACGTGCGGACTACAAACGCTTTTTAATAAACAATAATAAATATAATAACAACAAGGTCTAGACTAAACTACAGCAGTGCTATATTACAAGATATCCAGTCAAACTTACCCTTTGACCTAGTTGACATGAGCTTCCGAAGTCCACAATTTTAATGGCTGACCTTTTCGGGTTGCATAGTAGTATATTCTCGGGTTTAAGATCACAGTGAATTATATTTAGTTCTGGAATATAAAAGAGTGGCATTAGTATCGTAGATAGCAGCATAATCTTATCAAGATTTTATCTTTTAGGTACCCAATTTTTAGTTGTCATAGTTATTATTAAACAAAACTTGTATCGGTGTATTATGCACTAAGTTTGTATAGTCTCACATGACAGAAGGATTTTGTTCTAAAGTTGTAAGAACTAGACTTGTTTAGACGTGGTATGATGCAATCTCCAGGGTTAGTGAATGTGGATGGATTGAGAGGTAGTGGTAGACTAAAGGAAAGATGCAAAGATTGCCTGAAAGAGGAGCAACCAAGAAGGAATGCTAGTGAGATGGGTGTCAAAGGATCTAGCGCTGGGAGAAGGTCTTAGCATCTACAAGGCCCATACCGAAACTGAATACAGGGCAAGTAGATCTATATTAATAATACAAAAGTACATCTCACCAGGTTGACTAAGGAACAGTAACGCGGTGCACAACTGCTGCGCAAACTTGCGCGTTAGGTTGAGCGAGACGCCCCTGAAGTTGGTGTTGCGTAGCAGGTCGTACAAGTTGTATGACAACAGCTCGAACACTAGGCACAGGTGGTTCCGCCACATAAAGTGACATTTCAGTTTCACTGGAAAGCAAACAGATAATAAATTAATATACGATCCTTAGTTTTAAACGAACTCTTTGGTTCTCAAATACTCAAATCTAATCGTTTATTTGTGATTCACAGGTATTGCAGGTCTTAATTTACTTCGGTTTTAGATTTCATATATTTTGTGAGAGGTGTTTCTAAGTCAGTTCTGATCAAAAGAATGGATATCATTTTGACCCAAAGTCTATACGACTGTTGCCAAAAGTTAGCTTCCTGTGTCTACTAAAATATATTTTTACATAAACCTTCAATTTAGTGTAAATGTTTTTATTGTTGTGAATTTTAACAATATAGTACAATGAAAAAGTAAAAAATTCACAAATTTATAGACTGAAATTCATTTATTTGCAATATAAAACACTTCATAATACCCATTAGACAATGCATGCTCGTCAAAATGAATGAAATCCACTTGAATTTTGACAGGAGTGGCTTTCAATCAAGCAATTATTGTGTAAAATTTTGGTTGCATTAATTATTTCAATTTCATTGCCAGTTTTCTGTTTAGTTATCGTGAAAATGAATCATGGTTTGTTGAAACATACTTTGTTTAAATATACAGTCATATGCTTAATTAGCAGCGTATTAACTAATAACTTAACATACATTATGATACAATCTTGACAAATATTGAATCTGTATTGAATTTTTAAATAAATCAGATGGTTTATTAAGTCGAGACTTTGTTTTAATAAGTTTGTAATAATAATCTGTGCGTCACACACCTGTATAATATACGACGCACGTGAATAGGTATATCATATAGTGTACAGGTTTAAGACTTCCATTTTTGTTTAAGGTTTATGTTTTCACGGACATTTTTTTACAAAATCTATCCAATGGTTTCAAAACTTACCTATATAATACTTATTTTCAGGATCCGCTCTGTTCATCATTTTTAGTAACTTGACTTCTATTTGTGCCTGGTTTAGGAAGGGTTTCTTATTCTTAATTATTTTTATCGCTACTTGACACTGCTCCTCGTGGTCATACGCTTTCACAACCTGGAACATTGAAAATCACTTCATTAGTCGAGGGTCATTGTAGTCTATATCCATGAGACCCCTCGTCAAACGAGGACGAAGAGACGAGTATTATCTACGTCTACAGCGAACGAACGATGATAATGTGGCAACATAGAATCGACAAAAAGGTTTCGGGCCAATACTACTTTACTCCGTATGAGAACCCCGTGTCTTTTCAACTATTCAAGAGGAATTCAGGTCATCTACGTGAAGTCATTTACTTTACTGATCTATAATAGGCATGTTTAGAAAATATATATCTAATCGAACTTTTAAACTGGAAGAGGCTTACATTTGTAAGTATGTCACACCTACTATTCTAACTACAGTCGCCGTAGTCGGTTTATGCCGACAATCGTGTTGATTGACACATCTCACTATTGGATCACATTTTCTCCGTAAACACAAGTACAATGTTTTCAGTGGTCCTAATCTGTGTTTACTAGCTAGCCAATGGGGAGAAACTCATTATGTACAGTAATCTGCTGTAAGTAGCTTAGTACAGGCGATAACAGAATAACTATTACAATGTATTGTGTGAATCACGTAGGTACTTAACTACTGTGTACATAAAACTGTAAGTCATATCGTATTTATTTTTTCTCAGAACAAATAACACACCAGGTAAGTCATACGGTACATTAGTTGCTACTAGCTATATCCTATTCAGTTTATTTGAAACGAATATACAGAGGCCTGTAGTTTTAGTAGAAAATTACTTTAAGAAAATACTTTTCTTTCGAGAAGGCAGTTTGAATGTTTCCCTTTATCCGAAGCCAATCAATGTTTCAAATACGTCGCAAAGTGAGGGTTAAATTTGAGATCTTTTCCGCATTGCATGGCTTCGATATCCTAACCTGAATTCAATATGTCACTTCAATCCTCTCATAGAAATGGTACTCGTTGTATTCCCCGTTTCTTTAATCCAATTTTAGTAAATACTAGTCCATAAAAAGAGGTGTTTGACTATAACTGAAAAGACTGATAGTGGAAGCTTGCTTACCTGTCCAAAAGATCCCTTCCCAATCGGCGAGGAGATCTCATATCGGTCGAGGAACTTCTCGCCCTGTTTGATGATGTAATCATGGTTATCATCATCATAGCCGTCGTTATATAACTTCCGCTCTTTTTTGTGCGAGCCATCCTCGCCCAGGTACTGTTGCGCTCTCCGCTTTTTCTTCGCGTAATATACCTGAGGACAAAATAGGTCAACATTAGTATTGATGTTCAGAGGTCAAGACTTTCGATCCGTCATTTTCACGTTCTATTTTAAGCCCGGTGATGTTTGCGTAATACACAAAAAATATATCTTTATTACATAAATAAGGCAGGCTACGGGGCAAAATAGACACTGATATAATAAATAATGATCACCTCATTGCTATTCAACGAAGATTTGCTATTACCCAGTTTTTTCGTGAAATAGTCAGACCAATATTGGGGTATGAAATCATTAGACGGCTTTTTTTTTTTTACTTTTTTTTTATCGGTAGGAACTGGTTTCGTTGACTGTCACGTATATTTTGACAGCTTGCTAAGTATTTAAAATGTTCTTGGGTAACAATATAAATTGTGCATAAGTTTCTAAGCCATTAGACACCAACAAAGTCTCGTTAGCTTTATTTTAAAGCTAGGAATGAAATGTTTTACTAAATTCTAAACAGTGCACAATTGTGATCGTATGCGCTATAGGAAATGAAGAGTAGACGAACGCGGGAATACTCGGTTGACGGACGTTGACCCAAATATGCGGTTGACATTGATCGACGACGGGTCGCGATATGCTTATATAAAACATTTCGTACCGACTGCCGACCGGCGAAGTACCAACGCATGGATTTGGGACTAGGAAGTTCATTGCTACCGATTTTTATGAGGCTCTGCGAGACTCGCCCCGAATATGACTCATTGTTTTGCGACTGCCTAGTAACTTCGGGGACGGCATGGTTATATTATTTGAGTTGGAAAGTTTTGATATAATCGTCATAAACAATTGGCCACTTGATGCTGAGTGATACGAAAAACTTAATATGATTGGCAAGTCAGAGTGCGTCACACATAACATGTGGCATTCGGGAGCCGGTATTACGTAACACGGAAGCATGACATAGCAATAATATCGGCGAGTGCATAGCATTCGCATCGTGGTGGTACGGAAGTGTCGCATATCGACGCGGCCAAACGATAACCCAAATTTCTGACAGCGACCTACATATTACATAGTATGTTTTACAGGCGACCGAGCGCCCCCAACAACTGGCAAGGCTTCGTGCAACCGCACACTATCTGTTCGACTACACTGTTTGTTTGTTGACCGATGTCAAGCTATTTGCTTTGATTTATGCCGGTCATCTAAGTAACACGTGGGATGAAAGGATTTACATGTTTTTTGATGATTGGTTAGGTCGGATTAGTAATGCAAGTACTTTCTACGAAATATTTTCTAAATGGGGGTTTCTTTAATTATGCGAAGAGGCAATGATGACGATGCGTGGAGACAAATGATGGTGGTTATGGGAGAGGAAAGTGTGGTGAGTCAGGCCAGTGACCGCGGCACGTGGCCGCGAGATGAGCGCGTCGGGCCGGGGAGAGACGGCGCGCGGCGGCTGTCATTGATTTTCCCCGTTTCCCCCCAACCCCGAGCCTGGCTCCCTCCCCACCGCGTCTCACCCACTTCCAGCGCCCGATAACGAGGTTAACGGGCGACGTGAGCGTCTCCTAAACTTTAATTATACCCGTACACCCGTCGTGCATGTTTAACCCGGCCTCTATTGAGCGTTTTGTTTGCAGCGCACCTGATAGCGAGACGTGATCCACTATTCGGTCGACGGTTAACTATCTAATGAACATGGCCGGAGATGGAAACGCGAAGAGCACAACTTGCACAACCTGTAGGTAGGAAGTTGTCGTTGCAAATCGAGTCCGATACGAATCTGCTAACTACGTCTTAACTCATAAGCGTGGCGCCACGCAAACTGTATAAACAATACGGAAACTCATCTGCTCTTTATCACAATATGTTAGTATAGTATGCACAGCGAAAATAATATGTTAGCCAGGTATTATTCTGTTAATCCGGAGGCGTATAATTCACTAATGTATTTGTACGCCACGTTTGCGTGCCTTGGACATAATGTTTTGTTAACAAATATTCTCAATGTTAGGAAGTTCTCAATAAATAAGTTTATTTTACGTTATTTAAGCCAAATATATTTCGTATTACATTTTTTTTTCTCTAACATAATAAAAACTCAATTCTTAATTCAATTACATACTTATTATTTCCTAACTGATAAAACATGTAAAGCAAAAGCGTTTTCCCGATACAAATACCCCACGTAGGTTCACATCTTAGCGTAGCACGGAACTATTGCGTAGCACTACGTAGCACTTCGTAGCGTTGGTTATCGTAATTCGTAGGCTGAGAGTGTTAATACTTTTTTTTATTATTATCAAGTTAGAAGTACTAAATAAGTTTTTAGTATTATTAATGAAACATTCAGTGACGAGCATTTTATTAAAACTCAGAGCATATGTAGAACTCGAAGCAGTTTAAGGCGACTTTAAGATTGTCTGGAAATGACTTCAACCTGTATTTTTTGTAATGTGATACAAATTTTATTCAAAGTGCAAATGATATGATTTTTTTATTGATAACATATGTGCAATAATATAAAAATATTTTAACAGAGTAATTAATTACATATCATCTTATCAAGCGTGACCCGATTTATAACCAAAGACAAGCAACTAACAGAGAAGAATCATTTTCAACTACATACACATCCCCAAGCAAGTTACAGAGAAAGAAAAACATACTGGTTTTACTGGTTACGGGGTAATGAGTGGCCAAAGGCATCAATAGGAACCTTTTTTTATCAAATCATAATAAAAAAAATGATACAAATCGAACAACTTTGTGATTAAGTACGCTCAGCAAAAATAAATGTCTCTTCCAGCCACTCTAAATGTCGGTATATCGTCAGTTATTCAATTAGGGGTAACCAATGAGAAGCGAGCGGAGCACCGCTGCGTATCCTAATTATGCACCAGGACCATACTGCCATGCACTTCCTGGAGACCATGCGTATCGAGGGTCGCTGTGATTTAAGCCAATAAAACTTTTACGGCATCTCAATACTAAAAGTAATGGGGTTTGTTCGTGGTGGTGATTCGTTTATATCATTTTTATGGGGGTATAAGTTTGTTGGTGTATTATATTGTTTTGTTGTTCAATAAAATTCAATGTTTTTAAAAATGGTATCTGTATTGTCCATACGTGTGGCTCTTTGATAGACTTTAGGATGATTGGCTTAAATTATTTGGTCCTTGGAGATGGATTGAGTTGAGTCAATTTACTCAATACATATTCTATTTAAATTGCTCTTTGAATTGCAATTACTAAACGCATGTATGGATTTTTTATAACTTTATAAATATTGTTCCTTTTATAAACCCTGATGTTTTCATAATAAATATCAAACAAACAATATTGCTGCCCTTTGTAATAGTTATTGCCATTCAAAGTTAAGCATCAATTTAAAGTTTGTTATTTTGCACTTGCAATTAGTGAGTTCTAAAACCTTGAGTCTCAAGGAGTAGATACCCAGTTCGCCGTACATAAGAAACAATGACAGTTTTTGTTTAAAGACTTACAAATTAAAAAGTTAAACTTGTCCACCTGTTACATTTTAATCCGTTTAATAATGATTTGGTAAACTTCAGTAAATGCTGTTCTGACTGTGAAATTAAGGCACGTTTTTATACAGCACGTTGTTGCCATGTGGAAAGTTCAACGAAAATGTTTCGTAGGTAATGAAAATCCCGACATAATTTTTGTACCTTTTGTATAAATGTATAACGATCGGCTTTTTATGTGAAACCACCTTTAGTAATTTTTGTTGGCACGTGGCTGTGGCATTTCGATTAAAAAAAAACAACAAAGTAGAAATATGTTGTATTTTTCTAGTCTTCCTGAATAAATGAATACATAACATGAATAGCAATGACAATATCTCGCAGATCTCCATAGAAACACAAAATAAGCAATGTATCACACAATTGAATGGGTCAAGACGTTTAAAAGACCGCGTTGTGCGGCAATCATGCCAAAACGGGCGCGTTTATGATGGCATTGCAATTCTACGCGATTTTTATGGCATGTATTTATTGTGTGTATGAAGGGATGTTGGCATCACACGGACGAGTACATTTTTTATTTATACGCATTGCGCCGTGACGTCACCATGATATCATCCGAATGCATTCCATGATGTAATACTTGGATCATCGGCACATCGATTGTGCTATCAATTAATGTTGACTCTTTATCCTAAGTACGCAGCTGTCAGACAATTTTCACTTTCACATACATAAACACTTTTAAATAGTCTTAGTAGCTTTTTCGTCTGATTGTACGTATAGTTATGTAAAGTCGTGCCAAGAAGCCGATTGCTTTTGATCTTGGCTAAATAAAAACTAATTAATGCTGAATAAAAGATTTCAATCGAACGATTTCATCGCACTCTGAAATAAAAAAGTTGGATCAACTTCGAGAAGTAAAGATCAGCCTAGACCTTATTTGTTTTTGCTTTGGCGACAATTTTGTGTATCTTTTAGCTGGCTTGTGTGAAGTGTAAATGATCGTAAGGAGCGTTAGTGCAGTTTTTTCTCTAAAAAGGAACTAATGACTTATTTATCCTTCCTGGCAGATAGCTTAAGATCAGAAACGAATACTGAAAAGGAAAATTTTGTCATATACTAATTAATTTTTCATAGTCCGCTCGACGACACCGCAGTGATATGCAAATGAGAATTCGTCGCGCATTAGGTACTCTAGTTTATAACTTATCACGTCGTCGAGTATCAATTAAAGCGGCGGAACTGCGCAAGTTTACATCATTAACACCATAAAAAGACAGTTATTGCGAGAAAATTTGTGCAATCAATTAGGAGTTTTAAGAGGGGTCGGGGGTGTATGCGTGCAGAGTGCAGCGGCGACGACCGGGCGGGAGGGGGTGTGCGGGGCCGGCGCGCGCATCTGTGTGCATTCGGCATATTTACCCCGATAGTGGGCGGGTAGGTTCACTGACCCGACCCAATGCAAGGCCCGCGTACGTAGGCCGCCACGACGCACACGCCGGGGCCCGTTTCATTAGTGCCACCGCACATCGCACACACACGCAAAAAAGCTAACACTGTGCGTCAAGTGGGCACGCACGCTTTTTTAATCATCTGTCGGATTACCCGGCCAAGCAAAAAATCCAACAGGTACTCGTATAACTTTTAAGATATCGTAGTGTTTGGCTCTAATGTGGTCATAATACGCTTCAGATGTGTATACATAATATGTAGAGGGGCTTTAGCAAAGTTTTGGTCGTCGCCAGAGGCATATCGATCTCTGTTTATTTCCAACTCGGTACCAGTCTAGATAACTGATATAAAATTTATAACAAACTAAAATGGCCGTGTGATCGATAATTGAAAACAACGGTGTACAAATCTTTGTATTTTAAGACGGGGGGAAAGTATAAGCAGGTACACATAAACCGGGTAAAATGTTTAAAGCACGTATTTCAAAAGTTTGCATTGCAATCGGAACAGCGTAAACTCACACACGCACACTCGTACGAAACGTCATAATTGCACCGCAGCATTCATAAATCCAGCGGTTAGACAGACACATTCAGGGCTGTAAACTATAAGTCGAGGTATACTTATGCAAAACCACCCTTGCAGTCGGCGGATCGGCGAGTGCAATACCCATAACCTACCCCAAGCGTTCCCCTCGTTGAGGCAGGTCCGGGCAGACGCCTTTGATGGGGCATTACCATAATAACCGAGCTAACAGATACTATTCATTAATAAATAACATGCACCAAACATATTTATTGTGTTTACATAGTAGATAAACAAATTGACAGTCGGAAGTTTGCGAGATATGTTTATGACCGTTTAATTAAATAACTTACTTTAGGAATGGTACGACAATGTTATTTTGATAACAAGTAGTAAAGATGTACGTACAATGTTTGTGTAAATAAACTAAAGCATTTCGATAACGACTTCAAAAGCTCTCAAGCCCGTCTAACTGCAGGAGCTCACGACGAATTCATAAAGCATAATCCAAGTTTATTATTAGTAACGTTTGTATGCTCTCTAGATAAAACTGCATATTCAGAATTAACATGAACATAACTATTATATTTGGTTCATAAAATTTTGTTAAGCGTGCGGATTCGATTGCAAGTTAGGCAAGTACAAACGCTAGCACATCAAGCTACTACAATCTGTCAAATTTCCTTAATATTCAACTTTATCGCTAGAGCATATGGTTCAAGGTTGATTGGGAAACTGACAGGTACGTTTTAGCTTGATATGCTGTCTGTACAAGGCGTCTGTACAAGTATGGTAGCAATCAAATATGTATATCTGCCAATTGACGTTAATGTACCAATGAAGTCTCCTTAAGAGTATACAAGATAGTCTACTCAATATTTTAATCGCTAACGCTGAAGGAATACTTCGTTTAGGATACCGGGACTTAAGTCTCAATTCGCCGATCTATCTTAAGCAAAGCGAGGTGGTTAACGCTCATTCCTTCTCTGTATGAGAAGAGGCCTACCTCTTGCTGTGGAAATATGAAAAGCCTGATGATAAACGTCTACATATGTTTCTGATATTTAACGCTCAGTATTTCCTCTGTTCTGACAATTTTATCTAACATCAACTGATATCAAAAGAATGATAAAAACAGCCTAAGGTGAAACAAATTCTCACTCACAAAGTGAAACAGTACTGATCAGTGTAAAAAACCGCGAATCGTGGTTTATTGAGACCAACATCACAAAAATTTGTTTCAGAAGCAAAAACACGACATATATCGTTCCCAAAATCTTGAAGCATCTCTACAGTTTAGTAGTTTGACGCAGAAGGCTCTTATTTGGGTCTCAAAGGCTTTAAGAAAAGGAATGCGTGGGTGTAAGAACATTATGATTGTAATAGCGAGCAATTACGATTACCTCAACACGAATCTTGTTTGAAAATAAATATTTCTATAAAATTGGCCTCATTTATTTGAGGTGGTTGACCTTTAAAAGTTTGTGGTGAATTTGTTGATGCCTTTTTTATTCCGGCGCCTTTTGGGATTTCAATGTCATAAGTGGCATCATGTCGAATACTTGATTTTGTTTCAAAAACAGATTGTCAGTTATATTTCTCGATGCGGTTCAGGATATGTTCATAGTTGGTATGTAAATTCCGATCCAGACTATATGAAGTTTTATGATCTTTGACGTGCCATTCCGCAGCTACCCTTACAAAACACAATCAAACGGAAACATTGGAACTATTCTTCGATTCTGAATATACAATGTTCTTTTTTTGTTGACAAACGCAAAGCAACAAGCATGGGTGTGAAATGACTGACAGACAGAGGGCTTCGTAGGTCCAAGGTCTGCAGGGGCTGCGGGTTGTTCATGTGGTTACCGTGGCCCTGGTACAGGGACCTCCAGAATGAACATAGTGGGTTTTATTCATTAAGAGTCTGACACTCCCTTCAGCTACACCCACAGCAGGAGGGGTCATTAGATGATTTCCCACGCAAAAAAGGAAATGAAATAACGTGTATTTATTTTAATTAAAACAAATAATTAATTTACTTTTATTTATGTTAAAAATACGGAAATTATAATAAAAAGTTTCTTAAGTCATTTTGATCTGACAATTTTGTGCTATTAAATCTTCAACGATCACATGCACCTTTCCGTTTATAAAGTTGTTGTAAGCAATTTATATCATAGCCTGGTATAATGTAAAGTTTAATCGGTGGCTGGCAATGAAAACGATGCATAACTCGGGGACCTACCGCAACACAAGTTCTGTTATCTGAATTATTTTTTTGAACCATCTTCAAAAAGGAGATCCTCCATTCGTATGATTGTATTTTCTTGTTAGTTCGTTCCTTTTTTTTTTGTTAAGAAATGGTATAGCTTTCAAATGGTCCTATTGTCATCAAGTCAAAGATCTGATGATTAAAACCCTTTAAAAACGAGGGCAACTCTGAAATTTGTAGACGCATCGCGTAGACTTCACATTCAGGTGTATGTCTGATCGTTGATACTTCGAAACAGTAAAGGCTAAGAGCTGACCTTATGATGAAGAGGACGCAGGATCGAGGGAACTCCTTATCATTTATGTATTAACTACTTCACCTCGTGTATGAGCTTATTTTACTCGGACTGATGAGAACTTTAAATCGAGATAGGTTTGGGCTACTTTTGCGGGTTCGATGATGGAGACGAAGTAAGGCTCAGGGATCTCTATAATCTATATCAGCTACAACGTGTTTCGGCTTGTTTTATTCGCATACTTTCCACTAACGTGAGTCATGATAACTATAGCTCGTATGAGATGTTTTGATGGATGTTGGCGTTATTGTGTATTTGTTTTTTTGCTATTTTCATCAATTGATTTTGACATTTGACAAGCTAACTTGTTATACCAGCTTGTGAGGTTTATGTTTTTGTATCAGTCACAGGGTTATTCGTACAGTCTACCTATACAAACTTTAATTTACCTATAATAATAGTCTTCGACGGATGGGTATTTTCTTTGTATAAATTGCATGATTATGCAATGACCGTATCCGGATACTCTGTAGTAAAGCATAAAGAACGATGACCTTTCAGGAAAAAACGGTTTAGAAGTGACTGGCACTTGTTCCAATATCAAGCTTGGAACTTGTCGATATCTGGCTGGAAGGTACTGTTCAGTGAAGAGTAACAAACACGCGGAGTGAGTAAATTCAAGCCTACCCAAGCATTTGAACTTAAAATTTAATCATTCGATGTCGCATCGGTCTTGCGCATTCCACATTAGGTGACATTTTCGCGTCCGTCATACAAGCATACAAGAACAGGAGCGCCCATTAAAAATCATACGCGTTTAAAAAGCCCGCCCTCAGCGCGCGCCGCCACTTCAAAGTTTGACCTCGCAATTACTAAAATTGGTTTGATTTACCATTTTAATTGTAACAAAAAGCTTATTTTTTCCAACGGCGTGGACGATGGAGGCGTCGTTGTAATCTCGACCGAGTGACTTTCGGCCGGAGGGTCCATTAGGGATCGGCCAGAGGACGTCAGGCTGGCGTCCGGGATCGGAATTTTGAGCTGTGGCGTCATGTCGTTAAGGCGTAGTTTCTGTCGGAGGTGTTCGGTAGGCGCGAGAGGAGAGCACTCGAGGTCGGATGCTGAGTGCGGGGGTGTGTGCCGGGCGCGGGGGGAGAGTGGGACAAAATCGATATCGTCGGGCGGCGCGCGACGTCTTGCGCCCCGGCCCTCCCGCCCCTCTAATGAATGAGAGCGAGCAATAGTCATCTCTGCGGATGGCGGCTCCGGCGATACGGCACGCCGCCGCCGCCAACGTCGACTAGACTCCGCTGCGCTCCCGATCCAATGTATTGCTGCCCGCCACGATAACGAACCGAACACTGATCAACCCTGCACACACACTGCAGCTGCAATTTTATACAGCTTTCAGCTATTTTGTACGCTCTTTTTTGTGTTGGACGATCCCCTTCTTATACAGTTGTTTAAATAAGCGACACGGAGAAGATTCTACACCCGTGTTAATATTTTTAATACAATACTTCAATTCGGGCCTCGAAGTATATAACAAAAAAATTGTATAGCAGGGAAACTCGGAAGTTGTAAATGAAGTTTGTGACAAATTTAAAAGCGAAAATTTTGTCAAAAAGAGACCGAAGATTATAAAGTTGTTCAAGAGTTTACAGCATTCCTAACGTCTTTACGGCAACACTAGATTTATCGCAATAAATTATTGCGAACATTATGTAGGCATGAAATAAATATTTCTGGTTTAAAGATCAAGTTGGAAATTGGTTTAATACATCAGCGGTGGCCACCTTAATAATATCCCTCCCACACTTTGATATTAAGGATGGTGGGTGTTACCAAGAACCACACGAAATATTCATCAAATGGCAACTACTTTATATTTTTACGTAGGCTTAATAAAGAGTCTGAATAACAACAAATTGCTGGAGGGTGTATGAGGTAACGGTTCGCAAATTGCCAGCCCACAAGCGACCAGGTACTGTACCCGTGTAGGATCATTTAAAGTATACTTTACGAGCCATGCACGCCGCACCAATGCAACACACAAATATATCAAGTATTTTATTTTAAAACAAAGCTGTCTTGTATAGCCAGTATAGCTAACACAGATTCTTAGTTACTTTGACCACGTCATTCACCAAATTAGTGAAAAGAAAAGTTTTCCTGTATGACAGTCTTGTACCACGAGCAAAAAAACCCCTACAAATTTTTGACGTTGATCAATATACCGAGGACTCATGATGATGGAAGAATCGCGTACACAGTCGCTACATTGATCACTACGATGTTCAAGGCAGTTTATCTATTCCAGACTTTAATATCCAACCAAGATTTCTTGATAAAGTTTTCTTTCATCGGTGGTGTCTTTCAATGCTGCAGAATGCTAGCTCCACACTACCATATCTCGCCAATTTCTCGATTCTAATTAATTTGCCTATTAATGCACAATGACCATGTCATAAAGCGGATGAAATCTTATTTAACACGATTTTTGTGCATTGGAACACATACTTTTCCATTGTTATTCCGTATTAAGTATTCTTTGAAACATACATTTATACTTATAACGTCAATTTTTGTCATCTGTTATAAGTAGAGGATGTAGAATACATCGTGGCTAGTCAAAAAAAATGTCTAAAGTAAACTATGTGGCAGTCCTAACAGTTTTATTAATAGCCCAGACGCTACAACAGCTGAGACACATCTCATCAAACAGAATGCCGACTAATGGTGATGATCATAATGCAAAGCGTACTCGCAGACGAACTGTGTCAAATCATATTAACACTAAGTGACACGTAGCTAATGTTGTAAGTTAAAAAATGTCACAGGTTCTTCTTAACACGTGAGTCAGTGTTATGAGTTATCATTCACAGACAAAGACAGACTTAAGGTTATTATTTGATTAGTCCTAATGATATTCCAGATGGCTGGAATCCTTTATGAGCAAGTCATCGTGTGTAGGAAGTGATACACCAATGCAGCGATGTTGATGCAACAAATCTGACACGTTTATATGACTAAGTCGATGTTACAAGTAGGTCGCATGAATATGTTCCATTACTTTACTAATCTGGTACGTGTAATGTTCGTCAAGATGGCCTAGCACACAGGTAAAGCAGGTATCTAAGGATTTCGTTGAAAGGTTAAGAAAGCAAATAAAGATGTAATGATAGGGATATAAGCTTAAAATTTAAAATTTGCTGAATATGTAATAAAAAAATTACTAGTAGATAACATTAATCAAGCTAAAGAAAAAAAAAAAGAAAAATTAAAAACTACAAATTAACAATTGAAAAGTCAACACACATTTCTACAAGTAAAATTAAAAAGCCGTCCACTACAACCCATATTCGCAAAATGAATATATTTGAATTTGCTTCTTCAGGAAACATGAAGATATTATTTTTCAAAAGTTTAAGTACATAATATGAAAGAAAGACCTGCACAGACAGTTTAAAAAAATCAAATGTGGAAAGACTAACTACAGCACCAGAATAGGAAACATTTCAACACACAGAATTTCTAACTACTGACTACTAGTGGCGACTGTCATAAACCTACAAATAAGAGCAAGGGCTAACGGCTTAACAGTTTGGTCACGCTAACTATTTGCTCTTTAATTGGTTGACCTGTGCGAACTTAACGACGGGATCCTCTAAAAAACGTCAGTAGGTACCCTTTTAACGTGATTTATGATTGGCCTTCGGAATCTTCTTTGTTTCTATTTTAAGGAGGTAGAAACTTCTCTGAATATGCATACCAATAATGACCTTCCTGGAACAACCATGGCATCAACTTCAAGGTGATATTCTTTTTATTTCTCATTTTGCTAACCTGTGCTGGTTTAATAAAGTACACTAGCGGACATTATTAACGAACCTTATATTTTGTGGTTCTTTCTTTTGCTTCATTTGCTTGGCACGAGTGGACCGGACTAGCAATAACAAGGTTGCCTGCGAGTTGTTCAAACTTCCAAGACAAAATTACGCCGTTCCAACTATTACTAGTTTGCAGATCAGGATTTAACAAGGAAAGAGGCAAAGTTCCCTCTAGACCGGTCATTCCCGACTGCATCTAGTAGAATAGATAAGAAATGGCGGGCTTTAACTGGGTCAGAGCAAGACCCGGGCCGAATGTCTACGCCGCACCTGTATCTATGTACTCATGTATTACGTATACACATGTATGTAAACAAAATGCGACAATTCGCTCACCGTTCTAGGTTACATATGCATCGCACTCGGCGTTTATTTGACCTAATTTATCGGTTCGTTGGTTTGTGTATCAACTTTTTGTAATGGTTGACAAACAAAAGACTTCACGTCGAGTGCCAAAATCTTTTGATAGTCCACTTTTGTTGACATTCTGGCTCTTCATATGTCGCGTGTGTCGAAAGATTTGTTAAGTAGATAAACGAACCAATTAACGTGACATTCGTTGTAACCGAAATTACAGCATGGGCTTTCGTAACAAAATGTGCATCAAAGGTAAGTGACGATATGGCACGGTGTCAGTGCGCTTGTTTACGCAACGTGATCTCCGCCCTTGAGGTCAGAGATTGCGATAGATTCCGATAAACGCACGTGAACCGCCCGAGACGGTCACACGGACGCATCGTGAGCACATGTCAAAACATTGAGTGCCGCACAACAATCGATATAACCAGCATACGAGTTATCGTTTATCTGATAAAATCGTGGTTCCTTCAAGTTTTACACAATACAGTGACGTCAATAAATCGAGAAGCAAGCATAAACTGCGATAACGTATAACGACAAACAGTTGTACACACCTGTATGTATTGTAAATAATAGACTTATAGCGCAACAGTAGAGCCTGCTACTCGATAAGCTTTATATATTTTTTGAATATCCGTTTTATTCATAAATATTAACTAAACAAAGTTTTGAATGTTATTGGTTAGTTGTCAGCAGCGTTGAAGCGTGGTGCTTACCGAACGCACTAAAGTGACGGCGCGGAGAGATTGCCAGCGTAGCGTGTCGGCGACAGTCCTGAGCAGGGTGGCGGTGGACCTCTCCCCTTTGCGCACCATCGTCCCGACTTCACGCACGGCTGATGGGTCACTGCACCACTGCTTACGAGTTTACAAGCTAAACAGTTTACAAGCTACACGCTGTACTCCCTCCACGCTTGCCTTGACAGTTTTAAACGCAAGGCTAGACGCAGATATTCAACCGACACCTGACTCCGCAGCGCGCGCGACTAAGCTCGTGTTCATGCGAATTATATTTTCAGCGGTTAAAATGTACACAGAACAAATATATTGATGTAGCAACCGCAATAATCGGCTGCGAGGACACGACTGGCTCGTTATCGCTGCGATACCTATTCTCCAGCTCAAGTAGACGATTCCGCATACGTGAATAAAGACCGACCTCGTTGTTTTGGTCAGTTGACGCGCGTCCCACATGCGCCACTTCGGGACTCTACGCGCATTTCTCACGTCAACACACTTAGAGCAAGAAATCTTAGCAGTTGGATAGAAATAGTCTGAAGGGCGGTTGAACACAAGCTGCGTTTAATCTCTGTCTCTTCGAATGACGCGAACTTTCTATTTCTTTTATTAAGGACAGATGTTTCGTATGTGATAACAATTCTGAAACTAAAATTAATAAATCTCAAGTTGGGTAAACAGTAAAACTGCATATGAGTTATCGACCTCAACGCCTTAACAAGTCAGTGTATTGGAATTGCAGCAATTAGCGCCTCATAGGCCATATAAAATGGCTTCCAAAAGCTCATTAACTGTATGATGCTCGCGTTAGTGTAAGCAATTTTATTCCTTGCTGCGATTAGCATGGAATTGTTTATTCTATGAGAAAGTGGTTATAATTAACAGGGGCGCCGGGATCGTGGCAGGAGTCCAGGTCGATCACTCGGCTAATATAACGGGTTCGAACTATATCGGGTGGTCGGTCGTTGACAGGGCCATTTTTCCGGAATCGCAAACAAACCACATTCCTCCGTGGTGGAGTTGGCGGAAAGAATAAAGATTAACGAGATAGATCGCACAACATTGCAACAGCTCCATTTCGATACACATCTTGATGGTTATTTACAACCTCGCTGTGCTTTATTTTTATTTTTACCTTGTAATAGTTCTTGTAATCTAATCACGTTCAATTATGAAACGGAAGTATGGAAGTTTACTTCAGTGTCAAGTCAGTTATGTCACAGGATTTTACCGACTTCGCAAAAAGAAGGAGGTTCTCAATTCAACCGCGTATATTTATAACTTCTTCGTTTATGTTTCGATTTTGATGAATGAATGGATGGAAGTCCAGATCGGTATGCAAAAACTACTACGTTTTTGGGCTTATTTCATTCGTATTGACGAGACCTTTACGTTGGAATATGTTATGGCTGCTACTTCAGGCTTGACAATAAAGACAAAATACAATGTTGGGAATTCCTTAAAGGTTGACAGCAGCTTCCTTGTATTTGGGCTTATTTCATTCATATTAATAAGGACTTTAGATCATCACGAAGATTGCCAGTTTGAAACTAAAAAAAACGATGGTTTTAGATCCAGACACTAAAAAGCAATAAATAAAAGTTTTTTACAACAACAACAATACGGTATCAACGGTGAAGTATGTTACATAAATAGTAGTCGGTAATAAACAATATCTATACGAATCGCGAGGGGTACGGAGATATTTTCTATTTTTAGATATAAATGTCTATTACACGTTTAGAGTAGGTGTAACCGATGAATAATATTCTAGTGGAGTAGCGTCAACCGCTCGCTGATAGAGAATTGAATTCCGGGAATTCCTGGCGCCATTTCATAGCTTAACGCGAACCGTCTTCTGTTGTTAGTAATTATTCTCAAAGCATATTACAATCATTTGTGCTTGTGTAATCATTGATGTTTTGTAGCATTCTCCTCTTTTAAATACTGGTCAATAGTTTTTCATTAAAATAAAATAAAAATTGTTTCAAAATTGACTCAACTTGATCAATCTAAAAATATTTACATTTAAAATTTTTATCATAATCACTTCGAAAGATAGTAAACACTGAATATATTTTATCACGAATGAAAAGATAAATATAACTGACCCAATTCTTTTGGTCAATCATCCATCACACACTATCGCCAATTTCTTATCAATCGAAAATCCTCGCATTTTCTTGTACATCAAATGTCTTCAGCACACTGAAAGCATTTCAAGAATATTTGTGAATTTATGGCACATTCCCAAGCCACACAATGGACTTTGTATTGCATTTAAACTGAAAAATCACAACAGATGCAAACAGCGTCCATATGCACTAATCTCGTGCGGTTTTCTTTGTCCAATGGTGTACATAAACAAACCTTAGATACGTTCGTATGAGCAAACACACGTACATAAATAAAGGAAATGCATAAGAGGCGTCGCTTCGTCCCAACCATTCCTAGATAGAGCACGCTGTTTAGAGAATTTCATTTCATCCGCTTCAGATTAAACGGAATTCAATTTTCGTTGTGTTGTATTAATATGCACATGCCTTTGTGTATTGTGATTATAATAATTGTGGTAATTGCTTTGAAAGTAATTTTAAAACTAGATTGATAGAAAATCGTCTAGCAACATATCACGTTTCATTATCTGAATAACATAGAAATTAATAACTTGTTTTTTTACAAGCTTTTTACTTCTAGAAGTGAAAAACAGGAATTTAAGGATTGCTTATTTTTAGGTTCTGTTAAGTAAATCTTGTAAAGCGTAGTCTATAATTAATAAGGATTTATATTGGTACAAAATTAGACGGAATTCCATACATACTTGATTTTGGTATTATAGGTTTCGGTTACGTGGGATCGCTGTTTAATGTTGTTGATTCATTCGATATTTTTATAGGTTAATTTTCACGAATCTTAATGCGAAGGATTATCAAAAATCTGTTTGCTGGTGTGACATCGCGTGAAGGCATCGGCGTGTACAAATAAGGAAACACATTAAACCTGGTCGGCTGGTCAGGGGGCGAAGTGTGACGCGGCGTGCGTGCTCCATAATTAACGTCAAAACGTTCGGCAAGATATTTTACCACGTTCACCGTGGCGCCGGCTGACTATCACACCGCAGTGTAGTGGACACAGCAGTGATAAATAGTTTTTTTTTAATATATCACTCAGTTTATCAAATTACTTTATCACTTTCATAAACGGCTTTGATATATTATATTGTCATTGATTTAGATTTAGCTGCTTAAATAAATTCCCTACCTGTCTCTGGTCGGAAACGATATTTGAGAACCATCGTCGCATTACGGTTGAAATATTAATACTTTGCGTAAGGGATAAATCGTGTTGGCAGCCGCTGAAAACTTGAATACTCTAAGTGAGACGGTCGTGAACTGACTTAAATAGTTTAAACTGAAAATGTTATTACGAAAAAGTTAAAAAGATGATTATTAAAGAGAGGTTAACACGTGTTTAGAGTCCGATCACAAAACATATTTTAGGCTTAGAATCGTTTGTCTAGGCAGTGTTTGGCAACGTGTTTATAGGTATGATAATTGTAATTCGTAATTTCTTATACCTAGGTATTAGATGGAAAAACGGAACGGATAAAATTGAATGCTCGATGCGTTGAGCGGAGTTTTGTAATAGGTTAAGATAAATTCTGTTTTAAACAGTACGTAATTGTAAAACATGTTTAGCTAAGCGGTAAAATATTTTATTGTAATAACACCGATAAACTTTACATAATATTGGCATAACGATGCCAAATCCAAACCATAGGAAACTATGAAAGTAAGAACTTACCGAAGGATGGAGTAAGACCATCCTAAAATCTAATTCCGTTTAAATCAGAGGACACTGCAACTTCTATAATGCATTCCTTCAATTAGATACAGTGGCTGTTTAAATGAATAATTTAATCGTTAAGCTGGTTTTATGTAGTGGAGTAGATAAGCAGACACCAGGAGTTAATGATCGCATCAACCAACAGGTTATCGGCAGTCTCTACGCGGAAAATGACGATATTAATACTATAATAGTTTACACGTGTGATACGAGAACGATTATTGTTTTAAATAAGTACTTAAAAACAAATACTAACGTTGTGGCTAGCTATTACTCAACGTCGGTATTGTTATGAGCGTTACACAATATGTTACGAAAGAATTGCGCAACTGTGTGACTGCAGTCTGCAAATAATTGCCTAATCAATTTTAGTTTATGTTCAAGATTAAAATTATTCAATATTTTTGTACGACGAATATAGGTAATCTTAATAATTCTCCTTTTATTTGAGAAACTAAATAATCGCTGTAGAAGATGTTATAAAATTTAAATTCAATCTGGTAACAAGAAACTCTATTACTAAAGAAATAATCTTAACTATTACTCAGTTTACATTGTAAACTTATCTAACAATTCTTAGAATGTCGATTACCCTGATATACGGTTAACAATTTAACTATGGCTAATAAGTCTACACTCAAAAGCATTAAAAATTAGTACCGCCCGCATACTTCAAAATAATTTTGAAAGCCAAGGCTTTTTTATTCGATAGACAAACAGTCAGTGTTTCTAAAACGAGTCAGAAGCTTGGGAACAATGCACCGACTCTGTTAGTACGTAAACAGACCTCACATAGAGTGTTTACCGAAGCCGCGAGGGGTCCAATCATTACTGGGCCATTTATTCGGCAAATTGCCTCCATCGATAACCGTTCGCGGGTCGCGACGCGGCGAATAATTTCCATTATTTCCTTTATTCGCCGCCCGACGCCCGCCGGCTGTGTTGACGAAGACAACCGAGAGTTGTTGTCAAGTAAACATATTGGGATTTGTTGCTATTGCTATGATTAATGTGTTTTTGTACGAGAAAAAAGTCTGAAAAGCTTTAACGAATATGCTCCAGTGTAATAAGATTCTGAATATTAGTTATGGAGTTGTAAAAGAATATCACGTTTAGATGTTAGAAGTCAATTTATAAAACACAGTGTGGTTTAAGAATGCAATTAATTATCAAGAATGTAAACAACAATAAAATGTCACAACTCACGATGATATCTTTATTAACTGCTGCACGTGGGAAAGACTTGGAACCCGCATCAAAACACAAAGTTATTGTTTACATTTCTCATGATATCCAGACGCTATTATATTTGTTTCGCTAAGACTGTACTAAACTGACACTTGCAATGGCGATGGAGACTGAATGCCAAGAGCATACTGAATCGTGCAGCGATTCGTATAGGCCGCAGGCGATCCGATCACGTGACAGTATTGAGATACCATCTCGGGTTTAATAGAGTTCTTTGCTGCACTCAATCATTGCCTCTGTTAGTTCGCAATTGAGGCGCAGACAGCTGCGATTTACGACATGAAATCGAACTACGTTTTCGACAAGCTTTCGGAAAGCACAACGATTGAAATCGGTAAAAGGTAGTTAACTGTTAGGGTATATTGTTTGAAGAAGTAAGATACCAAATTAGGCCGGGCTTTTTATATTAGATTACTACTACTACTCCGGATTTGACAATGAGGTTAGGAATTAATTATTTGTATAACAAGATTCGGACATCCAAGTCTTCCCGAATGGGGTCGTCCACCCTTTGGCGTGTAATCGAGCGAAGGCTATATCGGTCAATAAATCCACCGGTTCGCAGCGCACCGTACAATTCGAGCTATTAACCGACAGATTGGTTGCAGGCAAGACGATGGTGAATTCCGCAGTGACGGATGCCACAGTGCAACCGGCCTTCAAGCCGTGCACTAAAATAGAAAATAGCTAATATTCAACCGTTGCTAACTAAACATGCATAGTGTTATTATCACGAAAGATTATGCAATGTCCTCTATGTAAAATAGATGACGATAAATTATTCTTATAACGATTTTGCGTCTCAGCTGCTGCTTATAAACGGCTTTTAACACAACGATTGTGATGATAAAATTCAGATAGTCGCCGATTTGCATTGCACCTCTGCTTTGATTATAAAGCCAGCAATACTCGAAACAAATGAAGGATTAGCTTTTAAATAATCCCGGCTATTAGGAATTGGATTGTTTTGATTAAGGCCGATAGCAATGACGTGTCGTGTGATTTATTAATGATTGAGTGCGGGGTATCGGCAGGCAGTCGGCAACCGGGCCGCTAATAAACATAGGCGCGTCGTGAACTCGCCTGTTCTGATAAAGGCGTCTGAATGTCAACGCACCCGCCGGTCACCTTGAGCCAACGAACCACTCAAGTGAGCGAGAGAATTTTGGCCAATGTCATACTATCTTATCGTAGTTACGCTGATGAGGTTAAAACTGGAAAACTGGGAACGTTGACCGATCAAGTGCATTGAGGTATCGAGCCTTATACATGTTTGAGCAATATACCTCACAACTACGAAGAACTCATACTCGAATTCATTCATTTAAAATTGTCTGCAAAACAACACTTTAAGGGTAAGAACTGCAAAAGGCTGTCCCGAAAATGCCCACCCTTCACCACTTCTTATGTATTTGTGCTAGAAGAACTAGCCCAGCAAACTCCCTAACAGATGTCTGCTTCTTAGAATACCTCAACTTAGTAATTACGTGTACCTGAACGTTTTGTTAAATGCTTTGTTTAAACACAGACGTACATTACGTTAGCAACTAATTTGTTTTGTTGTATGTACTAACATGCAGTGCGTATTGCTCAATCATGTGTATTAACAAACGTCATGATTACCGTCCCCAGCCGCGACCAGACTGTTGACGTACGTAATAATACAATTAAATGTCACCACGACACTCTGTTACCGGGTTCATACCACGATCGTGCCAAAAATAAGCGAGTGTTCCATTGTCGCTGAGCACTAAAGTTTCACGCCAATTACATCGTAAGTTAACACCACGAAACCATGCAAAATTGAAACTTAAACCGCTATTCTCTAGAGGTTGTATCTAAACTTAACGTTTGTAGTCTGAAAGTTGTGTGCCTTTGGATCTTGACATTGAATGTCAGCTGTACAATACTTTTGATAAATTTAGTGGGGGCGGTCAAGCATTGGCATCAGCAGGATTCACGTGGTAGGGACATCTCGCAATCGTTGATGTAGCTTTGTGCATCTCAGGTGCCAATGAGGCTGCTCCAGTTGCTGGCTCGGATCGATGTCGACGCGCCGAAATAGCTCTCGCGGCCGCTCAGAATACACCCGCAAGGTCGCTAGCCGACCTGTGCCCTCTTTATGACCCACCGCGTATCTTACAATGCCTTTGAATCGGCGCCCACCTTTGTCTAATTCTAAATTATACGAAGATGATGAGGGTTTTCGACGATCGATTCTAAAAACTGCCAGCCGTCTTCGGCATTAAACTAGTCGGTAGGTGTTTGAAGTGAACCGAAAATTAATTGATATTCGCCCCTGTAACGGCAACATATTTAGCGAGTGAACCGTAATGAAAAAATATTAAAATGCAACCAACGTCTCTTCCATATGCAATTCGGCAACGTCAGGCTATGTGAAAGTTTCCATTGGTAGTGTTTCAAGACCAAAAAAGTGCATAAGGGGGCCGGAACTTGGCCGCGACAAATCGTGTCAACTGTTTACGAACTCAACTAACAAGTGAGAACTTGGCAGATTGCAGACTCCCGCGTTAACCGCTCATTTAATCGAGGGGATGCATTGCGTTAAGATGGAGAATATTTTCATAACATTTTTATAAAAAAAAATTGTCACAGTTTTTTTCCAGTCTCCAGTCCATTAAATGTGTAATGCGGTCAGCGAGAAACAAAAATATATTGTTAAGAGAAATGAGAGACGTAAACACATGAGAGTTCATTTGTCTCAGTATAAATAGAACATGTTTATTAGTTTTTCTGTGCTGGTTTAAGAATGTCCGTCAGGTGGTCCATCCGGCTGTTAAGGGCTATCAGAAATAAATTGACGACGGTATACACCAGTTAATCATTGCTGATACTCCTAGACTCAAATTTATTATATTAAAACATAATATATGTAGTAATATTATTTTTAAATCAAATAAATAGCTACAGATTATGATAGTGAAATAATAGATTCCCTAATAATGTAAGTGTTAATCATGATACTATTAGCATACCTAATTTATAGAGACTGATTATTTACCACGTAGGTAACTTAATTGTTACGTAATTGAATTATAAGGAACAGTTAACTAAAATATACATAAATTGTCTTACGTTTTTTAGGTAGGTCATCATCGCAGAAACTCTGTCTAATCGCGGGCACACAAATTAGCGAGAACAAATAGTTGCCGTCATCAGGCACACGACATGAGTGGAGCGGGCGTTAAACTGATAATTCTTTATTTAGATTTGCGTGTGAAGCGTTCATACAGATGTTCTATTTTAAACTAAATTGGGGCGTATTTTTAGAGAAAGGGTTATGACTCAGGGGAACTGCTAGCCATCGCCAAAGAATTATTTGACAACAAAACTATTGCGTGAACAGATTGTATTTTAAACAGGGATGACTTAACTTTCCGAGAATTTGTTCCTCTTACTAGTTTTAAAATTGAAATGGAAAAGATAGCAACAACTGTTCAAGATCTGAATACTGGTGACTCAGGTGTATTCTTAAATAACCGACGCTGTCTAAGAAAGATATTTATTCCAACGGACAGCTCAAGTTCTCATTTGAAATTCTAAGAAATTGCACGTCCATATGCAAGGCAGTCATAACAACAACTTCATAATAATGTGTCTGGCTTAACATGCAAAAAGCTTGTGGTAACCCCTGTGTAATCACGTATCTGGTCTGCTAGTTGGATGCGCAGACGCGGCAACTGGAGCGTCGCGGCGCCAGCGGCTCGGGCATGCGCGCGCGCACTTTTATTGTTCCACCTTTACCGCTAACTTCATTACGACGTTTTGAAATTCAAATAGAATATTGCAAATATACATTTTTATATTGTGTAACGTACACTAGTCTGTATTGAGCTAAGTTGTTATTACTGATTGCGTTGTAAATCACAAGCACTTCCTAGTTCGTTTGTATGAATTATGCTAAGTAAAATGTTAAACTTGCTTTATCAATTCATTGGAACAGGATAAATATTAACTTTGGAATATATTTCGAAAAAGACAATAAACGAGTTTCGAAAACATTTCGGGAAACCCCAATTACTCAAAACACTAAAGTTAGATCACATAACATGATTAGCGTCCAGTGCATAGGGGGTTTTATTCCTCACCACGCTACCGAGTCCATCAAATAGATCGGGGTGCCGATACGGTCTCAAAATAGTCGTTCGGTAGTGTACGCCCGTGTTTCGCATTACGATATTGGCCTTCCCATCAATTTTATTCGAATATAGGCGAATTTGTCGCAGTACCGGTGCACTTTTTCACTTACTCGTGACATCACACTTCTAGATTTCTAGAAACGTTTAAAGATATCAGCAAATTAGTTCTGGTATTGTCTCCAAGCACAATGCCACAAACTAAGTACAATAAATGTTTTAGCAAGTTTTAAATCGACTAGACATATAAAAAAACACAGTCTGCAGATTGATATCAGCCATTTATCTTTGAATTGTGGTATAATGAAACGGAACAACAAAATATCACGCGAAGGAAATACCCAGACAAAAACCAGTTCCTGTTTAATGCCAATACGAATCAAATTGTCAATACCAGGATTTAAACAAATAACACACACCGCGAAGAGGGCAATGACTACAAACTTACCACGTAAATCAAAATTGATCAAACAAACATAATTTACAGTCTGATATCGTAGCAATTCAATCGTCGAAATAAAAAAAATCTAGATCAATTTAGTTTAGATTAGGACAATTTAACGGCTATTTTATTGTCTAAAAATAGTCCAGCACCGGACATAGCACGAGAGATGCAAACACATATTATATTATATACATTACGTGGTCAGTATCGTAAGTTTTATTAGGACCTTGTATATGTAAAGCGTTGTATATGTCGGTATCGGAGTCCATCGCAATATTGGGCCATCAATCTCCGGGTCAAGATAATGGTGCCGCGTTGGCGATGTAATAGTTCCTTGACCGGCTGATTGAAATATCTAGCAGCGGTGTGCCACGTGACAGCGACGTCCAAAATAATCTCATATGACGATGCGAATCGATGAATTGCAGTCAAATTATAAAATACAGGACGGATTAAAACTATTCAGTATCGCCATAAACTATGTACGTAACTGTAGCCGAAGATTCTTTTTAAAGGGATCAAAGAAAAATCGACTAAACAGGACTAGACGTGAACGTGCCTCGCATATAAGAAGGTTGAGTTCTATTTTAGAAGATAATTCGCGTTTGGATACTAAATGTCAGAAACATGTTACCAAGATGTTTATGAAAGTTAGAGGTTGCCAACAAACATCGGCCTAATTTTAAATTTGAATCGATATCGGTCAAACAGGGCCTATGACGTATACGTGGGTGCGTATTCATTACTGATTTATGATAATTGGTTTGAATAAAATCGAACTGTTTTATTATCCTTTTTGGGAAACACTTGTGTGTTTCAATCCACGATTTTATAGTGTTGCTCACATTTTTTTCGAAATCGTCCAGTTTTCATACTTATGTGTATTTCAGCGTCAGAATAACCTTGTATCAGTTGCGTGTCTTACCTGAAACAAACAAAAATATTTGATTAACATAGAGTATTTTTACTTTGACGTATTAAATTGTGAGAAGTGAGTTGGCGGGCAATGCGGGATCGATATGAGATGGCCGGGCGAATCATGCAAGTCATTGAGGTCGTCAACATGGCCGTGTTTTGCAGACCGAACACCATAATGACGTCTACTGTCTATATAGCTGCTATTATTTAGGGTCAACTTCGCTGATTTTTTTTTCACGATAAATTGATGTTTTGTTACACTGGGCGTCCGCGTCGTGAATCACCCGAATCCATGATGTAATTTTTATTTGTTTCTAGATTCGCATTATTTCTGTTTCGTATATAATACCTTGTGGTTTGAGACCGTTGCTAACCCAACAGAAGTGTCATAATAATCATAATAGATTAAGGAGCTGAATGAAGCCAACAAAACCTAGGTAGTAGACATTCAATTTTGTTGAATCAACTTCAAACAACTCTTTAAAGAAACCTGAACACTAATAAACTTCTTAAAAATGGCCTCTATTCAGAAACAGTCAGATTATGGCTTGCGCTTTAAAAACAAATCTTTCTATGGCTTCACGTCAACTAATTAGCCAAAAAGCATTTCAAACTACGTACATCGACGTTTATGTTACTTTATTTCGAGAAATGAGAACTATTGCACCCAGTATCTACTAATGTCGTTTAGTTATACAATCATTATTCACACAGTCTACGTCTTGACGCGATAATAGACGTATATGTTTATCAAAGTAATATAATAAATCACGTCACACTTTTGTGATGACGCGCTGATGACGCCACAAGACTAGCATTAAGTGACGAAAGAAAGTATGGCAACAAACATAAAATAGAAAACCGCTCTAACAGTTCATCACCACCTACCTACCTTTTGTTAACGTTACAGCTCGTAAAGTTTATACAACAAAACATTGACCGGTAACGTAAAAGCGGATACACACGTGGGACGATAAATACTATGCCAAATTGCACGAGTCCCGTCGATTATCCCAACGGGCCCTGCATGTGGCCGAAGGGCGGCGCGTGCACCCTATCTTATGGAATTGTCTAATTTATCACTAGAGATTTATGTAGGCAGCGACGCGCCCGCATACAGTATGTACACAGCTTATATTGGTTCCATTATAATATAAACTTATGCGAGGGATAGTCCTGGTCACAATGAGAAAGTTATTACTGGAATTGTCATGTGGACACGCTTTGTCGCGCGCCCACTACCTAAGCTATTTAATTATGGTAATGTATTGAGTATTGGTTCAAGCATTGCTCTTCTCATGTTTACTCGAGTGCACTTTATTAAATTCTGTCAAAGGTCAGATATCGAGTGCACAGCATTTCTTTTGCATGTTCTAGCATGCATGGATGGTTTATTCATCAGTTTGAATATTAACTCTTTTTATACGATGCCAGCGATACGGTATTGAATTTGAATTTCGTATGGATTAGCGGTCGTGATCATATGCACCAGATAACTTATAATCATGCGCATTATGAATAAATATTATTATTATTCTGATGGCCGCGTCACAAAGTAAACAAAAAGGATGTAGCGACTGACAATCCAGGAAATAGGAATAACTTAACTGTTGGTCAGAGGATTATAATGATTTTCCTCATTTAAATTATATTTATATTATAATGTTTACTACGAAAGACTGATGAATTTATTGACCAAGTAGAATCACAAAGTGTTTTTAGACATATTAAAATTTGTTGCATACATGCGTATAAAGAACCATTTTCTGTGAAAGAAAAAATCCTCTTCATCATGTTTATCTGCACTCAATCAAGTGGAGCTCATCAAATCGAAATGACTAGTGGTCTTCGGTAAGGTAACGGCATTTGGTCACGCGTCCTAGCAACCCATCAGTCGCCAGTCCCCACGAACTCCATCAATTAGTTGGACATACATAACAATTCAATAGCTATATAACATGCTTGCTAGATAATAATATATTGCTTATTTAGTATAATGATCGCGACAATTTTTTCAAAGTAAATAAGGATGTGATATTCTATAATTGTTGACGCGTTTTCTAGAGAAAAATACTAGCATGTAGGATATTTCAAATTCATCACAAAATCATTCTATCTATGCACACAATGAACTTAAAGTAATCTCGCTAACATTAAGGCTTGCAATTTATTCTGTAAACATTAAAAAATATATTTTTTAAGTTGCTTTAAAGCAATCATTCTCTTAACAATGTTTAAAAACTATATCTCAGCACAATAAAGCACGAACATTTTGAACGAACCTAATGGAGTTTCTTTTAGAAAATTAATATCGATAAACATTTATTACGAGCCCGTCCTTGTTGTGGACCTAAGGGCAGGGCGCCCTCTTCCACCCCAATGGTAAGCAAACACCTTTTAAATTATCACAAGCAAAGATTGCGGGAAGGAAAACGTTAGTACAGAAGACGGGCCCTGGGAGACGCGGCGCGATCTTCGCACGAACACATTATCATCGCATACTGATAAAACTAATAAATATTTAAATTGTATTAGCAACCTCATCTAACTACTTCTATTCCAATAATAAAAATCTATTTCAATCTCCTCCAGATAAATTTCTACCGCAACGTAAAACGATGCGTTAAATAGCCACTTTCGAAACACAAACAATCTAAACCTTTTGTAGCAACAACCAAGATTATATTGAAATTCTTTTTTGTACAAGTGACCAAATCGGAATGTTTCGATTAAGTCTATTTTATTTGGCGGCGATAAGATTATAAACAATTCCTCTATACCTTATTTTATTTAAAATAAAACGATAACAAAAGAAATAAGTACATAAATAAAGGGGAATTCAGGGTACAACTTCATACAAAAATATTACTGGACGGGCAAGCTGTAGTAGCCGGGCTACTTTAGCTACTACGGACGCGATGCATCGCTTCTATTTATAAAAGTTTGCATCGAATTAAAATAGCTTAACACTAAAGTGATCCAGGTACCTTAGCGTGAGACCTATGAGCCGGAACGGTGGCCTTTAAACACAATATTGTATTTTTTATTCACATTACCATACAGGAACTAATTACGGCTGTCGATTTACAATGAAAAAATAACTGCACGTTGAATTATAATTTCGAAGTTGCAAAGATGAATAACACAACAAAATAATAAACAAACGGCATAAAATTTCAATTTTTTTTTTTCAGTTAAGGGAATAATTGGCAGTTATTTATGACATTTGATTTCAATTAGTATTGTGATTATAAGCCGTGATGTGATTGGCGTCTTCAGCGAATGATTATTGTCTGCTGTTGGCACACGTACGCCCCCACAGATCAGTTTGTCCGACAAGCGGGCGGACGGACGACACTGGTACTGCGGTGGCTGCATTCTGGGCCGATTAGGTAACGCCTGACGAAACGTTTCGATTGAGCAGTGGCTCCTTGATCGAAGTTCATATTATTATGCATGCATACATCTTTCAAAGCCGTTATGCTCACGAAGCATCATGATAATAATTTTTATCATGAATTTAATTCGTATCAAAACTGAAGTTTTATCAGAATTTGATTGCAGTCATTGATTAAATTAACATGAAATACGTGACATTAAATCGAAACATCATGATAAAAATCATTTAGCAACTAGGTACCAAACGATTAAAACTAAAACAATGCATTAGGAATTCGAAGGAAGAAATGCAGTCGGCAGCGAGACAACGTCGTTAAAACCAGATCGTGTCTGGAGCGAAAGTTGCATCGGCTCAAATCAGATGCAGACAAGAGAAATCCACGGCAAAGTACACTCGATACAGGTCTGTTCCCGTAACAACCGCAACCGTCGAGCGACAATTAGCACTCGTTGTAAATGTCACGCAAACGTCTCCGCGAAAGTCTCCGATGGCGACGACGTCGCTTACAGAACACTTCTAATGGTTCTAGAGACGTCCTCTAGAATGCATTTTTATTCATCAAGAAATAGGTCACGGAGAAGTATTAGATGAAGCTGCAAGACGGCGCGCACTGCGCTGCAATTGTTTTTGCATATTTATGGATTACTGTTTCAATTGCTTGAATATGAATTTGACAGTAGTTCTAAGTATTTACTACTGCGGAGGGCTATCTAGCAAGTAGAAAAAGGCTACAAAGCAATCAATCAAAGAATATCTAATGATGTAACCATTACATACGAAGTTATGATTAGTAAATAGGCGCCGTATTCTACGGCTCTATTTATTAACAGGTAGATTCAAAAAGCACGGTCAAGACCGAAGATGCTACTAAAAACTTATAATTTGATTAAAACTACGCATTTTTTGCCCTAGTTAATCTAGCCAGCAGCGGTGAGGCGATCTCCCACATCTTCTGAAACTTCATGCATATACCAAAATAACAAGTAAAAAAGTGCGGATCGTACTCGTGCACGAAAAGTTCAGTTTCTTCATAAAATGGTCAAAAAAATCAAATCTGTTGCATGGGAGCTCTTAAAGCTCACTTAAATATTAATTTTATTCTGTATATTCTGTGAATATTGCATAAATTCATTTGTGTATTTAATGTCGACTGTTGCCGTTATTATTACAGGGCAAAACGAGCAAACAAAAAATCACCGCTGTTTGTGTACGGGAGTCACCTGAAATAATTCCAGTTCGTGACATACGCCCTTGTGACAGACGAACAGCGAAGTCTTGGTAATAGGGTTTTACCTTTTGGTACGGAACCGTTAAATCGCCGAATTATTTTGTTTTCATCCTGTAGATGTTGGAATAGCTCACAATAACGGTACAACAGACTCACTGAAGCCGGTTTTAGGGCGAATTGTCGTGACAAGTAAGGAGCTATTTCAGTCTGTCTACATCCCGTTTCGGAACATTAGCATACACCGAATCGGGTATAAATAAAGGCACTAAATATAAATAAAGGTACGCGCGACGTTTAGTACTTCTCATCTGTTTTTAGGATACAATAACATAAATCGTGAAAAAAACAGCAGACTGTGTTAAAAACCCTGAAATGGCCGTTAAAGCTGTTATTAATTTTAGTACGAATAAAAGAAATAAATACATTTTGATCAGCTTTTTGAATGGGTTGGAAATGATATAGTCGATTGTAGCTTCCCGCAGAACACGTTTCAAAAGGTAAGGTTGTATAAAGTCGTATAGCATTGGAACCTTTATTGCGAATGCTGCCATTTCGCGCTTGATCTGTTTTTTATTTATGTTCATTTCAGGGAGAACACACCTGTTGGTTAATTTATTTCGAGACGCGTATTGAATACTTATCGAGTGCACACGGCGCTGGTTTACACACATCACACGATGAATAAAGCCTTCACACATAATTTAGGCCCGTTAACCGCGCACCGACTTGAGTATTCAAGGGAAATGATAAAATTGTTGAGGAAGACATACAAGAGGTGACGTGATCCATTGTGATACGGCAGTAACACTTGCAAGCCACAGTTCAAGAACGGTTAACATGTTTAAATAAAATACTATGTCTCTTTATTAAAACGTACAGGCATGAAAGACACATGAGCGTTATATGACTGAAAACTGTACAAACTGAATTTTAATTGTACAAAAAAGTTTTGGTAGGATACATTAAAGACTAGCAGTTTTCAACCTAAGACAGCAGTATTTGTATCTTTTGTTTCTATACTAACTTTTGAAAACATCCAAATACTTAGCAACATCCTTACAAGTGTACCAAGGCTCCTTTGAGCCGCTCACTCCTTTAACGGGGTAATTTTATAAAGCGGGGAACAATGTCGTGCCCGGGGCGAGCACGGGTCACTCCAAGACTTTATTGACGACACGTTTACGAGCGCCCTCTGATATCGCCGCATTTATTCTATGAAAAATAAATTGCTTTGAGAAATGCACTTCTTTGATGCTCAATTGACAAGCATGAAATAAGGAGTCCTTTTTGAGTTTAGACTAACTCGCTCGAATAGAGCTTAGTCATTAGCTACAACTTCCTTCGAAATGAAGGAAGGAAAAAGGAGTATACCCGATCAATAAGAGAGTGTGTGACCAAACAATCACACAAAGTTCAGCATTTATTACAATAAAAGTACAACCCAACATTTTATCGCTGAACGCTTGTAGATCGCACTCGGATATGACAAAAGCGTGAACAACAAAAACTTGTCGCACCCTGTGTTCAAAGAGAAGGGAACGAAACAAGTTGGCAACTGTGAAAGAACTACCGAAAACAATTGAGTAGTTATCGAGATTACCTCAACAAACAAAACAAACTTTCTCTCTTCATAATATCGGTAAGATTCGTATTCCATATGTTCTGAAAAGGGTCTGCGCACGTACAGTTTGGTTCAAAGTTATGTGTAGCAATATATGTATTCTGTTTGTTGTTCTGCAATCGAGCAATAAACATATACAATGTATTTATTAAATAAACATTTCCGCCAAACGTTTGGTCCTTCAGCGTTGTAAGACTTTATCGACATAATATCGACGGTGAAAGTTTTGGGTAAAAAGTTTAGCTCGTTTTTTTTACCAAAATGACACAATTTGATTTCACTCATCACGTCAAAGAACATAAGCAATGAATCAACAAAGGTGACCATTTCTGTACGACCGTCTGCTCTAGGGCTGCCACTCGTACGATAGGTATTTTAGTCTGCTAAAAATAATAGAAAGAATAGAAAAATAATACCAAAATACTATATTTTTGTACTTATTATTTTATTATTCCACTACTTACAAACGAGCTTTTAAAAAGAAATCGTTTACTTCTAAACTTACTTTGGGTACATAATTTATGTGTACGTTTTTGAAGCTATTTTCTTAATTTTCTTTTTCTTTTCAAATAAAAAAGTGTATAAAAAAGTGGCAGGCTGGACATACTGTAGCGTAATTTTTTTTTTTTAAAGTCTATGCAAAAAATCTATACCTACTGGCGATTATTTTGCACAAATATATCTTATAACCAGTACTTCTATACAGCTAATTTCGTAACAAGGCCTCGTGAGATTCCGCATATCATGTTCGTCATTCCTAGGTCAAACCTTTTGAATGGTCAGTTGGAATGTGTCCATGGTACACACATCGATGGTGGCCGCGTCTATGCGTTTATTGCTCGCTTTATTGGAAAACATGCTTCCGCGTTCCTGGGCGCGATGCCTACCGTTACCTATTTGCATAATGCCCGACAAATGTATTGGCTCTTCATTATTAGGTAAACAAAGGGTTAGATGTGACTTGTACAGTTACCAGGGTGCTGGTTCTATATAGTATATTACTATAGAGATTATCTCAAATTATAATTGATGATGAGTGACTGAGTCCCATTTATATGAGCGACATCGTTTATCGTTGATGATACACCTTAGTTTTGTGAAATATGTATATCCATATTAATATAAAAATTGTAATACCAATACAATAACACTATTCATTATTTCTCTAAGCTACAAATCATTGTTTCATTCATGTGTAACATAAAGGCTAACAAGTTGTTCCAACTGAAAGTTCCGGGTATTTCAACTTTATGGTACAGTTACCAATTACTAAGCTATAATTTAATTTATATTTAGTAGAAATAGAAATGTAAACTTTAACGCCGACCATTTCATAACAACCAATAACTTTTGTTGTTTATTACATAATTAACTACATATAATTTACTATACGTAGAAAATTCTCGTTGGTACTTAGTACACGAGCCCCATGAATAAATGAATAATGGCGGTCGAACGGAACATGCCCGCGGCATACCAATTCGTCCCCGGGATGCTAATACCGCTCTCGCATTTTTCACCAGCGCACCTCCTGACAAAGATCCTTCTTCATCGGACGAAGACGCCGCCCCCGCGACTCTTTTAAAATTAATTGAGTAAACAAAGAAAGATAAGTACGAAAGTGTGAGATGAGTTTGGTTAATTAACTTGAGAACAATCGCATTAACGGGTCGAAAATAAATCGGAACTAGCGTGAACGTATCGAAAGAGCTCTTTATAATCCAATAAGCGGAACTGGTGCGACGGCCGGCACGCGGCCCCTTAGATTCCTATTCCATAAGGTGTCGCCGCGGCGCGCAATTTGCAAATGAAAACAACTTATTGAAATTCTTTCCCAGCCCGCGTATCGAGCGCACACAGCCAGAAGCATCTCCGATATTCGAGATGGCATCGGGTTCGCACTAAAATTCTTGAACTCCGTGGGTTTATTCACAACTACATTATTCTAACCAAAAAATACTGATCTAATTTAAACATTTCGAGGAAGTTCCTCTGCCAATTAATAGTTACATTGCCCGTTTCCTTCACGTCAGATATGTTGAAATTTCCAAAAGTGGAAGTCGTACAAGGAAGGTTAATTAAAGCTCAACAAGGCATGTCGGCGATCGGAGAAATTAAAGGAATATCACACACCGACATCGATCTGAAAATTTGCCAGGTAACTACATAATTCGTCAGGTCGGAACATATTACAGCCAAACTATAAACGAGGAGGCTTAAAAAGGCAAAAAGGGGTCCGCCGCCGTCCAATCATGTGCGGTATTTTGCATAAATTACTGTGCTGCAGTGAACGGGTTGGATTTCTGAAAAACAAACGGGCGTAAAATAAGCCTCAGTGGCCGAATGCAAATAACACCATTATATGCTAATGCGATGTGCGTAATCCCTACCGTTTGTTTCGTGCATGTAACAGGCCTTCCCGAATCGAATACGCATTCCAGGAATAGCAACCCGACTTCCTTAACTTATACTTATTGGGCTAATAATTCAACTGGTTACCAAGTACACATTTTTTTTTAATTTACTGATGTTTTTAATCTTCACAATTTATTAATTTCAAAATCTATCAAGATAATAACTAAAAGAAACATCAATTCATTAAGTTTGCTACAGAAATAAAACATTTATCAAGCGAATTAGCTGAGCATCGGCAGGAGGTTGAGTCAAAATTAGTAATGTCTAGACGAGGGCGACCTGACCGCGGTCCGACCTAATGTTTCAGCAATCACTTTGATATAGTGCGCGAACGGTCAAACAAGTACCACTGTCGGCCTGTAACAGAACAGCCATTATAGCCCGATCTATTCGCGATAAATAGAGGTAGACGTTTACACGCCCACAAATCGCCGACAAAGGGTTAGAAATTCGAAACTCCCATTTCAAATATTAAATAGAATTATTGTCGTTACACAACAAGGCGCGATCAAAACCTATTTGTTTTTATCCCACAAAATCAGAGGTATTAAAGCCGTTTTGGTCATAGAAGAATGTATAGCGACATGTTGAAGTGGCGCATTAGTCGAAGCATTTTCGAGGGTACAATCGCCGCGGCGGGGCGCAATTACCCCGAATATAACCCCTATAAAACGAGAGCGATTATACCGTTACATGTTTAGCATCGAGACATTGGGTATACTCGAAAACCCTCCGTGGAAATATACGTGCATGCGCCGAGGATACCTAGTCAGCAGTCGTAAAACAGTTATAATAGGCGCAGTGCGGAAACACAGCTTTATGGGATCCCTGAAACACGTAACATGCGCACTGAATCGATTATCGTATGGTTATTCTGGTATTTGAAACGGGTCACGGAACAAAAAAATATTTATGATCCATAAAACAAGGTATACATACCGACGTTACAAGCATTGATCAAATACATTGGCGTCGAATGCGACGTTTGAAAAGCAGTCGTGAAACTTCACCCGAAGACAATCGAACTAACAACCATTAAAGTTATGATCTTACCAAAAATAATAAAATACATCGAGTTGCGTGAGACTAACAACAATTAAGTACCGACAGTTTTATTTCTATTGTTCAACACCTAGCTGCTTACACCAAGTTTGGGCGAGTCGTAAACTTATCTGTCAACAGAAACTTCTACTCGCACTCTTTTATGGTGTTTGACTTAGTACAATTTACGTAAGTGAAAATATTATATCGTTTCACATTTCTCGGATTAGATTTGTTTCATTAAGAGCTTGTATTCAGTGTTAAATATTTAGAAAAAAATATTTAAAAGTCATAAATATTAGAAAATTACGGTCGGCTCATTGCCAAAAACCAATGATTGTAAATCTTTTACATAGATCTGGGTTACATATTTAAGTAAAAAAACTGTACGGTTGATGACTGGACAACTTTTGATTCACGAAGCATCACCGTAGATGAGGCCAGACGTTGGGAAATTGCATCGGGCAATCGGAGTGTCGCAAAAAATATCAATTTGCGTTGGGAAGATTCAATTGTCCGCAGGCGGAGGAAACGCGTGAAACATAAGAAGCTAATTTCCTCTGGGATGAGGTTCGCCTCGGGAAATCCTCGTCTATGGACGTGAACGTCAATGAACATGGACATTAGCCGGGACTTTGTTTTTGATTACGTGTGTCCTTGCTAGGTTTGATGATACCGACATCAAAGTTTGGAGCAAATATTCAATATTTAACCGCAACAATTCTCAACTCTTTCGGATTAAAAACCTATTAAAAATTTATGGGTTCTTTGCATTAGGTATTCAAAAGGTTGATAACATTAGATCAGATTTATCGGATTATACCGATCAGATCAAAGTTAAAATAGATATGCTGTAAAATTTAAGCATGGTAACCACGATTTATTTAAGTTTTAATTTGACTGCTTACACCAAAGGCAACACTCGACAAGTATTCAACGCAACTTCGAGATTCGATTCGTTGTAATTGTAGGATCAAAGTCAATGCAAAAGCGCGGGTAAAAATCGCTGCGTTTATTTATGTTGAATAGCCCTCGGGTTGCCGCGTGTGTGACGCGTGTCTGCGGCGCCAAAGCACGTCTTGAACGATCAGAAGGGAGCGAAGGCAGTCGCGTGTGCATAATGTAGGGCCGTCCCCCGCAGCGCCGGCGTCAACGACCGGGCCGAGTCAAGGACGCGCACCGCCCGCCCAGTGACAGAGCGCGGACGAAACACCGATAAAACCGCTGTTATCCGAACGTAATAGGTTACTAGCGTGTGATAAATTTAATACACTTATAAAAATACGCGAACCATAGAAATATGGATTATGTAACTGTTTTTAAGATAATTATTTTTTACTTACATTATTTTAAATCATTGAGCCTGTATTTATGTTTAAATTAAACTGATTGACATATATTCGTCGCGTGTTAATTGATTCAAATTAGTATATGAGAAGGTTCTCACATTTGGACATCATAGTGTTTACTCGTAGATATCACATTAACGGGTTTTATCAACGATAAATAATTTAAATAGGTAATAGGTGATTACGATGCTGAAAATGAATTGATCTGGCACCTGTGTCCCGATGTCAACGCACTGTTAATATATCCTGTTTGTCTATAAATATACCGATGAGCGAATTCGTTGGGGCCTCGCGTAGGTGTCGCCTGACTTTTGCATCTATATATTTTTTGCTGGCATGCACTTTACAATGAAACCATTATACGTACATATACTCTCACATGTACAAACCAAAGAAATGTCGTTTTCATCTTTCCAAACCTACGATGTTATTTCGCGTAGAATTATTCAATTTGTTTGTGACATTTGAATAATAATGAACTGTTTACTTTATGCACACTGAAAACAAACAAAATAGTTGAATCGCAAATACACTACGATTTGGGAATAGATTTGTGTCCCTCGTAGGTGTACCTATTCTAAAGGTAAACATAATAACTGAACCGTGTTTTGCATTGTAACATAACAATCATGTTTTGTTGGTTTGTCCTATTTATATTATTACTGTTTTCTAGAAGGTGTAACGTATATACACTTGGCAGAGGCGTCAAAAGGCCCAGAAACAGTAGAGTGAGAGAAACGTTTCAACATTGACAGGTAATATCATAATGGGATCTTATTTGGTCAAGAAATCGTAGCAATTTAATACAAAAAAATTCAGATAGGTACGTACAAAATTAAAAAAAAACTGTGCCGAATATTTGAAAGTAAATCGGACACTTAACAATAATAGATGTTGAACTTAATACCCGTATAAAATATGACCAGCTAACACAGTTTCATTCTACGGCGATACGTTAAGCGTCCTACTTAGTAGTTAATTGTGCCAATAAGGACGAGTAACACAGATTTATTTTTTGCTGGTCACGCGAGAAGTGTGAATACGGCTGTGAAGTGTGACAAGTGATGGCCAATTTGGGTCGGCCGAGTGTTTGCCCACTGGAGGTCCGTGTCCACTTAGCCGCGTACATCCAAGATTCACGTCACACTGTTGTTGCTCAGCTTAAATTGATAAACGACTACGCTAAAAATAGATACAACTAAAAAAACATGCAGGTGTTCATCATGATACGTATCAGAAACATGTTTCCTTGAACATTTTAGCGGGACAGTTTCACATAAATATTTTGCTATACTTCATTCGAACTCATCACAATGAGCGCGGTTGCTAGACAGACATGCAATCATTTCATCGTTTTCTCATCATAATTGGATTGTAGAAAAAGACTGCATCGCAATACCAGTTGCCTTTGCCTTTTATTTTTGTTTACATTTTATTAATTACCTGCCATACTTGTTTGGTATCTGATAGCTGTTTGAGTTCCCAAATCGGGCAATGAAATAAGGTATCACATTTTTATACAAACTAACACCCGTCTTGGGTTACACAAAGAATAGAGAGAGAAGCCCCGCTATGCTCGGGTGTCGAATGGCGGTATTGTGACATGTTACCCTATTTTAGTGACGATAAACGATACTATTATATATTTAACACTAGAATTAGAAGTCTTCTCAGTCGGGTTTTGGTTGTCGGTAGTACGATGGCGTATGTATTGTATTGTACCCTTTTACGCATTGAAAATCGCCCCACCCAAACATTTGACAGAAGAAACCATAACATTAATTCTGTTTATTAACTTTTCTTTAACAAGAGAAAAATTAGTACAATGGAAATATTGATCAGCTATTTAAAAATAACTCAATTGAAAAAGAATTATGAATAACTGATCCCACGAAAAACATTCAATGTAAAAATGCCAAGTCTCTCTATGCAATCTTTTCACCGTTAAAAGTTTTGAGATCGCATCGTAGCCAAGTCCTCTTCACCTTATTTTGTAATGATAAATCAATATTTAGAGACTGTATCAATAGTTTTACTTACATTATCATAATAGGGACTTGGCAATGAGCACAGGTTAAAAGCTGTTTGCTACGTGGAATTATATGCAAATATTACTGTCTACTGCCGAACTGATATGTTGTATGGTTGGGACGACATTTTTTGAATAAACTAGAACATGAATTCTGTGATATTAAAGTTTAAGCTTAATAATTACTTTTAACTCGTCTAATATGTTTTTATGTTTGTATCTTATTGTGCTCATTGCCAAGTCACTATTATTATAATGTAAGTAAAACTATTGATACAGTCTCTAAATATTGATTTATCATTACAAAATAAGGTGAAGAGGACTTGGCTACGATGCGATCTCAAAACTTTTAACGGTGAAAAGATTGCATAGAGAGACTTGGCATTTTTACATTGAATGTTTTTCGTGGGCTCTCATTAATTTTTGTAGGTTTCTTTTGTTTCTTTACTATTTCATCTATTAACTGGTCATAATAATATACATAGATATGTACTATAACGTTGTTTAAATTAATTAATTTTAGTTTCAGATTGGTTATTTCTTATATAGAGGGCGCTATCAATGAAATCATTAGAGACATTTTAAGTACTACTAATAAAAAGCTATGTAACGAAACCATAGCGCGATTTAGAAAGGTACAACGCCATCTATCGAGCATGCATAGATTATTTTGTCGCATTGCATTGAACTTGAATTTTTAGTTTATGTAACGAGCTCTATGTATTGTATTTAATACATAAAAAATGTCTCTAATAATAAAATAAACCAATTCAATATTTTTTGTAGATACGTAAACAAAGAACAAAGTTAACAATGCAGTCAAAATTGATACAAAATACTCTAGCAAAACCGCAAATATAAAATTGTTTTCTATAGTTTTTTATTTTATCACGTTTTTATAATTTTCCCATTATATGTGGCTGACAACCTGCACTGGTGCTAAATTTCAAGGTTCTAAGTCCACTAGAAGTACCTTAGAATTTTGATGATCGGTCAGTGAGTCAGTGAGTGACAGAATAGTGTAACTTTGATCGACCGTAACTCGTAAACTATTTATTCAATTATCATTAAATTTTGAGGATAAGCTTGTTGTAACGCTTTCTCTCGGTTACCGAAAACCCAACGCTCTAGCTTTGTCCGTATCGAAGATATAGGGGGGAGAAATAGCCGCGAATCGCTTCGAGAAAAGATGGTACGGCCGTGCCCGCTCTGCTTGAGACTTGGCTGGGGCACTCCCGTGCCCTCAGATTTATCCAACGCACTAACTGGTCAGCGTTGTAAAATAAGTTTCAAAGCATGTCAAAACAACATAGTTACAATAAGATTTAAAACTCATAAAATCGAGATTGAGACCCTAAACTACAATAGGTTAGGCGCATCAGGTCAATTGTGGTAGATAAGAATAATAAAATACATCGTCTAACAACAAGACAGCAACGAATCGCTGTTAGATTGTCTCGGTGCAATCACTTCCCACCGTAATTGTTGCTCCTAGCTATGGTTTTGATTAAATTATTAGTTCCCTCCGTTCAGGTCGTCGTCAAATAATACATAAACAGTTGTTATGTCGCTTGAGCAATTGTGTACGTCTATACGTATTGTGGGTTGCAGTGGTACAGTCGCACGGTTATGTATTGTGGTCGTAATTCGCATAAAAGCTTGTACCCTTAATTGTGTTGAACGTTTATTTACGTGACGCGTCTATTTTAATATAAACATGTTGCGCGTTGTTCTAAGGCCAAAGGCGATTATTTATAGAACCTTTGTGATGGCACATGTATCGATGTTTATGACTGTATTTGGATGTAAATGTTACCTCGTTATTTAATATTGGGCGAGTGTTTTGCGGAGTTCTTAATGACGAAATGTTGGTAAACAAATAGTGATTTGCCGAAGGTTTTTGTGTTATCATCATTGCCAACATTTTGAGCATATGTAGTTTCTATTTATAGACTGGTTAGAACTTTGAAAGTATACAGAACTATCGATCATTACTGAGCATTCCAATTTAATTAGTAATTTCTAACTACACGGGCGGTAAGACTCAATCAAAGACAAAGAAGACAATTTCATAGGAATCGAGTTCATGTAAATGCATATGTAATAAAGGGAAATAGTTGCATAATTACAGAACGTCGGTAGTTCGGCACTCACTATGCCTAATAACACGCCGATTATAGCACGAGACCTTTTGAACCAATTACATGCGATATCGTTATGTGCCCTGAAAAACATTGCAATTATTCAATTAGTAATAAATTGCTGTGGGAACGTTCTGAAAAGGATTCTTTTAAGTAAGAAAACGTGTTGCTATTCTAATGGTTCAACTTTTAAGCTTACAGATAGGTACCGAATTTATTTACCTTATTATTTTTTATTAACGTTCTCGATAACGCTCGTACGAGCCCCGCGTTGTGCACAAGTCGCGCAATGTAAATTAACTACGAAACAAAACAGGCTAAAAGTGATGAGTGAAGGATTTTGCATATAAAATAGCAATTTCTTCCAGGTCGGTGTTTTTAACTTTGACCGAGTTTTTTCAGGGTTAGCCTCAGCTCCGGCAGTGTGACATAAATCAGTGCATAATGGTAGCAGTGTTATGTGAAAGTAGTTTTTATTACTAACCCGTTAAGACTGTAAAAGATATTATTCAACTTCGAATATTGCAAATTCTGGAAGCAGAACGCATTTGCTCCAATAATTCGTAAACTATAGCAATTAGCGGCAATCAAACAGAGTACTTAATATTTATTTAAATATTACAGCCGAAACCATAAGTTTCGTGTACGGCACAATAAGGGCGATCACGCCATGGCTCGGCGCCGTGCCGGGGGATTCCCGACAATAGGTATTTCACTTTGTGCACGTGCAATTTACTGTGACTCTATAAAAATATTTACTACGTGGTACATTTACAACGGTTGTTAGCTTCACAATGGGATATAAATGCAAACACGTATTGGTTAAATTATTTACGTGTGTTCCGTTTGTGTAAGTGCACTAGAGTAAGTCAGTTAATATTGCGGGATTGCTTGCGGGACGAAAACGTTTATTTGCTATTGTTATGTTTTGCTTACGATGTATTGCATCTTCCAAAGAGAACCTATACATTTTATGAATCAACATTAATTAGGTGTTTGCTTTTGCTCAAAATAAAGCTTGGACCTTATCATCATCTCCCGAGCCTTTTCCCAACTATCTTGGGGTCGGCTTCCAGTTTAACCGGTTTCGGCTGAGTACCAGTGTTTTACAAGGAGCGACTGCCTATCTGACCTCCTCAACCCAGTTACCTGGGTAACCCAATACCCCTTGGTTAGACTGGCGTCAGACTTACTGGCTTCTGACTACCCGTAACGACTGCCAAGGATGTTTAATGACAGCCGGGACCTACAGTTTAACGTGCCATCCGAAGCACAGTTAAAGCTTGGACCTTAAAATACCTTATTTATTCCTAGTGTTTTCTTCATTTGATCGTATAAAACTATGGACTGTAAGAAAGCAATAAAGCTATTACTAATCGCGGTGCGTCTTAGACCAACAGCGGCAGAATGAACCCCAATTCGTCAGGTTCTCGGGTCTCGGGACGATTGATAATGATCGAGCGAGGACACAAAGTAACGCCTAGCTAGCTAGAGTGACGATGTTAAAACATTGCTGGACATATTACTTCTATCTTTGTGTTGGTATTTCTAAGTACATCAGATGGTTGACTGTAACTATTTATAATTATGTTCATGCACTAGACAAGGTCTTTTACTGATGTAGGTCGCGCATACTATTATTAGCACATGTCTTAAGTACTGCACTGCTGCAGTGACGTATGCATTCCTTATCACATCTCGTTGACGATATGTTTCCGGTGCAACCGGTAACGTCACAGTATCAGGTTCGCCAGAAAGAACAAAACACACAATGGGCAAATTATTCGCTAAAATGAATTATCCTAAGATAAATAATACCTAATAATTCATACTATATTCTCACAAAAACCAGTTTTGGTACATATGAGAAGATTCATCACTTCCATTCACACGGTAGGGACGCGAGCGTGGCGGGCACTAAACCTGTTTCATAGAGACAGGTGTCCCTCCACCAGGCCTATCGACGTGCATTTTTGGTTTATTTTTCTTTATAATTACGGCCTTAAGCGTGCCGTCCGTTGCGTCTCAAATCATCCAACTCCAAAGACACTAGATGACAAGTCTAGCTTACAAAAAATATACTTTAAAACGATGTCACTTTTAATTTACGGATCTATCAGGTGTTTGATTATGTTAACCACCGTTGATTAGTTTTCGAATCTGTGAATTATACATACATTTTCTATTTGGAAGAGGTCAGTCACTTAAAAATTGTTAATTATGTTCGCCATGAGACTACCGACATATAGAAAAGCTGTTTGTGCGACGCCAGCGTAGGAATAGGAATACATACCGTACACAGACGTTTGAAAGCGTTCATTGTTTTAATATAATATTATGAAATTAATTACATTTTCTAGTAGCACTAGGTACGCGTAGGAATTGCTGGGTGGTACGTAATTTCCCCGGGGCGGTTTGACGAACGGCGGATAACCGTTCAAGCAAAGAGCGAGTAGCGACTTAGCATAGAGAGAAATCACCAAAATAAAATACAAACAAGACTGTAGATAGCTCGGCTGGTATCAATATATCGATATGCGAGTTCTCACAGTTCTTGAGAAGGAACCGTTTTCGCTACAACTTGTTACTTATGGTAACGTCATCAGAGACGTGGGAAATTCAACGTGTAACGTCGGGACGTATTCAAAGTGTTTACATTGTTATGGAGACGGATAGAGACGGGATCGGAAGCGTCGATATTATCGTGTCAAGCAGGAATGCAAGTATTGCAAGCGCGTTCGGGAATATCAGATCGTCCTCGACGTATGGAACTGAAGAATTTCTGCACCGACAAACATTACACTTGCATGTGAATATTTCAAACAACTTATACAACTTGTCAATGGTCGTTTCCGGACGTGGTTTTTATTCATCATTATACCGATTGTGAATGAATACCAGTTTTTCAACCAAGGTTAGATTGTCCGTCCTCTCTAATTTGAGCATAATTCTTAAATTGGATGCAGCTCTAGGTCAACGTGTAACTACCCAGCGAGTTGGTTGCGGTATTATAAAATTATTGCAATCGTCCGCTTATCAAGTAAACAAAGTTTGCGCCATAGCATACTGCAATAAATGTATTTATCAATGAGTAAATAAGTTTGCTATCTTCAACCTGTTACCTGGTAAGGTTCGCCTTGACGTCTGCAGGTTGATAAGCTATGAACTAGTTTCCATGAATGATAAGATTAATTTTGGCGCCTAACAGTAATTTGGTTGAATCATTCTGCGTAAGTCAATACTGACGCGCACCGCGTAACGTTCTCGTTTACGACAAAGTCGGTGGGTAGGCACACGATTTTTAAACTATAATTTAATCCGATCATTACAACTTATGATGTACACATGCATGATAAAAATAATCATTAATCATAGTTAGCATAATCCGGTGACATAGTAACGATACATAATAACTTTCGCGGTAGTTGGCAAGGGGTTTTATCTCGCAAACACACAACTATTTATCAAATCATTTTTGGCGCAATAAATATATTTTCGAGTCTACTATTTCACATTTACAACATAATAAAAATATCGGGCTTATTTTAAATATTAAATAAAACTTTAAGGTGACTGACTCAATGACTACTCCACATTTCAACGGTATAATATTTATTAGATTGACATTTTACTAGTTACTTGTAAGAATTTATATTATGTTGGACATTAAATTTATTTTGTAACTTCGTAATGTTTCATTAAATTACCAAGAAATTTAGAAAAAAAAACAGCAGATGAAGCAGCTTCATATATGTATATAAAAACAGAATGTTTAGCAAGAACGGGACGAATGGGCTACTCGAGAAACAAACTTCCACAGATTCGTACTCGAGAGTGAGAAATAAATATAGGTATAAGGGTTAATATTTTTTGGCACAGTCATTTACTGGGTCACACTGTAAAACATTCAATGAGTACAGTAAACATAACTAATAATAGCTTCGGTACACGTGTACCGACCACGCCATGAACTCGTGATGCAATAAACTTCGCTATCAGTGAGATACAATGAGCAATCGGCGAAAAATATAATATATTTTTATTTGATTTGTAACTTAGCGTCTTTTAAGATATAAGATTTGATGTCATAAGGAAAAACCCTGAATGCAAAATGACCGCTGGATCTGTAAATTTTATGTAAAATATAAATTGCGTATCTGCATGACTGCAGTTTGTATGTAACACGTGCAGAAAGTTCTAACGTATGAGAGAGGCTCGAATCTCACCCAAATGTGAAGTTGCAAAAGCTCTTCTTCAAGTATAAATAGGAAAGGTACCGAAGTTAAGTATGATATAGATAACCTTAAAAACATGGTTATAGTCCTTTTACAGTTCTTACAACGAACTCTTACTTGAATCCGATATTTTAGATTCAAAACGGTCATACTCTTGAAACACAACCCCACTTCGACTTTATCCGAATCAAGAAATATTGTCATAAATCACACAACAAGCTGCAATTCTTGGAACGCAATTCTTAGATAGAAACAATAGATAACTGTTTGTAGTCATATAAAACGATAAAAGTAGTAAGTAATACAATAACCTATATGCATTCCGTTGGTAGTTTACAGTTGAATGTACATATTAATTTACAACTTTGAAGATAAATTGAATTTAATTAATAATAAACATCAATACGTCTGGTATGTTTGTAAACAGTGCGAGTATTCAATTAATTAAACCACCCGTCGAAATATTCTGGCGTTGCATTTATGTAAACAACAATGGAAATAGTAAAATAAAAGAAGAGAAAAATAAATGTCCGTATACAGCTGTGCACAAACACAGACGGGCGCCAGTAATCCACTTAGTGATTATTTTATAATGTCTACTTCTGTAATCAACAAGATTAAACTTCAATGCTAGCCGGAGTCCGGTGCAAAGTATAGCCGACGAATCAAGGAGTGGCGCTAGCCGATAGTCGATAAAAATTGGTGACTCATGTTCTTCCAGCGATGTATTATTGTATTGAAGCGGCATCGAGATAAAACTACTGGAATTATCCTTAAAGGAATGTCGGTATCAACTCGACGTTCTGATAAACGTTATGGCAACAGGTTGTCGTCGATTGCTATTTTGTTTGGTGATAAATTTTATCAAAATTCGGCATATTTTTCAAAAGAAATTCTTGTACGCACGCATATCTGATTATTTGATTACACTTCTCATACACCTTTCTACCATCTGTCTATATATTCAATATTTATAGGTAAAGATAGATACGAACGTTTTTCCTCTTGGTTTATGTTTTTTTATGACTCAGACCTTTAACTATCAATATGGCGCCTCAAAACACCCCCGCCAACTATATTTGCACTTACGTCAACACAATGATGAATTGAAGTCATCTGGATCGATACATACCTGAAATAAAAATAATACTGTTAATATACATGACACATGTAAGAAATCTATACTTATACTCATATAATAAAGCTGAAGATTTTGTTTGTTAGCTTGAACGAGCTAATCTTAGGAACTACAGAATTGAAAAATACTCTCGGTGTTGGATAGCTCATTTAGCGAGGAAGGCTATAGGCTAGCTTTTATCCGGTTGCACGAAATAGTCCCCACAGGAAGCTAGTCCTGGTCCCATAGATTAAAATTTTCAAAAGTCTAGTAAATATTTATCAAAAAGTATATCTTAATTAAAGTTATATGTAACGAAACTCAACCACTCCAAAGTCCCGTTGTTACAAAGTGGAATACTAAATAAGAATATACCTACCTACGTACATATATTTTCATAGAGTAAGTTTAGTGGGGGTTTAATTTTTCGTTTCATAGTTTAGAAGCAATAGAGGCGTTTCTGAAATATTAACGGGTTTGCCCTGTTCGGCGGGACCGTGTTGAATTTAGAGGCCGCAATGGTGAAACTATTTCAAAATATCAAGTTACCATGTAAGAGATGAGTAAATCTGACGATTAATGGCTGAATATATAATCTGGGTTTATCTATAAAAAAAATCGCAGTGTGCTCTACAAGAAAGAAATTTTGGAGGGGACAAAATACCGCCATATGATATCAACCGATTCCTTGTACGATGATTTGCAAAATTATATTTGTGATTTCGAATTCTCCGAAAGGATATGAATCACTTATCTGTATCCTTAATGGAGCTTATTCTTAAATCTGATGCAAACTTCCTTTACACTTTGAAATGCAATGAACTTATAAGATTTACAAGAGATTGTTTTGAAGGATATCTGTGAATTAATCAGAGATAACAATGCGGCGAGAACACATAAAATTTAATAAAATTAAAAAAAAAATACATCTAAATGCATATACGTTAGTATTATACAAAGACATTAATAATGTATCGTTTGAGGTTAACCGTCCAAAGGTCATGTTTGGGCCAGACAAATCTCCATTATAAGCGGCCCAGGGAAAAGGTCACGCTTTTGACTCTCATCGCACATAATTACGACTTGATCCTATGTCCTCGAGCGTTGTGAAATACATCTGTAACATTCCTTAAATAGTACTTACAATTCAGGCGAAAAAGTTTAATTAAGACTTTCGTATTATTCGATAAGTCTGACATTCTGATAAGATAAGGATTTTGGGTCTATTTGGAAAAGGCCTCGTTAAATTAAAATGCAACACTGCAGCACTTTTTACAAAGAGTTCAGTGAACGACAATTAGGCTACTCAGATTTTCGAAATGCGAATTGCTAGGAATAAAAGTTAGTCTTTATTGTAACAGTTTGCGAGCAGATGGTCACTATTTATACAGCGGGCAAATCAGTGACATAACAATTGTATTTACGGGTAAAATTTAACACCTGTTATCTTGACCTAACTGGCGGTCTTCGTTGAAGTAGACGTGTATAACTGTTACAACAGTGCGCGTACACAGGTCATTTGCATATCTAAACTATTGACTAGTCTAGACTTTGTTTGAATTAGTGTTCAACGAACTAATACAAGACTGATTTACGAGACGTTTAAATTGCTGCCAAAATGCATACAAATTGGTGGAAAGTATTCACAACTAGCAATGTTTTGTGATTATCTCAATGCCCACGAAACTGGAACTAACGCACTGTTTTATTACAATTGGCTAAATAGAACCGATACAATAGCTCTTCTAAAGTGGAAATCATACGTTTAAAAAAAACGATATTTGGTATTTTAATAACTTTTAAAGGGTTACATATAGGTTATTTATAAATGGAAATAACTGCTCATATTTGTTTGACATCACTGTCATTTCAGCAGCGTCAGCGTTTAGATTTCAACTATCTGTGTCAATGAAACATTTACCGTATCCACTGAAGTTCTTTTAAATTAATTCGGCGGTGTCTAACAGTGGTGTGTCAAATTGTCCACTAGGTACGGTAAGGTATTTTTGTCTGACTACCTTGTGCCCAAAAAACGTATGTTAGCAACGGTGAAGGTTATTGCTCTCGGCATAGTTACCTATTTAGGAACTTTATCATTTTATACATATCCCATTGTTTCTGCTCGTTGCCATGTGGCTAATCATTATAAATTGTATTCTATTGTACAATACAAGTCAAAAGTATGATTGGAATAGCCTAAAGAGGAAGAACTTCGGTTTTCCTGTAACATCCAGATAATTAAAATAATGAACAATGAGGTCATTATCTATTGTACATACATACTATGTAGGTACAGCCGGCAAAAAAGCCCGCGAACACAATCAAAATTACAAAACAACTGTACAAAATAACCTCAGAAAATTACAAAAGTCACTGACGATGACGGAGTTTTTGCATTCGATATTTTGAAAATATTATTGTGGTAATAGACTTTTATTGCCGACCGTACTTCAGTTACATATTTTGAAGAGCACACTTCCGCAAATGGACTGCAATAGCTGAAAACATTAACTTGCTGACAAATATTTTGAAGTCAATAGAGAAATAAAGTGAAACAGTTGTTTGTTTAGGAAATACCAGTAGATAAAGAATGTGCCTATATAGGTTTGCGGTGAAAATGTGTTTTTTATTAAAATTATATTTTCTATTGAAAAGGGGCGCAACCAAAACAGGAAAAGAGAGATGGTTTTTAGTTTATAGGTAAGTAATTGTCTAAAAACTAAGTCTGTACACCATTCGATTACCATAAAATTTTTGTAAAATGATAAAAATTATAAAATTTTTAAGTGTTTTATTGACGTTCGGTTTATTTGTTAATTTTTAACAGAATTCACATTTATACCCTTCGCAATATCAGGTAAGAAACAAGAAATGTTATTTAAAAAAACCCTTCATAAAAAGGTTTACCATGGGAAATTCCAGGGTTCAACGACACGGAGTAGCTTGTAAACAAATAGAAAGGGTCCAAAGGCAATAAAGATTCACTTTTATAGTGAATCACGCTGTACATAATGTCAACAGTAATCGGAACTGATAACTCAATGTCGGCTGTCGAGCACCTCATAAATAAACACCCCACAGTTCTTAGTAATCAAACGCGCAGTATTATCAGACCCTGCGGGGTTTTTTTTTAATTCCCCGAAACCATTAACGGCATCAAACCCTAGGTTGGGTTAGTTTTCCGCAAACGTGTAATCGTGAACGGAAATGAAATTATCGCTGGACACAGCAATAGATTAACTAAAACTGACAACGCACAATAAATGTAAGTTTGTTGATCCCGCTTTCAGTGTAAAGAAGCTTAGTGAAATTAATTGAAATTAGGTATGGAGATGGTTAGATCCCTTTAGGAAGGTAATAGGGGCGCCCAAAGGTTTCTTTGTCAGCGACTTCAAAATCAGGATTTACCCAAAAAAAATCGTTAAGATAAGCTTGAGCAATTTGACTATCAATACTTCCGACATCAATATGCTTAAAAAGCCTATAATAACATAGTTTTTATGATTTAGAGATCTCAAAAGAGAAGAGATTAGCTTATTTTAATTGTACAAAATATATCCTCATCAGATGATCCTTTGTATACCTACACGTGTACCTTGTGTATCATTAAAGTTGGCGACCGTGAAATTACATGCATAGAGTTATAAATAGCTCAGAATTGATAAATTTAGTTAAGGATAAAAAGTCAATACCGGCGTCTGTATGTATAGTGATTATCCTCCATGGAAAGACCAAACCAATACTAAAAAGATGCACAAGCAAATGGTACGTATATCATATTGCAACTAGGTACTTTCATAAAATAGAAACAAATGTTATCTTTCATGTTCGGGCTGAAAATAGAAAAGGAGGAATAATTACGTCATTAAACAAATTATAAGATGCCGTTGATGAGACATTACTGTAATTAATCTTGCGCCCCTCAAAAATGGCGTAGAATCATTTAGTACGGAACACAAGTAAGAACGAAAACAGTGGTAGGATCGTATAATTTGAAAAAAAAAACTATCAACTATAGCCTAAATAAATGAGGAAGACATACAAAAAAAAATGAATAATTCCAGGTGTAATTTGTAAAAAAAACTGTATTGTTACTAAAATTATGAACACGTATAAGAAATAAATAGAGTAAAATTAATTTAATTTCGTCTCAAATCAAATCCATAATAAGCAAAAGAAAACGTCATCAAACGATAACATCTCCGTGACGTTTCTATCTTGTACAAAACAGTCATACGCTGTAACTGAAGTGTGGTACATAATGAGCTGTCTACGTCACGACATCGAGTGCATGACGCACGGTTTGCGGAATCGGAAGCTAAGCCTACATTCGCTACCCACGCTCGGCCGCCAACACGTGAAACGAGAAATAGGATTAGGTGACGATCAATGGCGACCCCATTTTCATCCCTTAATTCGGGCTATACGACATATGACAGCAAATGAGTCCCAGCACCTAAAGGCTACAGACGTTGCAAACAGATCTGCGCAGATTTATCGATCGCCTGTATGACAAATCGTTGCAGATTCTCTAGTTTGCGCAGTTGATCGGCTGCAGTTGCAATTTCTATTCGATAATCGATAAAGATTGTGTTGCTACACTTTTGCAGTGTTGCAGGTGTCTCAGTAGATGGCTCATGGTTTAGTTTTCGAAAGTGGAAGACCATATCAAATTCTCGGTAGCCTTATTTATATTCAAGCTATGTAAACTTCAGGAGTTGATGTTTTAGTCATCTTTACCAAGATCGAACTGCCTGATGGTAGAACTAATGTAGAGCACCAGGAATAGTAATATGCACACCGTAAAAGGGCAAAACCAAAATATCCCTACAGGATAATAATTTTTGTCACGGGGTAAAATCCAGCAAGTATTTCATTCTATGTGGAACTGCTCTAAAACTAAAATTCTCTTTTAATTTCACGCAGCAAATCAAAGCACATCTAGCTATACAGCGTTACGGTCGCTAAATTACACAATCATTGTTTTCTATTACAGAGATCATAAATCATGTTTTCTTCCTTCTATTTATAGTATATAAATAGGCATCGCCTAAGAATGGTACCCATGGCAACGCCTACGCATCTCGCGCGATCGCGTGTCCTGATTCAGCTAGGTACAGACAAGGTAAGGTATTTTTAACTCGGATCCGATATCTATTTGTATAGCGTCCTTGGCGAGTTAAGGGAGTTCAGACATAACTTATTATCAAGTACGCATATGGATGCTTGAAAATCTATGAAATTAACGAGTTATGTAGATTTATTAAAATGTAATTATGATTCAGAATGTTGTGATTAGGCTATATTTAGGTGGGAAAAGTATTTTCAGTTTGAAAGCAATACATTTCTATTAGATAGTCCTTGAACGGATAAGAGTGGGCGTTCAACTGAAAGTGTGTAAATCGGCAATTAATATCGTCGATAATGTGTTTAATTAAATTAAACACATGCAGGTATAGCAAAATGTTAACTTTTAAAGTGCTATTGTAGGCTATGTGACCCAAATGAATTTGCCCCTAATATATTGGTAACTAAAACAGTTTGTACTACTTTTAAGGATTCTCCTTTTCACTTGAATTCACCATTTGGATCAGGTTTTAATCCAAATGGTCCAAGCTTTTATCGTACCTTCCAAATGTAAACTAACATTATTGCATGACAAGTTTGTATTGTCGGAGTAATTATTCCATTTTATGCAATATGCAGCCACAATTACATGCTTATTATTTCCTAAAAATATTTAGTACCATAAAGTATCTCTTTTATCAAGGAGGATAATTTGACAGATTATAATAGTCGTTATCGAAAATTAAAAATAGAATCAGACACGTTGTTATTTGTTTCATTCGAAAAGTGCACTTTTGGTACGGAATCGACGCGACGGTTTGAGAGAACAGGAAAATTAATGGGGGATAAAGTCCATTTACGAAACAAGCGTTGACATATTTAGATACATACGTCATAAATGTTGTTGCTACGCAAATAGTATAAATATTTTAAGAGGATTTACTCATTATATAATTAATTAGTTTCTGTCAGCTGTTTCACCTGCGGCCCGTGAGTACTAACTACTTCACGCACTATCGAAAACTGAAAGAATTTTGCAAATCGGCCCAATAGTTATTGAGACGGACGTGTTCAACTAAACAAACAAAATCTTCAGCGTGATAATATTAGTATAGATAAGTACGTTTAATGAATGTGTTTAATAAAAGAATGGACCACCACACAGCTAGAAATCAAAATTACAGTACACTACAATAAGTATCCGCAATTTCAGCACAAAATGAAACAAAAACTATCATACGTAGAAAAAAAACGGGCCAGCAAGTTGGAAGCCGCGAAATCGAATTTAATGATTCATTGCTCTATTTTAATTTGCAATACAGACTGGCCGCCGTGGCGGCGGCGGAGTTAATCGGTCTAGGAAAGAAGTAAAAATATTTCAAGTTTTAAAAGTTTAAAAGTAATCTCTACTGATTGCACCGGGCGTTTTCATTGGCGATAATAGGTAAAAAGTGGCGAATCGAGAACAATTCTACCTCGAGCCGACCACCCAGCACGCACAATCTAGGACGCGTTGCACTGCCAATGTACAGACGATGACAAAAGTGCTTTAGGAATTCGCGCGCATATTTAATTGTATTGTGATCATACAGATTATTATGGTTGCAGATACAATCATAGTTAACGTTGATAATATTTACTTATATTTTTGCTTATTAATCCCTTCCTTCAGTACCGTTTTTTCTGTGTTAATTACCAGAACATTAAAACTAATTGAAGACAATGTTCGAGCATTGAATTCAGAATAAGCTCATAAAAGCGAAACTATTATTTTACATTCTCGCTTTTCAGTACCTAAGGTAACTGTCTTGCTGTGCACTGATTAAGTCTCATAATGAAGTTCGCTTGCGATGCCGTTTTAATTACACTGAGCGGTAAGAAAAGCAATGGCTTCGTTTAAATATATTAAAAAAAATACAAAATACACCGCTATCGCTACATCAAAGTATCGCGATCTCTTAAAATAATACTTCTTCTCGCATTATCGAGAAACAGTAAAGAAAATACGTAGTATAAACTGTATAACAGATCATTATTGACCACTTAGGTCAGCGGCAAACATTCTCAACAGGCCAACGCCCCACCGTGCGTCTCGTCGCCGGCAGCCGAATATCGGCCCAACACAAAGCGGCGCAAGTCACAATACCGCGTGGCGTCTCGCCAGATAGTTGGATCGCCCATCCTATACACTGCGCTTCAATGCAGTTCCCGGAATGCATCGGTCTCCTTTGCAATATTTTTGTGTTATAGCGAGCCAATTTGGCGCAGATTTTTTCCTGGTAGTTAAGTTGTATATCAAATAAAATGTCCTTCTGGACATGATAGCTAAGGGTTTTTGAATATATGTTTCTTATTCAAGGTTATTTTTTGCATCAGGGAATTCTTTGGATATGCGCTGATTTTTCGCTGTTTCTCACAAGATGTTTAATCTGGTACCTGGGCCCGAAAACGACAACGGCCATGAGGTTATTAAAGTTGTTTTTCTTACATGCATTATTTGCACTAATAGGTAAGTCGAATACGAGAAGTGATCAAAATATTTGATTTATTTTCGTACTTTTACAGGAAAAACGGTTCCAGCTTCTCTTAACTGTTACATTAACACGCTAAAAAGTAGAGTTCCAGTTATTGGAAGCATAAAAAATTGGCTTATACAGTTCCCATGTCTAGAAATTCGTTTTTTTTTGTTGTTCCCCAAAATCAATGACAGTAATCAGGTAAGTAAGCGCATTATTACCCACAAACAATCTTCAGTGTTTTGTTGTTAATTGCAACTTAACGAAAGTGCGCGAAGACGGTCGTCTGTACAACACAATATAGTTTGTTGGAGCGTAAAACTGTCAGAGGAACATGAGTTGACGTGACGAGGACACGTAAAGTAACGGCTTAACAAACTTTCTCGTAACTGACAATATGTAGCAGACTTACGACAACCTTTTACGCACTCAAAACTTGCTTATTTATTGACGTTTTCAGAACAGAAAATTATGTAAGTCCAACTCGGTATGTACCTATAAGATTTTAAATATGGCCTGATTAAAAAATTGCAATTGAATGTTGTATGTTTTAGCTACTTACTGTTCAATTAAGTATCAATTAAGCAGGCTTAAACCATTTGAAGATCCGACCCAATATCGAAAGCTATAAAGTTGATCTAATTAGGACACCTGGCATAGTTAAGTGTTAAAGCGTATCGACGCAACAATTGGCCGAACGCCGAGGGGCCGCGGGCCGAATGCCGAAACCTTTGGTGTGCATCGCGCCACGCCGCGTTATCCGTCATAAACGCGCAACGACTAATGAGCAAAGTTTCTACAACGTGCTGTGTCGCATGAGACGCTGGTACGGTTACCAGACGTCCACTAGCTTATTGTAGGAACCCTCGTAACAAATTGTACCACAAATTTGTTACGCCTCAACTGCTTAACCTACTGCTAATTAACGTATACAAATTACATTTAAACTATGATAATTAAATGACAATATTTTAGTTTGTATGCTATTTATAAAAAAAAAGATGTAATTTTGAAAAATGTGGAAGACGTTGTAGAAAGCTGTTAAAACAACGAATGCTATGAAGATTGTTTTGTGCATGAAAACAACATCAAGGTCAACATTTACGGACACGTGCTTCGATAAATTGCTAATTCTATACGAAGCGCTTGTTGAAATATTTAGAAACAAATTAATCAAGAAAAGAATTTTCGATTATGCTTTTTTACCGCACCCGTAAGCTTCGCCGTAACATCAATTGAAGTTGGAATGACTAATAAAAATTCCTGACCCAGTGAAAGCAATGGAAACTCTACATACTCGTTGTTTATACGATGCGTCGAGATTCACATGTCGTACGTGTGCGTCGGAAGACAAGTTGGAAGAACCTTTACCTTTACTACACAGTACGTGGAAATGTTAGTTGAAGAAAGAAGTGAATACAAATTTAAAACGGTAAATAATGTCGAAAGATTTATTCCAATTAGCGCCTGTTTTTAAGCAAATTTTATTCGGTAAATAAAATACAGAAAATTAAAAAAGGGAAAATCGGGTGACCTTTAACGACACCGAATTAACGCTGTAACAGGGAGCGAAACCGTAAGCGCATGCCATGGCCGCCCGACACGAATATTTCACTTATTTTGCATACTAACAAGCAACGGTCCCGCGCAGGCGCGACAGGTTGCGTCACCAGCCGTTGCGCAATCCACTCACGCGCATGGAGACTGCCATTCATCCGGCCGCGCCGCTTAGTAACAGACTAGATTCGCAAGATCTAGAACCGCGCTTCCGACAATGACATTAATCTATTGTGTGACGCGGACATTTTATTGGCTCTGTTAAATGGCATGTCGGAACAGAAGTGCTTGGCAACAAAGGATTTGCCAACAACAATAAATGCCACTTGTTATAATAAATTATATCGATTTGTGTGACTAATTATCAAATGCCAGTTTTGTTTCATAATTATGTATATTATGCGTCTAAGATAATATGCGTGCGATAATAACATTTGACTATTCATTTTCGCTATGACAACCGCAATAAAAACAACAACAGTAAGTAGAAATATCCGATCAATTGTAACTCGGACTCCCGCATGAAAGTAAAAAATTATGTCTGTTGGGTCTCGTGCCACCTAAGAATATCTTAAGCTCTGGATTATCAATTTTATTCTAGTTTTAAGTATTTTTTTAGTTATATCGGCAACAGGAATACAGATGAATTTTTATGAAAAAAAAAAATGCATCTTGTATTTAGCTCATTCAATAAGAACCCAGTTCATACATTTCAAAAGATTTCAATCCCATAATAAAAAATGTATTGGAATATAATATTGATTATCTCCAATTTGACCGATATGAAGGTGAGAAAATTCGCTGCAAAAAGAGAGACAACGCTAAAAACGGTAACGGAAAAGCTAAAGGAAACGCGGCCACAAATAAAAAAGCATCCATGTCCATTCATAAAAGATTAGTGCGTGCCACATTTCTATCGAACTTTCGCGCGATAACAGAACGGATGTTTGGCCATGTGTGGCATTGTTCATACAAGCCCATACCTTGTACTTAGATTAAAAAAACAATAACTATTAGTTCAATCGTCCATACAACTTAACTCTGTACCTATTTGGATTGATGATTTCCTTAGTGCTACCCCTTCCGTTAGGCCTCCGCAGGCATGAATTTAAATTCTGCTTTTAATACACCTGTACAATAAATGTTATATAATAAATACTAAGAAAACGTCTCGAGAAGTAATTCTTAATAGAAGTGAACAGCAGTTGTAGTGCTACTGTTTACTTATCAAATGGATAGGGCACTCGCTCCACCAAACACGCCCTTTGGGTTTAAATGTCAAACGGTAATTGAGTTAAGCTAGTGCCGGGTAATAATGAAACCTAGCGGATGTCAGGCTGCACATAAATTGTTCTGTTGCTAACTAAATAATTTGATAATATTACATATACATACAAACATTATAAGCCCGATGCAACCATTGCCGTCACAGAATGCTAATTGTCAGTTATCGAAATTGGTAAAACCAATCAACATCCTGATCAACAAATGTAATTATAAGGATAAGTTCCATGACTCGTGTTGTGTTACATTCCACGGCAAATAAACACGTATTTTTTGCACATCCAAACATTATGTATTCGACTCACAGAAAAGGAAGCTTCAGGTAGATGTAATTTTTTTTCTGTGCCCAATTTTTACACTCATAGTCCTCTCACCTTAAACTTTAATATTTCTCAATTTATCTCTTCGGTAGGCCTCCGTACAAATGTTGGCAGTATTCAACATACCTATGCGTCGTTGCACTGTCGAGATTATCGGGCATCGCTCTGACCGCTGGCTATAGCTAAGGTGATCTCTACTTATTAATCGTAACGGATGTCTATACAAACAGATAGTTGATTTTTACCCGCTTAGCTCAATAATTTGACTTGATATGGACAGTCAATAGAAATATTATGAATTTAATAATGTGACAATGAAATTGGTAAATAATGAGAACCACATCTGGCAGGTGCAATGTCCGTTAGCTTAGGGAACTAATCTAGTTAAGTGCACCAATTGCGAATCATCAACTTATCAGTACCGACGTCATCGCGAAAACGAGAGTGGGTGGTTATCGGCTGTGGCACCCGCGACTCTCAACGTCACACCGCACTCACGCCGCGTCCGTCAATTACGTCAAACTTGCGTAAGCCTACATTTCATAGAACCGATTGTTTATCGAAACAATTCTTGATTATTACATCATTACAATCCCAACATTAAATGGCTGTAGACGCTTATTCCGTGGATAATGCGAACAAATCAGCGACTTCCTGCCTCTTGTCACTTTAACATTAAATAATTGCTACGATTTTCCAAAGGCTAAAAGAAACGTTAAGTTTTAAATAAAGTGACACGCAAGTTAGGGAATTAACGAGGCAATCATTCGGCTCGGCCATATAATCACTTCAAGTACGTTGCTAATGACAAGGACGCTACGAAATCTGCGGACGCGTTCGTCTATTGCGGTTGCCGATGTCCGAACTTATCTAAGTCGAAAATGGACATGCCAATCTTTTTGACTTTTATACCTTACACAAATATTGTGCAAAACAGATTTGGGAGTTCATAATTTTGATTAAAAGCCCATACAATAAATAGATTCTAGCAACAAGCGTCTACTAAACAGATGTTCGCTTGTATTGCGGTCGCTATGCCGTATCCAGCGAGTGTTTTCGTATCTGTTTGAGATCAGCAATGACTCACTTGAGGCCATTGCTACATCAGCTGACTCATTGAGCGTTGCCACTGCGAATGGGAACGGGAAATCCATTGTTAAAATGTCCTTATATCTAGACTCATGTTATTCCTCGATAGGAATTACAGCCCCCTTTAGTTAGTAATCGTTTTAGGTATTGCCATTGCTGTTATTCCAAGGAGTTTATGTAACACCATGCATTTTACCGTCCTCGTTATTATGGTAACAGCATTTGTGTATCCAGTTTTTTCCGGTTGGCTAAACCCGTGCGACACATCCGCAATCCCACGCGATTACAACAGCTAGGTCAAACCTATTTTCGTATTTAACACTGGACGGAACTGGACTGTGTTGCGATATTTGTTATGACAATGGTTTTCCCAAGAGACGTCTACTAGAATTCTGCATTATAGACACCAAAACACTTTATTTGTGCCTTCAGTAACAAAATCCGAAATTGTAGAGAATTGTCTGACCGCAAAGCTATTTATGGACTAGACGATGTAAAACAAGTCTAGACAAGCAACATATTGAAGAAGTCAAATAAGGATTTACGAGTTGAAAACTTTAATTGAAAATTTCTATATTCGTAGAGGTACATCAAAGTCAGCTGTTAGACAATGCAAGGTGCGGTGCGGCAGCGAAGCAGTGAATCAGTGACTGGCATCAGCTGATTCATTCGCCGGGTAAGCGGCCTTGCATGCACCGACTGTGAGAATGAATACACAAGTAACGTTAATCACCTACTTGACTGAAGGATATTTCGAGGTAAATATGAAGTAATAACACTCCTATAATAAAATAAATATTACGTTTTTCAGTTTATTACGTGCATCGAGGTAAAAATATTAAGTTATTCTTTGTTTCTAGAACACAAAAACAATGTGTCTTTGTAACCATATTGCGATTTCTCTCGTTGACAATCGAGTTTAAGTTGAGAATGAAAATGAAACGCAAAACTAACAATGATGAATGAAAGTCGGTAAGTTAGTATATGCGATTACTGTTGCCAATCAAGTTTCGGAAACAAGGTGACATCAATGACCCAAAGGTGACCCGCATTCGAATAATACAATAGTTTGTCGAACCTGATGCTCTTTTTACCACGGTTATTATTTTTAGACTTCGCAAGAACATATGAAATGTTAATACAATGCGCTACGGTAGAATAACATCAGAATGTACACAAAAGTATGATGTTTGATCTTCATATAAATAAGATTAGACCAAAACCTGTTCTTCAATATCGTGACAGAGTAACATCATTGTTAATCAAACAAAAACCTATGAAACGCACCACCAAGATGTGGTCGACATAAAAACACCTTTTAAAAAGAAATATAAAACAAAAAGGTAAAAAAGATGAAGCGTATTTACCCCCACTGGGGTGGGCAATAGAGGCAGCCGCCAACTAATTGCGAAAAACGAGATTAACGCTCACTGTAGAGGCACTAAACGAGGATGGCTCTGTTTACCACCCCAGTTTCATTCCTTTTACAACACCACTAATAGACTTATTTTATTAGGGAAACGCCGAGATAACATTTATATTAGCAACTATGTAATCATCGTAAAATCAACACTATTAAAACTGGCCGCTGATGTCCTGGACTGTCTTGTTTAGCAATCCAAATGAGTACTTCGCTTTAGTGCAGTAATAAAATATATTTGTGCAGAAAAAAATAAGTGTAACGTCCTTTGATAAAACTAGAATAACGCTCTAACTTGTTTCTTTTTATATTTATCCGATATCGATGGTGTTGTTGCGTTCAAACATTTATTATGTACTTTTTTGTGGTAAACCCAAACAGCAACAACGGTCGGCAGGCTGCAGTTACACGAGACGGCCAACTAGAAAACAGAGGCGGCTAATTGCCGGTAACCGTACAAACGTGATTACCTGCACTGCATCCGAGCACAGCGCTATACGGATGTATGGGAGTGTGTACTGTGATGCCTTCTACTTACACTAATACTACATTGGAAAATAACACTCATTACTATTGTATGTCTAGTCTCATTAGCATGGAATTATTGTACAACAAACACTGGTTCAAAAATTGTTAGCTTGATGCTCATTTAAGTATTGTTTCTATTAGATTGTACAAAGCACAAACATGCCGTTAGTTTTATTATTACTAACAACAGCCCCTTTGAAGGTAACAAGTAATGATATCTCCACTTACTATACTTAACACATCGTCTAGTCTGACTTAGGACTGTAGATACATTAATGGTACCTATAACGCTGTTAGGCCCGATCGTCCCTAACACAATCCAATTACTAAACGGGGATTGTTATTTAAGAGAGAGAAAACCAGACAAGTGCTAGTCAGACTATAATCAGACTATAATAGTAGATACAATAGGAGCTTGATGGAAATGGGTCAATCTACAGTAGCGAACAGATAAGAGATGGGCTACCGACCTGTCAATTAAGCAGGGAAATGGTTAAACCTCATTCTGCTAAAAGCCGCTTACTGTGTGAAGGAGAAAAGTCGAAGTACCGTACACACATGCATTCCATGACAGGCTTTTCATTTACAGATTTTTTCCCACACATCATCGTTCTTTGATGCGATAGTCCTTATGTCGGCATATCAATTTCCCGCCTGAGATTCTTAACATTGTAACATACAATGACACATAATTATAGAACAAGGTTTTTGTAACGCCACGTGTAACTCAGTGTTATATAAAAACGCATTTTTTTACTGTAATTTACATAGATGGATATTAAAATGTTTTAGATTTATAATTGCACATATCAAATAACACTTGTACTTGAAACAACGCATAAATCACCCAAGACAAATGAGAGAATGATTTTATGAGGGTCTAATTTTCATTTCAAATATTTGAAAATTAGCAAGCATTGCATGAAAATTAAGGGAGCCAACTTCGCCTTGTTCTCGAGACAAAAATCCATAATTAGCGGCGAGTGGCAGCACAATAATATCCAACAAACTTAGAAATTAATTAAGGGACGACAAATTATATTTCGCACGAAATTGAATGAAGACATTATTTCGGGGGTGAAATAAAAGCTGCTTGTTTTCAGATGTTAATTTCTTGAAGTGGAATATAATAATTATTCGCATTGTGAAGAGTTTTTGAGCGCTAGTGGGACGAGCACTACAGCAGGTATACTAATGTAAAATATATGACAGAGCGATTATACCTACATTTTACTCATATTATTTATAGAAAGTAAAATCTCATTGGTTACCAACAACTCCATCTCTATTATTGAAACCTTACCGGACGTATTTGTTAAGTTTGAATAACCCTTATTTAATTCTATCATCATGGTGATAATGAAAGCGAAATTTGTTTCAATTTACCTTGTGGAAACCGCAGAAAATTATGGCGTTGAATTTGTATATTTCATTAGTGTCAGTAAGTTCGTATATTTTCATTATTACTGTTTTGCACCGGATAGCCCCGTGTTCGATTCCCAGTACAGTCAACGTTTAAATGATGAATCTCTGAAACTAATTCACAGATATGAAAAAAAATCTTCCAGAATTTGGTTGAACCCTTCATCGAGGAAGGCTTAGGGCTACTTTAACCGCGTCCGCAGATTAGTTCCCACGGGACGCAGGTGAAACCACTGGCTAGTCTAGCTCAGAAAGTAGAGAGAGAGACAACAACTTGACATGTATCCAACGGCAATTAATAATGAGACAGTAAATAAAATAGATCTTATCTTGATAGTGATAAGATCCAAGATTTCTCGCGGCTATGGATAGTGCACCAGTGTGTAATAAGTGATATAGTTACTTAATCGTCTCCTTGAAACACTTTATTATCAGACGGGTTATGGGCGTGACATACATTTCACAGTAAACACCGTTAACTTACGTTACACATGTAGGACTTTAGTTTTTACCACACTCACTGCTACCGACGCTGTTGTGCTTATGTAAAGAATCTGTGCTATTGCCGACACTAATACGACTACTAGTAATTTTACATTAAAAAGAGAAACCAAAATATTATTCAGCACAGTCTACTTATTTCATTCCATTTTTATTTTCAATTCTCGAACTTCAAGCAAAAAATGATGTGACTGTTTACGTAAATAGTATCGCAGCGCTATATGTTACTAAATCTTTACTACATACTAAGGTTCGTGAAACGACAAACCATATAGGAACAGTTAGCGAAACATTCTGTAATCGATCACTTAGACTGGCCGAACATTCATGAAAGAAAATAACGGGCGACGATTCATTAATTAAACAAAGCGGCTACAGTCGGCGGTGACAAGCCGCGTCCCCATTCCCGCGAAAGTTTCAATACGTCGCTATTGGGGTTATCTGTGACAAGGTTGTAAGCAGAGGACCACCTGAGAAACTACGTAAACGTGAACATTTCCGAGTAAATCGTGACCATGGACCAACTTCATGAGATCTCCCAGTGTTTATTGTATGCGGCGGTAAATTAGCAGCTAAGGCAGCTCTCTTCGGAGTGGTAATCGACGAAGGTTGAGCGATGTCAAGTAAATTTTAACACGCAATTAGTAACCTGTCGGACACCTTGGCACCGATCGGCTGGGTGTTTCAGGGACGCGTGGCCGCAACCACCCGGCGAAATTCCGATGTTCACCCGCACAGCAACGGGGGGCTCAGGTTGGACGCGATATTTTAGGGAGGTTGCGAATAGTTTTATCGTTCAAGTCTTAAAGCGCTTTTTTCGTAATATACCTTTGGTAACAAATGTTAATCATTGTTTTTGCACACGCAATCAGTCGGTTACGAACCGCATAGGCAGGGTAACGAATTTTTTATGTTCCAGTGTTCCAATTCTTTTCAATTAGGTAGAAAATTAATAAATGAAATAACCGGAACAGTTTATTTTTCGCATATGGCCTATTGATTCGTAAAATCTGTTTCAGTGCAAGTTGCGCGATATCCAATCAATATTTTACGTAAACGTGATGTAAACAAAATCATTTAAATGTTAAATGTACCTATTTGCTCATATGTTAAATTATATAAAAACTGCTTGAAACAAATCGATCAGTATCAAACAATCAATATCACCATATAGTAATGAGGAAATGTTTTTAAATTACTGAAAATTACAAAATGCACTCAATGGCAATGACAGGTCGCATTGAGAACGGGTCAGCGTTCAGGCTGAGCATTTGTGGTAATCCATTATTCCTTCAGCACATACGTATGTAAATAAATATAAATATAAACATAACTGAGGCATGGTATGTGTCGCTAAGAAGTGAAAACAACGTGTTTGGTGTCAGAGCGTTTTGCGCGCTACGCGTAAATGGAAGTGAGTTCATTTTGGCAGTAGGGCTTTATTGTTTTGTGGATGGAAACAGTGCGAGAGTTTGTAAGAGTAGGTAGACCGCACCTCGGCCTGCCGGCGCCGGCTCCGTGTACAATAATCCGGGTGGCAACAGTACGAGCGTGACGTCGCGCACTCACCTTGACTCACTTTAGTCGGCCCGTTTGCATTACACTGTTTGCTCGACGTGTACTCGTGATTAGTCTAGAGAAAGAAGCTTGTATGGCATTATCAAACTATGCACCACCACTGTTATAGATCTCTTTGTAAATAAGTAGAAAATGAAGCCTTCAAAAACAACATTGTAACTAATCTTATCTTATCAAATACGTGCCTTATCATCATAATAAATACAAATTGTAGTACATATCTACCAATATAGTACAATCTACAAACTATTTACTTCCAACTATTATTTAATGTAAGAGAATAGAACACTTTCTTGTGAAACTAACCGTCGCTATGAATGGGCGATATCGCAATTAATTGCAAGCAGATAACTCAAACAGCTGATGCTCTGCCATTCGTGTCGTATCAACACGATCATATTCATGGGGCGAAAGCGTGGCTCGTGACGCGGGGTTTTTACACAAATTCCATGTGCGTACAGATGGGAAATTGTTACATACGTTGCGTATGTAACAGCTATAGGAACTTTTTATGACTGTTTACTCATTAGTAGCAGATTCATTAGTTTTTCAAAAATAACAGTGCGTCACAGTCACAGTACACTACGATTACCTCTACGACGTAGAGGTACAGCAAACCATTTATTTGTGTTTCTGGTAGTTTCATAATCATTTCATAAGGATGAAGCAATACCATATTATGATAAAATAACGATTCGAAAAATCAGTATATTATTATCTAATCGTAGTTCAGTCTAGACACGAGATAAGGATAAAAAGAAGGCATCCGCAGTGGTTAACTGTACAGTGAGATTTCGATCTTAAAGCGGTGCCTATCTCCTTGACTCGGTTCGTATTGGCATCGACGGGTCGGCGCGTTGCGAAATTCGCCCACAGGCCGCAGGCGTTAGTCATTGTCGCCTATTGCATCCAGTGCAGGCGGCAGACAGGCGTTGCTTCACACAGCGTTATGTGCTCCATTTGCGACTGTATTGATGAGGTACTTATTGTGTGCCGTTAGGTAACGATCTCAGTGTTTTAATTCATGACAGTGATGCCTGATTAGATAAAAATATTGCACACAGTGCAGTAAGAAGGCAACACATGTAAGAACAACCACCAATATAAAGCGTAGAAAAAAAACAAAAAGCGAGCTGCAATATTTCCTTACGAAAGAGGATAAACTTAATACATAATTCGTGTCAGAGAAACATTGACAAATGTTTTTCTTGTTAATTCGAGTTTCACTAAAGCAAATGTACAAATCTTTTGTCCGTCAGCGGAATGCAAAAAACATGACGCAATTGGGTCATTTGAAACCAATAACTTCGCCGGCAAAACCGCAATGTGATATTAATAGACAACTACCGACAGACAGACACTGATTATTATTCAAGATTATTTACTGACGGACGAATACGTACTTAACAATTATTTATTTAATTATGCGGTTTTTTCTACATGATTCTTGGGAAAAGGTTTGAAAACACACAGAAAAGGGCATCCACAACATTCAGAGAAAAGGAAATGCATAAACAATACGTTATTGGTCAACTTGTTCGGGCGCCCAAGAAACAAATTGCGTCTAATTTACAACAGAACGTCGAGTTTGTTTTGGTCGTTTATCAAGATAGAAACATATGTTGAGGCCGAGAGGAAATAGAAATCAAGTTCCGAAAAAAGAAGAAAAAACGGCGGGATGTGATGTTGCTTGACCCGAGAATACGATCACAGCAACGTCAGACTTGGCCTTATTATGGTCTGTTAGCATCAGCATTGTGGAATTTCTTTGTTTATACGTTATTGACAGCGCAATACAAACGGCTAGATTTAGCACAAAATCGTGCATTAATAGCAGCACTATTTTCGCCCATGGCTTCACTTGCGTAAACATATTACGTAAACTTATAAAATATCGCAAAAAAACTGCAATACGACACGAAGAATGCATTCAAACTGTGGCCAGCCAGTTTTACTTATCTAATTTTAAATCGGAATTCGCGTGTAATGTTTTTCTTTTTATTTCGATGATCTTTAGAAATGTGCTGTCTCCAACCATTCAACGATTAAAAGCGTCTCAGTTTTATCTTCCGCTTCCTAGCCTAGTTTATCGTAGCCAAGCGCATGCAAGTTCTAAGACTCCTAATACCCGTGCACCTTTAACTCCCACAAGACGCGTCACGAATCTGGCAGGGCGCCATGTAAACACACCACCAAATAGGGCAATGACCACCTTACAAACTCAAATAGAATATTTTCTATTAATAATCGCGTCCGAAAATAAATAGAAAGCGAGGGGAGACCACGTGTCTCTCGTATACGAAGATTAATTGCCGCCGCTCCGGAACGCCGGTAGTAAATTTTTGGAAATGGATTATAAAACTTACCTGGAGACAGAGGGAGTTCCATTTATAATGAAAATTGAAATACTTTTTTTTATTCAATAAATTTAAGAACATGTTCACTTTCATGTCTTGAAAATTCACTTTTTTAGGTCTGGCAAGTACGTGGTAAATAGTTTATAATTATAGACAATAACCATATTGTTAAAACTAAGGTTAGGTTATGATGGGCCTAACTTTCATGCCTTGTAAGGATAAAAGTATTTAAAATTGTTCAGTTCGCATTTTAGCATTGCAGTCACTGCTTTGTCATCGAGTAAGATAAAATAAAAGTAAAGATATTCGTAGCTCCCTGAGGTAAATACGGATTTAAAGTTTATTTTTAGACCGCAACTACAGGCTTTGTTTTGTGTGCAGCTCTAAATAGCATGTTTTATCCTAATACGACTTAAAATGCTTGGTTCCAAATGAATATTCCATGATTTACGAGACTATAAATCTTGTGGGCGAGTATTTAGACTGAGATGTAAGAGTAACAGATAACTACTATAACATGTTTTGATCTATTGAACTCTGAACAATTTGTGAGGTCCGTCTACATATATCGCCGGCTTTGAGAAACTTCACAGATCTTATTTGTCAATAGTAAGTAATTGCTTTGCAATCGCAATTTCAGTGAACCGTTTCAACGTTACGAGTATAATATAACGAGTCTTAGATAAGCCTACTAAGGTTGTCACATTGAAATGCGTTACGTGAACATCAAGAGTAAGCTATTTAGCAGCGACAAAGGAAAGGGCAGTGCACCTTTTAAAACATTTCTAGAAAACAATTTCCACTACGTCAAACTTTCCACGTTTCTTGTGTCGTCACTTTGTGACTCGTGTAAAGGAAAACTGTGACGCAGCATATAATGCGCAGGAGACTAACGCCGCAATGAAAATTTAAACATGCGCCTGGGTTACCATACAAGGACACGAATGACTTTTTATTTAAATTTTATTAGAAACCTGTGAGGATTGTAACTTGTGAGGAAGTATAGGACATCCCAAAGCTCGTAATGCAATTTTATATCTAAGAATACTTCGTACACGTGGCTGAAGGTCACACAGCGATGCTCGTGCGCGTCGTAAATAAGACATCGATGGGGAAAGAAATCATTTGCGTAGCAAGGAAATCGTTTTCCCAGAACGAAACCCATTTGCGCAGTGCGGACGCCAGGCGACGACATGATTGAGTTCTAAACACCATGTTTGCAGTGCAGGGCCACATTTCTACTGCACTCATTAAGCCTTCTATTATTGTTTGTTTTAGCAGGACAATGTTATTGTTATAATGGTTTTTCTTTAAAATCTTTGTTATCGAAGCCCATACAACTAAAATACTATCTGCAGATGCGGAAAGCGTTATTCAAGAATTTGCAAATCATTGATACAAATGCGTATTAAATACGGATACTACAAATAATATCAGAGCTGAAAGTGTTGCGAGTCCGTGAAATTCAAATGGCACCAGAATTAACCCGGTCACCGTTTTATTGAAGAGCACAGTCAGTAGTTCATTGAGATTTTTTTATTTACGATGCTATAAATCTGCTCCCACGCGACCCCGCGCCGCCTCCTAGCAACGCTTCGCCCACCGATGTCGAAAAAGGTCGGAACTGACAACGCGTGGTATGTACCTGTAACACCTTCTTTGCCCAGTATGTGGGATGTATCAAATCGATCGCATTCAAAACAGTAACAACGAGCAATGAACTGTACACTGTATTATAAATAACAACGGCTTAAAAATGAAAACATGATGCAAGGCTGATGAGCCATTTCCGCATGCGACATGTAAACAATAATTACGAAAGTACTTGCAGTTTAATAGCTTCGAGCGAGAATCAACAATGGCGGTTGCATATATGGTATGGAGTAAGTAAATTAATAACCGCAGATGACACCGGTTAATTCCGGATTAATCGAACAATCGGATGTTATTCGATGCGATGATCGATTGTTATTCGTTTTCCAATCGAGTACCTAATATGATGTCATTCGATATAACATAAAGCACGTGTCGAATGGGTTCTTTAACCTATTAATTGAAGTGTGAAACATTTACTTACCTCGTTTATGTGTTTGTAGGTTTTGATGAGGTCTACGCTGAGTTTTCTTAGAGGTGCTGTCGAGGGGTCTCGAAAGTGATGTGGTATTCGGGCCTGCATAGCCTGGGCAAGCGAGAAGTAGTCATTATTCATTTGCCAACATGATAAAAGCAAACAAATGAAAAGCAATTTAAGCTAAGGATGTATCAGGCAGTTCGGACGTTACTACTCTACAGACAACAAAAAAGCATAGGTGGTTGAACTCACGTTTGGGTGAAATCTGCACAAACATTTTCACCAAAACAATTTTTTAAAGTTTATAAAATAAAGGCAACATAAAGGTAGAATAGAATACAAAATTAAACATTCATTAAGCTAAATAAGAGACGCACATAGACGTCTTAATACACGAGACGGTTTGTACAAACATCTATTCAATAAAATGTTGAACAATTGGTTCACACCTGAGGCGAACCTACAATATATCCCTAACGCAATCACTGGCGGTAATAACCATACATTAGTCCCGGGACTATTAACGTCACAAGGCGTGCTCGGCGCACACATCGGTGATTATCTAACAAAGTTTTGTATTGAAACATGTTCTCTCTGACAATAAGAAGGAAAGCCAATATTTTCGCGCGAGAAACGCTAGTCGGACACATTTATTAATTAACCCAGTCTAGACGAGGGGTATCTATCGATCGATGCCAGTTCGTATTCAACGCTAACTAAATACATCACTAGTGTTTCAGTGAAAGAGAACTTAGTTGTAGTAGGTAATTAGTGGCACTTTACCGACTAATTTATTTACTTGCGCGTAATGTCTAGACGCGCGTGGTTAATGGCTCTTTTAATAAAACAAAAGGTGTGGCGCGCGGAGGTCACGGGTTTAAGAAACTTCAAGTGTATGCAAGTGCATTAGCTTCTGATGAAATTGGGTTTAGAAGCATAGATCTAGATTTAGTCACGGGGTATTCGCTGTAGTTTTTATAATAGCAATTTAATTGTTGTTCAGGACGTTAGTCCCCCAAACTGCCTCGTGCATCATTTACCTGGGCGGGGGTATGGTAGCAGCAGAAAGCTCGGGGGTCGCGCACAGTGGCGCTCACCTGAATGTCTGAGGGCGCGGACATGGACGCCAGCTGGTCTTCGGCCACCAGTCTCCCGTACAACGGCACGTGGCGCCGCTCGCCGCCGGCGGCCTCCGGCATGCCGCCGCCAACCACGCCCACTGCAACAACGGACACACATTTCATTACAATGAAGGCGTCGGCGTCGGCGAAATAAAGACAACAAGGAACTCTAGATACCGACTTCTAGAATCTATATGGATCTAATTACAGGGCTCATCACGGTGATTTCAAAATGGTATTTCATTAATGAATTGCGATCTTTACTATCCAAACAAAGGCATTACGTAGATGTACCTGTGACACGCGGTCCTGGACCTATTAGAATAGAATATATTTTGAATAACACGCGGAGGATGTCGCAGACAAAGCGACTCAATTGGAATTACTTACCTATTGTGCTTTTAACTATCAGGACATGTTTTATATGACAGAAAATGATTGAAAAGCTGTATCAAAAAACTAAATTACCACCATGCCAAGCTAGGGCGGGCAGTTAGTCACTTAATACAAATAAATCTACTTCACTGATTTTAAATATTTGTAATGGTAGGAAATTCTATATTTGGCCGCTTTAATATATTATGTCAAACAAAACGGTTGACCAGTCATGAACAAACACTCGAGTTTTCAGGTAATTAAGTAATAGTGAATGAATTAAAATAATTAAATATTTACAATTCTATTTTTAAATTAAATCTTAAATATTTAATAAAAGCAAATCGTATGCATGGCAACATAAAAAAAAAAACATCAAAACCATCGCTCAATTTTGTTTAATCGGTGTTATTAAAATTTGAATAAAACTAGAGAGATCTATTCGTCAGAGATTCATGGCGATAATTCGATAAAAACCAGTATTAAACTTGGTCATTATTAGTTCGGTAGACGGCGCGGGCGTCGCATCTCAATCAATCTGGGGTATCGTAATAGCTCAAATTGCCGTGTGAACATGCTTTATTCACCTGATTGCCGCCCACATGCTGCCGGATCCAAAACTTTGTAGGTATGTTATAGGTGAATGAATCATTCCGGATTGACTTGTTTCATGGACTATGGAGGGCGACGTCATCTCTGCGTTTATGGAAATATGTTTGAAATCGATATTATTAGCGATGGGATTATTCGGAAGTGTTCGTGGGAATGGAATTTATCATGAGACACTTAAGGTGGAAATTGTGTAAAACTATATATCTCGGGTTCTGTGCCTAAAGGGTAAAACCGATGTATTTACTAAGACTTTGATGTCACCAGGCTGTATCTGAAGAACCAGTGTTCAGTTCACAGAATATGTATTTCTGCTGCTATCAGAACAAACTAGTACTGGAATCTATGTATGTAGAATAAAATATATATTTTAGGGGACTCCCAAACTCTTTTTTGCAACAAGCAAACCACTACAGAGTATTTAGTATAGAAATAACATTAAAATTAGAGTGTGGCCCTCATACCACTTCCTACTTGGTAGTCCCAGGGACATTTTGCAGCCATAGAACCAAGGATCATAAAACCACTAATTAAGCCTACTGATAAAATATTGAAAGTACGCATTTAAATGTAAGAATGTCACTTCCACCAGGATTTTCCATCTTCAGGGCCACATCTTACAAAATGACTCGACTAATTCGAGTCTTAATGGCCGTAAATTTCGATCATGAACGTCTTCTCGCAATGAAAAAATCATTTCAACCCATAAAATTAAATCACCTAATAAAATAAAACATCTTAAAGTGTCCTCGGTCGATTTGAAATGAAAATGTTAAGAATGGGTTGTACTTAAAGAGGAACTGTTATAAACTTTTGTTGTAATATAATACATTTTTGGACGAACCGGATTCGATTGAACATGTAATCCGAGGTGTGAATATGAACTTTATCGTGTTAAATCCAGAGGTCGCAGACAAGTTAATTTAGTAATATTTATGTACCGTCTGGTACGACGTGACATTTCATAATAAAACAGCGACGTTCGAGGCTCGCTAGGTACATTTGTGAGCGAAGTTTGTTGAACGTCTCACAAGTTCATATTACGTACAAAGGTATCTATTTAAATTGGACCTAATTTCTGAAGCCATTTCGTTTTATTGAAGCAACAAGTGTTGGATATACTTAGAGGACAAGTTCTTTTTGGGAGAAGAAATTTTAAACACTGTTTTGCATTGCCTATAAAAGTAAATAAGAATAATATCGGGAACAGGGTCCAAGCTACCGGTGGTTAGGGTCCCAGAGACAGAAACCTCCTCACAATACGTGCCGTTTCAAGGAGTACTGCCTTCTGAATCAGTCCCTTGATCCAGCCGTCTAACGAGAGCCTCTTCAGATGTTGATCGAGGCTCTTGGCTATTAGACCATTGGCCGTAACGACGATCGGCACGATGATAGCCGTGTCGACATCCCACATGGCAACAACCTCGTGTGCTAAATCAAGATACTTAATTTGTTTCTCTTTCTTATTGCTGTAGTAGACTGCCTGCGTTGTACTTTGTTAGCCGCCTTGTGACAATGAACAAATAATCCGTCGGTAGTTTACAACTCTTCTCTAGTGGCTCCTAGAAGCTGTTCTCAGCGGCCACACCCTGGTAACCACGTCGGCTCGTGGGCTAAACCTAGAGAAGGGGGCTTGGCAACAACATCTACCAAGTCTGATCGGATATCCCCCGAACCTGTGTCCTGGCTGAATAGCAGGCCACTACTGGTGGCAAGACACCAAGGCAACTGCAGGAAGGCTTTAAGACAGCGATAGGGATCATGTCATCGTATGTCAGACTGCTGCGTCTAGCATCTCTCCGGTCGTAACGGTCCCCGTTCCATCGGATAAAGAGATGTCAGAGGAGAGAGTGCTCTTGCGTTTGCGCGTACGTCTGAGCACTATAATATATCCTGCGTATCTGACCGCTTCCGTATAATGGACTTCGACTTGGTGAAGACTGGTGGCGATGGGCTGAGGTAGAGAGGCTTGGGCTGATGCAACCCGAGTTTTGTCTAAGGCCTACACACTAGCGGCTCTGGGGGTGTGAGTACATGCCGTGGTCGTTTTTCCTTTGAACTGGGGAGACAGAGGGAATTCGGCAGCACCCAGAGTGTCAAAGCAGCCCTTTTTAGGGGAGCACTGCTTTCCCTGCTCAGCCTGGGAAGGGGCTAGAAAAGGTGCCCTAAAAAAATGCTCACCCCTACATACCTTAGGATAGCAGTAACCACGGCTGCTTCCGCATCCTTTTACTCGTGGTCGACAAAACTATGGAAAGATATTAAAAACACCTTCATTGACATTTGGCGCATGGAATGTACGTACCCTTCTTGACCGCGATACAAACGCCTGCCCAGAACGAAAGACCGCCATAGTGGCTCGGGAACTCCGCCGGTACAACATAGATATGGCTGCTATAAGCGAAACCCACCTTGCCGAAGAGGGCGAGCTGGTCGAATATGGTGGTGGTTATACATTCTATTGGAAGGGCACTGCTGCAACAGAACCAAGAAGGTCGGGAGTTGGTTTTGCGATCAAGAACAATCTAGTGAAGACACTCCAAGAATGTCCAATTCACATCTCGGACCGTATTACCACCTTACGTCTTCACTTAGACGGGGACAATTTTCTTAATGTCATCAGTGTCTATGCACCAACGCTAGATAGTTCTGATGAAATAAAAGATAAATTTTATGAAGAACTTACGCGATGTCTTCGTAAAATACCGAACAGAGAAAAGATTATCTTGTTGGGTGACTTCAATGCCAGAGTAGGTCGAGACCATGAAGCATGGCCTAACGTTTTGGGTAGGCACGGAGTAGGCAACATAAACTCTAACGGCCAATTGCTACTTAATCTATGTGCTCAATTCCAACTTGCAGTCACAAATACTATGTTCCGCCTTGCTGCTAAGCATAAAACTACGTGGATGCATCCCAGATCTAAGCACTGGCACCTCATCGACTATGTCATCACAAGACAGCGAGACATCTCTCAGATCCTAGTCACTCGTGCTATGCGCGGTGCCCATTGCTGGACAGATCATAGACTGATTGTCACCAGACTGCGTCTTTGCCTTCGGCGGCCAATTAGGTATAACCGGAATAAATCTCGGAATATCAACATAGAGAAATTGAAATGCCCGGAGCTCAGAAGCAATTATGTTAATGCGCTCACATGTGACATACTCTCTCATGAAAATACCGGTGATATTGATGCTGAATGGAAAACTTTGTCGTCGTCCATTCTAGACGTGGCAACTAACATAGTAGGCCTAAAAATCTGAGTAAACCAGGACTGGTTTGATGATAACGACAAAGTTCTTACTGAAGCCATTGCCAAACACAGAGATCTGCTAAAGCGCAGTGATAACAGCGCAAGAATGAGAGAGAGTGACCGTGAGCTGCGTAAGCTCACGAGATACACTAAGGATAAATGGTGGCAAGAAAAAGCTCAATACATCCAGTGGCTTGCTGATAGTAATCAGCTCGGTGAGTTCTACAGTGAAATTCGCAAACTTACTGGTACTACCACTTTTACAAAGTACCACTGAAGTCATTGGATGGTAACAGCCTATTGAAGAGCAAAGATGAAGTTCTTGGGAGGTGGGCAGAACACTTCAATAGTCTGCTTAATGTAGATCAATCAGCTGATCTTCAATATATTGAGGGTCTGCCTCAACTTCAGTTAGCGGAGGAACTAGATAATGATCTTTCTATAGGAGAAGTGTTCTGTGCCATCAAACAGCAGCAAAATCAGCGTGCGGTTGGCTTAGACTTCATACCGGGTGAACTTCTGAAATACGGCGGTGAGGAATTGCATTCACGTGTCTGGGAAATGTTTGTTCTTATGTGGGAAAAAGAACAAATTCCTGAAACTTTTAAGTTATCTCGCATTAGGGCTCTCTATAAGAACAAAGGTGATCGGTCGGAATGTGGCTCTTACCGTGGAATATCACTTCTCTCAGTGCCTGGAAAAGTATTTGCTAGAGTTCTGTTAAACCGCCTCAGAAACCTCTTAGAAAAGATTCTGCCAGAAACTCAATTTGGTTTCAGACCAGACAGAGGTACTTGTGAGGCAATATTCGCAGTCCGTCAACTGCAGGAGAAAAGTAGAGAGCAGGGCCAGCACCTGTACCTCTGCTTTATTGATCTGGAAAAAGCATTTGACTGCGTCCCTCGCGAAGCCCTGTGGAAGATACTGAAAAAGTTGGGGTGTACACAGAAGTTTGTAAGGCTACTGCGACTTCTGCACGATGATATGCAATGCTGTGTAGCTGTCGGAGGTGACCAATCAAGCTTCTTTTCCGTGACTTGTGGAGTGAAGCAAGGTTGTGTATTAGCTCCGACATTGTTTGCCTTATATTTCGCCGTTGTGGTCCGTGAAGCACTGATTTCTTCGCCTGAAGGAGTACATATTCGCTATCGAACTAACGGCAAACTTTTTAATTTGAACAGACTTAAGGCAACAACAAAAGTGTCTTATGCACACATAGAGGAAATAATGTACGCAGACGATCTATGCTTCCTAGCAGAATCCCCGGAAGTCCTGCAACAGCAAGTAACTAAACTACACGAGCAATGTTGTAGATTTGGCTTAAAAATCAGTATCAAAAAGACTGAAGTGATGTCACTAGACAATCACGGTCATGAAGAACTGACCATCACGCTTGGTGAGGATGTGCTGAAACAGGTTGATAAGTTCCGATATTTGGGGAGCACTATAACATCCAAGTGTGACCTTGATGCCGAAATCAACAGCAGAATAGGTGCCGCAGCCTCTGCTTTCGGCAAATTCGACAGGGAGGTCTTCAGCTCACATAACATAAAGGTATCCACAAAGGTTTCTGTGTACATGGCAGTTGTGCTGCCTTGTATTTTATACTCTGCTGAAACATGGACACCGTACCGACGCCACATCACACAGTTGGACCGCTTTCACCTCAAATGTCTACGCAAAATTCTAAACATCCATTGGTACGATCGTGTGCGAAACACAGAAGTGTTGAGAAGAGCCAATGTTGGTGGCATTGAGGCATACCTCATGAGGAGACAGCTTCGCTGGTGCGGGCATGTATCGCGCATGTCGGAAAATAGAGTGGCAAAACGCATCTTTTACTCCGAGTTACAAGAAGGCAAGCGAAAGCGAGGCGGACAGCTGCTACGGTATAAGGATGTGCTGAAGCGCCATATGAAAAAATGCCACGTGGACCCGTCTCAGTGGGAGGATCTGGCGTCTAACCGGAGTGACTGGAGAAGCCTCGTAAGAGAAAAGATCTCTGACTTTGAAGTACGCCGTCTTTCTGAGCTGGATGCCAAACGTGACGAGTTGATAGCTCGACCACCTGTAGCTATCCACTACAACTATGTGGCTGGTACCCTAACATGTCCGCAGTGTGCGCGGACTTTCACGCATAAAATAGGGTTCACCAGTCATATACGGGCACACGCAAGACGCCAGTAGAGAGTCGAAGTGGTCGCCATTACCGAAATCGGTGTGGAGGATTATTATTAAAAGTAAATAATTAGCTTTTCTAGTTTGTTCACTAATAGACGTCTTTCTTCGAAATCAGAATTAAAAATCCAACGAATATGGATTGAACGATTTTATGAGTCTCAAAATGATCCTTACTTGCTTATTATATAAAAATATTTATACTAATACTTTACTATTATACGTTAAATTGCTGAAAAAAGGGTTTCAGTACACTTTATCATTGTGAACACTTTATCCTCAGATAATATTAGTTTGTTTTCCTTCCGACAGAAGTTACTGACGAGAAAACAGCGTTCTTAGCGAAAACGGTTAAAAATCTGATTCCCGTGCACGCATTAAGGATTGTTAGGTTACAATATAACAGATTAACTAATTTGTTAATAAAAATGATACATTGATCATCTTGGTGAAACATTTAATCATGACCAATTTATTCACTCTATTTTAGGTGTATACTCATCACGTTAAAATTCACAAACCTATCTAGTCATCCACCTCGTAGAAGTATTTTATTTGGATAAAAATCGTACTACTTTAATAATATATTTTATTTATTATGATAGTGCTACAAGTATATCATTTTTGAATCCTCAGGACGCCTCATAATTTCATACCAATATTGAAAACACAAAAAAGAAATTTTAATCTATGGTGACCCCTAGTCACCATGTAGGTATTTTCAACGTGACGTGCGTAAGACCCTTTTGTAATCGAGACAAATTTAACGATACCCTGATTGTCGTAAGCCCTCCGACCATTTCAAAGATATGAGGTACTAAAGAAAATTAGATACGCGCAAAAAACATAACCCTTAAAAAACTTGATCAAACAGAGGTAGCGTCAATATTGGTAGGCTATCAGGCCTATTATCAACTACGTATGTGCATGCGCATACGTTGTGTTATCACACACACATGTGCACCAACGAGCATGCAACTGCGTAGTTTATTGTGAAATGTGGTACTGTTGTATGCGAGAATGGTTTTGCGAACTCGGGTGTTTGTCTGACAAGGTGCAAATAAACATGTATTTGTACAATGCAAAAATAAAACACGTGAAGGATAAAGTGTGCATTGGGGTCAAGGGTCAATTGAATTTTGTGTAAACATTATATTTACTGTAATTTGGTCGTGTTGTAAATTCAAGTCTGTGTGGACGATATACAGTGACAATGTTACATCCTCATTGTGTCTTCCATTTCTGAAGAGTCAACTGGCGAGAACTACTAGCTACTAACCAGATAAGGTACGGCATATTGACTGAGAGTCGATCTATCAAGATTTAAGTGATAACTGTGATAAGTAATGATAAGTAAACGACCAATAACTTGTCGCATGCCTTTGATTTATTATATTAAATCTTATTAATCTAGATCTTTGAGCTTATTAATCTGGACTTTGGGACTAAAGCTCTCATACTAAATCTCATTGATTCATAATATTCCCTGTATTCATTGGAATAATGACATCTGTATTTATGTAGGCTTGTGTGTTTAATCGAACATGGAAAGACTAGCAATCAGCTGTCAATAGAATATATCTTCGAAGACGCATGACGGAATTGTTAAACCAATAACATTCTCGTGGCATACATAAATATGTTAAAATTATCTACATCCGGATAACTCAACTCTCCGGACGCTCAGATGAATGGATGTACGACTCCGCTCCGATTGAAAATAAGGCCGCATCCGCCTATTAGCATTACAAACATTCTTAGTTCCGTACTAAAACGACTGAACATCTAACAAATGTATTCATCTTTGTCAAGTTTGTTCATCTCAAAACACCCATCTCATAAAATACGATACCTTGACAAATTCACTTTCTTCCCACGTCAGTACAATACGCACATTTTTCAATTTAATTAACTGCCAATGACAAAATGGCACAACGCCGTTTCCCTTTCATGACACAAACGATAAATACATTAGGACCATATGACAATTCGGCGTAGAAAGGCGGCACGCGGCGAAAGCGCACGCGATTTCTGTACCCGAGCGACGACGATCGGTGACATTATAACAAGTTTGCATATAAATTGCGCAGTAAAAGCGTCCAGGGTATGCAGAGCTCTGCGACAAGGTCAGGCTCCCCCTTGGAGATCGGATTATGGAGGCGCGAAGGGAGGTGTAGAAAGGCTTATAATATGTTTCCAAGGCATCGGACCGACGTATGGCCGGAGACGCGCCGCTACTACGTCATCGCGGCGCTGCAAACGTTCGGAACCTGCCGCGGTGCCGGCCGACAACCTGTGGTAGGTATGTCAGGAATGTGACTAGCCTCCGGTAGATTGGCGTGGGAGGTGCAAGATGCCAGCGTTCGCTGTTTACGAACCGCAATCGCAATTTTCAGTGTAAATTAATTTAATGCTTATGTCTACACACTGAACTATTGTTTTTAATTAAGTTTTATACTTACTTGATATCTATCGCGTGGATAGCAACCAATAACAAACGCATATCGCTTTAAAATTAATTGTATTGGTCAGATTACATCGCTCTGGTGATTATGTATTCTGCAAACTAGGAAACGATGTGATAGTTAAATGTCAAATTTAACATGTGTTTTTGATGTTAATTTTTAAGAGAATAATAATAAATTGATCAATACTGGGATATCTAACACTGTTTTGAAATGCAAATCAATTTATTGTGGTCCCAGTGAGAACTTTAATTTAATATTATTAAGTACAAGGTCAAATGAAAACCGTGTCATGGAAGTTTAAGTAAAATATATGGCCGATCGCAGTTCGATGTAACTGCGCAGTTCTCGAGCCGAGACTTCGAGGAATCCATTAAGGCGATCTCCTTGACGCGTTACTGGCAGTAATGCCACTCGGGGAACTATACACGGTAACAATATGAAACTTACTATTGCCAGGTTCGCTTTCGTAATAAGTATCCATCACTGCACGACACTATTCTAAATTGTAAATCAATTGCACTACACAAAAACAGCACTAAATTGGCGTTTTAAGTCACAAAATAGCACTTGGGCAACCCAAACATCGTAAGAAATCCTCGTCCGGAGTGGACGCAAACAAGTGAATGCACTCATCTTGTTTTTTCACCGTGTAGAACTGTGGACACTGAGTATTCGGTTGTGGATGAGCACAGAACGTAGTTGTTAAACAATCAATGTGTCGGAGAGCGGTGGGCCGGCATCGTTGTCGGGCGTCCTTGTCCGCGTCATCCGCGTGTTATTGTTGTGAAACAATGTTTATACACGTGGCGCTGTTGATGCGCACTTCACGTCTCCGCCGATAAGGACGCTATGTCGGCGCGGCCAGCCCGCCACAACTAACGCGCGAAACCAATGCTTGCTAGTAATAACCGAACGGAAGGCCACGTGATTCAGATGACAAACGCGTCGGTAAACTATACACTGACCGGCCGACCGCGCCGTGCTTATCGGTGAACGATTTACTATCAAATCTCCATGTCAAGAAATTATTGCTAAGTGAAGTTACACTTTGTACAATTGCTACTTTGTGGAGTGTTGAAGTAATTGTTGGATAGATTTGGTAAAAGATGTTTTTACGTCATACCTTGGAAAGATCACTAATTCACCAAATCAAAAGAACAACCTTTTCGGAATGGCACTACTGTGCATTTTTTAAAGACATCGATGGGGGTCCGGATGGGGGGATGGGGGATCCTTTTCGATTGACTATTGAAAATTATCGAGCTTAAGGAGTAATTATGCAAGGAAAACTTAAATTACTGTAATCAGCCTGTTGTTATTTTTGTTCTGTTATCATTATAATAATACGCAGACCATCTTCCTAATGCTTGTCTGTAAAGACATATCTTAATAGAAGATTGTATATTTTATATATTTTGTGTACTTGACATTTTTGAACGACATCACTTGAGCTGAAGTTCTCGCTCGCGAAAATGACATTTTGGTGATTAATCCAAAATATATTTGAAGTATTAGGGTAAAAAGCGCAAGACCCGCACCTCGAACACTCATATGCATGAAACTACACGAATTCCTTTTTTCTCGACTGCTGCCAGCCACGCAATTTCTCCGATTGTATGCAAATCCTCGACGCAAACAAAGAATGAAAAAGCACCGACGCAGACGTTCGCTCCATCCCACCTGTGTCCCCCCATCGCGTCCGTCTGAGCTGCGGGCAAACTAGAGACCGTTGCGACGCAATCCAACCGAGAGCCGCACCGTAAACAACCACGATATTATTCCTGAATAGATCTCATCTCTTTACATATCGACCGCCACCGTCTTGTCGGGCACGCTTTTATTAGCCTGCTTCAACTTGTGAATTATTCAGTGAGTATTCTATTAAGCACTTAGGCAGAAGAATAATGCATCCAGTAGATTTTCATAGCGGCAGGGTCGGCGGGCACGTCGCATAAACATCACCTTGGCCCGCACGCTCGGCCCGAGAGGAAAATAGAATCGAATGCATCAGAATGTGACCCATTTAATGAAGTGTGCGATAGCAAAAGGGGACGTCATATTGTGATCGTAATATTTTTTATAACATGACATTTTAACATACTTTTTAAGGAAACAGATTCAGGACGATTGTTAGGTGATGTTTTAGTGGTACCTAACACTGCTAAATGTTATGCACATTGTACATTTGCAAATGTACTTCCTCTGACATTTGTTTTCGAAAAATTAAAAAAGAGACATTCTTCAACCACCTGTCTTGGGGGCATTTCATAAAATGAATTACGTGTGTCAAGTTGTCAACTGTGACAATAGTGCAAAAAATGCATAAAATAATTAATTACTTTTACATTAAGTTTTCGCTATTGAACTGTTGTTGCGGAACCGCATTTGGCGCTAATTAAGTACCTAATAAAAAAAAAACTTTTGAAATCAATTTTAGATAAAAAAAAAAATTGTTAATAATACATATTTACAAAATGGCAAATGTTATGAGGGGCAAAGGTCGGTGTTCAAGAATGTCATTTTATAAAAAAAAGTTACGCTGTCATCGCGTCATATAGTCACAGACGTCGTCGGCGGCCGGCGGTGTAGCAACCGCGGCACGCTGCAGATGTTAGCACGCTAAGCCTTCGAGGCCACAGGACGGGTCCAAGGCAGGTTTAACGGCCGGCCGCCCGCCTGTCTGGCCGTTCACCCGGGGCCCGCGCGGGGGCGAAACGTGCGCGAAAACACCGCGCCCGCGCCGTTATTGCCTCACGCTCGAACCACACATAGCCAAACGTTTTCCTTTGTCGTGTTCTCTCTTTCTGTTTCTTGCCGAAAGCAAAGGACGCGGCGCAAACGCACTTAGTGTGGACACAACACTAGAAAAGCGAGATACAAGGAAGCGATACACGATTGTGTATCTTATCGATATCTAAGCAACGGAATCGGACCCCAAATCTATACGAGTGTTGTTGAACTTGACTTGTTAGACATTTGGCACGTTTAAGAGTAAGTTTTTTATTTTATTCTCTTCGATTAAGTCGATTGTTGTAAGGAAAAGCGACCGCGCGACTGAGTGGATGACAGCAACACAGTAAACCACCCGACATTTAGACCCTTAATATAGTTTCGTTTGTCCATCCAAAAAATGGAACAAGAGAAGTGATGATACAGGATCATTCCCACAAAAATAATTACGAGAAAGCTTAATGAATTAAACACGCCTTCTGTGCAATTTGGATCAACAGCTGTTCAGCAGTAGAGTTGAATATTTACCAAAAAGCCTGCGGTTCGTTTGGTTCGGCTAATCTTTCGTGAATGAAGGGTCTTTTACAATTCACTCAATTGTTTTCAACTTGTAAATCCCAACAAATAATTTAGTTCGATTTTCTCTATTTCTCCGTCAAAACAAGATAAATATTGTCGGAAACAATGACATCAATTATTTTTAATTAACTTTCGTTTGAGCTGTCGTGGTTGATTCTACGCTGTGCTGTTATGATAGCAGTTATTACATTTACGTCGATAAATACTCATTTTAAACCTGAATCTGTAGTTTCATTTCGTAATATGTTTATGAAGGTAGGTAGTCTTCTTTATGTTCCCCGAGGGTACACCTTGATTCAAAAAGCCAAAGCGAATGAAAATTCAAAATCGCTTTCAGTATTAGATACTGCACATATCTTAAGTAACCAACGTCGTAAGTCGTAAGTTAATTAGCAAGTTGCAAATGATTTAGTCATCGATTTCGAAGTCCAATAGAATACAGGGGACCTTTGAAACAAAGAAGTAGTAACTGAAGATCAAAGATGGAATGAGTCATAGATATTCAGCAAACAATTACTTAGCATCTCAAGACGCTGACCATTGTCCAGCATCCAAACGAGATAAGTGTGTCGTTCTAGATAGATTGTGCAAGCGGCCACCGTTGCGGCGTCGATGTGCAAAAACCGCCGGCGGTCAACGACGCTGGGGCCCGATGGGGATGCGCAGCACCACCAAAACGGACACCGGCATCGGTATTACTCATTGTTCATAATAAACGTAATAATTCCAAATAAGATACACAGCCGCATCTCTCAAAAATGGTCCAAGTCCTAAGCATTGCCTTAGATTTTACGGACATGAGATATTTAGTGACCCTTTATCATTTCAAATCAACCCCCAAACAACCAATAGACCAAATGTTTTCTGATATCTGTTAAATGACGATCAATTTTGTTTTGTCTTGAAAGGTCTCGAACAGGAAGTCGCACTAAGGGCAATGAACACTCGAGTGTGAAGGTCGCAAAATAAATAACTACGTGTCACACTTGGCACTGTTGAATAAACAGATAAAAATCGGCTAGTTTGGTGTAAAATCGAGTATGATTTTAGGTAATTAAGATTTTAGAGTTCCCTTAATTACTGAGTACCTTCATTGGTCAATATCAAAGTCGGAACTGACAGTATTTAGATAAAAAATCGGCCTATCATCAGACGTCACACACTCATCCAGTAACCGTTAAGTTTTGATGCTTTCCATACTCATTCAATTATTAAAATAACAGCACCGTTGGACGCGCAAAAACCTTAGCCATCGGTCGATGACACCGAGGGGCACTTTAGGGCTGACTCCATCACGCTTCGTCAACTTCGTACCATGCTTATAATAGATACTTAATCTTTTCCTTGCAATAAACCACTGACAATAAGTAGCGTGTATATATGATACTTTCTGATTTCAGCTTATTGATATTGAGTACACTTTCTAAAGAGCTTATAAACACATAGTTCTTAATTGTTGACGATGAATATTTGATATATTAGACACAGTTGATTGTTATGTGTATTGTGTTTAGCGAGACTGAATCCAATTAAATTGTTAATTGTCAAGTACTTATTAATAAGTTACTTTAATGCGCAATGAAATCGTGGTCGCAGAAAATAATGGGGAGCGATCACCGGCCCGCCCGGAGATATCTTAACCATATGCAAAGGGTACCTGAATGCCCACACACATTTGCCCACGCTGCCAGCGTATTGTCCTCGAGTGCCATGTATGAAATACTACCCCGATAAACTTGTTATTGAACTCTGACATTTTACCTGAGCGTATTGTCGGAAATGTTTCTTAATTAGCCATATTAATTGTTTTTATCAATATTGGAACGAAAGGCATCGTAACATGTTTCTTGTTAAAAACAATCGCGTTAACTTCAGTACTCTGAATTTAATTTATACTCAGGGCCTCTTCGGTCAATATTGCTTTAAAAGGACTTTTGACCTAACAAATTTCTAATTATTCGAGAGAATTTACCTACAATGCGTACAGACAATTTTGGTGTGGGCGATAAATCGTCGTTCCGCATTCCGATGTGAAATTCATTCACGGGTCGTAACGAAGTCGTCTAGACTGTGTGTCGGAGAAAGGTGACCATTCACCGGCCGGCGTGACTCGCGAGGCGGGCCGACTTCGCTCCCACCAACGTGTACGTAACTGGTTAGCAATCGGCTTCGTTATCATGAGAACACATTTTTTTATAGTTTTTCGTACTCCGGAGATACCGTTCGATACAACAGTTAAACATAACGTTTAAAAGTTATGAAAATTCTTCTTGGATATTTATGACTCTTGCTAACTTAAGCAAAATGTGACGGTTTTACTGTTTGGTTCACAATCTGACTGTAATATATTCCAGTAGTGTTGTAAATACCGAGGCGGTATCGGCACAAAGTACAAAACTAAATAATGTAAGTCTTGTAAGCGACCACTTTCCAAACAACACGATATCATCTACATGACGGCGGTGCACGAGCGTTTGGTTTTAATGACAGCGCACCGTGAGGCCAGCATCCGCGTAGCAACAGCTTTCAGACAGTGAATGAAAGTTGATCGCGGCGGAAAAAATGCGAGACCGCCGATGGTTCCGGCACAAACGACCGCCGTAAATATTTGGCACTCGGATCCCAAGCTGCGGGCCGACCACCGCATTACAATTTTCATCGACATTTCAGTACTACATTTTTTTTAATTCAAAAAGGTTTTGTCCTCTTTTCTTTTTACATGTTTATGACACAGGACGAATTTTTCTCCTTCTAATTTATACTACAAATGTTGTTTCCTGGAACATTCTGAGATGAATTAGCATGTTTTATTTCGCATTCATGAATCTTAATAGGCTGTTAGCAAATTTATCTGAAGTCTTCAGCCTCATCCTTATAAGTAAGGGAGATTTCGCATTTAGGCAAACGGCTTTTAGAGAAAATCCCTGATGATTATTTACAAATAGAGCGAGAGTTAGCTACTGCTAGACCTGTTATATTTTATAAAGGCTGGAAGTTTATGTGCACATTTATCCTACACCGGGTATCAACTTTTGTTGAGAACGCAGTTTGACTGGTGGTGTTTTTGGAGAGCAGAGAAAAATAAAAATAATAAACATACCAACATTCCATAATATACATCCTCACATTTCGTATTTTTAATATTCGTAGGCCAAATGATAGTCCTAAGTCAGAGTTTAAGATTATATTGGCATATTATTAGCCTTGGTTTCGTAGCAGTCCGTAATTTAATGAATTGATTGATTCATAAAGTTTAATTTCAATCAGGGTAGCATACCCCGATTTTCCCAGAAACTGGGTATTAAGAGCAGTCTTTGTGTTATTTAGAACTGGCAAATGCAGCGATCTCCAGAAGACTGCCAAGAGCGTGGGCGGCGAGTCTCTGCCGTCAGCACCGGAAAGTCGAATAAAATATAGGTGTTACCGACTTTAAAGCGGGTCATCACACTGAAAAACTGACGTTTGATGTTACAAAGGTCGTTATTAAATTAAAGAGTTCATTATACTGCAATACCTGAAAATTGTTATTACGCGTTCCCCAATCCGTAAGTAAACAGAAAACGTCAAATTATGTGATTCACTCAATCGATATGTCCGATCGATGCGTTTGATATGTTGTCACTCAAGAAGTGAATAGGTGTTATCTAATAAAAACATCAATGCAACGCTAAGCGCCCATCTGCGAGGGTTGAACATCGAATTAGGTTAAAGGTTGGGGAGGTCGACGCCACGTTAAACAGTTTAAGGGTCAGGGTACATGGACCGATCATAATTCGCCCCAAAATAAAGTACGAATTATGTCATAAAACAATCTAATATTTACCATGCAAAAATAATTCATTGTTAGGTTATTTGTATCAAATTTGGTAACAGGGATAAGTTATTTTGTGTTTTGGTCTTTACCTAATACTGTACATGTAACATGTTGCAAAGAATCAGTTTTGTCTTAAGAAACACAATACAATCTTCATATCTGCATACAACTTGATCTTGAGTTCATTTCAGTACCTTTAAATGGTTATTGGAAGTATGTAACATACCCATTAATTACATCTTGCAAATCATGGACATATTTTAGGCACCACTAAGGTTTAATTTAAGTTAACTGTTTTATTGGGCAATCCTGTAAGAAGAAAACTTGTTTTCAAGCCAAAGGCCGAAGGTATATAGGGCAGGACATACTACCCTACAGGTGGGTCAGAGAGGGCTGTGTGCATTCAACAATGTTCACCCACAGGGCTTTAATCACCTGCATTTGTTTAGCCTGTTGTGCCATTAAAGGAGGTCATAATATGGAAAATTGTGTTATGTCCAATGAATCAAAGGGCTATGTGATTTCATCCACGTGGCTTGTTGCAGGTAAGGGTTAAATCAAAAGGGTTGTAACTATAATGCGAACAGAATTAGGGTAGCAACTTATCCTTCAGAAATGTCTCTCTTAAGCTCTAGTGCTAATTAGCGGCAGGTTTGTTTCTTATTATTACAGGTAACAGAGGTAAATTAATGGTTTTGCGAGCCTCATCTCAATCTAAAACCATGTTTACTGGAAACTATTTCCAAACCTTTATAGAAGTTATTAGAATAAATGTATTCTAACTGAGTTAAAATGCAACTTGTACTGTATTTACTCATCCGAGTTCAATATTTTGCTAAAACACAAGACTCCAGACATTTCCAACTTAATAAATACAACTACCCTACAGATGTTACATGAGTGTGATGGGAACATTGTCTGTGACTAATGAAAAATGCCACATGCCAGCCTAGCTAAAGGAATGTTGTTGGGACAGTTATCATCTGTTTTGATGTTATCATGCTGACCAGTACTTATGGTGATAGAAACAGTTATAGTTTTATGCTGTACTTTAGTGCAGGTATATAACATGACTACAAGACAAAATAAGGTTTGTGTCTACATTCTACAGGATCAAGTTGATGTTGGAGAACTCACCAACTACTCTTATGTGTGATCATTATACTTACACTTATTTTTGGCATTCTCATCCATGAGCATGTTGAAATGGTGGTGGCGGTTCCACGCAGCCATTTTGCCTTCGTGAGGAGCCCCGAGAAGCACCAGGGCCGCCCCGGCGGGCCCAACTCCGTCTAGGGGCTCCAGTGTCCTCAGCGCACTACAACTTTGTCACACACTCATAACCCAAGGAACATAGCTATCACACACTCGCGCTCAAAACGCCGTCGCCCCGGACGGCGGTGTCATCGGCGCCGACGCGCGGCGCACATGCCTTGCACTTCCGCTCCACGCACTTATGCACACGCGGGTAAACAAGCACGATCAAAACGGCACCGAGCGGTGATTCACCTCTAACGCCCGTCGCGCGCTCCGCACTGCAGGCGGACTGTAGCGGCGCCCGCGAGCCGCAACCGACTGACACCCAAACACTCGTCCCGTGTCACGTGTGCGCTATGTGCGCTGCACCCAATCACACCGACCAACAACACTATCCCGCACAAATTAATTCACACCCGATTAGAAATCACCGTCCAATATTACCCACAAATTAAAGAATTCGACCGAACGCGATAGGAGTGAGCAAGACGCGCGACGCGGTTTCCCTTCGCCGATCCGATCCTCACTGCTCCGAATCGAACTCGCGAACAAAATAATAACAAATGTGCATGAGATGCTCGCTATAATATGTGCACGTGGGTTGCGTCATAGACAGGACCGACAAAATATTATGAAATCACATTTACAGATTAGAATATTTTAAAAATTACGACGGAATGCCTCCGAATGCAGACAGTTGATGGCCAGCTAACGAATATAAATTTTTATGAAATACGAACTTCACTGTCGCATTCACAAGTATCAAAGTGATTGCCTAATCAAAAGTATTAGCAGTATAATTACAACACCAATAACTACACTATTTGTAAACAAAACACAGCCCGTAATACATTCAGAAAATAACAGTTTTGAACAGTAAACGCGAACGCGTTGATCAAGCGCGACAAATAGGACAAAACATGGCAGACTCGAAAAGCACACGAATTTTATCTATGGTTGTTTTATTTTTAAACGCTATGGTTCTTTTACAGAAATAAACTGTCCAAATTAATTAAACTGTTCATCTCTCTTTGGTTACTTATTAAACAATACTTTGATGAGAAATAATTTATTTTGGCGTTGAATCGTTTACAAATTACTTAGTTTTTTGTGATTCATTGTAAATTAGTTTTTAAAGATATTGAAAAAAAAATGCGTACTAAGAAACGTTTCATTGAGGGCATAGACAATAATCTATATTACTTGCCAATAATAAAATCACCAACCATTCGTTCATTCACTTTTTTCAATTTCATAATTAAATATAATATTTAAGAAATTTCTAAATATTATTAGTTATTAAATAACTTTTGTGATGGTATTGCATATCGCATGTGCATGACGAGAGGTGATGCAGTACACTTATGTATGCAATGCCGCAGCGCCACGTCGTTATTACACAGCTTTTTACAGGTGTTTTCCATCGGTATTTTTCTGTATTTTCAGTTGAATAAGATCAGATTAGTGTACTGCAGCATTATTTTTGCGTTGGTAACATATTTATACTCTATATCTACAATGGCTTCTGACATTAGTACCTTTTTTAGCCACATTTTCTGGATATCTCTGTTCTATAACACTATGGCATTTTTTTAATCTGTATTGTCAAAAAATACCTTGCAACGGGACAGTACCTTTGCATTTGGTGTTATCGTGGAAAATTATCTTAGATTAATATAATTTCCTACGTTTCAACTAAAAGACCAACAAAATTTTGCTATTTGTACAGAACTGAGTATCTGTGTATTTGAAATATTATCTAGTTCTGTTTGATTGCGGAGCTCTGACCACAAGTGGGGGACGCGTTGTGCGTCATAAATTTAACCTTATTTAGTGGTATTTTAATCTTTCATCATTCAGCGAAATAACAGAAACATGCCTAAAAACGGCGGCAGAATAAGAAACTTTAAGAACAATGACGCCTTCGGTAAGTGTTTTTACTTGTGAGTTGTTTATTTTGTTACTTCAAGGCTTTGTGATTTGTTTCCGCATCGCTAAAATTGTAATTAATTTTGATTGTTTCGATGTATTATACTTGAAATAGGTAAAAGACTTGCTAATCACGTAGTTTAATTAAACGTTATTTGCAGAGCATGATGACCGTACACACACAAGTAACACACGACGTGTTAGTTTCAAACCAAACACGCATAAAGGAAAGAATAAATGGAACAATGTTAAACTGCAATTGGATGATGACGTGTATATGGGGGGCACTGGTGAGGGCGCCCCGCATGTCCACCGTAAGGGTGCATTTAGAGGCCGCGGAGGCCGGTTGAATTCCCCTTCACCTAGAACAGGTCACGGCATGGCGAAGAAGAAGTTCATTGCTGGCGTTCTTCCTTGGTATCAAATCATTATACCATATGGGGCCAAACACGAGAAGGATGTTATTCTGAGAACCCTTTTGAGTTACATATCACCAGATATTTTTGTGCCTCACTACTACAAGATAAACGGCAATGCGGCAGTGTTCTATGTAGATGATGTTAAACTGGCTGAAAAGTTGTTTCATGCCGACCGGAAGATTACAATGTCAGATGGCTTCAAGCTAATGGTGATAGTAAGGAATGCTGTACCTAACGTTGCTGTCGATGCTGACATGAAGGAAAAGATGAAGCTTGCTATGGCCAAAAGATACAATTCCACCACAAAGGCTTTAGATTTGACTAAATTCCATGCAGATCCTGGTAAGCTACGCCTGTTAATATTATTTTAATTATCTTGTTTTCCAGATGCATTCTAACAAATAAGTTTATAGTTTTTTACTACCCAATAAGATGTTATTTTTGCAATTAAACCTTTACATTTTAATCTGTACAATTTTTTTCCAGACTTGGCAGACATATTCTGTGCCTTGTTCCGTCCAGTCATAATGCTCGCCGCTATTGACATAATTGCTGAAAACATTCCAGACCTGGAGGCATTAAACCTCAATGACAATAAACTTCATGGTATTGAGCATCTCAAGATTCTCTCTTCAAAATTGAAGAATTTGAAAATATTATACATGGGGGATAACCGGGTAAGTTGTTGCTAGCTGTAGTCTATCTATGTCCTGTAACAGGATAAAAAATTGCCTAATTTCTGTGTTTATTCAGTACGAACATAAAAATATCTAAATAATAGTAGAGATTAATTGTGTTATCATAAAGACATACTACATATATAAGTATTAACATTACACTAAATTCAGGGAAATTATGGAATTTTGAAGGTTTTCTATATACCTGTCTCTGTTACACATGCCTAACATATTGTCATTGTACAAGATTCTTTCATTAAAATATGTATAGACATTTTGTATGAAAATGACCTTCACATTAAACTGGAAACATTGCTATGATAATAATATCTGGATTTCTTTCTAGATTCCATTCCTGGGTTCCCTAGACCCGCTGAAGTCCTTGCCACTGGTGGAGCTGTACCTCAAGGGCAATCCTTTGCTGAACAGGTTTTCCGATAACGAAATCTACGTCAGGTAGTGTTATGGCATCCATGTATTGGTTGAAAACTATTTTAATTGTATTGTAGTACGGTACAAGCCTTTGAAAGGTATTGGTGAAGTAAGTCTTTATGATATGAGGCTGTACTTTCGAGGGGTTCAAAAGAGTATGGTTAATAATAGCAACAGCTACGTATGAAGATAAATATTTTTCAATTTATTTATTTTAGAGAGAAAGAAACATTCTAGAAAAAGTGGTGTTTTATTACTATAAAATAATAGCAATTGAGAAAATTATTTTTTTTGCCTCTGATAACTTATTCATACAAGGGCAAAACTATGCTTACTCAATTTTCAATTTATTATGCATAGTCCATTCTGATAATTTGATGACGTCACAGTTGTGTAAAATTGTACAGTTCTGGATCAATAACATTTGAAGCACCTGTAAAAAAAGACATGTAAAGAGTATTTTTTAATGTGTTGATTTAAAGTTATTCTTCCACATCTGTACCGTTTTACCATAACCTAGAATTTGCTGCTCGTTTTTCTTTATTATATTTCAGAATCCACACGCACCGTTTCCCGAACCTAGAGGTATCTCTAGGTCTAGGACACGGTTGCAGGTTCAATGACCTGCGAAAATGATATCTCATACCTAGCAAAATTTGTATCTCCGTATTAATCACTGTAAATAAGAAACTAGAATACAAGATGAGTTTTCACGGGAAATGTTTTTAAGAAATAGGATTTTCATATAAATCTTTTGATTGGTTCTGAATATGAGCCTAAATATTGATTATTGTAGAAACTTGAACCATGACTGAATACTTAATATATTGGGTGAATGGTAATTGGTGACTGATATTTAAACACGCGAATTTTGCAGTAATGATAAAAAAAAAACAGAGAAAGTTTCTTCGGGAAAGTCTTTTGTAATCATGAGTACAATGACGTGTTTAAATATCGGTCACTAATTACCAGTCACCGTATATATTAAACTTTTACAAGATGGTTTCATGTTTGCACAAAATCATACACAATAAGAGAAACTTTCTTTCACTCCTTGGAATTGAACTGTGTTATGATTTTTGAGTTGTGATTTTCGTTTCTACAATTTTATTAATATGTAGACTCGTATTCGCCAGATCTTGAGAAGTCAAAGTTGTCAAATCAAGACTAGATTCTTTCAAAGCCTCCCTACATCCACCAAACTTGTACTTAGTATAAGTTGCCGGCTACAGACTTCCAACTAAAGTTCAGGGACCATTGACGGCATGGTATGATATTGTTAAAATTAAATAAATAAACAGTTAACAATCTTCAATACAAAATGAAAACTTTTTTTTTTTTTTAATATTGAATTTCAACTTTACGTCTATATGATTAAGTTATGTTTTAGTTGCTGCTTAAAATACTGTGCCGTTATTGGGTTCTTACCTAAAACAGTTACCAAAAATCGTGTATGTCTTGATGTGAAAACTGTCCTTTATTCATCTCCTAACATTTTGTATTCTGGTTTTTTGATATTAGAATGATTAAGAACTGCTTTCGTACATACATGTTTCTATAAAAAATATCACCAATTGCATGAATTATAGCGTTGATGTTTAGAGACCTACCATTTCAAAGTACAACGATTATGGTACCTACTAGTGTGAAATTCAATTATACTCAAGGTGTGAAATGTTTCTTTGACTAGTTTGACCTTCTTGCAAAATTAGTTAATTATAATTGGATTTTAAGTATAAATTGTATTTATTCCAGTAACATCAGTAGAGCACATTTTTGATAAAATTTGTTAGCTTTTTTGGAATATATTTTATGTACATGAGTAAATTATGTAATTACGTATTGCTGTAGTTTATTATTGCTTTAATATACATTTCATTTTGAAGGTAAAGTCACTTGAGGAAGTTAAGTTTTATTTATGTGCGCTTATGCTTGTAGGTACTTAAGTGATAAAATAACTGATAGTAACAATTTGGCTTTATATAAGTGACTAACATGATAACTATTAGTGATTTTATCATAGTGTGTAAAAATATGCATGACTACATTACGGACATGTGTAAGACGCTTAAGAAAATGTATTCTGAAAGTTAAACAGGTCAAAGAGACATGAAATACCTGTGTTAATTTATACTTTATTGCTGTGTGCTGAGAGTATAGATAGGACAAGCTAAAATACCTTATTCTGATTATTATCAGAACTGACAGAGATTGTTGGTAGAAGTATGTTCCAAATGTACTTTTTCTGGTTACTAACGGCCGAAATTAAGAACCTATCTATCCGTTGTTTTGCTTACTATACATAGGAATTTGACACAAATTATATGGGGCTAATGTCAAAATTCAGTCTCTAATAAGCAAAATTATAGCAAGGATATTAATTTCGGCCATTAGCCTTATATAAACAAATTCAAAATTTTATTAATATTCTAGAAAGATGTTCTGTTTTGAATTTAGGTAACACAGATTTGATATGAACTTAACAATAAAATATTTTGAAAATAAACAACAAATAATTCAAAACTGAAATCCATTCTAGAATATTATCATTGAGACCAAGAGCTAGTAATTTTGCATATTTCTGCCATCAGCCCAGATTTCAGTGAAGGTGGGCTATAGCTTGTCTTATTAATACTCTTGTTATGCTGAAGCTAACATGTGTTGTGAGTTTCAGAGATATTGTTTCATGCCATTGCCATATTGTTTGTTGTCTCCAGTGATGTGCGGAAGAAGTTCCCCAAGCTGATCAAATTGGTGAGTAGACAAACTACAAAGAGTATTGTTATAGTTAAGGGTACAAGCAAAAGTATTATATGATATGTATAAAAATGAGCATGAGCATAGCATGAGGATATAAATATAAAATATACTTAGTCAGTGCCTATATTTTATAAAAAAAAAATCTTAAACATTTTGCCTGTGCCCCTAAAGTTTTCGTTTGTTCTTTTATTTTTTATTGAGTGTTTGGGATAGGTAAGGTCTTAAACAGCCAACTCGATGGACGCCGTTAAACCCCTGATTAGAAGATAACGGTGAGGTTTCGAGCCTTTACTTGCTATGGTGCACACATAGACAAATCGTTGTTTATGCGTGTTGATTTCGAAATCAAAGCCTCTTTTGGTAGTAATGTGATGGATTCGTTTATGTGTGGTTCATTACAATTAAGGGCTTTGATATATTTAAACAGTACCAGACATTAACATATATTGCAGTCGCGCCACTTATTTTAATTATAAAAAATATCAGCTAAAATATTACCAGGAATAAACAAAATAAAAAAAAAAACATTTTCACACCTTAACTTGCACTTTATACAACATATTAAAATTAATGCTCAATTAACGAATCAAGATACCAAACATTGTTATTCGTTAAAATATTCTCTATTATTTGGGCTATTCTGCAAACATCAAACAAAACTAAACTCTAACGACTAACACTTACAGTCCAAATGATCACCAACACAACTACAACTAACTTCTCTTAATAGGATGGAATGGAACTGCCCCCCGCCATCGGCTTCGATGTCCTAGAAGACGTGACACTTCCACATCGCCAGCAATCCTTCCTGGTAGACCCGGCAGGACAGGACTTAGTGCGAGAGTTCCTAACTCAGTACTTCGCGATCTATGACGCGGAGTCCAGGCAGCCGTTGCTTGAGGCTTATCATGAACATGCTACTATGTCTATGGCAGCTACGTACTTGAGCAACGATAATAGGAATGCTGCTACGCAAAGGTATGTTGGCATTGTAATATTAAATAAAATTATACGAGGTCTGTTCAAAAAGTAAGGTGAATTTTCAAATTTCGAGGGCTACATACTTTCGATAATCGATTTTTTTATTTTATTATATTGGTATACTTGTCTTCAACATATATTTAGAGTTTCAGCCATATAGCACATTTAGTTAGTTTGTGAGAGGCCTAAACCTAAAGACGAGTTCTGCGTGTTCGGCGATTTTCTGTTGTCGTAAAATATGGATCAAAGAGTTTGCATTAAATTTTGTGCGAAAAATGGAATCATGTGCTACGCAAATCCTGGAAAGATTGAAAGGGGCATACGGTGAGTTAAATTTAAGTAAAAAACAAAGATTACAAGTTGTACAAGCTTTTTACAGAAGGTCGAGAAGATATAAATGACGACGCATGCCCTGGACGCGCCTGCACATCAACAATCGATGAAAATGTTGAAAAAGTGAAAAGAATCATAATGGAGAATCGTCGAATTACTACCATAGAAGTTGCTGAGGATGTCGGTATATCAGTTGGTCCATGTCATGCAATTTTTTTTTGGAAATTTTGGGCTGAAGCGTGCGGCAGAGAAGGTGACAATTCATGGCTTTCGCATCACGATAATGCACCTGCATTTTTTGGCAAAAAACAACACCGTAATGAAACATCAGCCGTCGTATTTATCAGATTTGGCCTCCTGCGACTATTTCCAGTTCTCAAGATTGAAGAGACCTATGAAAGAAAAGCATTTTGAGACCATTAAGGAGATACAAACCGAATCGCTGAGAAAGTTCAACAACATACCAAAAAGAGCAAATCAGAACTGCTTCGAGGATTGGAAAAAACGTTGGTACAAGTGCATTATATTCGAGGGGGACTACTTTGAAGGGGACAAAATAGAAACTGATAAATAAATAAATATTTTGTGACAAAAATGAAAATTCACCTTATTTTTTGAACAGACGATGTATTATGATGTGTCAATTTATGTTTAAATTTGTTATTATTTTTACTTGAGAAGAAAGGAGTATAAATACTTTTTTGCACATAAGATTCACATAAAAACATGTGTTTTTTTTCGGCACATTTTTTATATTGCTTCTAACTCTTTTCGGTTTATACAAGTCTGCAATTTTACCGTCATAATATAAAATTACCATTGCACTACTTTTTGTATGCCAAAACCAATGTAATTTTCTTTCCAGATTAAACTCATACATAACAAACAGCCGCAACATCCTGCGTATAACGGAACGTGAGTCCCGGCGACGTTACCTGCGCGCGGGCAGACTGCAAGTCGTGTCATTCCTGTCCGACTTGCCGAAGACAACGCACGACTTAATGGGTTTTGCTGTTGATTTACTTGTTTTTACAGTAAGTGGAATTTTGATCGATCTACTTAGAACCATAGTATATTTTGAGTTATTTTATGCACAGCTCCATTAGGTCTAGTTGCTATAAGATTGTCGGAATACATTTAAAATTGTAGATTCTCTTCTTCGATTGCAATTCACACAGACACAATGTATAATGTGACAGATTTCTCATCTATACTAATATTATAAAGCTGAAGAGTTTGTTTGTTTGAATGGTAACTACTGGTTCGAATTGAATAATTCTTTTTGTGTTGGATAGTCGAGTTATCGAGGAAGGCTATAGGCTATATAACATCACGCTACGACACACGGGAGCGGAGCAGTAACCAAAGATGCGGGTGAAACCGCTGGGGACAGCTAGTTTCTATAATAAAATTAAATCCTTATAGTGCTTTTTGACAAATTTTCAAAATACCATTCCATCTCCACAGCCCGCAATAATAGTGTTGACTATGAACGGTGTCTACAAAGAGACAAACACGAACGGCAATCCGACGCGTTCGTTCCACCGCACGTTTGTGATCGTGCCCAACGCTGGCGGTGGATTCTGCATCATCAACGATATGTTGTTTGTCACTAATACCACTAAGGAACAGGTGAGGATTTAATAGTTTTGTTATTTATAAGCATTAAGCTTTGATATATCATTGTATTCATTGAATATCGATATACATTACATAGCCCAATTTGTAGTATCCTTAAAGCTTAGCGACAAATATTTTGCTGAGCTACAAAAAAATATAAATGCTCGTCCCATCACTGGTGATACAGCATTTCTTGGAGAATGCAGAAAGATAATGTTCTGAAACATGAAAAAAATAAGGGAAACAACAATTTTATCATACTGAATCATTATAGTGTTTAACAGATTTTTGAAATGTGTTTAAAACAAATTTTGAATTGTATTTTTAACATGTCTAACATCTGTTTAACTTTTTTTTTTTTGTAATAACACAATTGATGTTATAATTCAGCTAAGTAACTTCATATTTCATACAAACTTATCTCTGCAATGTAGAATTATCTGTTCATATAAATCCCTTAAATGTCCAACAACTTTACTTTTGTAAAATACATCTTAATAAATAATGCAACAACACAACTTTAATAATTTACTTTTCCATAATCCAGGAGGAAAAAGCCTTTTCAACGGGTGTAACAGTAGAACCGACCCCGGCCGCTGCGCCTGCGCCGGCCGCCATGGCCCAGCCGTCACCAGACGACGCTCAGAAGATGATGCTGAATATGCTCAGCCAACAGACTGGCATGAATGATCATTGGAGTATCAAGTAAGTGTTCACTAACTTGAATATCTGAAAGTAAACTGATAGTATATTTAAGTAGGATTTGGCAAGAGGAGGTTCAGAACGTGTGCTGAATATTTGACAGATAAGAAAATCCATAACAAATCTATATATAAAGTAGAATTTGTAGGTGAACTGTAGAGTCAAATATAGCATTAATTTATTGATGCAGATCCAAACAGGGATATTGATATTTTTTGCTTTACTCTGCTATTGGTCATTTTTTCACACTGAAATGTTAATTTAATCCAGCAATACAACCACCAACAATTCCAATCAATCCAGGTTATAGGACTAAGGGCCAGTTTCAGCGATTACGGATATGTTCCAGATAGTTTATCTGGCAGATAATTTCATACAAATTCTGTTCCATTTTTGAATTTTAATTGTTAAAGACAGTTTATTTAAGAAACTTGTTTCATTCCAGCTGCCTACAACAAACTGGATGGGATTTCCAACGATCCTTATTCGTCTTCAACCAACTAAACTCAGAAGGGAAAATACCACCCGAAGCGTTCGTCAAGTGAACATAAAAACTTAAAAAATAAGGCTGTGTCAGTGTACATATTAGTTATGGAAAATAAATAACTATTTTTTTAGTTAAAATATGACTCTTGTCGACTAGTTTATTATCTATGGATAAGTGAAAGGAGTTTTATATGCACACTGAGTCTGCGGAATGCAGAGAAGCGGCGATATGGTTTATTACTATAATAAAGAAATAGAAAATGAGAATGATATTAAAGAGAAACTACAAATCGCGCCGAAGATAAATATCATCATATCATAAGACAGATTAATATCATCAATGTATTGTGGAAAATTAAAAATGCAACTGCATGACAAGGAACATTAAAGGAAACAAGTCTCCTTCTATAAATGTAAGGATAATATCGTAATAATAGAACTATTGATCATCAATTTAATAATGTGTTTTCGGAGTGTACTCAACATACTACATCAGATACAATAAGATGTTCTGCAATATGGAAGAAATAACAATGTCAAATATAAAAATATAAGTTCATCAAGAATCTATAATAATTTTTGCTTCATAATGGTAATCATTATATGATTTCAAAAATCTACATAAAACATGGGCAATTTTATGGGATTTTTAAAGAAACCTGTTTACTTGTCGAAGCCTATTCAGGCATAAGCATGGTTTATTCTGTCCCAGTGACATTGAGGGTTAGATACATATATCTTCAACAAATCACCATGATGCTTTGCACAGTTATCTATATTGGTGATTGGAGTTATTACGAAAATATAAAAAAAAAAACAACTTGCCCATAATACCGGCTATAACTGCATCCAGAGTTGTCATCGGAAGATTTCGTCACGGAAGAATCATATCTTTTTATAATTATAATGTTTGTTTATTTATGTAGCCAAGAAACAGTTGAAATACAGATAGTAAAAAAAAAGTTGAAAAAAAAATGCAAACAAAAAACTTTCAACTCTTGTTCAGATGTAAATGTATCAAGTTTATTTGATGATTTATTGTAAAGATCATTTATGTTCAATTGGATAGAGGTGCGATGCGATATTGCGATTTTTTTTTTAAATTTATCATGAAACGTGTGCGTCCATCGCACGTCTATCTAAACACTTGCATAATATTTCATCAAAAGAGGATTTATTTTATGACATTGTAGTTCCTAGCTGCATCTTATGCATTGTAGAACATTTGCCTTATAAAATATAGATATTATATTAACTCTCATAAAAAAAATGTGTTTATAGATATAATACACAATCAGTTAATTTTGTTTTTCTTTTTGAATTTTGTGATTTTGTATTATGTCTGCAATATTTTTTTGTCATTGTGTCCTGTCCTAAGCATCGGAGTAATTCAAATCTGAATATATATTTTTTTTTAATAAAAAAAGAACTTAATTGTATACAATGCTATGTCAACTGAGAACTAGTTGAAAAAGATGATAACATTTATAATTCGAATTAATATTGTTATTTGTAAATAGTCGTTATTAATTTTAATTATATTTTCGTTTGGGGTGTTGTAGGGCGCAGTGTACGGATATAAAGGCGAAGGTCCTCAAAGACCGGTCGGTTTTCAGTGCTTGAAGTACAATGCTGGGATGGTATGACACCAGACAGCTATATTCATATTGCGCTGGTCAATGGACCGTGCTATCTGCGGCGGAACCCCTAGACGTAATGTCTTTGTGGGCTAGTCGCAGCGTATGTGAATACATTTTTAAAACGAATTCGGATAGCACTTTTTTACTTGACCGTGAAGTTTGTGGGCAGCCGGAATCCTGCTGTGGCCTTGGGGTGGGGCTTAGGACTTATGTTAGGAGCTAACATTAAGACTGTTACTGAAGTAAATAAATATTTCATTTTGGATCGTAGTTTTTGTTTCATTTTAATTATTGGACTTCTAAATAAGACCTAGTCTGTAATTGATTTGAATATATTTTATTAGGAAAATAATAGGAAGGAAGTGCACAAATAGATATGGAGCATGCTAGTAAATTATTTAATTTGCTGATAAAAATCGTTAGTGATGAAGCATTTGTATCATCGCTAGAAAAAGGTTATAAAATGACGAAATCAATGAATAATTTACACTTTAGATATCATTGGCTCAAGAATTATTTTGTTATCAGACTACGTCTATACCAACATTATAAAGTTGAGGAGTTTTGTTTTAATTTAGAGGGTAATAAACGGTTAAAACTATATATAAATAAATTACTTCTCTAAAAGTCTATCTAATAGACTGAAAAATTGAGGAAAATTGTGTAGACTTAAGTACAAAGTGTGATTCTGTTTATACGAAAATTTTTGATGATACACCAATCCCTAATCCAATGTTAACAGCGACTAATGGAGATACATAATTACCTCAACGTATTTTTGAATGACGCGTGTTCTTATCATTTTGGCTAAAGTAAACAATTATATAGCGTTTCAAAAATTTTGATATTAAGCCAATCAAGATAAATGACGTTTTAAATGAAACGTTGTTATCACTTCTTTTAACAGAGTTATGTTCAAACTTAAAATAGGTAGTTTACTCAAACAAAAAAAAAAATGTTTTTGTAATTTTTGGCGTCAAAAATAATAAAACATTACAATTAACAACAACAATTAACAGCCCCCGAAATGCCCACCCTTCACCACTTGATATTTAGTTTTTGCTGGGTAGAAGAAGTGGCGCAACTAGGTACTCTTTGGGTGCAACAAACTCCCCAGCAGCTGTTCCAAAATAAGTTTACAGTACCGCACGATTTTAAAGATAGTTATTTAAAATATCTCGAAGGCTTCTCTTGGGTTCTTGCTCACTTTTTAGGTCAAGAATCAAGAATAGTAAACATCACGTCATATTGTGATAAACAATTTTGATAAAAATATTTAGGTTCAGCTAATATGGCCGACATTAAATTGGCGGCAAAGACAAATAATGCAAGGTCGGTAAACTAGTCTAAATTGTTTTTTATTAATTAAAGTGGTGTGTTATCGCATATAAAAAATGCATTTAAAATTTGCCAAAATTTAGGGAACTAGGAATTTAGGGATGTATTTATTATTTTATTTTTGACCCCTGACGTAAAAAGGGCATTATAAATTCGAGGTGGGGGTGTGTTAGTATGTCTATCTGTGGCAACGAAGTTTGTTGAGTAAAGACCGTCCTGCTGAGTGATGGTAAGTAGAAATGTATATTTTTAACCTAGCAAAAAGTTCATTGGGACGGTTTGACAGTTTCGGGTCGTTTGATGCGCTGACGTCTGTACAATGTGTTCCAAGACTGTTTACAGTTTTGGAGTACAGGGAAAAAAGGTTTCATAAGGACTTAAAAAAGATAAAACAGCTTCAAGATGATGACCGTCACACATTTTTCCGCCAACGTTTGCGTAAGCACTGACGTGCGTGGAGGCTGGTGGGTGTTGCCTCCTTGTAATTACCACTACTGGAAGATTATAGGGCTGAACGTTTTATTAAAAGAAAAGTTTTTTCAAAGACTTCCTGAGGGTTTAGCCAAGATGACTTTTGTAATCGTATACTTACGCTATTAGAAATGTGAAGTATGGAAATGAGATTCCAAATCGATTACCATGTAGTGATGGTGACACGATAAAAATCATCTTGGCTAAGCCAACCAATAGATCTGCTGAAGTCACAATGTACAGATGCCAGCTTTATCATCTTTCAACTTTATCGTTGAAGCATATGATTCAAAGTTGATTGGGAATATTTGAAAGTTTCGGGTAGCCTAATGTGCTGGTGTCTGTACATTATTTAGGCAATGACTACTACCGACTTACATTTCCTTAAGTTAATAAAAACCTAAAAAAAAATACTCCGAATAACTTTGAAATTGCGTAATTTGCAGCCGCGCTGTACATGTATATTTTACGAAGAACATTGTCTACGATTCCCACAATTTGTTACCTTTAAACTCTCCTACTTCTTTCGGACATACATACCTACTTAGTATGGGAATCGCCAGCATAAATTTTAACTCTATCCTGATCAAAACGTCTCTAGCAGAAAACAAAGAAAGGAACAAGAGATGCGCGTTCAGAATATAGGCTGAATGACATTCAGCACGATGCTCAATGAATGAAAACCAGCAAACAGCCACGGAAAATATCACTCTGAAAATTATATCTTCTTTTACAGTTAATGTCTTCTGATAAAACAATCAAACACAAATCTTCAATTAAATTGTTGCGTCATTTGCAAAATACGCGCCATTTTCTCACATGTCAGGCGTTCTGTTATCTCTATTTGTTTATTATCTTTATTAGGTAAATGCAAATATACAATGCTATCTGGGTAAATAGTATAAATGAATAAAACCTGTTATGAAATCTGAAATGCTATGAAGTGGTTACATGATACGATAGGTATACTTAGGCAGGTACAATTTATTTTATCTGTAGGTAAGGTATTTCGGATGCGTTCATGAGGCGTTCGTAGGTAATTTACTCGTATATGACCGATGCTTTGTCTATAATATTAAAAGAGGTTTTGTGTTAAGGTTTGTGAGTTTGTAACGTTGAAGGGCACAATCTTTGGACACTAAATCCACCCCACTATGTTGCTTCTGGAGTTCCCAGTGTGCCAGGGTCACGGTTACTCTTGTGAACAACCCGTAGCTCCGGCAAACCTTGGTCCTTGGACTTTGGCCCGTCAGGACGCCTAGCTTCGGCACGCCAAGCGTCGGGAGGGCTAGCGTCGGTTCCCTCGACACCCAACGCCCGTGGTGTCCAGTAGGTACTAGTAGGACCACCTCTCTCGGTGGCGGCGGTGCGGTCTCTCAGCAGCTCCGCGAAGTAGGTGACGGCATCCCTATTTCTCTCGCTTCAGATCATGACTTGTACCAGGGTCGGACACAAGAGGTCATCGCCGCCGCGAGCCGAATTAGTTAAACCTCCAAAATCTTGAATAAAGAACAAAGTAAGTTTAAATCCAGAATTCAAAATCAGCCTTTGATAACCCTATCGGTAGGTAGGTAAAGAGAGAGAGCTTGAGGAATATTTTATTTTTATTTCATGTCATGGGTATTCCCTTTTTCAAACGTTTACAGGAAATATATTACTGGCCGGTATGCTACACTCCGCCCGCGGCATTGACTGCGGTTTAACAAGTACTAATCGACCTTTCATACATGCCATACATCACAATAACATACGTCAGAGTTAATAAAAAATATTGAAAAAAATACGTTGGTACCTGCGTAAGATTTCTATAAATACGCAAACACAACAACATGCTTTAATCTGAGATTAATAAATTAATAGTAATTTGTCACTGCCAAACGAATGAGGTCAATCTTTTGTTCAGAGAACATTCAAGAAGTTATCTATTATCTAATTCTTACTTAAATCTATGGCTGTACTTATCATGTAAAAGTATCTCCAGCCAGGAGGCCCTATTTGGAAAGGATGAGTTTTTCAGCCTTCAAAAAGTTTAAAAATAAGGCTATAAGTACCTAATTTTACTGCTCTCTGTGTTATCAATTCAGAATTTCGAAAAAAATGTATATGAAAGTCAGTGGCGTAGCAAGGTAACTAAGGTTCCCGGGGCAAATAAAAAAAATGGTCCCCACTACTACCCAAACTCGTTGAATTTTATCAAGTTAAAAATATACAAATACTTTAAAATTTATTCTTAACAAGATTATTAACGAGATTTTCTGGTGAGGATTCGGGGGGCCTCTATACCACGCCCGGGGGACTGCGTCCTAGCCCCTTAGTAGCTAAGCCACTGATGGAAATAAGATAAACATGGAAAAGAGACGTCTAGTAATGTTGTAGACGATGATAAAGTCAAAAACATGACTAGTTGCGTGTATCGAAATTAAGCGCATCGTGAAACAGACATTGGCAATTGTATTGTCTCCATATCACATATAATTCAGTTCCTTATTAAACGATACAATTACTTATAAGATAAACTAGACTAAGATCAATATTACCTCAATATCTAGGCGCTAGATAAAAGTGTCATCATGTCGACGCGCGATGTCTCGAAATTTATCTTCAACAAACAATAGTGCTCATACGCACGCGATGACGGAAGATTTTCTTATTTCCCGTGATCTAATGAGTTTATTAGCTTGTGACCTGAAACTATGCCTATGTACTCGTTTTGAGGACTGTAGGAAAATGAACTTTATGGATTAACTAGCTCTCGCCAACGGTTTCACCTGCGTATCGTGGGAACTTATTCGCCCAGTAGCTTATAGCTTCTTCTATCAATAGGCTGTCTAACACCGAAGTATTTTTTCATATCGGGCCAGTGGTTCCTGAAACTAGCGCATTGAATCAAAAATTGTTCATGTTTCAGTGCATTTTATGAAATTTAAGAAGTTGTAAGTGAATCTATGATAACATGATAAGTACTTATGTTTATCCTCATTTCATTTACGGTATGTTCTTGGCAAGCATTGAGATTCAGAGAAAAAACGTCCGAAGAAAATTCTCGGTAGCTGAAAAGGTGTATCAGGGAAAACCTAATACGTTGATAAATCACGGTGTCGAATCGAAGTCATTTGCATTGCCACTGCAGCTCCGTTTCCCCATTCATAAATAGTTAGGTATCGCATCTAAATACAGACGCCAGTATATCAAGATACTTTTAATCAAATTTCCTTAATAGATTTTCAACCTTATCACAATACCTGAAGGTTAATATTCGATTGATAAAATTTATACGGGTAGCTCGTTATGCATAGCGTCTGTACATATTTGTAGAAATATATTGATTAAGGAAAGTAGCGATTATTATCTACTCAACAGCCATTCATATCTGATAAATATGATGTATCATCATCACAGCTTTTTTTTTCGAGTATGAGGTTGCGGGTTCGATTCAGGCAAGTACCAATGTAACTTTTCTAAGTTATACAGAGTATTATAAAATCTGTGGTTATACGTACTTTCTAAGTTTATCTTGGACACCAATGACTGATTAAACGTGAAGGAAAACATCTCGAGGAAACCTGGACTATAAAGTCTGGAATCACGAACCCGCATTGAGCAAGCGTGGTGATTAACGCTCAATCCTTCTCCGTGGGAGAGGAGATCTGTGCCCAGAAGTGGGACTGTGAATATGATGTAACCTCTTCTTTAATGAATTAATAAAATTTCTCGTTTCCAAGAAGGACTGCCAAAACGTTATCCATCACGTTCAAGCCAGGAATCCTCATGACGTCAATCGCAATTGATTTGACGAATGCGCGGTAAAAAGCTTAAGACTTACCTACGTAGTTAGATTACTCATATCTTGCCTTGAGAATTTTCTAGGCTTTTGTTTTTTAGTGTTTGTTTATTTGTTGTTGTACAGAAACCAGCACATCAGGCTACCCGAAACTGTGAAATTATCCCAATCAACTTTGAACTTTATGCTTCAGCGATAAAGTTGAAAATTGATTAAGGAAATTTTACAGATTGTAGTAGCCTGATGTGCTGGCGACTGTACCTAATTACTTTAAACAAATATAATTAAGTCTACCTGGTCGCTGTTGTGATAACAATTTATGAGTGACTATTCAATATTAGGTCCAGGCAAAAATATTGTGTTTTAAGTTTGACCCTTATTTGTGTACACACATGTACACTGTGTGTCTGTTTGTAAAATCGCAGCGCACCTCACCTTAAACTGATGAACCAATTTGAATGTGTTTTTTTTTAGTTGAAAGCTGGGTTTCAGGCTGTTGTTTTTAAGCATATTGAAACAATATTGACGCAGCCTTTTTAAAGTGAAGACTGACAGGTCGTCGTTTCAGCCGAAAGACGTCCACAGCTGGACAAAAGCCTCCCCCAAGGCTCGCCACCTTGCACGATCTTCAGCAACCCACATCCTTGCTTCCCGGCGACCTTGACCAGATCGTCCACCTAGTGGGGGGCCTGCCCACGCTGCGTCTTCAGATAAAAAACCCCCATCAGCTTTCATCAGTTGGGCGCTTGACGCTTGCAGTTGGGACGCAAGTAATAGCTTGCGTCTCGTATTAGGTAGGTACTTATTTGTTTTTTTTTTAAATAGCGTAAAAGGTGGCCAATCAACATATCTGAACTTCTACTGATAACTACATATTTGATCATATAATACATACATCTTTCTTTTAGTAACATCTGTAACGATATTTTCCCTCGCCTTGCTTCAACAAATAAGTGTTTTTATATTTCTGAATCAACATGTTGTACTTGATTCATTTTTCACGGCTGACGGGCGAGTCATCGACCGTGGCTTACCGTAGCTTGGAGAAAATAACTCCATAATGTTGTTCTGCCTTTTTTGTAAAAGAAAAAAATGTGATGAAAATTACTAATATTTCTTTAAATATATTGTAATATTCATAAAGAAAATCTAGAACAGAAAATAATTGTTCAGTTGAAAAGAATACTAGGATTAGGTAAGCATTTGGTTCTGTTTCACGGTTTTATGGAGACATGAACTTAATGAAGGAGACTAAAGGTGCTTATTTTCTAACCGTATGTAGCAGTACGCATGGCTTTTCATAGACCTTAAATGTTTTTCAAAAAAGTTTATCTTAAATTTAATTTTTCAGATGTCTATCAGCTTTTGTCTTTGGAATCAGAATCTCAAATCCAAAATATTGAAAGAACACATTTGGAATGGTTTCAATATACATGAGTAAGTATCAATGTTGGTTCATTTTTCTCGTACCAATGTAAATACAGTTATCTAATTGAGAACAATTTTAAACGCCAATACTTGCCGAACGTTCAAGTTCTAACTGTACTTATTCCAAATTCAAATCCAACCGCCCCGTTTCACGTAGATTCCGATTTTTTTACATTTATAATAAAAATAAAATCAATAATTTAATTTCGAATTTGTAATTAAAATGAATGAATCTTTGGGATTCGCACAAATTTTTATTTGATTTATTTTATTCGCACATAAGTGCAATTTCTCAGTACTTTTTACTTTTATGAATTAATCGAAACAAAACATAGAGAACTGACCTAGAAATTATGCGAAGCTTTAGATCGTCGACACGGTTCGTTTCATATTTATACGTTCCATCAACGTCAGTGAACTCGTGTGTGCCCGCCTTTACCCGCTTTTACCTTAGTGCATTATCTAGATTCACTTATCTGAGCTACTCGCACCGCGAATGTGTTCAACTTGTAGTCGGTTAGCGCAACCGGTGGTCGACGGTCGTGGTCTTGCTACGGCTAATTGTTTTTTTAAGTGTTTTAAAGTGTGAGTGAACAGTGTTAACGGGACAGGCGGAGTTAGTTTGCAGGTAAGACCGGCTTGACCCTTTATCGGATATTGCTCTTTGTTGTGATTTTAATCGTTTACCGTTTTTATTCGTTTGTGTACCAGTTTTTGTGATTGCCTATTGTTTTCGTGCGGCGGGATTTAACAATCGGTTTGGCGGTAGGCTACATCTTTGTGTGTATTTGGTACAGTTAGTTTATAAAATTAAAAGGAATCGTATGTACTATTGACACGGTTTTTCAAAACCTATATAAGAGTAAGCAGAATTTTCGCAAACATAGTGGTTCCAACTAATAAATAGACCCATATTTTTTTTATTTACAACTGCATATACAATATGTACTTACGTTCCAAATTCAAGTAGCCGATTATGAGTGAGCAAAGAGATTGGTATTTAAATTTCAAATGAGGGTTCTTATTTCAAATTGACAGTCAATAATGGCGGCCGCACACCATGATGGACGCAACCTGTTGCTAGTTGGGACTATAGTGACCTTTCCATTGACTAATTAGTTCGAATATACTTTATATTATAAAAACAGATTCACTACCTACAAAACTATTGCGATATTTTTTGTTTTTAATTGAGAAATAATCAGATCTACGGAAGTATCACACGATGGGAAATGTGTTTGATTAATGTAGGTAAGTCAAACAAGTAGGGGAAGTGCAGACATGCGTGACATCTTTTTTCAGCGACAATTCAGTGCAAGAAGGAAACATGTGATGTCTATGAATATTTATAGAGTAAACTTGACGCTGTTAATGGAAATTATTAGCGATTAGTCACTAAATAGATTCGGTAATGATAATGGTACAATTATTGTACGAAATATTCTAATATCCTCTAATTACTTAGGTTCAGACAAATTTGTGAAATAACTTTGCTTCTCCGAATATATCGAATTGAAGCCTGGCGCATGCGCAGCAGTCAGTATCGTGAAGTCGCTTGTATCCAAGTTCAGATGATCAAAGCTAATCGGTGACAACTGTCGTCAATATGGTATGATCAGTGGCCATTTAATTGTTTACCATACCTGTATACCCATAAGCCAGGTGGAAGCGGGTTTGTCAGCTCACGATGTTGTAGAGTATATTTTTGAAGAGCTACTAAAGTACAAGTTTCAGTCAAATTACATATAGACTTACTACTAGACAGAGCCTACAGTAGGTAATACACATAGTAATGTACATAGCTAAAAACGTGTATGATTTGTTTCACTTCCATCACATATCGTGATATCATTTGAAGTACAAAGTAATAAAAACTAAAACCTTCATGGTACTGAAAACGGTACGAAGAAATCATGCATGTCTGTCGGTCTGAATCTCCTGAACTGTTTTAAGGGAAATTTACACAGGCACGCAGTCTAGTCTAGAGTCTAAATGCGAAAATTGTTTAAATTCGCCAAAGCACTGAACATTATAACGATAGTTAAATCACGTAGAATAGCCAGAACGTTACGGATGCTGAACAAAAACGGTGCAGATCGCAATCTGGCGACAAACAAGAGGTCGTTGACCCACAATGTCATCTGTGCACGAGCGTGACTTATTGCGGCCGAAGCCGATGGAAAATCTTATTAAGATTTATAGGGCACCCAATAAAAATGCGCGTCAAATGCCTATACATTGATATAATTTGTTGGTACAAAGGTTAGTATGAAGAACCATGCTCAAGCATCATGGATTCGACGTCCAAGACAGATTTTTGAATATCTAGTAAGGTTATTTAGATTTTAAGCGTAAAAGAAACGAGGGTTGATAAGCAAGTCAGTACTCTGTACCAACCATTTCAGTGGAAGGCTATGCAATATGTGAAATGTGTATGTAGATAAAGCAACGATTACTTTATCAGGATATTAGCACCTCTTTTTTAAAATGCTTAAATATATTGTATCTGAAAATAAATTAAAATGGGTCTCCCACAACTTGATGAAGAAGCTAGTCTATCAGCAGTATGCCTTCGTCCTGATCTACGTTTGAGGCATATTTTAGCACCTATGTTTCAGAATAAACAAGTAATTTAATTAATCAATATTTCGTTAAAATTACCCAATTTTATCACCATTAGTCAATTGCAACAAGAATGAATGTAATTGTGAAGATGCAGAAATTAATCAATGGAATGTTTATTCAGGATTTCAAAGCAAAGTCGGGATGATACAATAGGTAAGGTTCGCGTTTTCAATAACTAATGTGTCAGCGCACTTCGTTATTGTTTGTAAACACGAACAAATGGTTTTTGGTAGCTAAGGTTAGTTATGTAAATAATACAATATTTTCGCTAGAAGATATACATAAAGATTTATAGGTGGTTATAAAAAAATCGCTCTGTCCCTTTACGGAACAAATAATAGTGACATAATAAAACTGTCATTAATGTATTCGTATGTTGCAAAAACTCTGTAATTAACAAGGCTTTACGCTATCAAACATTCAAATATATTTTTTCATTTTCATTTTCAATACAATAAGTACGCTACGTCTAAAAGGTCGTCGCTTCGAAAACTCAATGACATTATTAATTATTTATGTAAAGGACCACGCATTAATAGTCGTCAATGGACATGGCTTTATAGAATCGCAAAGAAAAACTGACTGTCCCACGATGGCTATAGCGTTGAAACAATGCAGAGTTAAAAAACTGGCCGATCGACTGAGATTTGAATACCACTTTACGTTCTATGGTATTACATGGTATAACTAGAATACAATGGTTGGTTGATTACTAGTTTTATCGAAGGGGGTGGGAGATCTTTGCTATAGAAATTTTGTTATTTGAATGTTGGTTTGGAGTAGGGTTAGGTATATACTGGCTTTCACTTGCATCCCGTGGGAACTAATGTAATCTATAACCTTCTTCGATATATGGGCTATCTAACTCGGAAAGATTTTTTTCAAATCAGTCGATTTGAATTTTTCAAATTGATTCGAAGCAAACAAACACTAGCTTTACATTATTAGTAGATACAGATATGAATCTCTGCTTATCTTTTTTTTTTTTGGAAATCAATTCATACATTTTTTAAGGAGTGGTTAGTACTGTGGAAACCTATCTTCTATTTGTTAACATGTAGGCCTCCAGGTATTGGGATCTTGAGTAAATTAAAATAATAATATTTAACTTCAAGTTGTATTCGTTGTTTGGGAGCTGACGGGCGACTTAGTGTCAAACTAAAGACTAACTACTTTATTCTTAACACGATTCTATATTTAATTGATGTTCCGGCCTGTTACAAAATATAATGTAAGATGTAAGGAGGTTACATATCTACAGTACTCAAAAAAAATTGACAATCGTGAAAACTCCTAGAAGAACAAAGATATTGTTCTTCTAGCGTTTGAAATATACGAAGTCATGAACCAGACAGATAGGTGATTAACACTGCAATTAATATAGATATGATTGGCCAGTCTAATACTAAACTAAGGAAATGGACACAAATAGCTCACGACTTTTGGTTATTTTCTAACTAATCTCAATCAAATTATTTTCGTGACAAGAGTCAATTTCCTGTTATTGTGAAACATGAAGTTTTGAAAGAAAGTGATGGATCACGTAAATGTGAAACTTTTTTGTTAAATTTCTTTTCACTATTTCAAATACCTACCTACCTGTCGTACATCACATCAAGCTACTTCAATCTGTCAAATTTTCCTTAATAGATTTTCAGCTTTATCGTTGAAGTATAATATAGGGTTCAAACTTTATCGGAAAAAATTGTCATTCTCGATGGTAGCTTGATGTGCTGGTGTCTGTACATGAACGTATTGTTATTGTCAGTTCACGGTTGAGAAGAATTGATTCGTTTCAATGGAGTCCCAGAAATAGGTAACAGGTAATAACCACATTTTGGAACAAGATTTTTATATAATATCTACTTATCAACAAATAATGTGACTTAGAAAATAGCAAAAAAATATATAATATGTAACTGCCTTATGTAACGAAATTGCCGTTTTATCGCATTGCCCACTTTGACAATAAGAGTAAATATTTCGATTACATAAATATAAAGGTAACACATTTTATTTAAACGTTTATGAAATTTTCTGCATGCATTGTTATACCTAAGTACTAAATCATAATATAATAAACCAGATACAAAATACTAGCTTCAATCAGCGGTTTCACCCGCGTCCCGTGTGTACTTCTCTGCGCACCTGGGTAAAAAGTAGCCTATAGCCTTCCTCAATAAAAATAATAAATGGCAAATACGAGTATTTTTCAAATCGGTAGAATAGTTCCCGAGATTAGCGGGTTATATCAGTATAGATTCTATAAATTCTACTATAAGAATTCTATAAGATGAATTATTAAGACAATTCTTCTTAAATACTAGAACAAAATTGAGCTAGGAATTAATAATAAACTCAGAATTGCCAACCAGAGCCGGTTATTACCAAAAACTGTGCAATACCACATAATAATACCTACATATAAAATACTAGACAGAGAATAACTTGTTCTAGCTTTTTTACAAATTTGAAAATGCTAGCGGTTAATATAGGTATAAATAGAACTAGTTTTAAATAAAATTTTATTATTGAACACGAGTTGAATATTCATTGCTTCTACGGAAATCAGCATTTAAAAAAACTTTAAAGTAAAGGTGACTTGTGTTTTAAAGGTTGTTAAGTGGCTAGGAGGAATCTAGATCGAATTAGAGAGACTAGCACCAAAATGGGGTTGAAATAATAAATTATATATTTTGAATGATCCAGAATTTAGTTGATGATTATTACAAGACTTATCTAATTCAGAATCACTTTTTTTCAATGTAGTGGTGTGTATTGCGTTCTTTAAATTTGTATTGTTTTTGTTGTCTATTTGGCTAGGTTGCCAGTATTCACTGCAGTTGTTTTGGTAATTTTATTATGATTTACACAGAACAGATTTTTGACTAGAATTCTGCAATAGACCGTAAGTCGGTTTATTGCAGAAGTCACCTAACGTGCCCTTGTGTCAGTTTTCTCAAATGCACCTAATAGCCTCTGACATAGAAGTAACATTCGGGGATCAACCCACGAACCCACGAAGCTAGTTCGGCCCGATCTAATAATCCAAGCCAGGATTGCGATTACTGTGATGGCAAAGAGGCAGCTATGGTTAGTGCTGGCTGATGTGAAACCATTATTGAAAATATTCATCATTTTTTCAGTCATGACACCATTCTGACTGATATTCAAGTAATGTATTCCTCAGTTTTGCTCCGGTCGTAAAAGTTAACAATTGTTATTATCTGGGCCGAGGTAAACACGATCGTAACGTCGCATTTTACATAGACTCCTTAATCGCTTCTTAGTGCCTTGGTTTATGTCACTTGGATCAACCATATCTGCATACAGTTTAGATTTACGAGTATTAAAATAAACGACCATAAAGATTAGTCTCATAAAGTGATTTCACTTATCATGAACACTGTGATTCCCCAACATGTTGATCTACAAGGACTGTAAAGCATCTTAAAATAGCCACTTTCATTTATCGTTTTGATGGAAAATTTGTTTGAAATAGTTTATTAATAATATACAAGCAAAATAAGTATACAGCTTGGTGCCAAAAATTTGTGACGCCATAGCTCTTATTTTCTTACAAATTGCATAGAAAGTAACTGTTTTTAATAGTTCAACAAAAGTGTTAAATTTGACTAGTTGTCAACTACCTTCTGTAGTTCATGGTTTGGTAAAAAACTGGAAAGTGTTATGGCACTCATTGCATTCATGTTTACACCGATGTCTGATAAATACGCGACTGTGCTTTGTTTAGTGATAGCGTTATCATTTATCAAAGTTAAATAATTCGAAGTTGGAATAGCGGTTGCCGGGATAATAAAAATGTTACGTTAGGAATCAGAGACACATATTTTTTATGGCATGATCACGTATTATATATTTGTTTATACCTGTAATTATTTATGTCTGGTTTGGTTCGTTGTCATTTTGTAGCTGGTAATTTGTCAATCCATTTAGTAATATGGTAACAAATTACATCTATACTTTTTAATTGTATTTTAACTTCCTCAAGAGTAATTTATTACTCGGACATGTTTTCATTAATTATAATTAGGATTTATTCAATATCTTGCACGTGTCAAAATATGAGGTGTCAATGATATTACTGGCCACAAATTATTTGGCAAACAAATGACTACAAAAAACTGAAAGAATAACACTGAGTCGCAACCAGACAATTTTTTCTTTCTTTTGTTCAACCAAAGCAAAAAATTGGTCAATAATAAACCTCAGTTCAAAATCAACGCGAAAAAACCTTGCATTGTCCACGTGACAACAAAAAACTCCAGTACCTAATTCAGTAACTTTCGAATGATAATAATTCGATTATCGATAACACACGCGTACGGAAGCTATCAAATCGATTTTAATAATCGATGGTGGCTCGTACGCGAGTTAGCGTGACTCCGTACGGAAAATACGGGCGTCTCGACGTCTTCCGACTGATATTTTTTGCTAAATTGCCCGTAGCCCGGCAATAGAGAATGGGTCATTATGTTTTAGCAATTATTCAATCAAATTGTGACGGTTGATGTCTTTATTTTACAATCTTTTTTCTTGCGTGGTGTTCCTCACGCATCCGCCCGAGCAAGTCGAAACAATGAATCTTTCTTACTTCCAACTAGATTTATATGCAATTCAGTGTTCTTAATTAATATGTCAGACCGGAATCACTTATTACCAAGCAATCTTTCTTTCTGCTTGTATTAATTGGTGTCGTATTTGAATTCAACGACTATTTCTCGTTCACACATTTAAGAAACAAAATATACTAATATCCAAGACAGCAAAAATACCAAATTGCCATTTGTTTATTACGTATTTTGTCATTTATATTGAATTAGCATTACTAGTTTTTATATACTCTGAATTTATTTGCATAGCCGTTATAATAGAGGTTTCATCATCTTTTTCTGTAAGATCTATTGTTAGCTAAATTGCTATTAACATGTTAGGCTAGTTATATTTATAATTTGATGTCAAAAGAACGCGCTTGTCATTTGTGACGCAGTTTGGACATCTCTATTTCAAACGCGAAATTAGATTATATTTTATACTTTTATACACTCCGTTTATTGTTTCATAAAATGGTAAGGTTTGTCTTTGTAATATTTTTGCTACTTTTTTGTATACAATACGTCAAACAATATAACAATGCATTTGTAAGGATCGTCACGCTTGTGGTTATAACTTTTATATTTTTGTTGTACTCAACAGGAAAAATGACAATTTGAAATGGGTATTGCACAAATAAAATACACTAGTATCTGCTAAAAATTCAAGTATTTAAATTTTTATATTCTGCAGATGAATAATTTATTGCAAAAACTGCACTCAAAGCCGCGATTAACGTGTATAAATTTTGCATAACAAATTTCTGTCACGAAATATTCGTTTTGTGATGAATTAACATGAAATACTCGCGTGTAATTACCCGATTATTATTAATCGTATATCGTGTGAGATGCGCGTGAGCATAGACAGGAGAGAATTCGCGGAAAAGTTTTCGTCGTGTGAGAGTTGACAGGAGGATAGATCTCTTTATCGTGAACATGCGAGATTTTATCGCATTATATGGATGTTGTATATCATGTCTCTGTAATTGTGTGACGCTTAGTTCTTTAATGGTTCGCTAATTTGTGTCTTTTAAATGTTATGTATGCATATTAGACGGGAATTTTGCTTTAAATATTTCGGGGAAATTAATAGCACAACGTGTGCTAGCGTGTTCAGGTCATCATTCATTCAGCATATCAAGCTACTACAATATGTCAAATTTATTTAATATATATAAATTTTATCGATGAAGCAAGAAAATTTAGCTTTTAAAAGGATAGCTTTGGGTGATGGCGTCTACATTGATTTCCTTTTATTTTCTTTTAATATGTTTTAGTTTTTGTAAGAGTTTTTGCGATTAGAATTAGCTTAATTTGTTTGAATGATTACGAATTTTTTGCAGGACTTGTCTCAAAACTCAAACAGTGCTTAAATTAATTAATTAATAAATACGAAATAATTTTGAATAATTCAATTCCTCAAAGATTTATAGCGGCAGCCTGTTTTAAAAAAAATATAAATATTTCCACTACGTACATGTCACGTTAGTTATTAATAGTTTTCGTATTTTTTACATTACCCAATTTACATTCGCGTACGTCAAAGACATTTTTGGAGAATAAAAAAAAATTGTATTAACACAAGATAATTTCCATACTCGCTGAATTTTTAGTAGATCGACCACGTGTGCTTATGCTTAAGTACCACCTTATTTTTTTAGAGGGCTTGTAAAATTAATTTAGCTTTATACGAGATATATTTCAAGTAATCTAGACTAATATAATATTATAAAGCATAAGATTCTGTTTCTTTGGTTATACTCGCTAATCTCAGAGCTACAATATGAAAAATTATTTCAGTGTTAGATAGCCCATTTACCGAGGAAGGCTATAGGCTACTTTTTATCCAGGTGCGCGGAGTAGGACGCGGCAAATGCTAGTGTTGTAAAATAAAATACCAGTCTAGAATATCACATATTTAGACCAGTGCCAGGAATATCAGTTACGTAGGTATGCAGCATCCAGACAGGAACACAGAGTGAATCCATCCGTTAGTTAGTAGTTATATCCAATTGACCGTCGTTTAGTTAGTGACGCCGACGGCGACGCTAATATAACAGATTGCGCCGGAGTTGATGCGCAGTTAGGTATTAGTACTGGCTATGTCGGGATTTTTTTAATTTGCCCTGTTAATTTGGTAAATAGGTCTACATTATTATACTTCTTTTGTCATTTTAAGATGAAATTTGAAACAGATTAAAGTTTACAGGCAAAGAGGCCAGCACATCAAGCCACTCTAAACTGTCCAATTTCCCTAATAAACTTTGAACCATATGCTTCAGCAATAAAGTAGAAAGTCTATTGGTGAAATTTGACAGATTGCAATTTGTTTAAGTTCAAAAATTTATCAACAAAGAAACCCTTTTCATTTTGCAAATGGAACCAATGAACATAATATTAAATAACATGTAGTGGAGAGAGATAATTCTTTCACAATTATAAAAAAAAAAACTCAGTATCTATCAACAAATAACGACCGAAACCGAAACATAATCTTGTCACATTAAACTTGATATACAAGTGCATTAAAACCGACATCGTTAATTTATATCAAGCTACTGTTTGACAGGAAGCATTAAGGTTCTGTCAAACGAAGCCCAAAAAAAACCATGGGAACCAATTAGCAATGATAGTTTCCCATGGCGATATCATCATTATTCATCATCATTCTTACGTGATACTATGTTATTTCCGTCTGATAGCGCGTGATATAAAAGCTGTTGTGATCGTATCATTACCATACTTAACTAAAGTATGATTGTTACCTTTCTCATTCTTCGTGCGTCCAAATTGGCGAACGAGGTGATATATTGATGTTAATCGACATAAAAGTGAGTTTTATGGGTAGGGGTACTTATGAATTCATACTGTTACGTGATTCTGTCTATATTTTACGTTTTTGAAATGATATAAATGCAATTTTACTTATAAGCCTGAAATCTTTTCATATAAGTAATAATAAAAACTAATATTTCTATTTCCTTCCCTTTATTTACAAATTGTCTACATCTACTTTATTCCTATTTTCCTTTCGCAAGTATGCTAGAAAAGATTTCTTTAGATATTTCTTTGGTCAGAGAATAAGCTTTGCCATACAACGTGGTAATGCTGCCAGCCTCTTGGGTACGCTCCCAGTAGACATCCATGGGGATGAATTTTTCGATGCTTTTTAGTTTTTTATGTTTACTAGTTATAGTTCATTAATTTTGGTTTTAAGTATTTTTATAATAGTTAGTGTTGTATATAAATAACTATAGAAATAAGCATTACATTTCTTTGTATATTCTTTCTTTCCTATTGTGTTTCGCTATCGTGTGTATAACAAATAATTTTAATAAGAGATATGATTCTATACCTTCAATAGTTCTGCCAGCCTCAGGAAAAGCAAAGTGATAAACAATAACAGAGATTTCTAGAAGCCATCCTATTCTCAAACCTAGTTGTTCGTAGAATTTGATTTGTTCACAAGTTATTGTTGTAGTTATTACAAGACATTCGTGACTTTGTGGTGCTGTTTATGCGAAATTACTAAGTAGCCTGAAACTAAGACATATTGGTTCGTGACTGATGGCAACAATTTGACTTTTTAGTACCTAATTTTTCTTCTGAAATTCTTAGTAGATACGTCCATCCATCTCCCGAGCCTTTTCCCAACTATGTTGGGGTCGGCTTTGAGTCTAATCGAATTCAGCTGAGTACCAGTGTTTTACAAGGAGCGACTGAATATCTGACCTCCTCAACCCAGTCACCCGGGCAACCGAATACCCCTTGGTTAGACTGGCGTCGCGATGTACAAATGATAGCAGGGACCAATTTAACGTGCGTTCCGAAACAGGGAGGAACTCGTCATGACAAGATTGTCACCCATCCACAGACCGACCATGCTAAGCGTTGCTTAACCTCATGATCGATCGACCCGTGCGGTTGTTCCTAAGCATATTTATAACCTACATATTTATAAGCTAGATCGATCTCAAGTTCTTCTTAAGATTTTTGATCTCTTAGGGAACCGGCTTCGATAATAAAATTAATGGTTCTAAAACTTATTCTTACGACTTCAAACGAATCCCGAAATAAAATATTTTCGCATTGATTCTTTATTTTATTTTTGTAAATAATAATGAAATAGGCTGGAAATAAGATAATTTGCATATATGTATTCTTACATTTTATGGTTTTAGTTATTTATTGGGTATATTTATGTGTTAGGTTTTTAGCCTGGGGCCTATAATGTTAATAATGCGAATACTAAAACGCTTGTCGCTTTAAATTAACATTTTAGCTAGTTTTAATAAATGTGCGAGAGATGAAAGAGAATGAAGCTATTTGGGTTTAAGATACTTTATTATTTGAGAGTAGAGTAGATCTTGTCGGATAAAAAATAATAAAGGTAAAAGCGAACTAATAAAGGTACGCTCCTATACGCTATTCTCGCGTTTTGGCCGAATTACACCAACCGTGGTCTCGGGTGGAAGCTGTCCACCTTTATAATTTCCATCGCGAGTAAGACCCATCTGTTGTGTAAAATTTGTTGTGTAAATTCAGAAGGTTCCATTTTACACATTGTAATTTTGAAATTTTACACAATTAGGGCCAGTTTCACAGGTTGCTGATAAGTTCCGGATAGTTTATCTGGCAGATAATTTCATACAAATTCTGTTCCATTTTTGAATTTATCTGGTAAATTCGTGGATAGTGGCTATCCGTAATCTGTGAAACGGGCCCAAAATGTCAATAATAGTGAAGACACAAGCAATATTTTAAATCGAATACCGAACACCACGCTCTCGTCTATGGTTCGAGAAATACTAGTTATACTCGTTTGCTAAACGACCTGTTGCATATTTTTGATAATGTTTTATTATTATGCCATTACAAACGTATTTGACCTTTAAACCTTTTCTTTGAGCGCCTACGCATGGTCCATCTATGCTCTTAGTATCGGTAAAGTTAGATACATACTGTCGCCTGCGCATCTAAAGTTTAAAGATGCTGGCGTTTGCACAATACTTAATGATGATGATATGAAACTTTAAACATCAGAAAGAAGGCGTACGCCAGCAGGTCAACCTACCCCAATATGTCATATTTTACCTTTGAATGTTAACCTTACGATATTGTGATAAGGTTGAAAATCTATCTTAAAAAAAATATGCTTTGAAGTATATTGATGTGCTGGCGTGTGTACGTAATAAGTAGATAGGCATCTTTATGATAACTTACATAGAAACTAAACTAACAGGTCTGCATACTAGTTTATTGCACTACGGGAAAGCAGGCGCCTCTCCCTACACTCGTACTTAGTGATACTTAATCACTTTATCAGTAAGTGTGCTGATAACATGCTGTAATGGTTGTAAAGATATCACAATATGAAGAGGGCTTAAATCATACAGGCATACCTTTTACATGAATAATAATGTTCTTGCATTATTTTACTTAGTTACCCGAAACTGTGAAATTTTCGCGATCAACTTTGAACCATATGCTTCAGCGATAAAGATGAAAATCTATGAAGGAAATTTGACAGATTGTGGTAGCTTGATGTGCTGGCGTGTCTGTACCTAAAAAAAATAAAAATGAACCAAAAACGGAAATTTTCTGTACCTGCAACTGTAACTGCAACTTACTTATTTCAATGGAACTCGCAAAGTTTACGTCCTAAGCTTGTATCATTTTCAGAACTTTTAATTCGAGAAAATATACACATCGCAATTATTAGCGAAACGTGGTTTGACTGTGAAGTCAGTGTCAATATTAGCGGATTTAATGTATATCGGAATGATAGATATGACGGTTACGGTGGTGTCGCTTTGTTGGTGCACAAGTCAGTTCAATCTCACCTAGTGTCATTAAATAATAACAATGTGGGTATCGAAATGGTTTGTGTTAAGTTATTAAATTGCAAGGATGTAGAATATGTGGTGTCGCTTTACTGTCCTTCATCCGTACAAACACAACCGTCTGACTGGAATGATATATTCTCACACTTTACAAGTAAAACAATAATAGCGGGAGATTTTAACGGACATCACACCAATTGGTCTGTCAAATCGGATACTCGGGGTACACAGGTAATGGATGCGGCACTAGATAATGACTTTATTTCTATAAACAACGGCCAAGCGACTCGAGTTAAGTTAGTGAATGGAATTTTACAACAGACGTCGCCCGATGTCTCATTTATTACTTCTGATGTTGCAATTAAATTTGACTGGCAGGTATTTAACGAAAACTTAGGTAGTGACCATCTTATTATTAAAATGACGGCTAATGTATTTAATACTATTTATATCCATAAAAAAAGAAATTTTAAAAATGTTAATTGGGGTGATTATCGGGAAACGATTAAAAGATGTATTTTGGAATTTAATGAAATTGCTTGTAATGTTCAACAAATGTATGATTTTTTTATAAGTACTATAGAAAACGCGGCAAATAAACATATACCATACTATAAATTAATCGAACAGCCGGATGAAAAGTTTAAACCTAAGAATTATTGGACCCCTTATTTATCGCAATTAGTTGCACAACGACGACTAGCCTTATCCACCTTTCGCAAAAATCCCACCCCTGAAAATTTCATTAAATTAGAAAAAATTACTTTAGAATCCCAAAAACAAATTAAAAAAGCTAAAAATCAAGGTTGGCAAAAATTCTGCAATTCAATTGATGAAGTTACGTCCGCTCCTGAGATGTGGCGAAGGATGAGATGGATGAAGGGTTTCAAACATCAACGCTCATGTATTCCGCTTGACAAACAAAATGAATTGTTACGGTCCCTAACTCCAGACTATGTTTCTAGTTGTATGCCCTATTTTAGTTCTAAAAATGAGGTTTTAGAAATAGATTTTACTATTCAAGAACTCGAAAATTGTTTAAAAAAGAAGGACACGGCTCCGGGCCATGATGGTATTTCTTATTCAATGATTTATAATTTACCTAAAGTAGGAAAACAATTTTTGGTTAAAATCTTCAATATTGTATTTTCACTCGGTATTGTTCCAGTCCAATGGCGTAATATTGTAATCATCCCTATTCCTAAACACTCAAATAATTTTAGTACAGACATTAAACTACGGCCCATCTCTTTGATATCTTGTATTTGTAAAACCTTCCATTTAATGATCTGTAAACGGATTGAATGGTTCGTAGAAAAGAATAAATTAATGTCTCCATATACGGTAGGATTTAGGAAGTCACAATCTTCATTAGACGCACTTTCTAGACTAGTATCTTATATACAAATTGGATTTACTAAAAATGCTCCTACAATTGCATGCTTTTTGGACATTGAAAATGCCTACAACAATGTGTTAAATGAATCAGTTACTAAGGTGCTGGATGAAATCCAAATTGGTTCCAAATTTTGTGTATACCTTTGGTCTTTTATAAGTGAAAGACACTTAATTGTGAAATCTTGTAATAGTCAAGGGACTGAATGTAGATGGACTAATAGAGGGTTACCTCAAGGGGATCCACTTTCCCCCCTTTTATTTAACTTGGTTACATACCGAATATGCCATCAAGTACAGAATGTAATAGTGTCACAATATGCTGACGACTTTGTTATCTACATTAGTAACAAACAAATCGCGGAATGTGAACATGCGTTACAAGATGCTCTTAATTATATTGTAGCCTTACTGGGTGAGATTGGACTGAGTTTATCGTCAACTAAGTCTAATTTTTGTGTCTACAGTAGGGGTCGAAGACGAATATTGCCAACTCTGAAGGTGTATGATCAACCATTACATATAGTAGAATGTATTAAGTATTTAGGACTTTGGATAGATAGAAGTCTGCTTTGGAGAAAACATATAAATGAATTAATTGAAAAATGTACAAAATATCTGAATATATTAAAAATCTTAGCGGGTAGTTCATGGGGAATTCACACCAAACATATGCGTAGATTATATATTTCTATCATAAGAAGTCGGATCGATTATGGTAGTTATTTGTATGATTCTGCTGTAAAGACACATGTTTCTAAATTGGATAAAGTGCAAAACCAGGCCCTAAGAGTTGTAGGGGGCTTTATTAGGAGCTCACCAATACATGTCATGGAAAGCGAATTGCACATACCACCACTGTTTTTGAGGAGGCAATATCTCTGCTATAAGCATATTCTGAAGTCTCGATCATGGACAAATAACTTAAATATTAATATAATTTCGGAATTAAGTTCTTTCATAAATAATACTTACTGGGTAAATAAAAAGTTTCCGTTGCTAGCATCTACACTTAATGAATTAAGACAACTGCAAATTGTTTCCTCAGATGTTCTCAAAATGTTTACTCTGGATGTGTGGGTGTCAACCATACAAACTAAAGGAGTTATTAGATGTGATTTGGAATATATGAAACAATCAAAAGAATGTTATGACCCTAATCTATTGGTAAATGAAGTCGTAGCAGAATTAAATAATAAATATAAAGATTGGGATAAAATTTTTACGGACGGATCAAAAAATGTTAATGGTGGCGGGGCAGCTTTTTTTCATAGGAATTTAGATTTTAAAGCTAGCTTTAGAATTGATGCAAATGTTAATATAATGTCGCTGGAACTCGTTGCAATATATAAGGCAGTAACTTATGCTCTCAATCAAAATTTATACAAAACAGCCATCTTTACTGACAGTAAAAGTGCTTTACAGCATGTAGCTCGATGCGCCTCTGGTTGCAGAGGTGCATCGATAGCTTACGACATAATCAGGATTATTAGCATAATTAATAAAGACGAAATCAGAATTATACTGCAATGGGTTCCTGCACACATAGGTTTAAGAGGCAACGAGGAGGCTGACCGGCTGGCGAAATTGGCGATTAACGCAGATAATGAAATTTCCTACTTACCTGACTACTGGGAATATGTTCCTAAAATAAAGAAGTCTTGTTATGAGAAATGGAAAGATCATTTCAATGAGATTTCGAACCAAAAAGGTATATGGTACAAAGTTATTCAGAGCGAACCTCCTCGTGCGCCCTGGTTTGATGACACTGATTTAAGTAGGAGTTTTATCAAAATAGCTTTAAGACTGCGTTCTGGGCACTTTCCGTCAGCAAAATTTGCTTTCCTAATGCGAAAGGCAGCATCTCCAAACTGCGAAGTTTGCAACAAAATAGAAGACGTGCAACATTTGCTGATGGAATGTGCTAAGAACAAAAATGAAAGAGAGTTATTGATTAGAAATTTTGATTTAAATATTTTCGATGTAGGGCTTGTTTTTACTATTTTAGCGAATCCTAAATCAAAAGTTGCAAAAAGATTGTGTGGTCTAGTACAGCAAATAACTTAATTAATGATGAAATGAGCAAAGTTTATAAGTAGATATAAAGTAGATAAGAAGCATTTGTAAGTAGTGTTAAAATAAGATATATTATAAGTTTATATGAGTGATAATAGCGATAAGGTACAATGGGGTTGGCGTATCCTTGTGGATAAAAACCCCTTATAATTATAAAGAATAAAAAAAAAAAAAAAAAAAACTGCAACTTCCTAAATTGCCTCGAGTAGGTAGGTACTTTCTTTTTTTTGAGTGGGAAATCGTCAAATTACCCCTCCCGCTGTGGATGCAACTGTCAACTGTCAGTAAAAGTCTAACACTCCCTGTGTTACTAAACTACACTAACTACCCACTTTTGTTTCTTCTAGAGCCTTTCGTATGTCAAGACCGCGGTAACTTTTGCGAACAACCTGCAGCTCTCTAAGTTGAGTAGTAACTTAGCTTCACTATTAAGTTTAGGTTCTATTTTGAATATGAAATAGGTACAGCTGTCTTGTTATATGCTTGGATTTGCACTTAAAATAATGCACTTTAGGCTTAAGCCTTAGTTTGCAATAAACCTCTTCGACAAAAACTAGATTTTTATCGACAAATATATATAACTTATATTAAAACACACAATACGGGGTGACTTACTTCGGGTTAGCCAAGCATTACGTCACGCTTCTACCTTCAAAACCAACCAACCAAAAGCAACCGGAAATGGTCACCATTCGCAAAGGATGAATGTCCTATTGACGTCAATTGAACAAGTCAGCGATTTTCCTCAATAAGTCCTTTTTTAAGGTACATAGGGCCCTTACGCACTAGCGGGGGCGGCTAACCGCGCGGCTAGCCGCTTTTCCAGTTTAATATGCAACCGCTTATGATTGTACGCACTCAGTTAGTCAGTCAGTTAGTGTAGGTTAAACTTCCCTGTAAATCACAGTGGTCTCAAGAACGACTGCAATGAACGGGATCTCTGATTCGATTCCCGGTAAAAGCCGCGCCCAATGTTGCTTAACCCTGTGATAGATCGACTCGTGCGAGTTTTAGTTAGCCACGAGCTATGATTTAGATTATAGATGTCAATTCTCTTTACGTAGTTGAAATTTTTGACCTAGCCAATCTAATCTAGCCAAAAGCTATGAGCACCTGCATGAAACTACAAAAAAAAAATTTGAAAGACATCTCAAAGTCGATAGTATCAATCAGTCACCTTATACTTTATCGTCATACATCACTTAACTTACTTTTGCCTGCGTTTCAAGTATACTCCACAGATACCTAACCTTAACCGCTGGTCACGATTTCACGCCAAAACTACTAAATCTTTTTAAATGAAATTTTGTACTCAGATAGTCTAGATACTGAGAAAGGATATACGCTACTTTTTGGTCCGCGTATTGGAAGTTCGGGACATGGGTACAACCGCAGCGAATAGCTAGTATGACATATAATAGCTATCTGACATAACCGTCTTTCATTGTAATAACCACAAGTGATAGTTGTAACATTATTACATAAAGTGTAATGTATCGAAGAGCTACAAGTCACGAGATGCGATTAGTAACGTAACAATAATAAAAGTGTATTTATTGTAGACGGAAAGAAATCCAATCCGCGTTGGCAAGCAATGATCTTCTGTGCATATAATAAAATCGTAGGAAAGTGAAAACTGTACATTGAATATTTTTTTAAAAGAATAATTGGGGCGTGATCTAAAATCGATATTGAAGCCAAAAATATAGTTTTTAGAATTTTTGTCTGTTTATCTGTATGTATGTGACGGAATAATCTCAAAAAGTACAGCATGGATTTGCTTCAAATTCGGCATGAATGTAACTAAGAGGTTGGGTCAACATATAGGCTACATATTATCACGCTATCACTACGGGGGGAAGGGGTGTGAATGTTAAATCCTAATGCCCACGCGGACGACGTCGCGGGCAACAGCTAGTATACAAATATAAATGCAATATTTCCTGGTATTATATGTCTTTGTTCAGAAGTGGGTCATAGACCGATGATATGACTGTTTTGTATGCACATGAAACAACATCAACCACAAGAAGACAACGTAATTTTGAGCCAGAAAAAAATATTGGAATCTATCCAGTATTTAGGGAAATTAGATTAGCATCATCATCATCATCCGAGCGTTATCCTGGTTGCAACCTTTTGGGCCCGGGGTCCGCTTTCCTGCTCCTTCCCCTCCACTTCGCACGATCTTCGGCATCCTTATTGGTCAGTCGACGACGTCCAGCCAGCTTTTCCTGGGTCTACCCAGTCTGCCACGTCCGGGCGGAGGGGCCGTGGTCAGACAGTTGTTCCCCAGGAGATTAGATTAGCAGCTACTTGTAAACTTAAGAGCCCTGGTACAGCAAACTGCAGTCGGCCGATGGTTTTTTCGACGTAATAAATCAGTATGCAGATGAACGGCAGTGCGCACATTATAAAGATATCCGGCCAAACTGACTAAGTCGTTTGATTGAACTCACGATTACCTTCAAAATACTCGTATACTATAGCCAACCGTTGGGCCAACTATTGGCCGACAGCTCCCGAGCCTTTTACCAACAATGTTGGGATCGGCTTCCAGTCTAACCGGTTTCGGCTGAATACCAGTGTTTTACAAGGAGCGACTGCCTATCTGACCTCCTCAACCCAGTTACCTGGGCAACCCAATACCCCTTGGTTAGACTGGCGCCAGACTTAATGGTTTCTGACTACCCGTAACGACTGCCAAGGATGTTCAATGACAGCCGGGACCTACAGTTTAACGTGCCATCCGAAACACAGTCATTGGTGTCCAAGATATACTTAGAAAGTACATACAAACTTAGAAAAGTTGCATTGGTACTTGCCCGACCTGGAATCGAACCCACGCCCTCACACTTGAGAGCTTGGCTCTTTAACCGCTAGGCCACCACGACTTTTTGATTAACTATTGGCCGACAGTATAATACGTAAAATACCACTTTATGACTGTTGATTAAAATTGTGCTTTGTTCATACTAACACAGGGTATAATTATCAATATCATATTCTTCCTGTTCTAACTATCAATCTATGTAATACAAAGGATATGGTCCACATGCAAATGAGACATTTAAGCTTGTCCAGTCTTTTATTGTAGACCAGTTTTTCAAACTTTAGTCTGAACATGTCTTATGATATGACTCACGGATATAAACTTAAAATAGGAAATATCTATCAGCCGAATAGTGAATTCTAAGCACTGCTCAATCATCAAGCATCATTCTTCCTCTGTCACACTTATGTTAGTTGCTGATAAAAGAAGAGCGTGAAAGACAACAACATGCTGTGCCGACGCCAAATAAAATTTGGGATGAGGGCAGGAGGATGATGATGACTTGACTAATGTTAGTAACTTCACAATGGTCAAAGTGTACGAATAAATAAACACTGGAATTAATTTTAAATATCTTTGCTGTTTTGAAGTCAGCTAATAGTCAGCAAAAAAGAAATAATAACAACGTTTTGTGCGGATAAAAAATATTATAATCGGTAAAAAGAATAAGTACAATTGTCAGTTTTTCAAAAAAAGTTTTCTAAAAAAAAAAAAAAACAAAATGATAACGTAAAATAGGTTTTCCAAAGTAATCCATCTTGCTTTGTTTCAGCATCTACGTCTACACTTTGAGCCAGGGGTACAGGAAGCTCTCTGTATGAAATATTCCAATAATTAACAAGTTTTGCGGAACATGAGTAATAGTTGCAACGTCGGGTCATTATGCGGCTTACCACATAATTACAAACGTTTCTTAGATTCAGTTCAATGTTTAAGGTCTGGAGTGAAGAGCTGGTTTGCTGAGCTATGCTGTTGTATTTATGACTAGGTATAGTAACAAATTATAATTATTACAGATCTATGATAAAATAAAGTCGTGGTAGCCTAGTGGTTAAAGCACCAACCTTTCGAGTATGAGGTTGCGGGTCCGATTCCAGGTCAGGCAAATACCAATGCAACTTTTGTAAGTTATAGGTACTTTCTAAGTTTATCGCAAATTTACAAACTGAAAAAGTAACTAAATTAGTGATGATCTTGCTTTCATGTTTTTTCTTCAGAAAACCTTTAACGCTAGAGTTGTTTAGTATTAAATTCCTGTGTTAAACTTGTAATTAATTTATCAGTAGGTGGTACCGAAATATGATAATGAAACCAACGTGCATAATTCTATTAGACGACCATAATTAATCATGCAAGGCAGATAATTATCAAAAGGTAGGTTTTGATTGATTGATTACTGTAATCTGAACTTCGCACGGCTTTTTATACTCTAGATACTATAAATACAATACAACACATAACTATCGACACTAGTGACACCACCTATAAATATCTGAACCAAAGTACTTATTTACAATTCATATATAATACATAATAGCTAATATCGTAATATCATCATTATATAATAGGTATATCAACTATTTCTCGTGCATTCATTCGCGTCTCCTGGTAACTTCTTTCTGTAGCCGCATAAAATAAAATCTATCAGTTTCGGAGTCTGAACAAAAAAAAAATTGCAGATAAACATCTGCAATTTTTTTTTTATAAGTTTAGGTTAAACTCAAAATTAGGCTAATAAATCACAAGCACTTATCGAACATCAAAACAAAAGACAGATCCAAACCACTCCCCCTTCATGACGTCCTATACGTTTTTGCGGGGAAGAAGAAATGGCGCTACAAACTCCCCAGCAACACATGTACATATGTATGTTGGGTTGGGTTGGAAGGGTTTGAAAAACAAAACCTGATCCTATATCCTTGATTGAAATGAACTTTTGTTTTTCCTTTAAAATTGTTGAGACATTTCCCAGTCATCGTCTGAGTAAGGGGGTTTTCCCGTTTTGATTTTCTCAGTATCGTTCCTACGTCAAGACGTTATTTCGATGGAAGACAATAGCTCCCATCGCCACTGCAACGAAGTAAAAACTCAGAATTCCAGATAAAAGGGTTTGAATTGAAATAAATATTTTTTGACTGAATTAAATAAATTGGAATGTCATGTATTTATACCTATATCATAGCCGCGTAATTTTATTGATACTTCTTTATATTCTAACTTATAATTCATGTACATTTTTTAATTATGTAGCTGTTGCCCGCGACGTCGTCCGCATGATAATATGTAGCCTATATGTTGACCCGACCTCTTAGTTATATTCATGCCAAATTTGAAGCAAATCCATGCAGTACTTTTCGAGATTAGCCCGGTCATACATACAGACAAACAGACACTATATATTTTTGGCTTCTATATTGATTGTGGATTACGCCCCAATTTTTTTTTTATATTCAATGTACAGTTTTGAATTTTCTACGATTTTATTATGTATAGATTTTACTCACAGTCCCACTCAAAGAACAGTAATTTTCTTTTTCGAAAGCGTTTCTTTTTAATAGACTTGAAAAAGTGACCTCTATAATTGAATGAAGCCTTCCCTAACCACTGTGCGCTATACTTATTGTCCAGTCTTCAGTTTGTCGCAACTTCAGCCTATAACATTTTTCAGACCGTCACTCCATTGTTTCACATATTGTTTGATTTCTATACAAAGATGGGACCTACATTTCACAAATATAATACGTATCGAGTAACGGATGTGAATGTGTATCTAATAAGATTAATTGTGTTCGTAGAACTGTCCGTGTTACGTGACGAAATATGATCTGTTTTGAGATCATTTGTTTTTCTTGTTAATCGAAGATTGCTTGCTATGTGGTTTCTAATAATGGTTACCGTTAAGTTAGTTCTAACAATGCATTATTTACTCTGAAGATTTTCTACTTCATAATTAACGAGGAGCTCGTGGCTAAGGGAGACCCGTGAGGGTCGATTGATCATAAGGTTAAGCAACGCTTGGCGCGATTATTCCGCGGATGGGTGACCATCTTGTCATGACGAGGCACGCTAAATTGGTGGGTCCCGGCTGTCATTTGTACATCTTTGGCAGTCGTTACGGGTAGTCAGAAGCCAGAAATTCTAACAACCAGTCTTACAAGGGTATTGGGTTGCCTAGGTAATAACTGGGTTAGACAGGGAGACAGGGAGGAGGTTAGACAGGCAGTCGCTCCACGTAAACCACTGATACTTAGCTGCATCCCGTTAAGACTGGAAGCCTATGAGGCTCAACATAGCTTGGGAAAACGGTAGGCAGATGAGGCACATGATATTTTTCTACTTCATAATTAGTGGTAACAAAAACGTTTTTTTGTCTGGAGTAAAAAAAAAACATATTCAATAAGTTACAAAAAAAACGTTTTTCACGTACTTTTCCCAACACTAATTATTGGCAGTAAATGTCAGTGAACCCTAAACCAACACGTGTTGCAATCTGCACCTACACATTACCAAACAAAAGCTTATCACTCATTTCATTACATACAAAACAATACTATCAAACTTCCCTATACCTTTGACGTCATATTTTATCTACATAAGCTACCATTATGGTAGAACTAGGTACATTCAATTAGTACTTTATCACCCCAGTTGAAATTATCGCGACATATCATGGGATATGACAAACAGCTATAGCATTGTTTAATGAATAAACTGATAAGGGTTGTAAATACAGCCGTAATACCTAACTGAAGTGACAAAATGATTATGGACTTTAACGTGATAGGAATACAATGTAATTTTGGGTGTCACGAGTGTGATGTTTGCGGTCGAGCTCGCAAGGCTTCGTGGAATATTTTGCGAGTTACCTACATTCCTCGCGTGTTTTGTTCCATGTTATGGCGGATTTTTTATTCCTTTAGTAGATGAATGGATTCGTGGAAGAGGTGATCGGCATGCTTGACGTAGCTTATACGTTGTATGTACAGATAGACATCTAAGGCCTGAGGAATTTGTAGCAGATAATTCTTTCAGTTGGCTGTTGAGATCTTTTTATCGTAGGAGCGAGAATTTTTTAACTACTTTATTATAAAATCGGGACAACTTAAACACACGGTCTGTTAACCCCAAGGTAAGCTATTGATAAGCTTGTTTTATGGTTGCTAATACTGCTCATATACATTATTTACATTTACACTATAATACACTGTACTATAACAACCAGTGCACAACCAACAAGCATACTCACTCTTACTAATGTCGACCGTAACGGGAATTGAACTGGTGACCCGTCGTTCAGGCACTTCGGCATGGTGATCACAGCGGCTACGGGGTCGTTTATTGTGCAACTTAGTGAAGCTAATAGGTTATATGTTGCATATTTCTGTGAATACCTGTGGGTCGCAGTGGCGAATCATTTTTTTACTGAATTATATCTAACTTAATAATTTCTTGTGTACTACTGCAATAACTTACAGAAAAATCTCATTCATATCTCGTGAAGTTTCGAACGCAGTTATTAAAATACTCTATTAGCAGTTAAAAACGTAATAAAACTAAGCATCCATTACTTTATAGCTAGCAACTAGTTATTTACGCTATGATAAATAGATAAATTTTACTAACGAGGTTGTAGGAAATATAAAAATAATGAAAAACAATGTTTGTTATTACTTGTTACGCATTTCTTAATAGTTACCTTCATACCCTATAAATTTGTATTGTTGGTTAATTAAGGAAGGTTATGTACAATCTGTAAAATTCCCTTAATAGATTTTCTACTTTATGGCCGAAGCATATGGTTCAAAGTAGGAACTTATAGTAAATTAATATTCTATACGTTTTCGAGGTTTTAATAAGTTACTTTGGAGTTAAGTTGAAACGAATTCAACGAGTAATTATGCAATAGATAGAAGCAGCTCATTCAATGAAATAGTGCCCTATTCCATTACTATTCTATTTTTCACAGTCTTATACTAATATTTTGAAGCTGCAGAGTTTGTCTGCTTGAACGCGCTAATCTCAGGAATTAGTGGTCCAATTTGAAAAAATCTTTCAGTATTAGACAGCCCATTTATCGAGGGAGGCAGGTTGAACTCGAGTGCAATGAGTAGTTCCCACGGGACAGGGAGAAACCGCTGACAGAGACAAGTTTTAAATACATATAATTGTTCATTTGCGCTTAAAATGAAGGCGACACAATCAGTGAACCATCTCCAATTTACATAGTTAGTCAAACATAGGAGTTTGTATAGTAATTACGTATATACGAGTAAGTCCAATGAAAGTAAAACAAACAGAATCCTCCACTTTTAATTTTTATACAGTGAAAATAATTAAAGTGCCACTTTCTAGAACATTCTAACGTGGGAAAAGTTAATTTATTATGCACAGTTAGTTAGCGATAACCAAGTCTGTTCTCATATCTACGTTACGGTTTCTAATCTGGTTAATGCCTTTTGTTCTATATTCTGCTGTTTGATTCTCGACCTTATTACAAAGGATTAAGGTTGATATGCTATCTGTGTTATAGCTATATATATGTTATTGTGTTAATTTATTACTGGTAGAGGTGTTATTAAGTCATTATGCGTTTTGATGTGCAGATGTGGTTCATAATATTATTTATTACTGTATACTATTTTATTGATTGTTAATTTATAATCTTAATGATTGATGCCCTATTTACCTGTCTAAGTTTTTGACTTAAGTCTGACAGAATAGACGTCAATAGTTATCGTCATCCTTGGCAGTCGTTACGGGTAGTCCGAAGCCAGTAAGTCTGACGCCAGTCTAACCAAGGGGTATTGGGTTGTCTGGGTAACTGGGCTGAGGGGATCAGATAGGCAGTCGCTCCTTGTAAAGCACTGGTACTCAGCTCAATTTGGTTAGATTGGAAGCCGACCCCAACATAGTTGGGAAAAAGGCTAGGGAGATGATGATGATGAGTTATCGTCCTTAAGCAAAACAGTCTGGTTTATATGGATTGGGCATTAGAGGATGGAGTTTAGGGCCATTCTAGATAGTCTGATTGGATTTCTATAATGATAATAATGGTCACTTTCTCAACAAATATCCGTGATGCATGCGGGATAGCATTATACAATGATTTGGATCCCTATAATTTGGATCGCATACATTTTTTGTGGGAAAACATCAAATTAATACTGTGGGTTCAGCTGATACCGACCTGGACCTTTAGGCCGTAGTAACTCTTACAAACAACCCGCAGCCCCGGCAGACCTCGGCCATGCGGGGTGTCTAAAATGTTGCTTCAAAAGTATACCACTTGAGGACCAAGCGTTACTAACGCTAGAATCGCGGAACATTTATTTTATCAAGGTATAATCTGTAAAATTTTCTTAATAGATTTTCAACTTTATCACTGAAGCATATGGTTCAAAGTTGATTGGGAATAATTAACAGTTTCGGGTAGCTTGATGTGCTGGCGTCTGTACATGTAAGTACATATATAAATGAATGATGAATAAATACGATAAACAAACTATAAGAAAAACAACTCCAGGAATTATCGCTGCTTATACGTGCATGTGCGCATATTATTCCAGAGAAGTGCTTTATTCTAACTTATTTCCTTATTCCTGTTCATTGGAAGAACCCAATCGGTATTCCCAGTATCTATGAATAGATTCTGAAAATGTTTTTGAGTTATAGTAGGTACATATGTAGCAAATAAAAACATGTTCAGTAATAGAAATGGAAGACTAAGGGCCAGTTTCAAAGGTTACGGATAGCCACTATCTACCAGATAAATAAAAAAATGGAACAGAATTTGTATGAAATTATCTGTCAGATAAACTATCTGGAACTGTGAAACTGGCTGTGAAACCATCTCTTTATATCTATGCTAATATTATAATGCTGAAGATTTTTTTGTGCTAATCTTAGTAATTCCTGGTCTGTTTTTTCTCGTGGGAAATCATTAAATGTCCCTTGAGGAGAGCTGGAGGGAGTGTCAGACTCTTACTGACTTAAACCCACATTACGAAAAATCAGGCATTCCTGGTCTTATTTGATTTGAAGAATTATTTGAATGTTAGATACATGTGGATAAAATCGTTGGCAGACACTAGTTTTTATATCAAATATTACAAAAGTATTGTTGAATTATAATATAAAAACATTATTTATACTAAAAAAAAGTCGTGGTGGCCTAGTGGTTAAAGAACCAGCCTTTCGAGTATGAGGGTGCGGGTTCGATTCCAGGTCAGGCAAGTACCAATGAAACTTTTCTAAGTTAAATGTACTTTTTAAGTTTATCTTGGACGCCAATGACTGATTAAAAGTGAAGGAAAACATCCATGAGGAAACCTGGACTATAAAGTCTGAAATCACCAACCCACATTGAGCAAGTGTGGTGATTAACGCTGGAGTGGGAGCCTGTCCCCAGCAGTAGGCCGATAAAAGGGCTGTGATGATTACTCGAGAAAAAATATTTTCTGGTCCTTAACCCTCCGCATGCAGATGTAACATCGTATACTATAAATATTAAAATACTATTCTGTCTACTGATAACGTATACATTTGAATACTAGATATTGTTTTCAAACAGTGCATGGCCTTCATTTGTTTTGATTCGTCGACTTTATAACGAATTACGAATAATTCATTTTTTTCTGTTTTTGTTTTTTCTGGTTTAAATCGGCAAAAAACACAACTACGATTAGAAGCGTTATTGGATTATGTTCTTATTTGATAGAAAAAAGTGATGTCATTTGAATTTGATAGATATTTTGGTGTAAAGACGCCAGCACATTAAGTTACTACTATCTGTCAAATTTCCTTAATAGATTTTCAACTTTATCGCTGATATTCAAAGTTCAAAGTTGATTGGGAAATTTTGACAGTTTTAGCTTGATGTGTTGGCGTCTGTATGTATTTAAAATAGAGTATTGTAAACTTTACCTGTTCATCCAAATACCTATGTAGTAAACTGGTTTTACCTCAATATATTTTTAATTTTATCACTTAGTGTAGGCCGAACTGTAATTTAAATATAGAAGTGTCGTATATTTAGTAGTAGCTTTTGATATTTTCCGCCAGCCGCCTTACAAAAATAAACTTAAGTTTTTCTTTATTTTTTCGTATTTTTCTTTCCAGCAATCATTAACGGCAGATCCCTACATAATTCAATACATCATATGCGCCTCATGTTACATCCTTTTAATTTAGTACTCTTTTTTCTTAGCTTTTGAGTGCTTACATATTCAAAATCTTTTTTAAGAGCATTATTTTCATAAGCGCTTCAGTGTTCTTTGACTGACTACTATCAGAGATCCCTTGTAAATGGGAAATCATGAAATGACTCCTCTCGTTATAGGTGCAGCTGGAGAAAGTGTCAGACTATTAACTGACTAAAATCCACTTTGTTCCTTCTGGTGCCCTTAGTATGCTAGGGCCACGGTAAGGTAACTCTTGCGAACAATTTGGCAGACCTGACCTCCAAAAAGGACTTATGGATTTTAGTCAGTAAGAGTCTAACACTCCATCCAGCTGCACGCTCAGCGGGGTCATTTAATAGTTTCCCACGAAAAAGGCCTGGTATGTTTCAGGGATACACACATTATAAAACATCATATTCTGTATACTTTTGATAGTGTAGTATTTGTTCCTATATATCTTTAGTCTTTAGAACGGCAACTATAAACTTTAGTCCACAAATACGTCTTACTAAAGTTAGTTTAGGTAGGTCGATTATAATAATTCAATTAGACGCTCAACATTTATCTCCAAAACCTTAGACGTCATACATGTGTCTTCTAATTAATAAGCCATTAGCAAATAAATTAATGATTTACGTTTTAATCCTTTATTTATTATGTTTTATAGACGATGACTGGCATATCATCTTATTTATGGTAAATTTTTATTTACCAGTGATATCTGCATCGTCATCTTAAATAACAGGTACAGGAACAGGCTTAAATATAGGTATTACTTTTTTTATTTTTTTCACTGAAAGTAAAATAATATAAAATAGGGGATTTCTTTCACACATTCATATTCTGAAGAATTCATCATTGCCACAGCCTTTTTTTATCATCCGACTGCTGGGCACAGGCCTCCTTTCCCACGGAGAAGGATTGAGCGTTAATCACCACGCTTGCTCAATGCGGGTTGGTGATTTCAGACTTTATAGTCCAGGTTTCCTCGAAATGTTTTCCTTCACCTTTAATCAGTCATTGGTGTCCAAGATAAACTTAGAAAGTATCTACGTATAACTTAGAAAAGTTGCATTGGTTCTTGCCTGACCTGGAATCGAACCTGCACCCTCATATTCGAAAGGCTGGTGCTTTAACCACTAGGCCGCCACGACTTTTTTTTTGAAGAAATAGTATATGTTATTTGATTTGTAATAAGTGAAACAGTTTGTGGTTTTGGTATAATTTTAGCAGTAAGTGTAAAAGATATCTCAACCACAACCGGGTTGTTTCCATGCGGCGCGCAACGGGTTTATATTTAGTTCCGTTGGTATGATGTAATGGGTTTGTTCTGTAATGCACGAATGTATTAATTTCATTGACAAAGAAAATTATTTAATAGGTACAGCTGCCAGCACATTAAGCTGCTACAATCTGTCAAATTTTCTTAACAAATTTTAAGTTTATTGCTGAAGCATATGGTTCAAAGTTGATTGGGAAAATTTGACAGTTTTGGGTAGCTTGATGTGATGGTGTCTAGTGCGTTGTGATGTGCTGGAAGAGATAGTGTCTATATTATTTCATATTAGTAATAGTTAAGAATTAGAATGATTTAATTTTCTAGATTATCAATATTGAAATTAAGCAGGTTTATTAATACACGTTTCAAGTAGTGTTATAATTAAATCTTTTTATGATATACTAAGTAGGCTAATTCTTTCGCAATTCCAATGACAATGCCCATGAGCTTTTAAGAGCCCCACAAGACAAACAGAGTTTGTTTCCTAATTTATAAATAAAAACTGACGTTCAGTTTAATTTTGAGTTGCGTCTGTATCTTCTCTTCTTCCTTCCATTATTAATGGTGCTTGGGTAAAAAAAAAATCACAATTATATACGAATTTCTTAGGCCCCACCAACACTTTATATTGCATACGTTATCAGTCCAATTTACCCTTATCAACCATATCTAGGCCGTCAAGTCCTCTTGAAACATGCTTCTCGCCCGGCTGCTCTTGTGGAACCAAATAGATTTGAACAGCAATTGCAAATGTTTTGAAATCATTTGTTTTACGATAGATAAAGGGTAATTGGCTTTTGCGAAATTTAGGTGGCACCTAATTGTTGTTGCTCTTTTAATGATTCTTGCGGCCAGTTTCACCGGTTGCTGATAAGTTCCAGATAGTTTATCTGGCAGATATTTTCATACGAATTCTGTTCAATTTTTGTGGCTAACCGTAACCTGTGAAACTGGCCCTTAGTAAATCCTATTGTCTGTTTTAGAGCGCTTTCGCACTACGTCCGAACTCGTGAAGATATGGTCCGTAGTAGTCATAGAACTATGAAGACCTCGTGGCTAAGTAAAAGCCACACGGGTCGATCGATCATAAGGTTAAGCAACGCTTGGCGCGGTCGGTCCGTGGATGTTTGACCTCTGGTCATGACGAGTTCCTCTGTATTTCGGAAGGCACAAATGGTGGGTTCCAGCTGTCATTGGTATATCTTTGGCAGTCGTTACGGGTAGTCAGAAGCCAGAAAGTCTGACCAAGGGGAATCGGGTATCCCATCCCTTGTAACTCGATTGAGGAGGTTAGACAGGAAGTCGCCCCACGTAAAACACTGGACTTGGGGTCCTAGCTTGGGAATAGGTTAGGCAGATGAGTAGGCGGAGAACTATTTAACATTTATATTTATTCTACATTTACGCAATAGATCCGAACTTCGTCGTCTGTTTTCGTTTCGGATCTGATGTAGTGACAAACCGCTCTTTAAGGTGTTCACATTTGGCTATCGTGCCGCCTTTAGAAAAAACTAAACCAAAACATATTTGATTATTTACAAACAATTTCGTATTGTTGCAGACTGTTTACAAAAATATGCTTTGTACATTGATATACATACGTCCATTGATATTATAGTATATCTCTTTTGTTGGCAAGTGAAGCACGAATTGCTCTTTTAACCTTTAACTTGCAACTAGAAATTTGCATTATTAGTTGAGTGATGGTGTTTTCGTGTCTTGCTTTCGAACTTCATGTTGTTCGTTGTGTTACTTGAGTTTCTCTTGTATCTCGTTTTTCATGGATAATTCTTATATTGTAAGTAACGACGCCAGCCTTGATGGGCAGCCCTACCTCAATCAGTCAAATTTCTTAAATAGATTTTCAACCTTATCACCGTAATAGGAAGGTTAATTTTCGATTGGTATTTGACAGATTCGGGAAGGTTGATCTGCGGGCGTCTAAAGTACATTTTCAACCTAGTGTCTTCTTAGTTAATCTGACATTATTAGCATCATAACTTTAGAAAAGGTCAAACATTGATGAATCATAAAATTTATAACCAGTATTGGCGCTCTGATATAGGTATGTTGATTGATACCATAGTCCAAAAGAAGAAAAAGTGGTTTATAATTATCTTTGATTACTATCATGATTCCGGATCAGGCAAGTACCAATGCAACTTTTCTAAGTTATATGTACTTTCCAAGTATATCTTGGACACTAATTACTGATGGTGAAGGAAAACATCTCGAGGAAACCTGGACTATAAAGTCTGAAGTCACCAACTCACTCTCTCTCTGTGAGAGGAGGCCTGTGCCCAGCAGTGGGACGATATAAAAGGCTGATGATGATGATGATTATCATTTTGATAACCAGTATAAACTTTGCTATAGTCTCTCTTATAAGTAGGTACTGGCTGGAAAAGTACAGAATAATTTTCGTGAACGCGTTCTTGTTTCCGTCAACAAGTTCATCAAAACTGCAGCAATTAATATATGTTAATAAAAACATTTCGTTGCAATAAAATTTCATCTTTTATAGTACTTAATGGTACAATAAGCGTGAATACAAGGCATTTAATGAATCGACTTGCGCAATTCCAAATACGTCATAGTTTTTACGAGCTTACATGCGTGTTGGATGCGATTCGTTGCACTACGCAAGTTTTATATAGGCGGATCGCATACCTACCTATAAGTACTTACTTACTGGATATAACGTACCGTGCTAGAAGGGCCTATAGCTAAGGCCGGGCGTACACTTTCGAGTTTACATGAATAGGTGGACGGTGGTATGGATATGTTTTGATTAGTTTGAACTTTTAGCTCTCAAAGCCGGTCGATCCGAGCCTAATCTTTCCTAGTAACTTATCGTACCTATGTCTCGTAGTTCCCCCATAAAACAAAAGAATATCTGCTTTTATTTTTCCGTGGGAAATCATCAAATGATCCATCCCTCTGTGGATGCAGCTGGAGGGGGAGTCAGACTCAATCTTATGGTCTAAAACTCACTATGCTATTCTAGATACTGGAAGTCCCTGTGGGCTAGGGCCTATCTCTGAAGCAGAGATAAAGTAGTCAGAAGTTCGAAATTGCTTGGGAAAATTTTACAGTGTCAGGTAGCTTGATGTGCTGGCGTCTGTACTTTCATAGTATGTTCTACTATACTAATGCTAACTATACCTTTGTGTATTGAAATAGGAACCAAAACAAAATATACTGTAGGTTTAAGTAGTACATGGTAGTGTGAGATCCGCCTTCCTATGACCTCAAGTTCCGTGGGTGAATGCACTAGGCATTTAGAACGTGCGAGATAATATTTTGATATATACATAGGTACAGTCCGGTACAATAAATCCGGGTCAAATACATAGACCGATAGAATTCAGTAGGAAAAATATATAAAAAAAAAAATAAACTAAAAATAGAAAAGTTTCTTTTGACGGATGTTTATAGTCTGGTGAAACAAATCCGGGTCCAGAAAAAAACCTAGGTAAAAATAAAATAAAAAATTATGGTTTTTTGATATACTTAATTTTTTCGAAAGATTATGACGTTGATATATTTTACTGTATTTTTATAAATACAGTAATGTATTGTATGTGAATAATAAATACAATTTAACTGATAATAAAATTCAGGCTAAACATGTTAAAACTTTGCTATAATAACGTGAATAATTTCTAAGTTAGTTAGAAGATATTTTCTGGAAATAAACGATTTGACTGTGCGAAGGTCGGGTTTTTCCGGATTGGATTGGTTTTGCATTTAATGACTTATGGAGTTCTCTGCATAAACCACTCGACTTAACCGTCATGCATAACATAGTACAGTCACATTCAAAAATATGTACACACAGCTACATATTAAGCTTTACATAACTAGTATAAGCTGACCGTTCAATTTGTAGAAAGACCATATAAAGCGAAAGAAGACATACATTTGTGTATCTGTCTGTACCTACACTAGCTTATCTTAAATTCAAAGTTATGCAAAAAAAATACAGTTAAGGGCTAGTTTAGTAGGGATGACTCCCGACCACAGTAGGCGCGGGTTTGTGGGCGGTGAGTGTGGGTAGCTCATCGTCCGTACGTCTAGGGACGACAGGCCCGTGTCGGCGGCGCGTTCTGTTCCACGCGCTCCTCGAAGAGATGTCAGCAACACAGGAGGGGCCCATAAAGGGCCAGGGTCTGCTTGGGCTGCGGGTTGTTCGTAAGAGATACCGCGGCCCTGGCACACAGGGACCTCCAGAAGGAACATAGTGGGTTTTAGTCAGTAAGAGTCTGACACTCCCTCCAGCTGCACCCTCAGCGGGAGGGGTCATTTGATGATTTCCCACGAAAAAAAAAAAAACAAAAGGGCTAGTTTCACAGGTTACGGATAGCCACTATCTACCAGATAAATTCTAAAATGGAACAGAATTTGTATGAAATTATCTGCCAGATAAACTATCTGGAACTTATCACCAACCTGTGAAACTGGTCTTTAATCAACTCCTGGTTCTTACACATTAGGAGATTCGGTGTCGAAGAATTACTTAATAAGTTTGTTAAGCTAGCTTTTGAAAATCGATTGACCAAAAAAATATTTATAACCCTATCAAAAGATTTTTTAAAATACATAACTAATACTGTAATATTATTTTGTACTTGAGAGTACCGCATCAATCTAACATAAATATTTGTTATTATTAGCAGCTAATAATGAGCAAATACCTACTCATATACCACCCATGGTGCTTAAGAATGATAATAGTCATATAATTGCCTTTTGTAGGTACTTGTAATGATGCTTAGCAGTGCAAGGATCGTTTAACAATTCATATTTCAAGTATTTACATATTTTTATTATAATACACATATTATTCCTAATCTAACATATAAAACTTAGTTAACTACGTTTTAATAGCGAAAAAACATCTTTACAAATAAATATGGAGCCCAACTTAAAAATCAAAGTTAAACACAAATTACTTCTAATTATCACATCGTGCTCAGTTTCCGAACTAAGACTTTTACTAACTACTATCGACACTTTATTAACTACTATCCATCTACTATCTCAAATAAATTAAAACAATCATTAATAGTTGATATGGCTAGAAAGAAGGTAACTTGTGAGATGACGGCAGATAGAAGAGCGTGGAAGACAAAAACATGCTGCGCCGACCCCAAATAAAACTTGGGATAAGGGCAGGAGGATGATGATGAATCATTAATAGTATTTTTCTGTACATCTGTAACAAATATTGTGTCAATCTTAGGTTTATATTTTAAATTAAACTCATTGTCATAATTTTCCTTACATTACATAGTTTTAACAAATCGGTCTACTTTATTGAATTATAACGATCAGAGTAAAATATAAGGTTTTAAGTTTAAAGATTTTAAGAGACGAATACTTTTACTTCCAATACATTAACAAAGTGAAATGCGAATTCTATGAACCATTTGAAATGCTATGAACTTAAAATTTACATCACAGTTGAAGAAAATCTCTAAACTTTCTTGAAGTTTTCACTGAACTCAACAATGCATCTACATAAATAAATATTATTTGTTACCACATCTATTATACCCGTACGCATATACGATACGCTTTATTTACTTTACTATTCATACGACAGTAACAAAATATTAATAGTTTTTCTACTAACTTTACTCGAAGCTCTTAGGCTATAAAAAGTCAAGCCGGTTAAAACTGGTTATGAATAGCCAAAGAAAATGGTTCAATTAATTTTTAATAATCACGACTTGGACTTTAGACATGGTATAAAAAGGAAGACAGATAATTGGGATCTGATCGGTTCAAAGTCAATGCTGGATTCACATTATCTGTTACAACACGATGCCAGCTATAATTACCTTATTTTCTTTTTGTCTTGGAAATCATGGAATCATGAAAATATGGAAATCAGTCAATCAAAAGACTCCTCTCGTTGTGGACGCAGCTGAAGGGGAGTGTCACTTTTTGTCTTGTATCAAATGACTCCTCCCGCTGTGGGTGCGGCTGAAAGGAATGTCAGACTTCTGCTGAATGAAACTCACTGTGGTTCCTTTTGAACCCTTTGTGTACCAAGGCTACGGTAACTCTTGCGAACAATCCGTCAGGTTTTTAATGATCGTGGTCATCCTTTTGTTATATGAATCAGGCAGTTCTGTTTTGTTTCCTTATATGTTGGAAACAGATTATCTGCAAAGTTTGATCGTCACGTCATCTGTATGTCTCTTCAGTGCTCACGAAACCTGCTCATATGACTCCATACCAATAGAGGAATCGATATAATTATTTTGTTTCGCATGTTCACTTCTTACACTAACAGCTGATACTCAATGCATAGTAGAAAAGTCGTGGTGGCCTAGTGGTTAAAGCACCAGCTTTCGATTATGAGGGTGCGGGTTCGATTCCAAGTCAGACAAGTACCAATGTAACTTTTCTAAGTTATACGTACTTTCTAAGTTTATCTTGGACACCAAATGACTGTTTAAAGGTGAAGGAAAACATCTCGAGGAAACCTGGACTATGAAGTCTGAAATCACCAACCCGCATTGTGCAAGCGTGGTGATTAACGCTCAATCCTTCTCCGTGGGAGAGGAGGCCTGTGCCTAGCAGTGGGACAATAAAAAGGCTGTGATGATGACATAGTAGAAACTACAAGATCAAAGTCTTCCACATACCGCAAGTCAAACATCTGCAGCGTGTCGATGATTGCCTCATTCTGTTATACCGCTAGGACAACATTCTTGTAACATCGATTTGCTACGCATTGCAGCGTTGATTCGATTTAAAGCTATCCGCTTTATGCATATTCTCCAGGTTAGGTACTGCATCATAGCTTTACAAGTGTTCGTAAATTGTGTTGAGTTTGTTTTCTTGTATCGTTAACTATATCCTTTCGATAGATTGATGGCGCGAGATAGCTTTTATTTTGAGCGCTGCCCCTCTCTCGCATTGGTGACATTCCTAACTGCAGTGTTTTATTATGTTCATAGAATGTTTGTCCTCGGTATGATTTGTTTGTGTCGCTTTATGTGTGATATACTATCATGGCTTTTATTTTTTTATCTATTTTCACATGAATCTTTCCATAGTTTGCTTCATATTTCAAATTTAAATATACAATTATTTATTCAAACATAACATCACCTATCAGTATATTTTATACTACGTAACATTTACAATGTTATTATAAAATAAAAAGAGGTAATTTTTTCATGTCTATCGTCAGCGGGCAATCAAAATGAATTTGCTTGGAATTGTCTAAATTAAGCTATTTTGGTGCGTGTCGTATTGCCCTTACTACGGCAAGGCTGCGTTTGACGTCACAGATTGAGGACACGACCATCCGTGTGTGAACACAGACATTTCATATGGATGCGGCACTTTACTAGGCCTAATATACGTACTAATATTATAAATGCGCTTGGTAGTTTGTTTGTAACGCCTTTACAGTATGTGAGAAGGGGTGAAATAATATATAATCCTCACACAACTAGTCAATTAGTCCCAAAATTAGACAAATGATAAACACACTTATTTTTTTGTAAGTACTTACTGCATATACATAGTCATCTACAAAAATCCAGAGAGGCAGAAAATGGTTCTGAAGGTAGGCAGAACTCTGAACACAGACTACGGAAAAGATAGATAGTATAGCGATGTTTTGATACCTAAATAGTTATTTTTGAAACTGGTGAACCAACGGGAATATCATGTACTGTTTGTATCATTTTCCCACCCTAACCTATTTGATTGGTATCAGTTGATATCCACCATAGTAGATTTCCACACTAGAATATTAAATTACATTTTCGAAATGAGGTTGACTCAACAACTGCCTTTCGGATACCATGGACTGCTGTTCTTTGTTTATTGTTAGTTAGGGTTTTGACAAAAAAAGTAAAAAAGAAAAAAAAAGTCTTTTTATATATATTTTTTATGCAAAATTGAAATTAAACATTTGATAACATCAAGAATTATTTCAAACAAAGACAAAGTCAATTATGAAATAAGTATCAATTTACATATAATATTAACATTTTCGAAACTCCGCGTTAATTTATTTATTATTGCCCATTTAAAGCTGAAATAATTATTTAAAAGAATGTTAATTGAAGATTTTTTTTTAAGTACAAACTTTTTTTCCTACGAACTTGTACCAAGTTCAGAAAAGGCTCCAAGAATTTGTTTTATAAAATTCAAAAAAGGAATTGTTGGGTTTTGTTTTTTTTCTGTTATTGGATTTTCATTTCCTTCTTGAATTGCATAATGTTCTAAGGAACAGTTTACGCTGAAATAAAGTTTTAATTTATTCTAGTTAAGTTAAAAAAAATCACAATTGTTATCCATTTTTCCTTGATCAGACGAAGAGGCACAATGGCCTACTCTTGTAAATTTGGTTACTAAGCTGACTTTAAATTACCCATTTGGAACTTGTCTTATTTCTTTAGGATTTTTATGTTTCTCTGGTTCATTTAGTTTTATCATCATCACAGCCTTTTTATCGTCCCGCTGCTGGGCACAAGCCGTTTTGAGCGCTTGCTCAATGCGGGTTGGTGATTTCAGACTTTATAGTACAGATTTCCTCGAGATGTTTTCATTTTTATTCATTGACATTTAATCAGTCATTGGTGTCCAATATAAACTTAGAAAGTACGTATAACTTAGAAAAGTTAAATTGGTACTTGTCAACCTGGAATCGAACCCGCACCCTCATACTTGAAAGCTTGCTGGTGCTTTAACCACTAGGCCACGACTAGCTAGCCCCGACATTTTTTACGTATGCTCATAGTAATGTCTATTCAGTAATCTGTGGTAATGTCAACGGAAGCATAGTAATGTCATATTAATATAACTTCATTTTACTTTCTCGTCTAAAGCTCAAAAGTCGCTAAGCAGTGAAGTTTACTCCCTCAAATTAGCGACATCAATAAATTGTACGAGGAAGAGACGCGTGCGCCACTAAACGCCATACACATCACAATGAGCTGATGATAAACGTTTTTATGCAGGACGCGTGCCCTGTTGAATATTTGGTGGAATTTTTGAGGTTTTACGAATTATTGTAGCCATTCTTGTTTTGACTTGTAATGAGGTATTATGTAAGCGGAAGGACGTTTAGTAAATTGTTAATAAATTTAGTTTTAGTACTGGCTTCGTGAGACACGTGGAGACAGTCTCTGCCTAGCCTTTTCGCGACTATATTGGGATCGGCTTCTGGTCTAACTGGATACAACTGGCCTCCTGCAGGCTTAGCATGGCAACCGTAGAAACAAGTTTTGTCTACCGGAGAATGGACATGATGACAGAAAAGTGACAGATCGACGTAAGATTTCTTTGACCTTTTTTGAAATAATTTTTCTTTTCTTCGTTCGACATAAGTCTACAAGTAATATAATAATAATTATAATTAGCCCGCAGGGCATCTGAGGCGGATGTCGGGGAGTAGCGACCCCGCGGGTGTGCCCAGGGAGAGGATACTGTCCCTCATCTCCGGCTCGCCGGAGTGAACCCTGAGGGGGGACAGGTCTCCCGCCTCTGGCTTGCCTTCATTGGCCGTCCAGAGTGGAGTCGCTAGAGCAATGCTCGGAGGGTGAATGCCTCGGGTAAGTGGCGAGTGGGCACAGAGATGCTGGACCCTGGCTTGATGCCGGTTTTAAGGCGCGTGATCTGGATAGAAAGCCGGCCGGGGCAACCTCACCCTTCAGCCGCTCACGTCCCCGTTGCCCCCATGTTGCGACTTAGCGACTAGTTCCCGGGGGCCCGGTAAGTGAGCTGGCGAGTCTCCTCCTGCCATTTTTACATGTATTTATTACATTGTTATCGGCAGGGGTCATAGCCCCCATAGTTTTCCCTTCCCTAGTCCACTAGCATCCCATCACAATAACCCAAGTAGATTTTCTTCCATACTTAGCAATAGTTTAGCACAAACCGGGGGTTGTCCTTGGGTACATTTCCATAGTGTATACAGGGATAATCGTCGGTTTTGTGTCACCATTACATAATATTAAAGTTGTCTTAAAAGGGCTTCAGCGTGTTGGCTTCGGCCCCACGTTCGCCTTCCAAAAATCCGGGACTCTATAGTCCCGTGGTCGGAAAAAGACATACAAAATTATAATTATAATTCGAGTTGGCAGGTCGCGCCATGCTCGGGCAGAAGACATGTTGACATTGACAGAAAGAGCTTTGTATTTTCTTGACAGAATAGATATAAAATCGCCATGCTAAGCCTGCTGAATGTGCATGTTTCTTGCTTTATTACGAGCAAAAATAAATTTGATGTAACTTGGTAGTATTGTAGTTCATACATCAGAATAACATTTCAGTTAGTGTAACTTTAAGTTGAGATGCAAAAAGTTCCTTTGGGAGTCCGGTGAAACCGTTACGATTTTATCGTTCGTCTCTCTCGCTCATACAATTAACTATACATTTAACAGGCAATTAAAACGAACTCGTGTTTATCTTCTCACTTACCGATAACAATCTTAATGAGGCGATGAGAAAAATCAATGCAATTACCTGTCATCAAACTACGCAGTAATTTTACATAAAAAACTGGAATGTCGAGCTGTAATAGCGGATCATTGTTCCTGGCGTTGGATAATTGAACCAACCGGAGACGCTATTGTATGCTTGTAAGGGAGACGACTGTGTACAATTCCTGAAAGTCTAAGAACATTGACTCTATCGCTGTGCCTGTAAAAAAAGCAAATACATTTTCGTAAACATTTTTTAAATATTTTGTAAAGAAAACTTAGTGTTATATTTTATCAATTTTATTATCCTCACTTATGTTAAAAGGGTCGTTACAAAAATGATGGCATCCAGGCTGATTATCGGCTACAGCGGCCGTTCTCTTTTTTTATGGAGATCAGCCAGCTTCGCAGGTCATATTATAGTGCAAAAGCATTCGCGCAGACACAGGTGCCTTCTCTATTCTCTCACTCTCATAGTCCGATGGGACGGCAAACCGACACGACCGGAGCGAGATCAAAATCGTTACAAAAATATAAACTGCTTAAACAGGATATAGTTTCCCTTCACATTTTCTTAGAAGGTGGCCAAAAATGATACTGACTTTGAATATATTTTTAAGCATTTAGTTTGAATTTTATTTATTTACTAGCAGTTTAACGAAGTAACAAAAAAGCATGTTCCCATTGGCTCATTTATTTGTATAGTTTGTGTTCATGGCGGTTCTTGTTGCTTGAATAATCTAAGTTCTTAGATTTGCATTTCGCTGAATAACATGAAAATACAGGAAGAAAATACGCCTTGAGATTTTTCTATCTTATTGCAGGTACTCGTATGTATTTAAGTTTTTAGAGAAATCGGTATTTGATGTAATTTGTTTCACATCAATCAATGAAGTGGAAATATGTTTTTTGTTGGAAACAGGTGTTTGGAAACTTATTATAGTGAAAGAAAAATGTAGGAAATATTAACCTAGCAAGAAATCATTTTGAATAGTTGTATTTTTTGGAGTTACTGCAACTATTCCAAAAAAATTTCACACATGTGCAAATCTTGTTCGTACCTACATTTCAACCAGCGTGAAGTCAGTAGGTAATACAGTAAAATTAAAAACGGTTAAAGAGTTATTCAACAAGATGCCTTTTGTTAATGCCTTTAAAATATTTATTAATACCGTTTTTGAACATAATCAAGCTACGAAGTTTTGCAATGTTCAAATTCCCAGTGTGTATAATAATGATGATCGTAAAATGAAGGCTATAATTAAAAGTCTTACTTGTATAAAAGTCTTAACAATAAAAGCGCAATAAAAATATACATAAATCCACGCAAAGAGATTGTTGTAATAACGCTTTTATTACTTTAATCTGTTTGTAACTAAGCTCTGAATAAATATGGACGTATCTAGATTGTCTAGGATATTCCTCTCTATATGTACATAGATGTGGATTTGCACTGTTGTTCGTGCTGTTAAAGATTATATCCTTCCATCTTTCGGAAATATTCTGATATTTTTTCCCTACTATATTTTATGTACCATATCCTTAGCGAATAAATATCTTTATCTTTACCTTTTTTACCTTGGAAAATCATCAAATGACCTCAACCGCTGCTGGGTACAGCTGGAGGGAGTGTCAGACTCTTATTGACTCTGACTCTTACTTATTAAATATAAATCTACTTTGTTCCTTCTGGAGTTCTATGTGTCCCAGCTCTGCGGAATCTATTGCGAACAATCCGTAGCCCCGGCAGGCCCAGGCCCTACTGCTCGATTTACTGCGATAAAAAAAAGTTCTAAAAAAATCTAATATATCGCTACAATAAGTGAACATCTAAAACAAATAACTTTCAATTGTTTTAAAAAATAAGTTTTTTATTGAGCTCCCTAAATTCCGTTCGCTATAAATTGGAATTTGTAGGCCCTTAACGCTCCGTTTTACGTCATACGATCTATTAAATACAGCTATTGTTGTTGTCTATTGAATAATGCTGTTTATTACAACTGCGAACAATTCATTTTACAGTTATGTTTTGATGGAAGATTTATAGAGCACATCTGTTTGTGTTTACAAACCGATCATGTGTATCATCAACCTTTCTACAACTCAGTGCAACAGTACAGAACCAACATAATTCATTATCTACATTGAAAAACGTTAATTAACTAACTGGCTGTACGTTTCAGAGCTACGATAAAAACTGATTTAAAATCACACTTATTTTACTAAATCATTATCAGTATCCTGTTTCGTTTAAACATAATATCCTAACTGACGTTTGTTTGTTCCAGATAAGGCTGAAATGTTCAATTATTGAAACGATTTTCGTGTACAGTTAAATTAGAACAAGGTCAGTGGTATTTTTAATTAATATGGACCAAGTACTACGCGTGGCCAGTTGCCATATCCACACAATAATACTTTAGTAGTTTAGTTATTTTTCCTTTGTTTTTTACGGCCACAAGGCCGATAATGTTTACAGTGACATGTAATAAATTAGGAGGTACAAGCTAGAACATAAATTATTCTTATCTATTTATTTGTATTGAATTTACTTAAATGCTAATCAATGGTAGGAAACAAGCACTAATAATAAATTGTATTAGGTTAATTATATTATTTTCTGATTTACAGCAAAAATGCCGCGTGTCGACAACCGGCAACCGGCGGCGACCGAAGACTTCCGCCGCGTGCTGCGGGAAAAAGCACTGAACCACAGCCTGTTCTACTTGAAGCTGAGCGCAGGAGTAGCGCCCGAGCACAAGCGCGAGTCGCACGCGCCGCGCAGGACCAGCGGCAGTGAGGGCGCGCGCGCGCCGCCGATCGGCCGCGTCCCTCGACAGACGCAGCCTCGCGTCTCTGAGCTTCTACGCCGCTTCGAGCCCGGTCCGATGCAGTACCTCCGCCCGCCGCGGGCCTCCTCTCCACTCGAAGACATCTCGTCCTCGGATGACGACGACAGAGCGGCAGTCAGGCGCCGCAGTCGCGACCTCAGTGACGACTCCGCTGTCGAATTAGAGACGCGTCTGCGGAGGCACTCACATCCTAGGGATATCACACCTCCACCGGACACGATGTCACCGAGGCGAGAGAGGACATTGATAGAGGCTCATGATGTTGAGTTGGGCCGAAGAAGTAGCGAGGGTTGTGAGATCAGAGGGCGATGCGTGCGGACCCCTAGCGTGGTGGTGAGCGACTACTCAGACGGAGTGGTGGCAGTGGGGGCCACAGAGGAGGAGGTCAACTGGCTGAGGTCCCGGTCCCTGTCTGCTGACTCGGCGTGTTCGTCGTGCTCCACGCTCTCCAGCCGCGAAGATGAGGAGTTCGAGTCACCAACCCTGCCCAAAAAGGTGAGTTATATTATCTTTGATTGTCTTTACTTTAAGAGTCTTATCTTTGAAAGGTAGTTTTTGAAATAAATGCTCGTTCATAATTCAGTAGAAAGTCACGAAATTTTTTCAATTAATTATTTGCCATATTTCATTGCCTTTTAATCTACCGGAAATTAAAGTTTAAAATGAATTGGCATCGTTTAAGACGATTATGCAGATGACTTTGTTTTCATCATATAAAATGCATTCAATGTATTCAATTAACATACTAGGGCGTATAGACCTGTACATACAATTGAAGTAATTTGAATTTGTTATTCAAATTGAAGAACCTCTTTGAATGCATTGGACCGACTAAAGTTAATGACTGATGTTTATGTATAAACATTGCTCGACGGTATTTTTGTATACAAAACCTAGCGATCCTCGTGTAAACAAAAAAAAAAGGTTTTCCTTATTTAACTAAGCATTTAGCGAAGTTAATAATTTATTTTCCTTTTAACTGTTCATTTGTTATGCCTGCAAAATAATTTTGATGGCATCTAAGGACCGTTTAATTTTTTTATCAGATTGAGGAATTCTGACCTCTTCTTGTCTACAGTAAAGCTCTCCTTTATGGAATCAAACCTTTTTCAAGACGTTTGCTTCTCTTCTCCATTTTGAAATTTGCTACTAGTTCTAGTATATACACGTGTAAAAGTAAGTTTTAGTAACCTAGAATATTCCAGTTTCATCGAGCTAAAATCAAATAAAAGTAATTTATTATCATGAATATTAAAATTTTGTTGTCGAATTATTAAGTCTATGTTTTAGTTCATTTTGAGAATGATAAATAAAGTGAAAGAATATATAATAATGTTGTTCGGAACAGCGATTAAGTATCGTATGATTTTATTATTAACATCCTATTATGGTCTATAGCTCTCACCTTGTCTACACAGTAAAATAATTTAAAAAATAAATATAAAATAACTAACCTTTTATACAAAATCATTTTATAAATAAATAAAATAAATGTGTATTATCATTTATTATTACTTACCTCTGCTTATACTGTAAATATTACAAACTCTTTTACATTTAAACTCAGAAAACGCCATTTTGCATTTTGCCAGCACATCAAGCTACACGAAACTGTAAAATGTTCCCAATCAACTTTGAACCACATGCTTCAGCGATAAAGTCGAAAATCTATTAAGGCAATTTTACAGATTTTAATAGCTTGATGTGCTGGCGTCTGTATAACTTCAAGATTCTGGCATTCTGGCATACTCAACTTCGCTTGTAAAAATCTCAATACGAGTAGTATTAAATTGTTTCATTCGGATGTTTGATTCCCCATATCCTACATCAGACTATAATCCGTGGGTTACTGTTATTTGTATGTAAAACGGATGCTCACATCCGTCATTGTTATTTGTACATGGTAACTGGAGCGGGAACATATTAGTTACAGCGGTGGGTAATCGACAATTGTTTTACATTGTTTGAGATCTGAATACCATTTGTACACGCACTGTCTTTCATGGCGAGACACCTGAGAAAACGGCTGCAGATTTGAATGAGTGTATTCGTTATCTATACATTGCATCGAGGCATATCGAATTTCTTGATTTTGCTGACAATCGTCTAGCATTTGAGAGCTAAGTAATAGCCTCATCGTTCGATCATAAGGTTGTTGGCATCCAGGCCGATTGTCGGCTACGGCGGCCGTTCTCATTTATGGAGATCGGCCAGCTGCGCAGGACATATTATAGTGCACAAGCATTCGCGCAGACACAGGTGCACTCTCTATTCCCTCACTCTCATAATCCGATGGGACGGCAATCCGACACGACCGGAGAGAGATCAGGCGCAGGACCGACATTTACGTGCTCTCCGATGCACGGGTGAATCACTCACCAACTTCCAGACTCCAAGGAGACTTCCAGGCTGCTTTGTGAAAGTTTCTCAAAACCTACAAAGCGATTTCGGCCCGACCCGGGATTCGAACCCGAGACCCCGTGCACAGCAGTCGCGCCTTGCGACCACTAGACCAACGAGGCAGTCAAACGCCATCATAAGGTTAGGTAATGCTTGGCGCGCTCGGTCCGTGGATGACCATCTTATCGTAAAGAGATAGACGGTTCCTCCGTATTTCGGAAGACTCGTTAAATTGGTGGGTCCCGGCTGTCACTGTAGTCAAACACCAGAAAGTCACCAACATTTCTTACCCAGGAATTGTAATCATTTTGAAAAAGTCAGATAGACAGTAATTCCATGTAAAGAAATGGAAAAGGCGAGACAGATGAGAGAGCCCTTATTTCAAGTAGACAACAAAAAACAGGTCTTAAGTAAATGCATAGTCTGCATGCAAATATTGATAAAGATGTAATCCCTGGTTTAAACAACAATGGAATGATAAGAGTTAATAAAACTACTTGAGTTAAAAGCATAATCGTCAATTAAGTAGTGCAGTCTGTGATCTTAATAATGTCCGCATCGCTGCCCATTTAATTACTCTGCAAAATTAAGTGTGAAATTAAGATCTGTTAAGATCATTTATCTTGGTCTCAGTATTTGTTCTTCAATTAAACAATGAATAAGGAAGTATTACATAAAAACACAGACATCTGAAAGAGTAATAAAAATGTTAACCTTTTCATTTGCCACAACCATCATTGTTATGATGACTTTCGCGCAGTTTTTTGACATAATCCCGATACAGTAAACGTCAAAAGTTGTCACTTTGTTGTTTCTTTTTTAAAAGGAACTGATTAATAAATTGGTCATGCGGGTCCATTTCTAATGTGTCCAATTCAATGCAGGCATTGAGTTAGGGTGGTTTAATTGGCTTACCCCATTTCTGAGGCAGTTATTGTAACAAATGTGGGATGGCTTGTAAAAAGAGTTAATGGTCTCTTGGGATGAGTTCTATTAAATCATATTTCATATTCTTTAGAAACAAATTCATATAGCAATAATTTAAACAAGTTTCACATTAAGATCTTATCTATAACTTATCCATAGTTTTGATCATTAAATGTATTTGACAAACGCGGTTTTAAGTCAGTTAAACTCAATATATCTTTGCAACTACCTACTATTATAAAATAACAGGCAATTTGTATGTTAATTTCAGTTTTTAAACTACTACATAAAATTACAAATAATTATTTTAATGGGTGTTCCTCAAGGTTGCACTTTCGGCCCATTGTTACATTAACAGATCGTTAAAGTTATTACAGCTCATCTTAGTTTTCGTGGAAAATTGCTTAGAATGTGTAGTCTAAGTATATTTCCTCTTGTCATGAGTAATTCATGAGATTAGTGAAGAGATCTTGACGTCAAACCTTATTTTTGGAAGGCACTTTTCTCGTCTGGTCGTGATAACAATAAGAATTAATTTGACAATAAGTATAGCTGTGATGCTCTCCAGCCCGTGCCCAAAGATATAATAAAGATAAAATTGAAATGTTTGATGAAATACTTGTTTATTGTTATTTAATTAGGTTTTTTCCACAATTCATACTTAATTTTCTTTAGTAACTGTATCAACTGATACACTCTTTTATTTCTGTGGTACATTATCTTTTTAAGGTTTAATGAAGTGTTCACATCTTGTTTCTAATAGAAAGCGTGGTGGATTTAATATAGGATCATAAAATATCATAATCATAATTGGTAGTCTAGACGAACATTTTCCTTTCTTTAATCACTAAGCTATTTAGAACGGCCAGTGAACTGTAAGCTTGTTTTACGATTGTATGCCAGACAGATTATTAAATATAATATCATAATCAGCATAACTTAAAAATATGGATGTTACGTCAACAGTCATAAAATTATAAACTTATATTCTTCATAAAAATATGACGGTGCAAAAAATATTTTTGATTTTGGAATTCCAGTTTTTGGAGAGTCTCTAATAAATTATGTAGATGAACATGTTACATCTTTATATTGACGTTCTTCAGAATTTTAAATTTTCTTGTATAGAATCTAATCTTGCATAGTGATGAAGATGAGATGTTCCTTCGATTCTCTTTAGTCTCCATCATAAGATTTGCTCCAAATTTTCACTGATTTTAATGTGAAGTTTTTGTTTTAGAGTTGTTGTCCTATTCGGTCCTCATTTTTCAGGGATTTTCCCTCATTGATCCCAATGGGAGTATTTGGAAAGTATTCCCATACAAAAAGAAAACTGTTTTTTCTTAATGGCAGAAATAAAAGTAAATATCCGAATTCATAACCTCCTACGTTTTGAGACGTCGCGTCATTTGATAAAAGTTTTTTTAACTTCATGTTTATTACTGCGACAAAGGTTTTTCTTAACAACAAATCTTCATGACTCCTGAGTACAAAAAACACGAATGACCTTTCAGTATCTAATGTTGGACGTGTCTTCATACATTCTGGCTCAGTCTGACCCTAAACTGTCGAAATTATTTGATCACCCGCTTTGTGACGTCAATAGCGTCCGTGAGATGGTTTGTCACGAAGTTCTTAAGCTGTGATACTATTGTTATTTTGTTAGGCATTTGTTTTTAATATTGACTTGTTTTAAATGGTTTCTGTGGTTTCGTGATCTCCTTAATGGTTATTAGGATTTTTTCTGTTATCTATCTTCTGTTTATTTTGATAGTCCAATTATTTATAAATGGAGTTTATTATCTTCTATCTTTTTATTATGTTTAAGCAAATCCTCATCAAAATTTAGTATTTATATCAGAGCTAAAAATAAATGTTCGGTGCTGTTCTTAGAACAGACACCTGGGCTTATCAGCTTTTGATTGAAAGGTATGCTATATATTGCTATCATCTGTATGCCTTCTTTTTTCAAATCAGCACTATTGAAACATCTCACACATCGTTTTAACTGTCTCATCTTATGGATTTATTTACGCATAAATTTTTGACGCTTCATCACACCTCGATAGCATGTAAATTGAATGATTTCTTATTCAATTAGCCCATCTATATTTATCGCCGTTAATTAGTTTTCGATAGAGCTATAGTTTTTGTTATAGTTTTTACAATCTTGACATTCTCGTTAGTATCGACGTGAGGAACATTGAATCGTGAGTCTTTTGTTTTTTCAGTATTTAAACTGTTTATTTGCGTTTTGCTTGTTATATTATAACTTAAACTGTATTCATCATCAACCTTTTTTATCGTCCCACTGCTAGGCACAAGCTCTTTACACACAGAGAAGCATTGGCCGTCGATCACCACGCTTGTTCAACAAGGGTTGGTAATTTCAGACCTAGTAGTCCTCGAAATGTTTTCCTGAAGTCACTTATTGATGTCCAAAGTATACTTAGAGCGTACATTTAGCTTAAAAAAGTTATTGGTATCGATCCCACACATTCATATTTGAGAGTCTGGTGCTTTAACCACTAGGCCACTACGGCGCCACGACTATATTCAAAAAAGGAAATTTATTTGTTTTTTTATTTTTGCAATAATCTCAATATGAAAAGATTATTGAATTTGTTTGATTGTGTTATTTTATGTGTTTTATTTCATCACTTTTTTCATTCTTCTGTTGATGTGTTATTTTACATATGTAGAATAAAATATATAAGATGAAAATAATTCTTAAAAAACTTTTTCTAGATAATAATATTAACTCAGATATACATATGTAATGTGTAATAAAAAGACTTTAATTTACATAAATATATTTTAGTGTGTGTCACTTAATTACCGTTTCTTTTGTTGTAGAACTTTCGATTTTATTAAAAGAAATGACAGAGATAAGATATAGATACAATTTATTTGTTTTTATTTCAAAATGTCAATAGAAATGGTCTGGTTATGAATATTAATAGAACATTTCTTGGAGAAAGAATAAATGATAAAAATCTGAAATGCATTTTAAGTAGGATGATATGTTATAATTGCTGAGATCAGATATCAGAAAGAAAATGACATAGAATAAAAATTCAATAAGAGGACGATAATTCTAGGCTTATTTCTGTTCGGTCCAAATTCAAAATTTTGTTTTTATCTTTTTAGTCTGCATGCATAAACAAAGGCTTAATGTGAATAAAAAATGTATTGAATTATTTTAATATTTATGTGGGTATTTACGCACAAACCGACATAAAATTCATTAGTTTCTCTACGATACGATTTCTATTTATATATTAAACAACGAACTATACTAATTAATACAACAATATCGGAATCAATGACGTCGACAACCTACACATTACTAAAGGTTATAAAAATCACACCAACGTTCTCACTTGCAATGACGCTATCGAAGATGATGCAAACGATAGGTATGTTTATAAACCAGATCAAACAATAGGATCGGCTTCAGCCCATTATGGTACACAAAAAAAAAAACCGTAGTGTTTAGTAGACTTGCAAATAAATAGCGAGTTGATTGTCGATACGTGGGTATATTAGAACAATGGCTTGTTATGATTGTGTCGTTTTCCGTCCGTAGTAAACTGATAGTTTTAATTTTTTTTCATACCCTCCCCACCCATCATTGACGTCAATCGACCGGTTGCGGTTTGTATGTGTGAGTAACGTGTTCGTATCAGGGCTGTCGTTAACCACAACTTCGCTAGTGTGAAACAGTTATAAAATGCGTTATTTGTGTACTTAAGTGCAGTTGTGCAATACTTTTATGTTAATAACGAACGTCATAAAGTGCGTACAATCTACGATGGGCACATAAATGGAAGTTTTTGCGCATTTCAATTAATATTGCTATATGTAAAATTTATTTATTTGTAAGTTGAGATGCACGTGCGTTCCATATTAATCGGGGTATAATGCATAATTTACATACATAAATAATAGTCTGTGCTGTTGAAATGACTCAATCATGAAAGGGATTCGTATATATTATGCTTCCGTTATGATGACATCCCGTTAAGCGTTATAGATAGATACCTATTCTATTGTATATTGCATTTGAGTCATCTCTACGCATTCCATGTTCAATACTTCTTTTGTTTTTCGGACAGCCCTGGCAGTTTCGAGTAAGTGTCAAATCGCTTATATCCATACACGCGTGTGTCTATATAAGCAGTTAAAATTTTGCGTGTGTGCGCGCTGCAGCGCCCGCGCATTGCGTTCGTGAGAAGTTCCTCTGTTCAGTTTCTTGCTGCACGGTGAATACCACCATGCATACGATGGAATACATTAAATAATAACTTACACATTTTTTTACATTGGGCAATATTTTTGTTTGTAAATAATAGATCTTATCCACAAGTCTAGAATAAAATTACCAAAATCAACATACGATGTAAATGTTTTCCTGATATATATTTAGATAAAAAAAAATATTAGCACAAAAAAACGTACGTCGATCCACGAAGGCACTTACAATATATTTATTAAGCCTAGCAAAATATTTCCTCAATACATCAAAAGCTACTTCAATAGAGCGGTACTTAATATTTTTTATTAAGTACATAATAAGCCGAGGTATGTAGAGATAAGGCCATTTATCCGGCAATAAATTAAGCTTGGAGAAGCTGTCAAAAAGCAATTACATGTTTCACTCCAAAGTACCGACTTCCTCATTCCTCGTACATCGTACCTTTGTCTTTTCACCATAGTAGAAATTTCAAAGTTCAAGGGAATCCACTTTTCCAGCCGCTCCCAAGATACTCTTCAAGAAATTACTTTTGAAACCAGATTTTAAATGTCATACGAATAATCAATATGTTATTATTTACATAATTACTGCGGCACTAGTGTCGTGCGTTTTATTTTATTTTTATTAAACGTAACTTTTGTACTTTCGAGAAATATTTATTGAAAAAAAAAAATCCTATAACTTTAGCGCGCATGCAAAGATAGCTTTAACGAAGCAAATGAATCAATATAATCATGATTACTAGCGCTCCGTAGTGTAAAAAACAATTGAAAAAACAAAGATGTTGAAGTAAAACTTACTTATTGTAAGCTTTAAAAAAGTGTCGAACTATGTTCCTTTTTAACTGTTTTCAGCTTAGAACCTACTGACAATGTCAATTTTGACATTACATTTCCAATAATCTATAATTGTATAGCTTTTTAAGGCGTAAACCCTTATGTTGAACAAATACATCGGTTTAAGCCGAACAGCGCAGAAAAGAGCGAAAATCAAGTTTGATGAAAATGAACGCCAGTATTTTCAACTTACCGAAATCTCAGAAAATCTTTTTTTCTAAAATGCTTGCTAACCAATAACATTTAAAAACCCGAACTTGATTTATGTGTCCTTTTAAAACAGGTCGCTCAGGACTCTTTAGATACCCTTGCTTCTATTTTCGAAATAAATTAAAAAGTAAAATTCCTTGTTCCAGATGATAAACGCTGAATGAGGGCCGGGACTCTTGAGCGACCTGCGAGCGCCGGCGGCTTTGGACCATCAACACCTGGATCTAACTTGAATCTTTAGCTACATACAAAGTTTTCTAAAATTATAGACTTTTTTAGTATACTGTCAGTGATTTCCTTCTATTTGATGTTTGTAAGATATGGTTGTGGACAAGAAGCTCGAAGGTGCAGCTGGATGTGTCGATCTATGACTCCCTTTATGGTATTCAAAACAACGAAAAAATGCTTTTGTGTCTTGTAGCCCTCTACCAATCTAAAAGAACGAATGAATTTACACCAAATTAAGCATTCCAACTATGTCTGTAAGCTTCTTGGTTGCATGTATGTTCTGTGAATTTGAATGCGCGGGAACGTTTTTCAATGACTATGTAACTTTTTGAAAATGGAACTGTCAAAGACTCAGACAGATATTAAAAACTTTTTTGTGTTGTGATGCGTAAGTGCGACGTAGAATATTTTCGTATTAATATTAAATTGCCCGTTTCAAGAGATTAGCAAATTGAGAAACTTGATATAGCATAAAAGTATTGCGTAAAATTTAGAGTGGTTTATTATTAATTTATTGTTGAAATGTTATATTTTGTTGAGTTTCTACTTTTAAATATTTTCGAAAAGGAAATTTATTTCGGAATGCTTGATGATATATAGCATAACACATAATATTAATAAGAATTTTGCTTTTTATAATCTATCAGGCATCAATCAAATAATTTTCTTAAAAACAGACCTTTAATTTTAACGACATATTTGTGAGTTAAAAATATTTTCATTTTGTTCAGTTGCTTTATAACGATATATATGGTAAACAAACGTTGTAAAGATAAATATTTTAAAATTATTGCTTTAACTACTCAATGGCTATGAAAAAAATATGCAGGCTTGTTAAAACCCGCATTTTAAGACCAAAAATATGTTTTTATTTGTCATCGTTTCTTGTTATATTGTTATTTATATAAATTATGGCTTAAATATTAAGTTTAATAAAAACTACTTTTATATATTCTCATTTGAAATGAAGACACTATAATGTTATACTACTTATGATTAACTAAGAATAAGACAGAAGAAAACAAAAAAAAAAAATACTGCGTTAGTAGAATATGAAAGAGGCTTTTTGAAAATTATACTCTCGACTTGGCTGGCGCACTGCCGTGCCACCCCACTTCGCAATATTTTGGAGGCGTTTTTTTTTGTAAATCAAATGTTAAAAATAAAAACTGATTTAGGTCTAGGATTTTAAAATAAAAATAAGTCTATTATTTATACACGGATATTGCGAACCTGTAGACCTGCGATGTTGTAGGTTTTAGTCTTTCCTTGTATAGAATAATATATCAACTTATATTTACGTGAAACTACGATTCTTATGAAATTATGATAGCAAAGCAATATTTTGATTATTAGATATTGATTCTCATAATTATTAACAGTTATTACTATTATAGTGAGTTTTAATTTATTTTTTATTGTTTTACCATAAAAGTATTACGATGTAGAGTAGACCTTGTTTTATTACTTTCTTTTAATTAATTATTATTTCGTAACAATCAAGAATAACAAAGAATATTAACATATCATTTACGTAGATGTTTATTGTCTTTTTTTTCTAAAATTCTTAAACAAAGCTTTTCTTTAGTGATATTATTTATACCAAAATGTCTTGCCGTATGAGATTATTTTATTAATTATACATTTTTTGATTAATTTTAAACACTGGTAAACATTCCATATTTTAATTTTTTGCAAAAATAATGTAAGTTTTAAAGTCCTGATAAGATTTTCCGTTACTTTTTTTCAGTTGAATCTGTTTTTTTTTTTAAATAAATAAATTATTGTTTAAGTTGTAATATCCACATGTGAATGCTAAATAAAATTTATGCATTGTTTAATTTGTTTACGTCATTTTAATACCTAGAAACTAATTAATTTATTGCTTTAATATATCCTTAAATAACTTTACGAAGATGTTTTAGCTTATGGAAGTCAAAATTATAACTTACAAGTCATGTAGGAAAACACACCTTCATTCTAAAAATAATGATTGAAATTCATATTATTGAACCTGTATTGAAAATAATAAAAAAATCTGCTGCCTCACATAGCCTCTTCCGACGTAACTTTTTGTTAATACAGTGGCATATGACCACGATCACCAGTAATATATTAATTTGTGGTTTATTTCATTTAACGCTACAAGGAAAAGTAATTAAGTACCACGACTTATGTAAACAGTGCAAAATGCCCCTTTGATATACAAATATCCATAAATCTACGACGCAACTCGCGAATTAGGTCACCGCTTAATAAATTAAAAACAAAATTCTATCTTTATCCACAGACTTAACGTTCAAAATCGATTACAGCAGATCAAAACTAATTTCCTTTGTTCGAAAGCCCTTTCCACACAATGACATAATAACGCATGCGTGGATGACGCGCGAACTGACCTCGACTGCGGCATGTGGGAATGTTAGTTGTCCTACTCTAACATCATCTATACTTATAGGGGAATTTCAAAAGCATTCGAAATAAGTATATCCGTCTCTTTTCTGCGTTATGTTTCTTTTTCCACATAAAGGTTGTAAAAGGAACGTACTTGGTTATTGTTGCTGGTTAGGTTAGAAACAGTCTCTGTTCAATTCGAATTTAGAATGGAACTGGAAACGCATTTAAAATAAAATAAATATATTTTTTTTGGTATATGTAACTTAAATAAAGTTATTTTTATAGAATACAGAAAGCAGTTTTAATTTTACTTTTCATGGATTCGCATTCCGAAAAATAAACGATTTATTTCGCCATGATTTCGTCTTTTAGATTTTCATATACCAAAATACCACGTTCCTAATTTAAATCCGTAATCCAAACTAATAATATTCAGAAATTCGTAATTTAAAATTTAATAACACCTCACCCTGCTTCCTAAAGCTTTATCCATAGTTCTTTACCTATTACAGAAAGAACTCTCTACGCCATTTTTCTATGCAAATCGGTTTGATCGATTATTAACATAATCATTACTAGGTACTTGATGGGCAAACTCTAACATAAGTACACTTCATAATTAGTAAAACATAGAGGGCCTCAAGGACCTCTAGAACGTGCAAACGCCAGCACATCAAGCTACTACAATCTGTTAAATTTCCTTAATAGATTTTCAACTGTATCGCTGAAGCATATCAATATCGTTCAAAGATAATTGAGACAATTTGACAGTTTCGGGTAGCTTGATGTGTTGGCGTCTGTACATTTGAAAAACGAGATAAATAGAACTTTCGTTCTGCACTGCTCTAATTAACATAATATCATAAAAACGCTTTGTTTTATCAACAATAGTTGCATTTGCATCGCATCAGCGTATGCTTACATCATGGGATGTAATTACATGAGCTATGACGTCCATCATGGTTTATAAATTATCTTATTGAGTTATTGTTACATATTATAAAGATTTATATTATTATGTAGGTATAAGGATGGTGTTACTCTAGATCTAGATAATGGGTAGAATTAATGTTTCTTTACACATCTGGAGTTGTTAAACTGAAGCGGATTTGTATACCAAAAAGACAATTTTTATTGATAGTTATTGAGCCTTCATAACCAAAATTATCGACATCAGCTTTTTTATTGTCCCACTGCAGGGCAAAGGTGTCTTCTCGTACCGAGAATATGCGTATATAATAAGGAGGGAGAATTCAGCAGAAGGGTGCTGAGAGAATTTGCTACTCATTTGTTTGATATTTTCTTTATACATAATATGTTTGTGCAATTAAACATATCACTTTGCTTGCATTCGACCTCAAAATTTACCTGAATCATCATCAATCTATATATTTTACAATTACATATTTTTGGATTATTCAGCCTTCTTACTGTCCTGCTAAAGGGCACAGGGCTCTTATCACATGACACCACAGACAATACGACTTGTAAGCAAGTCAACGTGTAGCCTTCTCGAACTAAAGACAGAGACGGTCAGTAATAAACTATTTAATTTTCCAGATTAAAGCTCAGTGTTATAAAGCTTAGCTATGAGTACAGATAAACTGAAGTTTACTATTATTGTTAGCGCCTGACAATATAGTTTAGCAAGCATCGTTGAAGCTAATATCATGTAGCCGGTTATGTTGCTCTGCATTTTTGTGTAGGCAGTGAGTGTAGTACAGTCAGTACCAGTTTCTAAAGATTCTATTTCAAAGTTTTTTCCACATTAAAAACACTTCATATTATATTGAATGGCAAAAAGGGAACATTGAAACATAATTAATTTTCAAAAAGGTTTAGTACGCTTGACGACCAGATGGCGTGGTGGTTAGTGAACCTGCCTGCCACGCTATAGGTCGCGGGTTCGATTCCCGCATAAGTCAAACGTTTGTGTGCATGAACATGGGTGTTTGACTTAGTCTGGGTGTATCGAGTATAATATGTATGTATTTACAAAAGAAAAGTATATATGTAAGTATGTTTATCAGTTGTCTAGTACCCATAGTACAAGCTCTGCTTAGTTTGGGACTAGATGACGTTGTGTGAATGTGTGAGGGATATTATATTATATTACATATACTTAGTCAAATTCATGCTCCTTCTACTTACAATTTTTTTTTCAATACAACATATTAAAAAATCATACAAGACTTAACATAGGCAAGTCAGTATGTACACCTATCTAAAGCTCCACAATAACCACTTTACCAAATACGGCTTCATCAGTTAAGCATGTCAACCGAACTACTTAACCAATATATCAATGTTCGTCAAATTATCATTAGGCACCGTTACAATTTGTGACAATTCTATATCATAAAATATTATGACAGTTGGTGTCCGACTGCATTTCGATATCATGAGATGACCATCGATATCTGTCATGGCTAGATTGTGTTTTGTTTCGAACAAATTGTTGCATGCGGGTTTACTTGTTTTCTGAAAGCTCGTAACAAGAAAACTGGTGTTATGATAAAAATATTTGTTTATTTGGAAGAACTAAAAATAATAATGAATTGATTGAGTTTAGTTTTGTAAGGTACAAAAGAATCTCTCATAAATCGTTCATTGATGGAAAGATAACTTGACACCTACCTCAGCAAGGATTTGAGGGTTTATTTGCATCAGTAAGCTTAGATTTTCAGTTTAAGCATTTTTGGTTTAAGGCCTATTATGTTTAAGGTTCAGCAGTGGGCGTCCTATGGCCGAGATAGTGATGATGTTGATTTTGGTTTAAAGTAAAATGAGTCATTTCATATTAAATCTTTAGTTATAATTATCGATTACTTACGACTTGGCAAACGTAGTGTAGGACGTCCTCAGGCACGGTGGAGTGATGACATGCGCAAGACGGCTGGCAGGACCTGGATGCGAGAAGCCGAAAATCGATCTCAGTGGCGTGCACTTGGAGAGGCTTATGTCCAGCAGTGGACTGCGATAGGCTGATGATGATGATGAATTATCGATTTAAGACAAATAATCCAGATGTAACTTACACGAAAACTGTATTAAAGCTATATGTAGTTGTTAATTCAATTAGGCAATAAGGCAACTAGACATTTACCAAATAACTTCTTGGGAAAATCATAAAGATTTCTCTCGTATTTCATATTAGGAGTTAAGCGTGTGCTAGAGAATACCAATGATCGATATTAGTCGAGTATCAATTGAAATAAATCGATTTAAAACAATATCGATGCGGGAGATATATTAGGTGTCAACGCGTGATTTATTTGTATGCCTCCGACGATGTTGGCTGCGCGTGAGTGTTGCTATCATAATGTGGATATGGAACTTTTAATATTCTTTTGAGTTTTAATAAACTACAAAAAAAAAAATCGTTCATATACGCGAAATTGCATTTTTTTGGGTAAACTCTGATAACGCGAAGGCTCTGAAAAATAAGGCTAGTTACATTGGAGTTCTAATGAAATCGTAACGCCCTATTTTTATTCATACACGAGAGTGGAAATTTTGGTCAAGTGTTTCATACCTACTTTACTTTATTTCTATTGTAATATAAACTACGATACAATTTATGAAAAAAAAAAACTAGACTAAAAGCAAGTGCTGCACATTTTTGTTACCATAAATAATAAGTTTAATAATTATTTTACAATGTTCAACAATTGCCTTTACAACTCTCTTGTAAACAGAGAAATAGGCTGGAAATTATTCTCCAATATTTATTTTTGGAACTTTTTTGAAAAGCCTTCTCTATATTATTCTCTTGAAAATAAGCAAACCAGAATATTTTGCTGATTTGAAATTCGTTTATAGATATCTCTTTAAAATGCATTTTGCTAACTCCTTTTACAGATGATTATAAATATTATTTTATAGTTTTATGTCTTTTAATGCCTCTATGTTTCAAAGGTAAGACAGAAAAAAACAAGATGGCATTATAATATTTCCCATGAGCTCAGGCGATATTATTAAAAAATACTCTATCAGAATTTGGTAAATATACCTATCATTGGCCTATAAAGCGAACATTCTATTTCTTCTAAACAATAATTTGTTCCCTTGGCACTAGTTTATCGCTTCGGCCATTAAAATCATAACAAGAATAAAATAAAGTGCGGGATATTTTTGTTCATATATATTTTTTTAATTTTTAGAATCTCAGAGATGCAACAGACTCTTCGCAGGCATCCTTTAACGATGCGTTCGGTATTAAAGTAAGATGACAGCGCATTACGATTGAAATTCACCATCATTCAAAATGGATGCCTTCTCCCTTTAAATGGAACAGTATAATAATCATAATGAATGAACCAAATTATAGCCGAAAGGTAATTGAAATAAATTGGGCGTCATTCTGATTGACATTAATTGCAATTATAATATGTCTTCTGTCAAAAAAATGCTCATTACATTGGATACGGTAGATTTTTATCGAGAAAGGAGCTGTTATTTATCAATTAACATTTATTTTTAAAATTGTTATGAAGTGCACGAGATTTTGGTGTGGAATAATCCAATGTGTCATTGGACTATAGCGTATTTTTTTGGAGAAACGAAAACATTGTGCTTTGTTGCGTCATCGACGTCTGCTTATTATGTAGGTTGAGGTCAGACTCCAGGCTCAAAATTATTTCCTTGAAGAGCAGTCAGCAAATTTGACAAGGAATTTTAGGGCTGAGGCCTGATGGGTACGGGATTGTTCGCAAACGTTTATGACTCTTGCATACATAGGGCTCTAGAAGGAACAAAAATAGCTTTCAATAAAAATCAAAGTAAATCCGTCCAGTTGCATCCATAGCGGAAGATGTCATTTAATGATTTTCCACGAAAAAACAAACAATAATTCATAGAATGTGACACGAAAATAGGTTACGTTCTAACAAAGCATTTTTCAATTCCATTCTATTACAATATATTATCCTCAAAAATGAGCGAAAAAAAAATCGTATAATTTACAAAATGCTCTTAATTTAAGAAGTGCATCATATAAGTAAAGAGAGTCGAGTCAAGATATTTGTGCAAAACAAATGAAGTTGCATGCTTGAAGATCATTATACCCCGGACTGGTACCAATAATATTTACTGAGAATAATTTATTGAAGGCCCAGAACACACTCATCATTATGGCAGTCTGCTTAATTATTTAAATAATTTGTATATTTATCGACTTTAGTTTAAGGGCAACGAAAATGTAAACAAACAACATAAAATTACACAATAATCAAGAGTATTATATTTAAAAAAATGTAAATTGGACATAATGATGATAACATACAAAAAATACGAAGGTTTGATTTATAAATAAGTAACAAAGACCCTTATGTCAGTTTATAAAGATGACTACAATTTTACAAAGCTTTGTTGACTAAAATTAAACAGATGCAGTTAGCGTAGAAATATGTAGATACCTATCCTTACGTAGGTGTTTTTTTATGATTATGATTAAACTGATTTTACACAATGAAAAAAGTTCTTTGAAGCACATCAAGCTACTACAATCTGTAAAATTTCCTTAATAGATTTTCAACTTTATCACTGAAGCATATGGTTCAAAGTTGATTGGGACAATCTGACAGTTTCGGGTAGCTGTGTGCTGGCTGTGCTGGCGCCTATGTTATTTTTTTGTTCTATGTTAGTTTTTTGTACACCTGAGGATACCGAACGATGTCAAATATGTAGATATTATAAAAAAGAGCATTGCACCAACTTAAAAATATTTTTCTAATGATTCCTGTAGTAATAGAATACTTAGCTGAAATTTTGAAGAATTAAAATAGCCGTGTCTTCTTATAGATTAATTAAGATACAACCTGTTTGCACGCTTACTATAGTGCGTAAATAAAACATTATTAACAAAGTTTTTTGTTAATCATCAAACTTGTTTTATGTAATTCGAACAGCCTTAGATACCTTTATAAAAAGCATAACTAGTTTAAATGAGATTTTTTTAATTATGCGCTTTATGTGGAAGGTATTTTTAAATCATTCTATAAAAAAAGTAAACTAAATGTACCTAACTATTTAAAATTGTTGTTTAGTTGGACTATTTAACTAATTATAATACAACTGTCGTAATTTGATTTTTTATCTGATAATATGAAAATATGTATTTTGATTGGGAGATTAATTTATTTTTAGATCTTATTTTTGCCAGTCTAACCAAGGGGTATTGGGTTGTCCGGGTAACTGTCTTGAAGGGGTCAGATGGACAGTCGCTCCTTGTAAAACACTGGTACTCAGCTGAATCCGGTTAGTCTTGGGAGCGGCTTCTAGTCTAGCTTCTAGGCTTCATAGTTGGGAAAAGGCTCGGGAGATGATGATGAATATGAAAATATTTTCTTAATTCTTTTGTCTAATAGATCTTTGCATATAGCATTATTAAATGTTAAAAGGTTATAACTGCAATCGCTACAATAGTGTACTACCGTGAAAGCTGCCGACCGCTAATTTTCAGAGCTTTCAGAAACAAAATAGAGTTTATCTCAAGCTCCAAATGTGGGTCACATTATCCTAAATCAACTAAAACTTTGCTCGTTATCACAATCGCAATTAATTGAAATACATTAAAAAGAAAGGCCAAACTCTTCATAAAAGCATACATAATAGCTTTAAAAGTGTCACTTCCACATCACAGAGGCATCGGTACAGCATGTCAACCAAATTTAAACATTGTTAATTAACCGATTACCATCAGTCAATGTCACTCCAATACTAATTGAGAGCATCAATCAAACTAGTATTACGGTTACGATTACGATTTTAACCGTCAGACAACCCGTCCCGTCACGCACTCCCTATTCGCCAAAACTTGCGATGTCTTGGTCCCACACACTTATCTTAAATCATGAATTATCGGTCGCAGCCTGCTGGCAAACCAAGTCACTACTATCTCGATTACTACGCCAGTAGTTGAACAACCCGTGGACCGCTTACACGCATTCGATTTACGCGATCGAATTTCGAATTTTATATTCGATTTATAAGTGATGTGTTGATGAATCGATTTGTAGTGCATTAATGCGATCGGTGACAGTGCCCGGCTCATTCGTATTACATGTCAGTGCAGTAATCATAATCAGTGTTGTATTTGTGTTACATTTTAATGCAGATTGACGTAATGCAAGTTTGTGACATGTGAAGTAACTTTAAGGCTGATCGGTAAAGATTTATTGGTATTATTGCTATAACTTCGTGCTGTGATTTTATCTAGTCCACTGAGATTAAGCGTAAATCTATGTAAATGTCAGAAGATATTTTAATATCGCAAAAATATAACACAAAAAATAAATTGACCTCAAACTTTTTAAAATCGATCATGGCATGTGATCGATAAATCAATTCGAATCGAAACCGGAAATGTCTTAAAAACTAACAGCTTGGCATTCAATTGTTTACATCGAACAAAAACAAACAGCGTTTTATCTCTTTGATAATTGACCGCCTTTGCCGGTCGAATGTCGAGAATGATTTGATTGAAATAATCTATGAATTGATCTTCGCACTACCCGTGACGCTAATTGCCACAGCCGCTTATCGATATAAAATCTTGATAATTTTCGATTAACGATGCATTTGAGATAACTCACAAGATCTAAAGCGTGAATAAGTTGAACTTCTTTTTAATATATCACTTAAGTACCTATTGATTTATCTATCATCGTTTTTTAGTAATCCCAATCTTTAATTCTAAGCAGACTCTTTATATAATTTACTTTTATAATTCACAATGTAGCAATCGTATTTTATTTTTTTCTAATTATGGGTCCAAAATGTCTCAAATAAAAAGATTTTATTTTATTTTTATTTCAATAAATAATTTTGGAAATACTGGAAATATAAAATGGCTATTACTTTGAACAGAAAACAAGCACTGGCTGTTATTCAAAGTGGCATTGCTGCCAGCCTCTTGGACACGCTCCTAGTAGACACCAAGGGGATGAATTTTTCGACGTCTTGTAGTTTTTTTGGTTGTAAATAGGTACCTACTTGTGTCATGCATATTCTTTTAAAATAACTTTGTAAATAAATAGGAGTACGTAATTTTTATTCAATAAATAATTAGTTCAGTTCTTTATAAAACGACCTTATATGAATTGGAAAATTTTGTGTTTCACACCCCATATGGAATATGGGTATAAATATTATGATCATAGCCATGAAACTATTGTTGATAATTGCTTATACCTACAAACAGCATATTGTTATTGCTTATTAACAATAGGCACGTGATATATCTAAAAAGCAAAGACGTGATAACCAAGTACCATTCAATAACAACGGCCTATGAGGAAAAAGATACTTTTTATTGATAAGTCATTAAGTAGGAGAAAGGTTCGGTAGAAGATTATGATCATTGTGCAGTCTACTTTAGGTTACGGTATACTTATGGGGTTCTTTAGGGTAAATTTAAATGAAATTTTCTCGATATTTTTTGCTATAGGTGTGTAATTTTAGGTAAATTGGGTGTTCAATCTTGGAAACCTATGTAAGGTTAGAAAACTGTCTATAAGTCGCTAGTTACCTCAGTCCCCTCAGATTATATGCGTTTTACGATAAAGTTAAATAAAATAAAATAAAATATAAAATTAAATAGAATACGTTGGCTAGTAAATATAATTTTACATCTATAATTCATAGTTAACCTTCATATACATTTACGGTGACATAAAATATAAAAATTACTTATTATTATTTAATTCAGCTGGATCTTTAGAGAAAATACTATTATTAAAATAGTTTTAAAATTCTGATTATATATCTGATTAGTTACACTAGCAAAAAGTATAAGATCGTGTCACCAATTTATTATACCTATACCTAATCAACATTTTCTTACACCAATATTGAAGCTGCAATAGCTGAACAATTAACCAACAAAAAAAAATGAAGTATGATGTACTACTGTGTTACCAATATGTTACAATTTACGTCACAAAGAAAATAAACAAACCATAAAGTTGGCGGTTTGTTGGCAACATAAACAGGGAAAAACGTGGCGAACAGATGTCGCCTCAGACTGATGGAGTGCCGTGATGATGGGTAAATGGCTAGCAGAAGGTTTTGTTGTATATATGTACTTAATTAAGATCTATGACGATGGAATGTCTCAATGACGACTGGTCATGATTCCGTAGTACGGGAGACTTGAAAATGCGTTTACATGCTCTCTTTAAAAATTTGTTGAAAAAGGAGTCCAGTATGTTAAGCCTGACTTTTATTGTTGTTATGATAAATGTTGTTTCTTGTTATGATAAAAATCTTTAGTAGTAGCAGATTTATATCTCCCCAATAAGATTAAGTTTTTTTTTTTTTATTAGGTATAGCTACGGGGAGATTATTGTGCCCTGTTGAAGATCTAGTAAAGTTTGACAGATTGCAGTAACTTGATGTGCTGGCTGTCTGTACCTACGTTAATTAAGGGGTGTATATAACGTTATATATTATTAGAAACAGCATAGCTTGCTACTAGTAAGAGTAACTACTAGTTAATTGCAATAATTTTACTAAACTATAATGATGTTACAGTAGGCGGGGAGTTTTAGTACACTATGAACCAAAAGTTTTAATAATGTAGGTGGACCCCAAGGTGATTCAGCTTGGTAAAAGGTATCGATATCTATAGGAACTAAGCAAAAGCCATGATAAAATTTAAAAAAAAATGCAGTCGGACAGAAAGGCTATTTACCACCAATTTGTTTTTTAACGGGAAAAAAATCCCCCCTGTACAAGCAAACCACTGGTGCTCAGCTGCATCCAGTTAAGATTAGGAGCTGACTCCAACATAGCTTAGGAAACGGCTAGGCAGATGACCTATTAGGGATCTGCCAGTTATTTCAACTGTCCGCCTGATCATAAATAAATTAATTAAACTCTCTCTTTGTTTGTCATTTCAACTAAATAAAATTATAACTATAAAACTTAACAAATAATTTAAATTCCAAATATATTGTATCTAATGTGTAGCCTAAATAGCTATCAGAAGTTAAGAACTTGCTAATCAATCTTACCTAATTACAGCATCGGTATCGGCTGAGTTATTGCTTAATAGACGCCACGACATTTATGTTCATTAAACAAATACTAATAGGATACGACAGTAATTTCGGATTGTGTCTGTATTAATTAGCAACAGTATGTTTGATTGCTCGAAACTATTACTTTTTGCGTAATTAACACGAACGTAGCTATAGCTTTGATAAAGGGGGGGTGGGGTTCCCAAAAAACAGCCCTGAATAAAACAATGATTGCGATTACGAGTATAACACGCATGTACAGACGGAGGCGCTCCACAGCGTTGTTTTTTTCTGCTGGTCAAGTAACATAGATATGAATGGAGGTAGGGATCCGGACCCCCAAGACCCCCTTTATTAATGTGGTAATTAATAAGAAGCAATTTGATATTTATAATCATTCAAATAGTTTTTGGGCTTATAGACTAAAGTAGGCGTAAATATGAATTGTAGCTGCAAAGGAATGCTTGTTAGTATGCAGGCAAATTTTGAGACTTGGCAGATGACTCTTGAGCATATTGATAATCATTAGGTAAAAAAGTTATATTATTCCTTCCTTAGAAAACTACTTATAGAATAAGCTTTTGTGTGCGACTGTCTCTATGCGATATAGATTCTCAAACAAGCCGAAATTATAAAAGTAGTTTAAAAAACTAAAAATTACCCAACTTAAAATTACAAAATAATTGGGACATTTAGTTTGATGACTCAAGAGTTTTCCTTTATATATTATGAAAGAATGAAAGAAAGCGTTTTATACAAAAAGAGTAAAGACTATATGAACGTGTGCGTGTTAAAAAAAAAACTTCATTCGAAAAGCAGGACCTAGCTCCATTTACCTGACCACTTACACGGAGGCAGCGCATACGCACGCAATTATCCATATAATTACTTATCTTGACCCAATTATGAGTTTGCGAAAACATTCACGTGGTATTATTAATAATATAGAGTACACGCACGACTTGCATATAAATCATATGCAGAATATATGCGTTAGCCATTCAGAATGGTAAAAGATATTATTTAATGCATTTGCGCTGAATGTAAGGTTACTTGGACAAACCGTGCGTTTATTTGTTAGTAAAGTTATCGTGTGATATTGTGTGTAATGGTGTTTTATTATTGTCTGTAAATTAGGATGCCTTGTAAATTAACAAAGGGAGTTCGCTAAACAGGGTCAAATGCAGATATTTTTTTTTATTAATTCATTATTAGAATTTGATTAGATATTAATATTTTTTTTTATTAATTCATAGGTGAATATAAATTTTAATTACATTATAAATACAAATGATCTTTTTTAATGACCGGGAACAATGATATTTATTTATTTTAAGAAATTAGTTTAGGTTACTTGCATGAATAAATAAAGCATATAAAATAATATCCTTTATCATATTTGTAATACTTTTTATTATTTAAAGCCAAAACATAATTATTTATTTAATTAATTAATTTTTTTAATTATTTGTATCATCTTCGAAGCTCTATATTAGACATACGATATGATGTACCTATACATATAAAATGATGACGTAAAAAAACAAGGAAAAACATAATTCATAGTAGCTTTGCGCAGCTAATCCATGACTGAATATATTCATGAATATATAAACTTAACAATTGAATTAAAGTTTTTATCATGGCCCAGTAAGCGTGTCCTTATTACCATGACAAACAGAAACCACAATAGATTGTAACCTTGTACTTCTAACTTATTAAGTACTAATAGAAAAACTTGGGCGCGATCTTATCTAAATGTTTCTATCATGTCTATTGAATTTAATGGCTTCATTTTAGGCGGTAAGCTTGGTGATAGTCAACTGTTTAAATGGTATATAGGGAAAATTGTATTTTAATTATAATTTTACAATAACTAAATCTTAATTTGTTAGTTAAGCTCTAACGGTTAAATTAATTGAGATGAAATTTGGCTTTTTAACAGCGTCCGCGAAGTGATATCCTTCTGAACGGGATTTCAGTAGGCTCAGCATGGCGATTCTATGTCTAATGTCTATTATATCAAGAAAAGACTCTTTCTGTCAATGTCAACATGTCTTCTGCCCGAGCATGGCGCGACCTGTCAACTCGCATTTAATCACTTGAAGACTTATGTCGATCGAAGAAAATAAAAATTTCATTTCTACTTGTCAAAAGAAATCTTACGTTATTCCGTCACTTATCTGTCATTATGTCCATGCTCCGGGAGACAAAACTTGTTTCTACGGTTGCCATGCTGAGCCTGCAGGTTGCAAGTAAATATATCGAATAAAATAATGGTAGTACATACCTACACAAAAAAAATAAATTAAAAAAATTAAGTTACTTTATTTTACTCTACTAAAAACACATAGCTATTTTGTAGACGGTAACTCTTAAAACAAAATATAACACGAAGAAAAACATGAGTAGGTACGTCCACTCTTGCGCATTTAAGATTGGAATCAGACAAGCGACAATGGCGTGAAGCAGCGTCGTTAGATCAAGAGCTTAACACTTTCTGTCCGCTCATGTTATACGGTACAACGCCTCTTACTTATCATATCAATGGTAGCTGTGAGAGGAATGAGGGTTTATACCGTACCGCAGTCTCTGAGGTGTTGGTTTAAAAATGTATTATTATAATGTTATTTTTGGAATAAAAGTGAGCTTTCAACCAATTTTTATATAGCTGTATGTTGCGAACAAACTCGCAGCCGCGGCAGGCATCGATCCAGCTGGGCCCCTCCAAACCATGGATCTCTTAGCACGAAAAATATTGTGGCAAGATTTTGTATGAAAGAGTTAAGATACGTCTTTCATATCCTATGCGATTAGATATATAAGGAGAGTATTTCTATACTTAGTACAAGCTAGCATTGTGTCTGACTGCCTAGTTGGTTTAGTGGTCGCAAGGCGCGACTGCTGTGCACGGGGCCTCGAGTTCGATTCCCGGGTCGGATCGAAATCGCTTTGTGGGTTTTCTGAAACTTTCATAAAGCAGCCTGGAGTCTGGAAGTTGGTGATTGATTCAATTGTGCATCGGAGAGCACGTAAATGTCGGTCCTGCGCCTGATCTCTCTCCGGTCGTGTCGGATTGCCTTCCCATCAGACTATGAGAGTGAGGGAATAGAGAGTGCACATGTATCTGCGCGAATGCTTGTCACTATATGTCCTGCGCACCTGGCTGATCTCCATAAATAAGAGAACGGCCGCCGTAACCGACAATCGGCCTGGATGCCATCACAAGCTAGCATTGTGTATTCGCACATAAAACAATATTGTCAACAACTGCTACATACCTATCCTCAAGGTCCCATTTGGGCGGTATATCTTAGAATTAATTACAATTGTTCTATAAATAAAACAATGAAAATGGGCGTAATAAAATTCATTGACAGTTGTTGATTTATATCGTTTGCTGTTCACGATACATTATTTATAAGTACACTTGTATTTTATTCAGTTATTTTTAATTCCTAAAGAGGTAGGTATTACATTAGTGACATGAATGGTAAACGGCTTATGTTTATGTTGAGTATGTGTGAAGTATGCTGTATGTGTTATTTGTGAAGTACGATGGGAAAAAACGGGCGAATTTATGGGGATTAAGTACCAGTTTTTTTTTGTTTTGAAACAGCCCTGCTGGCAAATTGTAGATTCATTTCTCAACCCTTTAAAGCCCTTGAGCGTCGAAAGTTTTCCATCCATGAATCTTGACACAATATTTAGACTTACAAAAAAGTTAGACAGACATTTGACACGCGTTTAAAGAAAAAAATTATTATTTTAAACACGTGTCAAACATCTGTCTAACTTTTTTGTATTAAAATCCATAATGTGTAAAGTCGTATCGATTCCGTATTTTAATAGGAAAATTCGTATATCCACGATAGCGTAAATAAAGTATTATTAGTTCAGAAGATACAGTATTTTCAAACATCCAATAAAAATAAGAATAATAATCAAACAAAACAACAGATCATAGAACGGTGAACGGTTTTGAAATACGTGAATGCGTTCTGTCAGACCTCGATATACGTTAGTCTGATTAGCAGACAAGTGACTGTTACAACTAGACGTATATAGACGTAGCCTTTGTTGTCTGTTTGTTTCTAATATGTTTATTAGCTATTTTGTTAATGATGATTGGTCCATCCATCATCGAGCGCTAAGTTAGATATTATATTATATTTCTTGCGGTGTTTAATGCCAACATTTGAGAAGTCGATCACGAGTAGGCGGTATTTTTGTTTTTAAATCAGCTCTGTATATATTTTGTATTACTCTGTGCAGAGTTACGTTTTTTGATTCGCGAGCACGCTTGAGATTTAATACGTAATTGGTAAACTAACTAAAAAAACAAACAAATTTCTAAGAATCTAGGGATAAAAAAAGGCTTATAGAATTTGCATTGCAAAACATAGCTTTTTTCATGTCTTTCATTTGTTTTATTTTAATCAAAATGTATTTTAAAATTTCCTTTTTCATTAATTAAATCGGGCAAGCTCTGAAACCGTCTTCCAAAATTAGAGGCTTTTAATAATCTATATATTTTTTAAACTCTTATTATTCGGTATATACCTATAAAAATATCTAGGTTAGCGCCTTTCAATAGGTACATGAAAACGAGGCATAGGTCAGGGTTGTCGATGTTATCATCCAGGAGGGGTCACGTAGGTGTTCACGTTGAACGTTACAATGCGCAAGAGTTGAGGCTGCGTATTTAATGAGACGCTCGCTGATTTAGAATATAATAAGTGTCAACTTTGAAAACTTTTTGATTTTGTTAAAAAATTAGCTGTTTTAATTCAGATCACTGAATATGAAAACTGATAGGAACTTCTTTAGGACTTACTCTATAATCTAAATATCCTTAATAATGTTGAAAATATTGATAGAAAATCGTTACCCTGTAATATTGTAAATATTGTTACGTACCTGGTGACTGCATCTCAAAAATATAATAAAAACAATATACCTTTTTTGTCTCTCGGAAGATGGAGTTTGAGATATTTTACGTTACCAAGAAAGAGACACAAGAAGTCTGACATAAGTTAAGACATTAAAATTAAAATCATTTAAAAAATCCAATTTAATATTCAAAACAAGCATACATTTATCATATTTCAACTACCATAACATTTGTATATAAATGAAAACACAAATATGTCTTTCTGTCATTCAACATTTATTTAAGGAAAACAAGTGCATATAAAATGCGTGTGAACTCACTGGGCCTTACAAGTTATAAAATAAAATTCTGAATACATATTGCGAGAGCCAACTTGTTACCGTGTAAACTGTCAGAATCATGTTGATAAGGTTATTTCGTCGGCACTTTAGAACTCCTTTTTAAACCAAAAAATTATAATTTCATCGTTGTTTTGCCACTTGTTATGATTTCAAAGAATTTTTGTTGTATAAGTGAAATGGTTACGAATATGATTTATATGGTGTTTTGTTTTGGAAAGAAAATTAAACATACATGATACGACTAGCTTCCGCCAGCGGTTTCACCCGTGTCCCGTAGGAACAACTCCGAGAACCCGGATAAAAAGCAGCCTATAGCCTTCTTCGATAAATGAAATAATTTTTCAAATCGGACCCGTAGCTCCAGAGATTAGCGCGTTCTCTTCTCCTTTATAATATTAGCATAGATAATCTGATATGTTAATATATTGTGATCATATTTCTTAAATAAAATGACTCCTGTTTTCTCAAAGGATAGGGCTGTGATTTTATTAAGACTACATTATTATTTTCAGTATAGAAGATTGCAATTTTAAACAGTTTTTTCGTTGTTATGTAGGTATTCGTGGAGCAATTTTATAAATTACTTCTGCAATAGTTTATAGAAAACTTAAAGTTCATGAAATAATTTCTTACGTTGTTTGAATGAAGATTGGATTGTGATCCGATTTTTTATATAATAAAAAGCAATACCACTCTCTCCAGCATTTTTCTTATCTACCAGGTTAAAAACACACAGTATACTTCTGGCTACTGATTAGCACTGAAAAGGCGTCATTAACTTAATTATATATTGCCTCCAAGATAATCTGGTACAATTTATTCGCACCCGGCTTGTCTGTAACACTTGCCACTTGCCACAGCCTAACAGCTAACAGTATATCATTTAGTATACTGCTGATGCACTTGTTGATACCCTGAATTCCCTTAGCCGTTTAAGGCAATATCGTTAAGATAAGAAACTGTCCACAATATTCATGCACAGATCCAACTGTGCGATTTACGAAAGACCCTCAGTGGGAGATCGTTCAGATCAACTGGCAACATTTCACTCAAATATAAATTTATGGGTGTAGGGTTACCGAGTATGTAGTCTGATTGGTAAGCGACATAATTGACAACATTTTATCTTGTGTGCATGCTAATACGCAGCAAATATATCGATTGTTGCGACTAAGAGCGCGTGTACCGAAAGTTGGCAACGTCGCAAATAGCTGTCAAATATTTACACGTTTTAATTAATTTGGCCAATTTACTATATGAAAGTAAGAGATTTTATGTTGTATGTACGCGCCCTTAAGAGGAAGGTTGCTTGCTGCATTGACAATGAAAGGATGAGCCACTTCTGGGCGTCAGTGTGCTTTTAGGGTCTCATGGCCAAATGGCATAAAAACTGAACCCCTATAGATTCGTCATGTCTGTCTGTCCGTCTATCCGCTGTAAGTCACAGGAACTTTTTTCAATATTTTATTAGTAAGTTATAAACCTTTGTAGTTAGTTAATAAGCAGATAATACGTTTGTCTTCCAAAGGTCTTGATTATCAGGATTTTTCTTATATCACAATTTTGTTTCTCGATCCAATAACAACAATCTACCTGACTAAATGTAATTTATTAAACAAAGAAAGTTCCTATATCATTTTCTTCCTTCCTAAAATCGCCAGCCCTATCCAGAAGTGACACAGCGAACCAGCTCCGATTATGATCTCCCCGAATTCATGATGTCTTCGTTAAAATTCTCCACATTGTATTGAAAGTAGCTGGCGATATTTACTGTACTTCCTTTCCAACTGGCATTTCAAAAGGTCAGATGGTTTCCATTCGTCATGGGTGTACTCTAAACGGGACCGATGTTGTAAGTGGAATTTATGAGCGCTTCTAGATTGTTTGCCGTTGAATGTGACGTGAGATATTTTTCCTCATTCATCTCCTAACTAGCGAGTTAGCTGAGGTTACGTTTCCCGGTTGAAATTTCTAGCAATAATGAATGGGTCGTTAGGGAGCCAATTTGTAGGAGAGATATGTTTATGATGAGTTGAAGTTTTAAGCAAGCTTGTTAGTATTTTATGCCATCAGTATTTTATTTGTAAGGTTCATTGTAGGAGTGGGTATTATTTATCAGATAGTAATTCGTAGAAGTAACACGAAAACCTTTAAGAACAAGGAATTTTGTTACTATCATATACATAATATATTAACCACTTATTTACTAACTATATGATTATTAAATAATCACATAAAAAAAACAAGTTATAAATAGCGTCAAAAAATTCCTCCTCATTACTGCCACGGGGAGGGTACCCAAATATTTAGACTGCTGCCACGTTGTATGTCAATGCTAAGCTGTTGGCCGAAATAAAAGCCAGCCTTTTGATCATGGGAAGGCTCAACTAGTAGATTTTAAATACTCTTGAAAATGAGGAGTGCACGGAGCTTACAACCCGATAGTTTCAACCCCAACCATTTCAAAGTAGTTGCTCATTAAGCTACAATAATTGTGCCGCTTTAGGTTATCAGCTCCTGCAGCACCGGAGCAAGTACCTACAACACGCAAGTTAGGTTGCGAAAATCTCTGTATGTATTGAAGAAAAACTGGGGAGACGTGGTCTTGATAGAGGTTGATTTAATGAAATCATAAAACTACAAAACCGTAAATAAGCGAGTGTGCGTAGTTACTTACATAAGAATTCAGACCACACACGATACCATAAAGGCAATATCTTCATTGCTCCTTCATGTCCTACAAAACACAGACTCGGTATGTCCTTTTTTATAATCTTTGAGATTAGTTATTGTAGTGAATGTACGGCACTCGACGTATCCGTGCCGCCTATAGTCAGCTAGGCCGCCAAACAAAAACGCAAATACCTAAAAATTACTAACAATTAATTTATTTTCCACTGGCCGGCCTTAGATTCCGACTGTGGCAGTAGACAGAGAGGTGTAGAAGGTCCATTTACTGATATGGAGGATTAATAAATGATACGAAGTGAGAAAAACTTTTCTCTGATATTTCTCAATAATAATTATCAGGCAATTTAGATATTATGCTAGCATTCAACAAACAATGAACCTGTCATTAAGTTATCACTCAAAATTCGACGTTAAGATGTCTACATAGCAAACCTTTTGAACTGTCATAAACACGCATCTCTGTTAACGTGTCAGTACTTTTCATGTGGGCCAGTTTCATGATGTCCAAATAGCCATCTACCGAATAAATTCAGAAATGGAACAGAATTTGTATTAAATTATCGTCCAAAGAAACTAACTGGAACTTATTCGTAGGTGGTGAAACAGGCCCTTAGTGTTTTATCGAATGATTCCAAACTAACCTTCTTCAATATCCTCATTCCATTCATGTCGAACCTGATCAGAAAATGCCGGAGCGATCTCCCACCGCGTTGATCGCATAAAAAATTTACTGAATCGACAATAAATACAACGAACCAATAATTAATAAGGTACGAAGCAAGTCCTACTGCGAACTTATGAATACGGTAAACGAAAGCCGAAACGTGTACTTTACGTCCAACGTAACCTGATCTCACAAAGTAGCTCTGCATGTTAAGGAAATGACAAAATGTCCGCCGAAATTCATACATTTTCATAGTTTCATATTTTGCCATGGAGCAAATTATACCGGTCGTTTTCGAAATTGCTCCAAAAACCTCTCATAAGCCGCCTCGATTTTAAGACATTAATTAGTAAATTATCGATAACTTTTTATAGGCAATATCGTAAAGGTAATGGTCTTTCTCACGTAGTATTTCACCTTTCATGTATTTACAATTTTGAACGAAAAACATTGAATATGAAGGATTTTAGTATATTGGAAACTAATCTAAATTTTATTTTTTTATGTAGTTAGATACATTTTACTAAATAATAAATAAATAAAAGGTTTATTTCAGAAACTTGTATAACTTTTATAGTAAATCTTACATAAGTAGGTACCTCATTTTGAAGAAGAAAGTTTGGTAGGTAAGAGTACCGTTCTGTAATTTGTTTGTAGGCCAATTTTCAACAGCCCTAAAACTTTCAAAAAAAACCGAATCCCATCAATTAACTCGAGAAAACATTTACATCACCGAATAAGTATCACAGCTATATTCGAGCTCACAAACCGAAATGACCAAATCCAGTAATTTAAGCTTAAAGCGCTTAAAATTTCTCAGTTTTAAATTACAAAATAAAGCTATCAGTTGTTCTTATAAGGCAACAATATAAAGTAAAATGGTCTAAATAAGGCGAGGCTATATATTTGGCTTGTAAGGGCCATGACAAATTGTAAGAATTATTTGGTTGATCGAATATTAATTGTGGGGGCGGGACTTGGCTACTTCTAAGTACTGAAGGCGTGGCCTATCTTTGTAATCGATTCTATTGCTTGTTAGTGTATATAGGTGTTTTCAGGAATTCAATTGTTTTGAAAGACTTACTAATATTGGCTTTAGGGCCGGTTCCAAAGGTTACGGATAGCCACTATCTATCAGAAAAATTAAAAAATGGTACAGAATTTATAAAAAAATATCTGCCAGATAAACTATCTGGAACTTATCAGCAACCGGTGAAGCTGGCCCTTAATATTGTATTTATTCATGTGGATAACTGACAGTCGTTATTTGTTGCTGGGGAGTTTGTTGCGCCACTTCTTCTTCCCAGCGAAAACACTTAGGAAGTGGTGGGCGTTTTGGGGGCTGTCTTTTATTTTTTGATGTTCGAAAAATGCTGATTTATCAGCCTAATTTGAATAAATGATTTTTGATTTTGATTTGATTTTGGTGCAGTGTAATAAAACAAATAATGTGTTTTGGTCACCCTAAAGATATATATATTGTAAAATTTTCATGTATTTGGTGTACTCAATAAAATATTTAAGCTTTAAGTAAGAGATTAATTTTATTAATTGACTGCCATCCATTGTTCGTTATCAACAAACAAAGCAAAAAAAATATTCATTACAAAAAGAAAAAAAAACTTGTTACATGATTATTATTTTTCACTCTTGATGACGAAGTTTAATGAGCAGGCAATAATCATTAATTAATGTTCAATGGACACGTTTCTTAATGAGAAAAGATTTTTTTTTTCATTAAATAGTTACATCCTTCCTTATTACTTTTACGTAGCAAGCCGATACTAATTGTATTGTTATTTATTGTAGACTTAGTTACGTCATTATACGTATCGTCACTACTCGTGTTGACTACTTGTTCCTCGCGTGCAAAGGGAATTACTTCCCGCAATATATATGTATATTTTTTTGGTTTATGTATCGTATGTATATTCATTTATTACATTATTTACAAATAGACACTCCAATTTTATTTATATGTCCTATAGATTTTAAATTACTAGCCTTTTTCCGCAGTTTTTCTGGCTTCTAAGAAATCACAAAGTATCTATTCTACAATTTCCTCTTGAAATTTTTCTATAGACCTTCAACTTATTAAATTATGATGAATGAAAAAAAAATAAGTATTCATTGTTGTCTATTTTTTCCATTTTTTTATATAGGTACTTCCTATAGAGTTGTTTCTTAAAAATAAACGAACCGTATAATAACGTGTAACAAAACTAGTGCACCATATTTTTACAGGTCACCTAGTACGTGCTAAGGATTATGTTTACCACAAAAAAGTTATTAAAATAACAACATATTTCATAAAATTTTTCATCACAGTCGGCAAATTGTACGCATAGCGCCGGTCTCTATGAAGGCGCTCGGTCGTTGATCCCTTGCTATTGAACTTTTTTTGTGGTAAATATGATCCTTAGCATGTATTAGATGACCTGTAGAAATATGGTGCACTAGTTTTGTAACACCCTATTTAAATACCAAGTAAGATTTATATGTCTACTGACACAGTCAAACCATTTAAATGGCAATATAATAAATATTTCCCGTTACCTTGTTGATAGTGATAGCAAAGTGTTAATCAATTCGAGTATAAAGCTATAAATTTGAATAGTTTCGCGTAGGCTGGGTCGGTAGTTTGTCAAATATTCAGGTTAAACCTACCGCGAGACTGGGTAATTAAAAACGTTGTCTGGAGTAATTATAAGCAGGTACAATCTGTAATATGCCAGAATGAATTGCTAAGAGATTAATAATTAAACATGCTAACTTTATTTCTTTTTCTGAAAAAAAAAAACAAGTAATGTAGACTAACCAAAGCTGTTATAAATTGAAATATAATATTGGAGTCCAGACCGATTGCCGGCGAGGCCATTCTCTCCGAGGAGATCAGCAAGCTGCGCAGGACATACTTATAACGGTGCACAAGCATTTGCGCAGACACAGGTGCACTCTCTATTCCCTCACTCTCATAGTCCGATGGGACGGTAATCCGACACCACCGGAGAGAGATATGGCGCAGGACCGACATTTACGTGCTCTCCGATACACGAGTGTATCAAAATTCCAAAATTCCAAACTTCGGGCTGCTTTATGAAAGTCTCTTAAAACCCACCGAGCGATTTCGGCCCGACCCGGGAATCGAACCCGTGTACCGTGTACAGCCATCACGCTATGCGACTGCTAGACGATAACGAGGCAGTTCGAAATATAATTTATAACATAAACCTGAAAATTTCTACAAGAAAAGAAAACAAATTCAAAGTTCGAAATTCGAAGATTCGACCAGCCCTTTCAAATAAAGAATGTGCCAAAGAACTTAACAGAACATTACTGGAGCCCAAAGCTTACCCACATAGCAACACAGAGTACATACCATGTACAGTTTTCGTCAAGAATGCGTCGTATCGATTCAGACGTTGATGGAGTGTGGTGTTGTTTTTTCCCAGACTGCGGTTATGGTGATACTGGTTGCAAGTGATTTGTTAGACTGGAGTGTCTTTGTGATCGAGTGGCTTAGGGTTGGCGAGGATTTGAGTTTTAAATTAGGTGACTGTTAAATAACGCTAAAAAACAGATGAAGTTAGTAATAAAGACTGAAAGAACTAAGCGAAATCAGATTAGGAGGTACCTACTGTCATATGGACGCCTTAGAATGAAAACCTCGTAAGTGTAAAAAAGTACCTTTTTAGGCGGAAGATATAGCATTTACCTACTTTGCAACGTTCTCTGCCTAGAACAGCAAAATAAATGTTAGCAAAAAAAGATTCAGATCCTGACCTGATGACTTTCTTTCATATGCAGAAAGAATTTTTTAAATCGGTCCAGGCGTCTTCGAGAAATCAAGTAACAGAGACAAAAAGAACATACAGCCGAATAGAGAACCTCCTCTTTTTTCGGTAGTAGGTTGAAAATAATACTTTTTCGGTGTATTGTTACCACTAGTAGACAATTCTCATAAAATCATAGTACCAAACCACATTTTTCCAAATAGAAATGTGTCTGCAGTAACCATAAGCGTACTTATTAACATTTAACATTTAAAGCTAACCCTAAGACCAGTGATCCGTGCCAACTTGTTTTGGTAAGGTTAGATATGTGGTGAAATGTCCCAAGTTTTTGCGGGACAATTTGCAGATTTATTTATTTGATTGTATTGCTCGACGGTGCCTTTAAATGGGCGTTTTCAAGGTATTTGCAAACGTGCTGCGAATTTAAATGATACGGCCGCGTGTAGTAGTTCTTGGGTTATAAGAACTTGTTATGGTTCGTAGGGAAAACTAAATAGGTTACAGAAGATCATGATTATCATGAGTTTATTTTGGATGTAATATGTATAGTCCAGTTCGTCCTTTTTTCTAAACGTGTTTGTTAATGACCGGTCCTACCATATTGGCTTTTTTTATATTTTTACAAGCATTTAAATAGCTTCGATATTATATAAACTCAAACTCAAAATCATTTATTCAAACTTGGCTGCAAAACAGCAGTTTTTGAACGTCAAAAATTACAAAAGACAGCCAACAAAACGTCCACCCTTCACCACTTCCTATGTGTTTTTGCTGGTAAGAAGAAGAATTATAAGCCGCTTGTACAACAATACTATTTTTGTAATTAATCAAAACACAATGTACTTATCATCCATTATCTTTTTAACTTGCAATCAAATTGAATAAGATCACATTTCGTCAGTAAATTTTCAATAAATTACAATTTACGAATTGGATCGATTAGATAATGGTTAGTTAGTCAGAGAATCTAAAATACAATGGTAAAGGTAAAGGGATTAATAAAACAGAAGGTTTATATAGTAGAAAACTCATTTTCTAGGATTCATGCCGGAGCTGGATAGGTTAACAACTTATTGGAACGACCTTCAAAACTTTTAGAAAAGAGCGTAGGTACTCCTTTTTTTAAGACTGGCGATGCACTTCTGACTCCACTGGTGTGCCTCCAAGGATGGTGATAAGCTTACTCTGTTGCTATATGGATAGCTCGGTTGCCGCCAATTATATAAAAAAAAATTAACCTTATTCATTTATTTAATAAATTTATACATTTCTCGCATCGGACTTATAAGTAGGTATATTACCTTATGAAATGATTCAAAAATATTAGTCAAAAATTGACTTTTCACATAATTACAATGAATATGACATTCCATATGTGACAGAAAAGTTAACTAGTAAATGACGTCAACTTTTGTGGATGGTTAAGTGAGCAAACCTTCTGTAACTGTATTATTATGTGCTCCAATATAAATATATTAAGACAAATTGTAGTAGCTTTATCAGCCATCTTAATAGAGCACTGAGCAATTATATTAATGTTTGTGTGTACGTTTGTTTGTGTGTCTATTTACAGGTGCTTATATGTGATTGTAATTTAGGTTTAGGGTTCCTTACGAAAAGCGAGAGGAGGGCAATAGAAACGACAATGGTTCTCAGTATTGAAATAGAGCGAAAATAATATCTACTTACATGTATAAGAGTAAACTATATATAATATTATAATTATAAGGGCTATATTTACAAACTTTATAAAACTATATATAAAAAAAATAAAAAAGAATATATAAATATTTACTGATAATTATACTATACTTTTTCTTCATTTAAAAAGTAAATAAAGAATGGTGTGCTATGGGTTTTTAATAAAATAAAAATATTTTTAATTTGGATGGACTTTTCATAGTTATGAAATTGAACCAATTACAAAATGCTCTATTTAAACGTGACCTTTAACAACACCCACACAACGTGAAGGCACAAAGAAAAACAATAACCGATAAATCTTCGCTGACAATAAACAACAACTTTCCAAAAACAATCGTCCACCTAAGGAACCCACTTAAAATAATTACACGTTTTAAAATTCGAATGATTAATACGGCTCACCCAAAATTAATTAGTAGTAATGTATTTGCGTTCCGATAAGGTAATGTATACTGTAGTTTTATATACAGCCTGCCTAAGGCAAAACTTTACCGTTAGGAGAGCCGCAAAAACTGTTGGTCGTGTTTATACGGTAGTTATTCATGTATGATGTTAATGATAGTGTAAAATGATCTGAAGGTGGGCATTTAACTGTTTAGTTTTAAGATAGATAGGATATTATTAAGATCACATTAGTAAAGCGTGTTAATGGATCATTAAAAACTGTCCAACCAGCCATTAAAGCGTTTATTTTTTGTTTCGCTATGTAAAATTTCAAATTGATGATTTGATTATTATCGTAAGAAGTAATACTTATGGAGTACTGCAGGCTTGGCATGGCGATTTTATATCTATTCTGTCAAGAAAACACAAAGCTTTTTCTGTCAACTCGCATATAATCACTTGTAGCCTTATGTCAATCGAAGAAAAGAAAAATTACGTCAAAAATGTCAAAAGAAATCTTACGTCAATCTGTCACTTTTCTGTTATTATATCCATTCTCCGGTAGAAAAAACTTGTTTCTACGGTTGCCATGCTAAGCCTGCTGGTATATTTTCAGTTATGTATAGGGCTATTTCAATGTTACAATTATCGAATGAAACTGCACAAAACATGAAAATTTATAACAAGTAGTAGAAACAGTAGGCCTTTTTGTTTTAAAATATGTCATTTCTTCAAAAATCTCAGCATAAAATTCTTAAACACAGATATCACAGTGGCTTAGCAGTCCTGCTAATTATGAGGCCAAGGTAACCACCATCCTTTCTCAAGAACTTTAAACAAAAATATAACACCCTCGGAATAAAGAGCAAAGCAATCACATAATGGGTGTCAAATACTGATTTAAGTATCTTAAAACTGTCCACAATAAGTAATAACACATTTTATAACCTCAAATTAACCGTTATAAGCTACAATGAAGTCTTAAAAGTAATGAATGTGCAGTAAAATGTAATTGCGTATCCTTAATCCGGAGTGTTAAAGTTTTTTCTTCGCAAGTGAGTTGGTAAATGTCAATGAGTTGTACTCATTTAATTTTATGATTGATATCAACTTTTACGGTGTAGTGTTATTCAATTTTGTTGCTGGTTTTTTTCTGGTTATTTTAAGAATGATGTAGCTGGTAATTTTATGCAATGTTGGCGATGTTATTGAGGTCTTTAAAGAAGAAAAATGTACGTAACAAAAGACTAGTTGGGCGAACATTGCTTTATTGGAAGTCGGTACCTAGATCAGCCACTTGTTAAAATTGGTAAAGATTTTCTTTAAGTCTACGAATAAAATAAATCTTTGACATATTTTATAGGAAAAAAATATGTTTCGAACTGGTTGCAAAGTTTCTTACAACTAATTGCTACAAAATAAACATATTGAAAAGATTAATTCACACAACAAATTACGTTTTAATTCTATAAATTGGGCCGTTTTAGAAATTGTCCCCGAATAAAAATAATTAATTCTACTGTAAGTATCACAATATTTAATGTTGTCACTTGTCACGAATTACATTATTTACACCGAATTAATGAGAACTGGTTCAAACGCAATTAGCTGTGATAAATGCTGGGTAGCGCCGCTTTCGAACGGTGTGAGTGGCGGTGGTTAATGCAAAAGTGTTGTTTTTGATTTTACTCAGTGCCTTGCTTAATTATGTGACAAAATTTGCAATGCTTAAATCTTGATCTCGTTATTTTTGTTTAATTTGTCAATAAATTGCAGTTTGGGTCTGTTTTTTTGTACAAAATTTAAAAATATATACCATTAGTGTTATTTGTGAAATAAAGTTATTGATAATCATCCTGATAACCTATGTAAAAACTTGTTAAAATTAAAAGAAATTTCAGAAGAAATACCTAAAGATACGAGCCATTTTGTTTCTAACAAACATACTCAAAATGCTTCATAATTATTATGTCGACTTAAGTTGCTTCTCTCATGCGTATAATTCGTAAATTGGCCATTTATTACAACTTTATAACTTTTATAACCCTGAAAATTTAGATAAAATTAAAATAATAGCCTAATTATACAGTATTGCAGGTTTTCGGCGAATAATGTGAAAATTTCTTTTGTTTCAATATAAGTAATTATGGGCTACTCAAAATGCTATGTGTATTTTCCATAATTTTTTAAAACAGTGGGTATAGCCAATTTTAATTTTGTAAAATGAATAAAACTTGAAAAGCTTCTTAACAATATTTTTTTTATTGATATAGAAATAGAATAGCGGTCTGCTGGAAGAGATACATACATACATATATTAAGAAATAAGCAGTGCTTTTGTACCTGATTGTTCTATTTTGGTCATCATCTTAGTCCAGACGCCAGCACATCAACCGAAATAGAAATTCCTTTAATAGATTTTCAACCGTATCACAATACCGGAAGGTTAATATTCGATTGGTAAAATTTCACAGATTTGGGCAGGTTGACCTGCTGTCTGTACATAAACTGTTAAATAGAAATTTGGTTCAGAATAGCTACGCACTCGTATTTACCATGCCAACATTTTTCTGAATGTTCAATTGTTTTATATATTTACAAAAATATGTGGTTTGCAAATTGAGTTTCTCTGCTTTAATCGACGGCGATGTCGATTGCCAAAACGATTACGCCGGCAAGGGCGGCATCGCTTCGGACTTCATTAATTTATGACTTGTTTCCATTCAATTCGAGAAATTGTTAATTGAATGAGAATTAATGGGAATGTATTTTTCTTATTTTAATTATATTGGAAAGCGAGAAGTGAATTGCTTATTTTTCTCTTGGTTATCATACGAAACAATATTGTGGTGGTTTTATAATTACAAGTAGAACACATTTTAGGTACATAAGTCTATAAAACTAAAGTAGAATTGATACCTAGTTCATTTGCACTGAAAAATGTCTGTTTGGTCTTAGTCAACACTCCTGTATTGATAAATTCTGAACTTGTTACTTATCTCTGCCTCATTGGGCTAATAATCGCAGAGTGCGTCTGCCACGGGCTGGGTTACGAGTTCGATTTCTGGGTCGGGCCGAAATTGCTGTGTAGAACAGCCCGGAGTCTGAAAGTGATACGCCCGTACCTCGGAGAGCACGCAAATGTCGGTTCAGCATCGGGTGTCTCTTCTCTCATGTCGAATTGTCGTTCCTACAGGCTATGAGAGTGAGTGAATAGAGAGTGCACCTGTTCTTTTTCAAATTCATGCTTGTGAACTATAATGTATGTATGTTCTGCACAGCTGGCTGATCTCTTTAGAGAGAACAACCGGCATGACCGATAGTCAGTATGGATGCCATTCTTATTTTAAATAACGATAGAACAGTTCGTTATTTCAGTCTTCATGTTTCAAGTCTAGATACCAAGTTTGTATTTATTTAGCATTAGCATCCTTATGAACGGTTTAGCGGTTCAGTGATAACAAAATGCTAATTGTTTGCGGGGAGAGTCATCGTTTAACATAATTATCCTTTAATGTAATATTTTTATAGTTTCGAAGGTCATAAGTTTTGTGAGGATCTCTATGAATATCCTAGAAACACAATAGACTGTCAATTTGTGGAAGAATGTATACCTGTTGACTAGAATCTGAGAGACTTTTGTCAATACGTTACTTCTAAGTAAACATGTTCCACCTTTCACCCCATTATCACGTACTAAATTAAAATACTAACAATTTGAACATTGACGCGGAAAGCGAAAAATGTTGGCCCTCGCTTATTTTATCTTACCAAATTTACACGTGTATACCATGTACAACATTAATTATAAAATTCGGACCATGAAGTGTATTAATTAAAATATAGTGATTGTTTAAATTAATTAATACGTTGTATTAAAACTGACACAAACTTTTGTAAACCCTCAATTAAACAACACTGGTGATGAAAAAAATATTACTCACACTATCATAGATATCTACTTCGCTGCGCCATCACTACATAGTATAAAACAAAGTCGCTTTCTCTGTCCCTATGTCCCTTTGTATGCTTAAATCTTTGAAACTACGCAACGGATTTTGATGCGGTTTTTTTAATAGATAGAGTGATTCAAGAGGAAGGTTTATATGTATAATTTTAGTATCAGCATTGCACCTGTGCGAAGCTGGGGCGGGTCGCTAGTAAATAATAAAGGACGTATTTAAACCAACAAATATATGTACACTAAGAAATATCTCTCATTAAACATTCGTTCTTCGTATCTAAAACTAGCTTAAGCAATGTCGCAACCGAAACCGAGCTAGCGAAGGCACATCTAATTAAATATAATTAAGTGTTTTATTGGTCTGTCCACCGTTCCGCTGTACGTGTCGATATAAGGTGTGAAATTATGTTGACCATATAATTGGTCATAAGAAGTGCAATGACTTTTAATATTTTGCTATTAGGTAACTGTGTTGCTACACTAGCGGCAAGCATTTTAAGAGGACCGTAGCTTGTAGCCGAATAGCAAAACGGGACCTTATTATTAAGATACATATATATAAGATACTTGTACAGTTTATCTGCATAGATTATGTAGTTCTGTTGCCGCTCTAACAACACCTACTACTCGTACAGACTAGAACAAAATAAATATTTATATATAATTGCATGGAACCCTGTTTGCGAATCAGTCTCGCACTTGGCCGGTACTTTATTAGATACCTATGTATGTTGGGACGCATATTGTATTTTGAATATAAAATACATTTTTTGTGGCTTAGTGTCATTTTCTAGTTAGGGTACACCTACCCTAACTAGAAAAGATGCTATTGCAATATGCCAACCATCTCATGATAATTCTTTATTTAATTTATTTCGTATTTTATTTAATTCATTTCAGGAGCTCAGTAGAAATCCTGACTATTCTGAAACAGATCTACTTAAGTTATATTAAATAACTGTCGAACTTACAAAATTATCTCAGAAACCATCTCCAAGTACGGCGAAAACATAAATATTGTGATCATCACCATCATCGCCGGAGGTCCTGTCCACGTGAATTATGCCCCAAAGTCACAGAATACGTGATACGAAATGTTCGGCTCAATTGTATTACATAATTTCGCATTTGTATTCAGGAGATGTGAATGGTACACACGTGTATGTGAATTGTGAAAATGAGATATGTGTAATTTATTAACAAAATGCGGGAAAAATACTTGAAAACCTATAAAACATAAAGTAAACGTATTTCAATGCTTTGTTTGGTCGGATATTTTCATGTATAAGGCACCGTTTCATAGTGTTCCTTAATTTAGTTTTTATGGCGTACCCCTATCAAATATTGTATTAATTTTGACATTTAAAAGCGAAATCATCAAATGACGCCTCACCGCTTTGTTCTTTCTCTCTTTCATCATCATTCATCTCATCTTTGTTTCTTCTGGAGTTTTAAGTGTATATCTAGGGCCGCGGTCTTTTGAAAAATCCCGCAGTCCCTGTCGTTTTGGCCCCAAAGGTCCTAACAATGTGCTAACGCTTGAGTTTACCTTAGTGTCATGAGCTTTTATTTAGCATTATATGCCAAGTTGTATGAACACACTCGCATACAAACGAAACAAATTTTCGCAACACATTTGCTTACCAGTCCTATCAATTCAATAATCCAGTGCCATTTGATCAACATACTGGCTAAGTTATAAGTTATAACGTCGCTGAGGCCTAGCTAGGAGCGTTTTAGAATAATGCATCCAAGTTGCAACCCGTTTGTCAGTGTCATATATGCAGATATAGCTGCATGGAATCGGCAAATGAATATATTATGAATGTTTAGATAATACGTAATTTATGGTATTGGGTTAAGATTGAGAAAAATAATTTATGAAGGTTGAGCTTTACAGGTAAGCTGATAAGCGAATCTGTGTACGACCTTCTGTCAGTGGTTTCACTAGCGTCTTGTGGGAATTGCTTCATCGCACTTATAAGTTGCCCATAGCGTCCTTTGATCTCTTCGCTGAAATAATGTATGTAGTAGTTCCCGATATTAGGGCGATCGAGCAAACAGAAAACTTCTTCAGTTTTAAAGTTAAAAAAGTTAGTAAAGCTAAAAGTTTTCTGTGCTTATACCGATTGCCATAAAATGTTACAAATTGCTTAAATCTCATCTCTCTTAACAGATCAATTGTTATACTCATATCATTAATCCATATTGTCAATTTGAGCTCAGCATTTTGTTACATTCATTATTAATTTGAAGCTTAATAATTCAAATAACAAAATATTATATTCGCATTAGAATTTAATTTCCTCTGATAATACTGAAGTATTATATACACTATTAAAAATGCGTCTGAACTAAAAACTTTATGAACCTTTCTTTCCCAGACGTTTATAGAAATTTTCAATTTATTTGTCCCTTTAATTAAATTAACTGATTGGGTTATTTTTTTTTTTCGATTAACAAATACCTGGAAGTTGAATGATTAACAAAATAATATGTATGCTTCTGAGTAAAGGAATTAATTGGCATCAAGCACGTCGGCCATGTTGTGCGTTTCCCGCCATTAAAGTTTTTGTTTTTAAACTTAACTGGCTCCCTCTTGTTTTACTGTTAGGATTTGCAACCAGTAACTGTAGAATTTTGTTAAATGTAAATGTTAAAAGATTGTAGTAATATTGGCGAAATCATTATTAATTGGTACGTTTACTCACCATGCACTTATTTTTTTCATTCTATCACCTACTTAAACGTGAAGGTAAAGAATCCTTTAAACGATTCATCAAGACTTTAAATTTCATTTATATATGCTTAAATACATATGTAGGTTCCTCATAGAATTTGACACATCTAAAATTTAGCACAAAGTGGCTGAAAATATCCTTTTTTTCGTTGTAAATCATCAAATGACCACCCGCTGAGGGTGCAGATAAGGGAAGGTCTCAGACTCTTACTGACTAAAATCCACTAGCGGTCCCGTGTATGTACACGATAACTCTTTCGAACAATCCGCAGCCCGGCTGACAGAAACTATCATGGGTTTTAACGTAATAAAGAATTGAGTATTAATAGAGAAGACTGAATAATTCAAATTAAGGTTAATTAAAAGTAATACAGCATAGAACAAACACCTATTTTCAAAAACTCGAATCGGCTTAGCTTTTAATCAACCATGGTAGCGTCAGCTTCCAGTTTTACCAGATGGAACTACATAGGTACCAGTGTTTAACATGAGGCCAATGCCTATCTGACCTCCGCAACCCAGTTACCGGGTCATCAATATTGTTTTTTTTTAAACCGCATATACGAGTGTGTTTTTATTTTCTTATTAATTTAGTTTACACTTGATCGAATTTCATTGCGTACGTCAATCAGTAAATTAAAACTGATCAGGAGATCACGAATCGATTACAAGAAATATAGACTTGGAAAAGTAATATAATTAAATATTTAGATACTGTCATGTTAAGGCGTGAGAAAGAAGAATTTAATTAAGCTAATAGAGTTTTTATTTATTAAAATTCACCTTGAGATATTTCTTGTCGTGGGGGTAAAAGTCGTGGTTTCCTAGTGGTTAAAGCACCAGCCTCTCAAGTATGAGTGCGCATATTCGATTCCAGACAACAATCCGCATTTAGCAAGCGTGGTGATTAACGCTCAAACCTTCTCTGTGTGAGGGGAGGCCTGTGCTCAGCAGTGGGACGATGAAAAGGCTGATGATGAAGATGATGAGATTTCTTGGATGGTAGTAGCTACTAAATTCATTATATACAACAAAACATAAATTCTCGCGCGAGAGTTCATCTAAAGTATTCATGCATACATACATTATATAGAATATAAAAAGTTAAACCATTAAAGTTATTCATCCCCAACACGTGAGCACCATACAGGAACTACACTTACGTCACAATCGTTACGTCAACTCGAGTTGTCAATTGATCGTGTGAAACACGATATGTCTCGCGATCGGTAATCGAACGGGGCATCGATCTATCAGATATGGACATTACAAGCATGTGATGTGGCGCAAAAACTTGTTGTTTTTGTCAATTATGACGGCTAATGAACGGTGGACCGTGGACGGTTCTGTTTTGAGTTCCGTTTGTACAAGTTTGTTTGAGCTAAAGCTGTTATATTTTAAACGATTCTTATCATTACTTCATTATATTTGACACCCGCAAGCTCTTTATGGTCCAGTTAGAAATCGGCTGGCATAATAATAATCTGGACTTATTTAGCGTCCTTTAATTTTTTATTTTCTACTGTGTTGTGTTATTGAATCAGTTTTCTTTCTTCTTCAAAGCTGACTTGAATATGTGGATCGATATTGTTGATTTTGTGGTCTTTAGATACGAAATTATTGTCATTTAGATCGAACGGTAGCTTCTGATGATGACTTAACTTTGGACATTAATTCGTATAATATTTTCCGGAAATATTTTGTAGGTTGTAGGGTGTGATATTTTCGCATTGTCGATGATTTTATCCTTACTAAGTTTTATTTGATGTTAAGTTTTGGTTTCAAAAATATTAATAAGATGAAAACTGATTCCAATTAGCATTTTAGATAAAATAATAAAAATAATTTTACGTCGCTGATAGAAAAAAAAAAAATCTATAAAAAGCCATATCAAACTGAACGCTCCTTATAACATAATATCCATAAACATTCTTAGACAAATAGCTTACATAAACAGTCATATAATTTAACCTAACATAGATGAACTGATCACATCGAGACAGACAACATGGCGGGGGCCCACCCGCGGCGCAAGCGCATATAACACGCACCGATTTATGATAGAAGGATTATTACATGGCTGTGGAATTAGTCGGTAAATTGCGGGTTTATTTTCTGTATGAATAACTTAGTTTGCCCTTTGCAGAGGTTAGAGGTTCGACTCTGTTTTATTGCATAAGTTATCGTTGAGTTTAGAGAGGGACTCGTGTGCCACTGACTTTATAATAGAGCTTACATGGAGGTTGTAAGAAATATTATACCGTGCATAAAGCTATGGTTGATTCACTGGCGTATGTATAGGCAACTGCAATGCATTTTGTGAGTAGCTACGAGGCAAATGATAGAATCCAGGTGACTGAGGATAATGTTACTGCCTTGTTAGTTTAGTTAGTGACTGCTGAGAACGGTGTCTTGGGTTCAATTCCCGGTTCGGGCCTAAATTACTTTATGGAACAAAGTTAGGTCGGAGTCCGAAAGTTGATGGTTGATACACTCGTGCACCGAAAAGCAAGTTAATGTCGGTCTTGGCCTTATCTCTCTCCGGTCCTGTCAGATTGCTGAAGTAGCCCGATTGCTACTGAGGAAATAGAGTATACTGATCTGGCTGATCTCTTTCGAGAGCTTTCCATTTTGGAAAAGATCTTGAACCCCGTCTAGTGGTTGAAACATTGAAACAATCCTCTTGTGAGCCGAGATTCCTAGTTCCTAGTCTTCCATAATTCTAATAGCCGTCCATATTTCTCAAGTTTCATGAGCCATCTGTTCCCAAGTTTTTCTAACATAATTATATATTATCGAGTGTATGAAATTGAATTCTTTCCCAGACGTTAAGCTGTGTTCGTTTGTGTGCAAATCATGTCCTCGACGATAAATAATAATTATTAATAATGCATCTTGTATCAATAGAGCATGTTTTATGATCTCTTAGCTACGTGCACTGGAATAGGAGGTATAGATTTGTTATATAATAGTTTGACAAAGATGTAGAGATAATGGAAGAGGATAAAAGTGCTCCTAGAAGTACATTTTTTAAGCTGCAAAATCACGTCCGTCACGAAAAAAGTAAGTACTGTACCTGCATATACAGATCTCTAGGATCTCCCAGTAATAAATAGTACGGGGGACTTTTCTGATTTTGTCTTTATCATAACTTTTTATTACACGTCAAGTTTTATGATTATTCTTTTTTTTCATAAGATATGCAATAATAATCTTGCTCAATTGTCCATATGACTAATTAATTATTAGATTCAATTTGTATACAACCTAATTACACAAGCACTAATATTTGACGATATGTATGACGATACCCACAGTACGAGCTCTGCTTAGTTTGGGACTAGATAACGTTGTGTGAATGTGTGAGGGATATATTAAAGGCCTACTTGCATAATTTAATTACAGCTAATGGCACTTCCAGTATCTCAATCTCTTCCAACCACCAACTCTTACGCAGGTGTGTCTGACAAGGTGCGCGAAGGCTACATTTTCTATGTGTGCAGAATAATTAATAACCTCCTGCTTTGATCTGTGCGATGTAAACAAACTTGTCCGCTAGTTGGTCTGTTTGTCATGCTGATCAATGGGTGGACTGGGTCGCGGGTTCGTAACTGCTGTGCGATAGTTATAGACTGTGGCTTAGTTATAGGCGGACTTATGCGAGGAATATGAAATTGTAATATGGGTAAGTATGGATTTATGGTTGGTGAAGGATGTCGCTATGGGTTATAAAGTGAGGTATTTGGAGGATATAGTCTGTGAAACACAATAGTTTACTTATTTTCATTGATTGAAATTAAATTTGAAAAGGTAGAGTTCGTTACACTTATAATTTAAGAATTAAGTCTAGCTTTTTAATTTATCCCTGAGGAATTATAATTTCACAAAGCCTCTTTTCACGGCTTTGTGAAATAATAGCCGAAATGAGCTTCGTAGCACTGACATGAAAAATTGTAAGGAGAAAGTGACACTAGTCCTATAAGCGTTTTCCTAAGTAGGCGTTCACGATCATAAATACCTTTAACGTTCATTTTAAAACGATAAAATTTTACCACATTAATAATTTATCGCCACAATTAATAGCCGATACAATCAATAAACAACTACGAACATGTCTATAAAACCTTCTGATATTGATTTACGCTGATTTCAGACAAGTTATGGCAATAACTACTCATATATTTGAAGTAACAGTCAATTTAAACGGCACAATTGCAGGTCTACCTGGTAACGTGCGGAAAATAAAAATAATAAACCAAACCAAAAGTTTTTTCCAACGGTTCAGGATGTGATACTAACAATAAAAACATAAGAGTCAAGGTGAAGCCCAAATAAAGATTATAATCACTGGTTAATGTCAGTCTTAGAAAAAATGGGTTCTAAGTGATACGGTGACCAATATCGGTACCAATGCGGGCTACGAAGATGACGTCTTCACATTGCCGGAGCGCGACTCCGCCCCTCTCACGGACTTCGTCAACAGACCTTGCGGCCTGTCCTATATCGCCGGACGTGTCGCGGCGAGCGTTATCTCCGGATTTGTCTCTAAACTTCACGCGACACCGGCCTTTGTCGCCGGATGTTTTGGAACATTGCAGACCGTTGTCTCCGGATTTCGCGCGAAGGTCACGGTCCCCAGCGAGACCCAGATCCCTAATGGAGTCCCTGTTGGTCGCGAAAATGGAAGCGTTGAGCACGGGGAAGTTAGTGCGGACTGATTCTATGGATAGTTGCAGCAGTTTCGGGTCGATGTCCTCCCTTCCCAGTGATGTGTGCAGATGTGATGATTGTTTGCTCGGCATAGTGGATTTTTATATGCCCAATCCTTCGGAAGTGAACAAGGCGTTCAGAAAGGTGAGTCAAAATATTCAATTACTTATTAGAGTATTCAATCTAAATTTAGAATTCATTAGTCAATGAACTCAAGAAGGATATGAAAATGCAAAAACAACTTTGCGATCAATTCGTTAGGCGTCAGGTTTATCTTAGTTTTTCTTGCTTAAAATTATCAAAGTTTTTTTACTTTTAACTTTGCTTTGCAAAGAGGTTATGTATCAATAAATTAATATACAAAACCTGTTTTCAATGTCTGCAGGACTTATGTATAGCTAATGTGTTTAATGTTAGGCTCATCATACTAATTTGTTTGTAAACATTGACGTACTACAGCGTTGCACGTGTGAATTGTAAAACAAAACACACTCGGTGTACGTGTGGCGCCATCTAGCGAACGTGATGTGAGTTTTGTAAAGTATTCAAGTAGTTGACTGCTATTGAAGAGTCGATACTTAGATACTAGTTTTGTGTATAATAACACAGATGGCGCTTTTCAAACTTTTAATGTTAAAGCTCTATAGAGCTCCTTCGATTTGTCTCATATTATTATGTAGATAGTTTCTTCAGTATATAGTGTAAAAAAAATAGTCATGTAAAAATATTCTGTGTACACCTGCATTCCAAATAGGTAGTACTTGTTTAAAAAAATCTAAACATTTTTTTAGGCATACTATTTTTTATTCATAAAATACCTAAGCGTTGTCAACATGTCAAGAACTAATCGATTTATGACCATCATTAATATTCCATAATCGTGAATAAAAAAAAATAAAGTTAAATAGGAAGTTTTGCGTCAGGGATTTGCGTCAATCACCATGTATGGGACACACGGTTTTTTTCATATTATATATAATTTTAGGCCTACCTGGATAACTGCACATTAATTAAGACACATCGTTGGCGTCCATTCATACTAATATTACAAACCCGAATAGTTTGTTTGTTTGGACGTAGAGCGTCCGTTTCTCAGGAACAGCTGGACCTATTTAAATAATATTTCAGTGTTAGATAGGCTGTTTGATAATTTTGTTCCTTTTTTTTGTGAAATAGCTTACCACCTCTCTGCAATTATAAAGAGTTCTATGGATAAGAAGTAAGATTAAAAAGAAAGATTAAAAATGAGCCTGAGTGTAGAAAATTAAAAAGAGAAAATTTGCGACAGGATCGCCACAACTAAAAATTGTCTAAACTAAATTTTAAACAATAAGAATTGTTTACTAAAGAACTTCATAAAATAAAAAGCCTTTAAAAAGTTAATAGTTGTACATAACTGTTTGATATTAACTAACTAGGTCTTCATACAATACTAGAATACTAACAGTCACCCGAATTTCGTCTACCTTATTAAAATTCAGTGGCAGTGGCAACAAAGTTTACAACAGACAATCTGGCAGCTGGGTTTGCGTCAAACTCCATATCAGGAGTGTGAGGACCTGACAACAGGCACATATACAACGTGATCACTTGCTCATCGTAAATGGTTCGCAATACGTGACTTGGACACTGTAGATTTGTAGGTAACAAAGGGAATTTTTACAATAGTAGATAGATCTGTATGTATATTTGTACTGTTTCGACTGTTAGATAGAGTCTTCCCATTTTATCTCCTTTAAAAACCTTTTCTCCTTTTTAAGTTCTCGGTAAGTAGACTGAAACAAGAAATCAGTAGCTCCGGATCTTGTTTGGATATTCAAGATTAATAATTTATAAGGACACATATACATACCTAGTTATTTACAAATTATTATATACATATTATGATACAAATATTACGGAAAAATAAATAAAAACTAAAAGGTATCGAAAAGTTCATCCCCATCGCTGTCCACTGAGAGTGTGCTCAAGAGGCTGGCAGTATTGCCAAGTTGAATGGTAATGCTTCTTTGCCCAAATTAATAGCCATCCTTTGGGCCACGGGAAGCGTCAACCATTCGCTTAGAGAGAACTTGCAAAAATTGCACATTATATGCATTATTTCTCTTTCTAATATCCAAACCAAGTTACTAAACTCTGTAAGTATGCGGCTTAGTACCCCTATATAAATAATAGCATACCTAATTATTCCAGTCACAATGTACTTACGTAAGTCATTCATAACTGTACAGTCATAGCATAAACTTATTGAAATAAATTCGCCGCTACTTAAGCTGCCGTATTTATTTGAATGTAATTGATTAATTAATTTGTAAAACCAGTCACAAATGCAAATAATACATGCGATAGAAATTCCTTCTGGATTTGCGTCAATAACTTTATTAAGATTCAGGGATGCGGTTAGAGGTACATTTTTGCATATAGAATTGTAGGAAACGTTATTGTTACTATTACTATCTGCCTACACGTGTATTTGATTATTCAGGTCGTATATTTTAGTATTAAAAATATATCTGAGAGGAGAATGGTATGTATAGGAACCTAAAGCGATAGAAGGGTTAAGTATCTATGTTGTGTTGTTACTAGACACCTTCGATCGTTGGTAGAATAGATTAGTCGACGAGATCAGTATGGAATCGAACCCTTTTTTTTTTCGCTGAGGGTGTAGTAATGTGTAGTCAGTTCCAGCTGGAGGGAGTGTCAGACTCTTACTGACTAAAACCCACTATGTTCCTTCTGGAGGTCCCTGTGTGCCAGAGCTACGGTATCTCTTACGAACACCCCGCAGCCCCGGCAGACCCCGGCCCTAAAGGCCCCTCCTATGTTGCTGACTTCTCTTCGAGGAGCGCGTGGAACAGAACGCGCCGCCGACACGGGTCTGTCGTCCTTAGACGTACGGACGATGAGCTATGATAATCAAACCCCTGTGTGAATTTACTTGTGCGAATACATTTTCACATCGATTCATGGTATAATATGTTAGTCAATCGATTAGTTTGGTAGCGGTAGCTTAAAAGAGAAGCGGAAAAAAAGAAATGTGGTAAAATTTTCATGTACATTCTTATGTTAGGACTGCATATAATGCTGAAAAAATAACATTCATTATTGTAACACTGGAAAAGTAATAAAATATCGAAAGCTGTTTTCTTAAAAGCAAATGAAATATTTTTAAAACTTTGCACGATGAGTTATATGTTTATTGTTGTATGCTTCTTTGTTGAAATGCGTCTTGTTTGGAACATTTTCAGCAAAACAGTAAACAATGTAGCAAGTTCAATAAATACTTAAACAATATGTGCTGTTAATTGTTTTCTTCAGGTTTCTAATTATGCGGCCTCTGAACTTCTGAACAAAGGTCCACAACAAATTCATGACGTGTCTTGACTCTGAAAAAGTGCAGCTGTATATAGTCAGGTCTTCGTTAAAACTCTTCTTCTTTTTACAATAATAAGCGTGTACTTACAAAAATCATTTGACTACTAGATGGAGTAGTAGAGAACCTGCCTGCCACGCCGGAGGCCGCGGGTTCGATTCCCGACCATGTCAAACGTTTGTGTGCATGAACATTGGTGTTTTACTTAGTCTGGGTGTTATAATTATGTATGTATTTACAGAAGAAAGTATATAAGTTTATCAGTTGTCTAGTGCCCATAGTACAAGCTCTGCTTAGTTTGGGACAATTATAGATGACGTTGTGTGAATGTGTGAGGAATATTATCATTTGCAAGTATGTAAGGGTGAAATCTTAGAAAATGTGAGGATCTTTTAATAACTTTATAACCATGGCATAAGTACACTAGGGCCTGGCATAAGTACACTAAGCCCGAAAAATAACTATATCCTAGCATTGCTTATAAAGAGGGTACAATGTGTTTTCAATATTTCCTTTGCGGGTTAGCTTATAATGAAGGGGTCCAAATATTTTGAACCATGAGTCACGGACGCGATCCGTCGGATTGACGCACTTAAAACACGAATGAAAGGAATTGCTGGAATTTCGTGGGAACTGTAATGAATGATGCATGAGAACAGGAAGGTATTAATATTTTATTTGTTTAACTCTTAGAAATTTTAAAAGTTGCTATAATCCGGCGGCTAACCAGACAGCCAGCACATTGCAGGCATGCTTCGAAATGAAGGAACGACAATCATAAGAAAGCAATTTTTTCTCCTAAGATTATGACATTACAGGACTACTTAAAATTCTGAAAAAAACAGCGGTTGGATAGAGGGAATCATTAGTAAACTACGAAATCCACTGTAGGTGGAGCGTAAAGAAAAAAGTGAGACTCTCTTTGACCAAAAGCCACCGTTGTAAGGAACATGGGTTGCTAGGGCCGCAGTAATTTGTTCCAAAATTTCCGCAGCCCCTGGCAACCTAGCATAAAATTTTATGTAGTCTTCAAAATGATCACTAAAGGTTTTTGTTTCAATTTCAAGTATACCATTTCGTGTACCTACATACGGTAACCATGACTAAAAAACTGCCATTGCCAACAACACACACAAAATTGTCAAATATTCTCAATCAACTTTGATCCATATGCTTCAACGGTAAAGTTGAAAATCTATTAAGGAAATTTGACATTTATTGTTAGTAGCTTGATATTATATTGGCTACTTCTCGATTTCCCAATATTTCGCGGAGAGGTCAAAACCAGCTGTATCTCGTATGGATATATTTCCCGTGACGTAAACGGACACGGTTCGATTGCTTGGCCCTGGTATGCATCATAATGACGTCATGAGCTCGACTTATTGCTTCCACTAGCCGTAAGGAACTAGACCGTACGTGCTTGGACCTTTAAGACAGCTGGCCTTATCCAAGGCCTTAGTGGTGTAAATTGTAGGTCCTGTTTATGAGTATAGTCTAGGGAGCGAATATATTTATCGAGTAAATGATAACGGTAAATGAATAAACGATATTTTTCAAATGGGTTGAAATCAGCAATTTTGAACGTCAAGATTTATTTTGAAACGAGATGAGGTCGGCATTTTCTAACTGACTACCTTGAGAAGAAACGCCGAAACATGTTCAAGAGTCATAGTCTCTTTTAAAATCTAGACATAAAAATAAATTATCTACTGTACGAATGAGGTTAATAAACAATGTAGAATTGAAACCAGATGTAGACAAATAGCTTCCAATGACGGTTCTTTACAAATAGTAAAGAGGTTTTTTGAAATATGTTTCCAATCGGTTGTTACAGGAGTTTTGGGATAAATGCTATTTACCGATGGAAATCCCATCTTGTCGGAATAAGTCTCGATATTTGAAATTACAAGAAATAAGTCAAGTGTTGGCTTATACTACACAAACATCAGCGATCAAAATAGGAAGTCAACAATACAGACATTTTAGACTGTCTATTAAGAACTATTACGCTCATTCGCCGATTTCACTTGCGCATTTCTTCTTTGCCTCTGTGTCCGTCGCAATTTATTGTGTTGCATATTGTGATATTCAATGAAGCGACATCATAGGGAAGATAAAGTTTATGAGATCAACAGGTCAGGCTTGGTATATTCCTGTTCTTTAGTTAAACATATTTTATAGTTGGAACACAAAACTATAATACGCATCATAATCATTTTTGCCGTAAATGTTACATCAATTAGTCTGATATTGTTAACATTTCTTTAATTAACAATGTGTTGTGTTATTAACCTACCTTATTATCTCACCCTGCGTCCACCAACTCTTCCTAGATCGCATCTCATGCGTCTACCCGCGCTCTGTGACGTCAGCCGCCACGCTCCACATACCCCGCCGGCGTGTGCGTCAGAATGACGTCAGCGCTCTCTGAAAGGCTTTCTACCGACGCCCGCGCCGTTTTGGGATGCATCAAGCAATCTGTACACTAATGTATGCATTTTAGAGCCCCCACACACGGCAAACTTTTGGTTGGCCGAAATTTCGGTCACGCATTGCAAATCGAAATATCCAAAAGAGAGAGAGAGAGAGAGACTCACAAACATACAGATGAAGCGTATATAGAAGCGAGTTTAAAAGGCAGGTATCCCGCCGTTATCAGAAAGACTGAAGAAAGACAAAATAACCGTGAGCCAACCATTGGGCCGACTATCAGCCGACTGCAGTCACTGCAGATTTAAATGCAGTGTGGTGTGAAGAGGCTCTTAATCATGATTACGTGTTGGGAGGAGTATCCATTGTTTGAGGACGGATGCCCTTGATAAGGTGAATGTGAATGAAAGATTGATGAGAAGGAAATTTAAGATAGTGAATTTGGACGTCATTGGTTTTAAAACTGCCTTTATGGTGATGTCGGTTGATAATGACTTCAGACTATAATGCATAAGTATGATTCAAGTTATTGCATGAGTTAAAGTTGTGGCGACAGCAAAGGGCGCACGGTCTTTATGAAATCTTGTTAAGTATGAGCCAATCACATTTAGGTAGGCTTGCATTGATTTCTTTTATTTTCTTTTGCACGCAGCTAGGGTTGGCCTTAAATATAGCAAACAATATTCGATCAATAGTATACTTGATCTTGATCGAAGCCTTTAGCGAAGGCTCGTGAGAATTTCAAAACTTGGAGATATATCCTTCTTAGTTTATTCAGTGGTTCTACAAGATCTGTAAAAGTTCTGTCATTATTGATTCACAAATAACAAGGAATACAGCTTTGTGAATAATATTGAAGAAAGTGCATATCAACTCGCGACATCCTTTCACCAAATAAATTCACTTAAGCAAATACTTTTAGTCCTATTTTCGACACAACTTAGTAATTGCAAAGCAAATGTTATGTAGATAGAGTAGAAATCGTTCAATCTACAACAGGCTTAGCATGGCAACCGTAAAAACAAGTTTTGTCTACCGGAGAATGGACATAATGACAGATAAGTGACAGATTGATGTAAGGTTCCTTTTGACACGTAAAAAAGAATTTTCCTTTCTTCGATCGACATAAGTCTTCAAGTGATTATATGTGAGTTGACAGGTCGCGCCATGCTCGGGTAGGAGACATGTTAAAAAAGAACTTTGTCTTTTCTTGATAGAATAGACATAGAATCGCCATGCAAGAATTTGAAAGTTCCTGACGTACTCATATTGGCGACAATCATTACATTGATGACGTCAGTGAGAAAATGCGTTTGTCATTGAAATCCGCATACTTACACACATTTGTATGAAAAGCTTGGCCTATTATGTAGATTTATCGATGTTTTATTCATACCTTCATTGGGTTATCGCCATATTTTACGTTTCACAAATTGCGACATCGTTACTACATCTTCGAGTATGAGGTCTCAATTTTTTAGCTATTCGCAATATTAGCCTATAATTTACATTTTAGGCCTGTTTACGAAACCAGCGTACCCGTTATATTAAAAAATATATAGACACTACAAAAGAATAGACTCATCATCTACCGAGCCTTTTTCCAACTATGTTGGGATTGGCTTCCAATCTAACCGCAGTTAGCTGAGTATCAGTGTTTTAAAAGAAACGACTGCCTATCCTCAACCCAGTGACCCAGGCAACCCAAAACCCCCTTTTTTTCGTGGGAAATCATCAAATGACCCCTCTCGTTGAGGGTGCAGGTGGAGGGAGAGTCAGACTCTTACTGACTTAAACCCACTATGTTTCTTCTGGAGGACACACCCAACGCCTCTTGGTCTGACTTACTTGCTTCTGACTATAAAGAATAGATTGTTAAGAAAAAAAAAAACGGTACAATAAAATCGTGTTAACTCACTCATCTAAATTGGAGCATGTAAAGTCATTCAATTAGACCGTTCAATTAGTGCACGTGTGCTTCAACATCAGAAACAAAACACGTAAGACTCACAAACACACACCACATTAATAAAGTACAATGACTCAAGAAAACACAACGAAAAACAACAAAAATCTCGTCATTAAAATGCCGACATGGAATTCAGAACCAGACGACCCTTTTAAGCCGTCAAAAGTAAATACAGTGGAAGTGACAATCAAAGTACGAAACTCTTAAAGACAAATTAAAATAATAACGACTAATTACCAAATATTTTTAAGTGCTTAATGACTTGAAACCGAAGTTGCTAAAGATTGGCGCCCATCATTACATCGGAGTGAAAATGGTGATGAAATGACAGTAAAATTGCTTCGCGGATGGTAGCCCAATGTCTCGTATTAAAAGCGATAATGGTTTGGGGCTGTATACTCGCTGATGCTGAGGGAGTATACGCGAATAAGTATAGATGAAAGAGGGCGTGATTCTTTGGGTACCAATCCGCTTACACGGCGAAAGGTGAAAGGAAAAATGCTTGTTTTTCCTCTATATCATTAGTAGATCAATTTAGACTAACGGCATATACTGTAATGATTATTATCCTTATTTATTCCATCGAAAAAAAAACACAGATCATCGAACCTTCATACTTTAAAGCGGTAAACAACCGCTCGATACACAATAAAAATGATTATTTAAATAAATAAATCATGCATGCATACAACACTGTTTACAGGCCTTGGCCTCTAACAGTTGTACATGCGTTATATAATAAACATACTTGAAGAATGACGTCATCTACAGCCGTAGAACCATCCTATTTGCAATCGGTTGTCAGTTTCACGTGACGATGTGACCTTCCGATATCGTGAACAATAGAATGATTTAAAAGTATTATTTTAATTTGAAAGTAGGAATGAATAAAATAACAATATTTTTTTTAACCAACATAATTATGGATAGATTGTGTAAGACAGTGTAGCGAGCGAGGGTCGGAGGTTCATAGACTTATTAATAATGTGAGGTCGGGTGCATTTTGTTTGCTAATTATGTATGGCTTTTAAATCGTAATTTAATGTTTGGTGATACCAAATTCTTTAGCAGGTAGACTCCTCAGTTTTTTTTTTGTGGGACCTAAATGCTTTAAAATCTTTTGAGTTACAGTGCTTTCACACTAGCGGATTTTCCGCTCGGTTTTCCCGAATGACATCGCTCGTTTCGTACTGATTTTGAGGATTTGTTGATTTTCCACTCAACATTTATCTGATTGTAAATTTTTAATCTTATTTTTATTATTTTTTGTTATTATTATTTTTATTCTTATAAATAGGTAAACGTAATTATTACAGCATTTTTAAAAGTACTTAGATAATGGTCTGGATGTCACGCAAGGCATTTTCTTTGGGACAAGGGCGAAATAGCCGACATCTACATATTTAGACATACATAACACTTTAATAATGTATAAAACGTAGCTAAAAGACATGTAAAAAAACATAGGTAGGTGTCGGTTTTTTAGTTGTGTATCTAATTGCGATTGCGCTTAAATGACGTCATCGATTGGATATTGACCAACAAAAACAATAAGGGAATCGCATTATGCTACGCTATAAAAAGGATCGCACCAGGTAGAGACGCCAAGAAATCAAGCTACTAAAATCTGTCAAATTTCCTTAATAGATTTTCAACTTTATCGCTGAAGCATATGGTTCAAAGTTGATTTGGGAAATTTGTCAGTTTCGGGTAGCATGGTGGATAATTACGTACGCCTTTAAAAATCTTCTGCTTGAAGCATCTTCATCATCATCTTAGCTACAGGACGTCCACTTCTGAACATAGGCCCTGTTTGAAGCTTAGAATGTACTAGTAGGTAGATATATACATATTTATTTTGCGGAAAAAAACTAACAAGAAAGGTATTTTTATGGGATAATTAGCAATTTCATATCAGCAGGTGCACACGTACGGAAAATTGTATATTTATTTTTTTCCCAAGGTCCTTATCGACACGTTTTGCGAACACGCTGTACTAACTTGCGTCATGGTTTTGCCTCCATTTTTGTTTAGTGCTAAACCGCTAAAGATCTTAAGTGAAAAAATTGCCAGACTTGTTTACTGGGCGATATGAACCATACGGACTATATGTTTTTTTTCTGTGATATATTTTGTTGACGTATATTTTGTCTTCATTTTTCTATTAATTGAATTAGTGACAATTTTTTATAATATTTTACATAGTCTAGTTCACTAGATATGTAAAATATAGGTGTTTAATACCTGTATGCTGCAACAAAGAACGTCTTTGGTTTAAAGATGCTGTCAAAAATCATAAGTATAATTTATAACAATTTTGAAAAAAAAATGACGGAAAATTTTATTTTAAATAATCAAGAGAATTCTCTCACAGTTTTTTTAAATTTATTATTTCATTAAATGCAGCCATTTTTCTACGAAATTATTTTTACTGTTGCTGGATATTAATATGCACATTTAATTATTTCCTTACAACTCCATTCATTCACTGAATTCTATGAATAAAACTACTCACTCAGGCTTGTCATTTTAGAATTTTCTGTTACTCAATCAAGGTCACGATAGGTGAATCCAAGGACAAAAGTCAAGTAGTCTCTAGGTCTAGACAAACGAAGTCTTATCTAAAATGGCCATCGAGACACTTTTTATTTGAATTTTTGGCCTCGTAGGTTATCTGAAGGAATGTTATGTAAAAATGATAGAAGACTAAGGTCCAGTTTCACCGGTTGATGATAAGTTCCATATTGTTTATCTGGTAGATAATTTCACACAAATTCTGTTCCATTTTTTAATTTATCTGGTAGATAGTGGTTATCCGTAACCTGTGAAACTGGCCCTAACAATTGCAGTTGTAACTAATAGTTTAAATATGAGTTTCGTCACCAATTATCCCGGTCATCCCATACTATAATACATATAGCAGGAGTATAAAAAAAGTTTAAGTAAGGGGTGGCCTATGTCCAATAGTGATGATGTTGATTATCCTGTAGTTTTTAAGGGTCAATGTTCCGAGTCTCGTCAATGACCACGAACGATTAAGCTACATGTCCGTACAAAGCGCGATTCGTTACACAGCCTGATCAATTGATCATGAAACAACACATTCTTAACTGACTTTCAACTTCTTAATGTCTTTGAACGGCAAGCGGTCACTGGTGATCCCCGGACAATAGCTTTTGCATTGTGACTGCAATACCTAAGGCATTTCGGGTCAATGATCGCTTTGAGTACTTACCTTCATCAAGCTATTACAATCTGTTAAATTTCTTTAATACTAAACATTCAGTTCACGCGCTATGCAGATGAGGGTTTTTTTTCACAACTAAGCAACAGACACAAACAGCAATTATCGGATGTGCTAAGCTGTCATTTATTTTGTCCTAAACTACAGTTATGTAAGATATTATGTATACTCCATTAAACACAATCGTCTTTAGACCAAATTATGTATTAGATTCTAGCACGTGTCAGCCGGTCTATAAGTTTTGTGTTCTATTACACGTGCACTTTTTGACCTTTCAGTTTATTTACACGGGGTCATAGTACGTATTGCTTCGTCATTCATAAACTATGACGACTGAAATAGCTTGTGTGAATAATATGTCTTGTTATGCCAGAAATGTCGGACTGTTAGGATAAAAATAATGAGTGTGTTAAGTATAGTTTTATAACTACAGTTTGCAGTCATTGAACTCATTTCCCGTGTGATAAATAGCTTATTTATCAAAGTAAAAATAATACGAGTAGGTAAGGGACAAACAACTAGCGATACTTCAATTGTTTTTAAATTCTAATAAGTTTTATTCAGTAGTCTAAGGGCTCTTTCAACTTATGCGTTTCTTGATGACCTGCTGCGGTGCCGAAGCGGTGCATAACACGGACACGGACGACCCATTTTCTCACACAAAACGCGAGGTGCGGCTAATGTGCGGCGCCGAAATGAAACGATTTTAATATTTTTTTTGCATTGGTATGATTGATCACTTCGTATAATTGATTTTCGACTGTCTAGTTGGTCTAGTGGTTGCAAGGCGCGACTGCTGTGCACGGGGTCTCGGGTTCGATTCCCGGGTCAGGCCGAAATCGCTTTGTGAGAAACTTTGGCAGCCTGGAGTCTGGAAGTTGGTGATTGATTCACCCGTGCATCGGAGAGCACGTAAATGTCGGTCCTGCGCCTGATCTCTCTCCGGTCGTGTCGTATTGCCGTCGGACTATGAGAGTGCATCTGTGTCTGCGCGAATGCTTGTGCACTACAATATGTCCTGCGCAGCTGGCTGATCTCCATTAAAGAGAACGGCCGCCGTAGCCGACAATCGGCCTGGATGCCATCATCATCATCATAATTGACTTCATCCGCATCTTCGATCTTTACACAAAGTTGTCCTGAAAAGATTTGATTACATAGTTTATGCTCAATCGAAGAATCAATATGAATACTTATTTAAAATGTTAAAGTTATGTACCTTAGTTATAATAATCTTTCTTTTATAATTTTCAAAAAGCAGGAGGCATGCACCACCTCGTTTGCTAAATGCGGATTTAAGCGATTGGAAAATTATTTTATTATCACTTTTTACTCGTATTTTTGTAGCTATTCTAACAATATTTTCCTTAACCTTAATATCAACACTGACGTCTCGTAAGAAAAATTCTTATGACATAAACAGGTTATTTATACCTATATTTATACCGTCAATATTCTTGTTTTATATTTTTTAGATTTTGCATATCTATACGTATTGCATAGGTATCGACTAAGGTTTGAATCCGGAATAAGTATACTAGCCACTAATCTTCCGATCCACCGTATTACCTACTGATCTTAAAATTGAATTAATTGTTTTCTTGATTGATTTCAGGTAATGTTATCAATGTTTTTCTCGCCAAACCTGTAATACGTAAGTAATAGAGTAATTGAAGTGAGGATATATTTAAAACTAATTATTTTTGAATTTAGATTGCTTTTAGGTGTAAAAATTCCGGCATTTGTAGTTTTTTTCCTTCGTATACATTGAAGGTGCATATTATTGGGCCATTCGAAAGAAGGGCTCCAGAATGCTCCAATGCATGAGCATTGATGATGATGATGACGTTAGATGACTAACATGTTGCAAACAAACATTCCCTCCCACTGAACCCATAGGGAGAATGTTCACCTGTTGATTACCAAACAAATAAAAATTACACCATTTTATTAAAACATACAGTTTGAGATTTTTCAATGAGACATAGCTCATAACATTTTAGGGATGCATATATTTTTTTTTCATTAGCCTAAACTGTCCCACTGCTGGGCAAAGGCCTTCCCCAGTCTTCCATCTATCTCTATCTGAAGCGTGCAGCGGTCAATCAGCGAGGATAGTGTATAAATCGTCTCGCCGGCGTTTCCGTGGTCTACCTCTAGACCGTCTTCCACTAGGGATGCATATATTATAGATACATTTGCTATACCTAAACTAAACTTTCTAGAGTATTATGTAATGTCTTGTAGCTATGTACAGATTTACAAATAGTATAAAATATGTATAGTTTATTTATAGTAACAACTACGTAGTCACAATGATACGGTTAGTGATTATCATAATATCTACAGCGTCACGGCAGCTGAACAGCCTTGTCTCAACCATCAGTTAAGTACACAGATAACATGACTTCACAACTCTGTTTCTTTGGGTTAGGCAGAATTAATAATGGGGACAAAATCGATCATCGGCCACGGCTTCTCCCTATCAGGACAACTACATCTATTCCAGCAGGCTTAGCATGACAACCGTAGAAACAAGTTTTGTCTACCGGAGATAAGACATAATGACAGAAAAGTGACAGATTGACGTAAAGTGAAAGATTTCATTTGACATTTTGTGAAGAAAGTTTTCTTTCCTTCGATCGACATAAGTCTCCAAATGATTATATGCGAGTTGACAGGTAGCGCCATGCTCGGGCAGAAGACATGTTGACATTGACAGAAAGAGCTTTGTATTTTCTTGATAGAATAGATATAAAATCGCCATGCTAAGCCTGCACGATATCTCTATAATATTAAAAAGCTGAAGAGTTTGTTTTCTCTTCTATTTTTTTAATTTTATTTGTAAATATATACTTTACTTGTATTTTAAAACTTAATAAATATACAAAAATTATAATGAGTAATGCATAAAATTTAAATTATATTAAACACAACACACGGGTTTTACTCGCGATGAAAAATTATAAAGGCATGTACGTATGCTGCCTCTATTTCTCCCGACGCGACGTTTCGGTCGAATTACACCGACCGTGGTCACGGGTGGACTCCTAAAATTATATTAGATGGACATTAAATTTAAAATATGACATTTAAGATAAAGACAGTACAGGAAAGGAACATCATGACGCAAGTTAAGATAATAATTTAACTCAAACATATCGAACAGTTATACATAAGTATACCGTTAACACATTATCATAGGTTAAAGTAACGACTCGTAATTTCCACAGACACTTAAACAATTAAATATGGTCACGATATTATTACTGTTATTTTGTACAGACGCCAGCACATCGAGCTACCCGAAACTCATATTTCCCAATCAATTATGAACCATATGCTTCAGCAATAAAGTTGAAAATCCATTAAGGAAATTTGGCAGATTGTAGTAGCTTGATGTGCTGGCGTCTGTACTGTCATTTGATGGCTTAACGTGACTAAGCTGAGAAACTATGACACTTACTGAATCTGTTAGGATCAGAGACATTAAGGGCCAGTTTCACATGTTACGGATAGCCACTATCTACCAGATAAATTAAAAAATAGAAAAGAATTTGTATGAAATTATCTACCAGATAGACTATCTGCAACTTATCAGCAACCTGTGAAACTGGTCCTAAATAGGAAAACCATTTCTTTAATGAAGAAAATTGTCTTATCTGCTTAGGAATGCATATTTTGTATGAAGAACAAATAAAAATAACACATAATCCTGTTTAACAAATAGATTGGATAACTTGACTTGTCTTTTTTAAATAAACTGTTTTTTTAATGAGTACTGTTGAACATCGTATAACTTGATTAGGTAGGATGTTCTCTGGATAGTAACTACAGATTTGCCTCCTCAGAATGTTTAAATTCTTTTGTATTCTTATCTATTTCATGTTCAGCCAAGGGTCTGCAGATAACCCTGCATTAAGCATTATCTATTTCTCATACTATTGTTATATAAATAGCCTGAGAATATCCACGTAATGGCGTCTGATCACCACATCGCATGGACACAATGATATCTGCTGATCAGTTCACTTCAGAACACGAGGTTTTTACTATCAGATTTTATAAAAAGAACTTTGAAATACTCATTTACGTAAAACGGTATTTTTTTTCATTCTTCCATTTTTTTATTTTGCAGCAGGCATTTGTTTATTGTACAACCTACCTTGCTCTGTAAAATTTATTTAATAGATATTCAACCTTATCACAATCATCATCAGCCTTTTTTTACAGATTTCACAGTAATCCTCTCCCACGGAGAAGGATTGAGCGTTAATCCCACGCTTGCCCAATGCGGGTTGGTGATTCCAGACTTTTTAGTCCAGGTTTCCTCGAGATGTTTTCCTTCACCTTTTAATCAGTCATTGGTGTAAAAATAAATAAACCTGCGGGCTCAGCATGACAACTGTAGAGACAAGTTTTGTCTACCGGAGAATGGACATAATGACAGATAAGTGACAGATTGACGTAAGATTTCTTTTGACACTTAGAATTTTTTTTTCTTCTCTTCAACCTACATAAGTCAGCAAGTGATTATATGCGAGTTGACGGTCGCGCCATGCTCGGGCAGAAGACATGTTGACATTGACAAAAAGAGCTTTGTCTTTTCTTGATAGAGTAGACATAGAATCGTCATGCTGAGCCTGCTGTTAGACTTTAAACTGACGCAACAACATATTTGGAAAAGAACTAAAAGATGTGATAGGTATAGATTGAGTTCCGCATCACAAGGAATGCCCAGACTTTCAAAGGAATTATTTGAACTCATTGTGACGTCTCAGCCGCGATAAATATATAAATTATTAAGAAGAAAAACGTTACAGTATTTCCCAATTTTAAAACGCTGGTGGTACCTACATCCGGAAACCTATAGGTTTTGATCATTTGTACTATAAAAAAGTTTGAGTGTAGACTAGCGTCCAACCGTGGTTTCGCTTGCATCCCGTGGTAACTATCGTGAAGAAGTAGCTTATAATCCTCCTCGATATATGAAACGAATTTGATATAGATATTGATGTGAGCGTAGATAATAATGTTTGAAATAGTTAAGTAGAAAAATTCGCGAACTCTTTAACTTGTTTGGGTTAACCAATATATCATTCTTAAAAATCAGCCTAGTTTGTTCAGAAGCAATCGGACTCACCTACAAATGTTTATGTATGTAAAAACGAGCATAAAATTTTGAAGTACACTCATTTTTCTACTATCCAGTATTTGTTGTTATAACGACACTAGAAATCGTAGTTGTTATATCTAACTACACGTTTCAAACTCAGTGTTTATTACGTCCATGTCATACACGATTCATGGGACAGCCTGCAGGCTCAGCATGGCATTCTATGTCTATTCTATCAAGAAAAGACAACGCTCTTTCTGTCAATGTCAACATGTCTTCTGCCCGAGCATGGCGCGACCTGTCAACTCGCATATAAACACTTGTAGACTTATGTCGATCGAAGAAAAGAAAAATTTCATTTCTACGTGTCAAAAGAAATCTTACGTCAATCTGTCACATCTCTGTCATTATGTTCATTCTCCGGCAGACCAAACTTGTTTCTACGGTGCTGAGCTTACTGGTAACTAACGTTGCAGGGTCCTCCTTTACACGTTGTCCATAATGAAATGATCCTTTATTTAGTTATTAATATTATCAGTATTTGCTTAGTCCCTGTTGCAATTCGCCATATTAGGCTACCTGAGCAATTTTATTGGAATATGAATTATGAATCAGACTCGTCAGAAGTGTTTTAGTTATAGTGTGTGAATCACGTCTATTTATTCCCAAAAACAATTAAAAATGAATCAGTCTGGGATTTCAGATTCAGTATTGACGTTCAATACAGACGGTTATATCTTTTACATCCTCGTGGTAATATTTGAATATTGTTTATAATTAATTATGGACTGATGCACGGATGGCAAGAAAGGGTGCGAGTTGTTATTTGCTATTACTTTGGGCAAAAAATAAGTATTGCCACACAACGTGGCAATGCTGCCAGCCTCTTGGGCACGCTCCCAGTAGACAGCGATGGGGATATTTTTTCGGCGCCATTTAGTTTATTAAATAATTGTATCATAATTATGTAATATAATTGTGAATATGTATTATGTAAATTTATAGTTAATCAAAAAAACATTGAAAATACATAGTTTCTGAGTGAGATAACATCTATCGTGACAGTTTAATTTTTATTTTCCCGCTCATATTATCTTTGAAAATATAATTTTTATCTATTTTCTTTTTTGGCGTATTTTGGGTATAAAAGTTGTTACATATTTGCATCTTCCTGCTGTAACATCTCCAATTCGAATTCAACAAATAAATAATAAGTATTATATAGATAGAAAATAATTATTAACAGCAATATCTTATTGCTCGAGATTGTCATAATGTCTCAGTAATCTAGTTTGAACTAGTATTTTGTAGTAAGACACCATATTTGTACCGATCTGTAGTTTATGAGCTGAGATCAAAATCTAGACATTATACGCTCAGAATTATCTACGTTTATGTTATTTTATTAGATAACCATTTTATAGAAAAAGCGTTTAGAATTTAGTATCAAATCTAATAAGCTAAATTGTTTGTCGGTGTATTTCGTGGGTAAAGATTTATTGGAACTATAAAGCGCTGTGTGAGTAAATATGACAACGGTAATTTAATTTCATCAACAGCTATTTTATTCATCTATGGTAACACTAGCTTCAATCAGCGGTTTCGCTTGCGTCCCGTAAAGAACTACTTCGCGCTCTCGCATACAAAGTAGCTTATGCCCTCGATAAATATGTTATTTAACACAGAAAGTCTTTTCAAATTGGTCCAATTTTTCTTGAGATTAGCTCGTTTAAGCATGTAAACAAACTCTTCAGCTGTATAATATTAATATAGATACAACATAGGCCCTTTGAAATAGAAGCACATTCATTTATACATACTTAGGCTAGGTAGTTAGTTAGGGGACCGGAGGTGTCGGCGCGTGCCTCTGAGGCGATGCACGGGGTTCTTCAACACGTCACTACCCCGTGCATGAGGCGAGGCCCGGACATCACCAGTGTGGGGCTGTGGAAGAATCTGAATTCCCGCGGTCCCGGGGTTATAGGGGACACCGGAGAGGTTTTAGCCGGCACGCCCCTCCGTCTCTCCCCAGGCGGGGCATGTCCATGAGGACTTCCCCCGATAAAAAAGGCAGAGAGTAGGTTAGGTAGACACTTATAAAGATGTGGTTAATATTTCTAAGAAAATAAGTTATAATATTCTTATGACGGCCTTGAATCTGTTTTGTTGCAAAATGGTTATACATATAACATTTGTGTCCTAAAATATAAATGGCGAAAATATTGATACTTGATTGTAATTGTAAAAATAAAAATGCACCTTTTATTAAAATATATCTTTTTGAAAGCACCGCAACGACTCGCGACTTGTTAAAACGTTAACCATAAATATTTATGAAAAGCAGGAAGATATTTTTAAGTGAATTGATGGATTTATCACTATCGTAAGTGATAAATAAGTGAACTTTAAGGTCCAGACAGCTCAATCTTGCGAATAAAAGTCTTGATGAAGTGTAATAAAATACGATGGGCATGATTTCTTTCGTAAAAATATCCACGGACACTTTGAAAGTATTGTCAAAGTAAGCAATTTGATTTCTGTGGAACATAAAACAAACTATACAATATACTAGGTACTGCTAACGAATGATTTCAATAACTATTTATCCGTTGATTTGCTTACTAGAGATTACAATTTGACATACATAAGTTGTATGTTGTATGGGACTAATGTCAAAATGTCTAATCACTAGATAGATAGATTATTGAAATCCGCTGTAAGTTTTCTTCCTTTTAGTTTACACAGTCTTTTTACTTCTTTTTTTTTATTATAACTCTCCCATAGCAGGCCTGCTGGAAGGGATTTCTTAACAGATAAACAATGCCTTTGTACCTTATACATAGTTCTATTTTTCTTATCTTATGAAATGCGTACAAATCTAAATAAATAAATAAGAAGTTCCAAAACTGGAGTAATCTCCTATAAGTACAAACGCCAGCACATCAAACAATCTGTCAAATTTTCTTAATATATGTAATTTCGACTTTATCACTGAAGCACAATATGGTTCAAAATTGATTGGTAGAATTTGACAGTTTCGGTGGCTTGATGTGTTTGCGTATGTACCAAAGAATAATGAATATGCATTTTTTATTATAGGCTTAAATTGCGGTTAAGAGGAAAAAACACAAATTATCTATTAATAATAAGTAGTTTTTGTCATGCATGTATGTATAATAATATACAAGTTGTTATTTCAATAGGAAAAAATATTGTTATGACCACGTCAACATTTTTTTTTTCCAATTAAATTGTATGACATAGTTAATGTTTTACATTGAAAAGGTCGTAAATTCCTTCTTGTTATACTATACGAGTGTGTTATATTATTTAAGTGGTATCATAATAATATTTTCTTTCTGTCAATTTATCACCTATTGTGTGGGAGCCAGTAACCTTTTTGAAACGAGGTGAAACAAAAAATTGAGAAGTGTGTTCCAATTTTCTGCACTGAAAGTTCATGTTGAAAGCAGGTTCATAAATTATTTATGTTGTTCTCGAAAGTCAGTGGTTTTTGGATCACGGAGAACTATAATTTTCCCCATTGCAATCTGACTGGAATTTTACTTTTATATGATCAGACTCCAGTACCTTAATTTACTCGAAACTGTCAAATTTTCCCGATGAACTTTGAACTTTTTTTGTTTCAGGGATAAAGTTGAAAATCTATTAAAGAAATTTGACAGACTATAGTAGCTTGATGAGCTGGCGTCTGTTCCACTAGTTGTGTCGTGCGGTTTATCCCAAAAATATAAAGAAAATATAAAATATAGTTCATGACACTTTCAATTAGTATCGATATAAAATATAATCTATGACACCTTCAAATAACGTGCCTTTCTGTTAGTTATGTTTTTTTTTTATCTTTTCTGTAAATTTATGGATTACTCCCTCCAAACTTACAAACTTTACCTCTTTATTATTATGTTAGTATAGATTATACTGATATTTTTTAATATGTTCATTTTTGACCCGAAAGCATTGTTCATCTGAACATATTGTTATTTAGAAATACCTCGTTAACCTGTTACCTAACCAAACTAATTTAAAAACGAGTTCTACTTTTGAAATTGTCCATTGTTTTAGGTCAGACTTATTAACCTTTTCAACCAATGTGTGTACGAGTATATACTTAACCTATTTTTACGATAAAGTTACTGATTTATTTTTAATACTGTCCAAGTCAAGAAGTCGACTCTGAAGCATTGTAAATTTAATGTAAATGAATTAATACTTTTCGCAAAAAAAAAACTTTTAAAGATTTTTTGGTTTTCATGAAACATTCCAGAACTTTCTGAACTTCAGCTTGTTAGTTTTATGTTACCACCAATGAAAGTTGAGTACATCTGAAGGACCGTCAATTTAGACCAGGTTGACGAGTCCTGGCTTACCTCGAGGCGACTTATATCCTAGATCATATAAGATACCTATTTCGTAAAGTCCGTCAAGCATTTAACGCATGGTTTCATAAAAACAATGGCGTCCGTATTGTTAGTACTACACATCAAGCTACCCGAAACTATCAAACCTTCCCAATCAACTTTGAACCATATGCTTCAACGATAAAGTTGAAAATCTTTTAAGCAAATTTGACAAATTGTAGTAACTTGATGTGCTGGCGTCTGTACATTAAATTGAAACAGATGACAGAATCAAAGCGAACTCTAACTAGACCATCTCCTTGCCCCGAGGTTCATGTTTAGAAACTAGAATTGTTATCATCAACATCCATTGGACAATTATTAAAACCGGTCAGACGTTGTTGACGTAATTATAGTCTCCACTTATCCATCTATTTGCTACACAGCCGTTAAAGTTAGAACCACAGCAATATTTGGCAATAAACAACGCACATGATTCACGAGCTGAAAAGAACTTGTGCTGTGCATTAATTGCAAAAAAAAAAACTGAACAACCAATTCATTAGAACACATGTGCGATCTAAATAAAAATTCAATATCAGTGCTTTACACGAAGCCGTTACAAATCATGACTAGTCCCACTTGGAATGTTTTCTCACGGACCTTAATTAATAGCTTAACCATACATTAATAACGTATTAGAAACCCTTATATAGACTAAAAGGAAACCGCAGCTATTAATTGTGATCAATACCACATTTGTCGTCGAAATACAGAGCAGAACAAATTGCAACACATGTATGTAGGAGCAATTTTACATTTAAGCCACGCACAAGGCTCTACTGATTTCTAAATAAACGTTGGGTGTCTGTCGGGCTATCACCCGCATGTCTTGTACATCGATATAGCGTTTGGTAGAGCGGTTCAGTTGCGCGCGCGCGCCGCGTGAAGCCTACCGGGTCATAGCGCAGGCGCAGTGCTCGCTCCACCCGCGCGCATGACGCCCGTGTCCGCACCGCACCACAGCCCGCGCACCACGAGTGACAATCAATGTGACCTTGCATAAAAATGTCGTTACCCTGTCGTCCAAATATTGGGAGGCAGAACGTGAAGTGATTTGTCATAATAATGCCGGAGTGCACAGAGCAGTTCACCTTCACCATTCCCATCATACGTTACACCATGGAAGCTGAAGACAGGCCGACGGACGCTGAGCGGCAGCAGCTGACGAAGAAAATGTCACTGCTGACCCCAGTGAAAATAGAGACTCCTGACTGCGGGAGAAGTGGAAGACGGTCGTCCGAACCGACCAAGTATTATATTCCACCACAGTGCAATAACAGACTATCTCCTAGGAGTGCGCGTAAACGTGATACTAGGAGAAATTCAAAGACTGGCGTGAAAGATGACTCTCCTACTAAGGAGAGCTTTGGACCAAAACCGTGTAATTGTGAGGACTGCAGGGCTTCCAGTCCGTTGCCTCCGGGCTATGGACCCCAGACTATGTCTCCTGGCTATGACCAGATGAAGATGTCTCTACTGGAGGTGCCGTGGACTGAGGATTACACGGAGGCGTCCAGTGATGATCTCAGTTCAGAGTGGGACTCTGATGTTCCTGAGCCAGCTCCTCCTAAGGTAAAATAAACATATAGTACATATAAAACTACTTCTGCAGTTGGTGTAGACACTTCAAGTCCGCAATGAGCATTAATATCCAAATTTTAGCTAAACTGAACTTCATTGAACTCAAAACGTTCGACTTTGAGATCATTAAGATACTGTTAAATCTTACCTGTGCCTAATATATTATGTGAAATCTTGAAAGCAAATTGAAATCCAACTATCCAAGAGAAGAGAAGCACGTTTCTAAATTTGGTATATGTTGTTAAGGAACTGTTTTATTACTTTCAACAATTCAATTTGTTTTTATGCCATTACCCTGAATAGCATACTAGGCAATTATAATTGAGATATAAATCTTACATTCCGTTGCTTATAAGTCTGGCTTATAATAAACCTAATGGTTGATTGTTTTAACAATAGATTTAAAAGCGTCAATGAAGCCTTTATCATTGATATGAAAACAGACATTCGCAAAACAATTCAATAGGTAATTAACATCGAACATTGAATTGCAAATTTTTCTACAAGATACTCGTTGAATTTGTATATGAATAGAGGGGCCAGTATTTTTGCCAACTGTGTAAATCCGAGACCAGAAAAATGATATAGCACATTCGACAACTAAAAAAATAAACGATGACGGTCGTGATAAATTAATAGCGAAGCGTTTCGTCACTAAACCGGTTATTAAAATGTCAGAATAATTTATGGATAAGAAAAGGCGATTTGCGTACTTATAATAATCATAAAATGTATAAACATGTTAAAATACCGGTTATGGTCCGACTTTGACCTGATTTGCGTACGACACCACTCGAATCTAATTTTAGCTTCATAACAACATTTAATCATCTAAAAATGTTAAGTTTGCAGACATAAAGAAAGTTCAAAACAGACACTAAACGTACCGAAGCCAGTACATTCTTATGACGTATGCATAGAGAAATATTGTTAACCAGAAAACTGTCTTTAACTGTGAGAATAGCTGGAACTTCGCAATCTTCATTATAGTCGTTGATAACTTTAGAGGTTCGGACGTTAAAAATCTGAGGTTATATTAACATATCAAGTTTGTTATTATAATTCACAAAATTGTCCTTCGTTATTATCATCGTCCGGTTTTTTGTTAACATTGGTTATAACTGGAGGCTATTTATAAACGGTTATAATTTGAAAACTAACACACGTACTAGCGCTCACGTGGTTTGAAGTAGTGCTGGTTTAATTATATACTTATTTTATAATCAGACAATCATGTCTGTACGTCACGTGCTTGTACACTCATAGCATGAGATGGTTTGTTGTAGGTATTGCTATTTTTTCATACATCGTTTGTTCTATATCGATGTTTTAAGTATTTTTAAGAATACCGTTTACCTATTTTGAATGTATGATATTCTTTTTAACAGATGTGTGTATTAAATAATATCTTTTAAATAGAAACTGACAATCAGAATTAACACAATACCAAAAAATATACATGTGTTTGAAACTATCCCACAAAACACCAACACATACTCAACACACCCGCATAAAAGCTGTTCGCCGATGATGTAACAAATCGATATCGTTTATCATCAATCGATTATATATCGATGCTCTCTCCATAAAGTTGGCGGACAACCGTTACCTGTTGTTATGCCGTTAACCCACTTTCACGCGTCTCATTGTTTTGTGTGGGCTGTGGAGCTGGGACGCTTTCTGCTCCTTGAGCTTAATTGTTTTTAATAGGGTAAGTGGACTATGAAAGCCAATAAAAATAATTCGATACATATCTGATATACCTATATCCTAATTTCCTGAACTTAGAAAGACCAATAAAAGTACCTACATCAATGTATGTTGTTGTCAGTAGTTTTGGCCATCACTGGCCTAGAAGTATACTAACGAAACATCTGAGCTTGAATATAATTTGGAGTAGGACACAGTGCAAACGACAGAGTCAATAGAAAGCGAAACTATTGAGATGTATTTAAATAACCAACCCGCATTTAGCAAACGTGGTGATTAACGCTCAATCCTTCTCCCTGCGAGAAGAGGCCTGTCCCAGTAGTGGGACGATAAAAAGGCTGATGATGATGATGATATTTAAAATAAAGCTCACATCAGTAGGTACCTAAACATTTTTGGCTATCATAATGTGATTGAACGTTTATTTGAACCTTAGTCATGAACTAATTACGGTATTATTGTATTCTCATAACGGGTAATTTTACAGAATTTATGTCACATCACTGAACTAAGTCCTACCGTCAACAAACTGCGTCATTAATGTTATATCGTCATTATAATTAATAAGTGGTTTGTCTAGTTATTGACTCATATCACTAATATGCATTTTATCCCTATTTAGAATGGCATGTTGTTATTGTTTTTGAAATTATGAATACGTCGTCAATGGTTATTCAATAGTTGGGATCAAACTTCCAGAATATTAAGAACTGAATTTGATTCCTACCTCTTATGTCTGAGGTTAGATACCCTTTACCTGTTCATATTACTCTCGCCAAAGTTTTCACCTCCTCAAAGATAAGCTTGGGTGGTATTTAATAAAAGACAAACGAAGTACTATTATTTAAAACCAATATTTTTGCTATCTGAGACTTCGGCATTCAAGTTAATTTTAAACTTATCTTCAACGTGAATTACGTGTCCTCGTTACAGTTTTGCTCCAATAGATAAAGCTAAGTACCCGAAAGATTCATAATTTGAACCAACAATATTATAATCTTCAGTTTGTTTAAGAACATTATTGATAGAGGCAACTCCTCTTGTTGTTCTAACAAGGACGAAATAATCAGGACAGTCGAATCACGACTTTAAGGCTAAAGCAATACGTTTGGAAATTTTATTTATCGTGTTTAGTTATAAAGGTCAAATTTGCTATAAAGCAAAATCACGTGCATGCATCACGGTTTTCTTTCTCATGGTAATTTTTATGGTGTGCACGCGATACTTGCTAACAATGTTGAAACGTAGACGTTCTACGTCTAAGAATAGTTGAATATAAGAGAATCTTATTTGGGACTGAAGAAGAGATTATGAGTAAACGCAAAGTAATATTTTGACACCAAATTGTACGTGTACGTATTATGAAAAAAAAAAGATTCGTTACGATTCAAAAATTGTTGATAACAATTCCAATATAGATCGATCTTTCGTAAATGAAGCAAAAAAAACAACAATACCTACTATTCATTATTGAAAGTTGTTTCTGAAATCCAAAACATTTTAAGAAACGCTTCTTGCACTTTTAAATGAAACGTGTTACATTGACGTCAGCTCTGCTGAAAATTGGATTGATACGACCCTGTTCTTCAAACTGTTCTCTTCTTCATCACCTCCCACGCCACTTATTTCACAAAGACTAGTTCAGACATCCGTATATTATCATCTATTATCCTGCTGACACTTAGAATGGCTTATTATTCTATTTCTGGATATTACATAACTACTTTAGACGCCAAAGCAACGGTCATTGCCAAAGCCATTTATGAATAAAGGAGATTTAACAACAAATTAGCGTTGAATCCTAAACTTGTTTTTGGTTCTAGCCATTTGACAATACATAGGTATTCAAGAAATATTTAAATAAGTATTAAAAACATCAAAATGATGTCTTGTTTTCTAAAGATTTATAACACAATAATAGCATTATTCAACATTCTCAATGAGATTTTTCTTTACAAACATTTTTTAATGGTAAACAAGAGCGAGGGAATCGAACAATAGGATAATTCAATGGCGTTTATTGAATCACGTTCCAATCATAGTACAATTATTGTGATTGTAGACAATTACATATTTATTGACTATCTCGGCAATGAAGCTGTAGGTATAAACGATGATAGACCTTTAAAGTTAAACCATATACCTAGAGATGTTAACATAACAGTTGAAAATGATCGCAGCGATAATCAATTTGATAGTGATACCGTCATTAATGGGATTTATTTATGAGGTAAGTTATTTAAAAGCTAATAAATACGGATCAAGTATTATCGTAGCTAGTGGAAAATTCTGCGACAAAGGTAACAAAAGGATGCAAAAAATAATAGATGATACAGGTCGTGTAGAACAGGACTTGGATAGGTCAGCTTGGTCTATAATTGTGACAAAGCTATTGTAAAATAAATTACTCGTAGAAAAATAGTGTCAATGCATCAACGATACAGAAACAGGAAAGTTGGCTGGAATCTTTAAATATGTAATACGACAGTATAGTTTTAAGTCTAAGATTGACTGCTACAAATAGTTCCTAATTATTCAAAACAAGAATGGATTTTTTTCGGGTATAGAACAACAACCTACGCATAACACCATACAATAGATCATGCAAATGTATTAGTCGGACATCTAATTAATTTTGTTACAAAAACTTGGTACTGCGCAGTTGATCTGTAAATGTAACATCGTTTTTATTATTATTATGTATAAAGGCTTCTCTATCATTATTTTAAGCTATTGGATTTTTATCAGCTTTATCATAATCAGAAACAATATCTTCCTTATTTTAAGTATTAGTATTAATAATATTGTGTCCTTCCATAATAGGTACACGTTTTTATAATACCACAATTCATTCTTGTTTTGATCGTCGAACATTACTTTTTATTATAAGTATCATGAAATTTATTTTTATTCCTAGAATTAACATAAGTCTTGCGGTCAGACTAAGAATTCCGCAGCCCCTCATTTGCATGTTTCTAAAAAGAAACTTCTACATCCTAAAATTATGTATTTACAGACACATATAAACTGTTTATGGCTATTTTAATATTTATTTATTAGATGAGAAAAATACTTTGTAATAGTGCTGATATGTTTTTCTTTAAGTGTCTTATTAAAAGTCTATTTATTTCCTTCATGGTTTCAGTAATATAAAAATTGACTTAAGTATCTTAACAGTTAACTATAGAAATAATTACACACAATTGACCACTTAACTTTATTTTAGTGTTAATTATTTGCTTGTAAAATTGATTGAGTTTTGTTCATAAATTTTGACGGCGTTAATGTCTACTTCAGACCCAAAGAATGGTATTAAAAATTGAAAACTTGATAAACATTTAAAGGTCAAAGTTATTTAAGGAATATTTGTTACAGAATAAACAAAAGTCGTGAATTCGAATTAAGTACTGGTTTTGTAAGAGTTGTATTCTTACTTTCATTTATAAACAATCCAACTGATTTTACTTTCACTATCGACATTTTGATAAATGTAGGTCTAGCCTTACCACATTCACGTCTCGAATAATAGCCATAATTAATTTTGGAACTAAATATGTTAAGCTACTTGAGAGCCGAGAGTGAGAATCTGAAGACTACGTAGATATGATTAATGGCTCAAGACTAAGATGGGTCTTTAAATTTCAAGTACTATCCTTAAGACTTGACATTACAACTAATATAACAATGAATTCGTTTATAGCTATCTTTGAGAAGGGAGTAGAGACATGACACGCACTCTATGAACATAAACAAATAAAAAACCAATGGCCAATGTTCTAAAAAAATATATCAGTCTCACACAAGACAAATCCGCGAACAAGTTTGGAATTTAAAGCTATTCTTATTTACTCGAAGATCACACATTTAGACGAGATTTAGCGCAAATACAGACTATTGAAGTCTCGAAGGATATAATCCGGCTGTAAGATACTTAAAGTGGTATAGAACATAATAACATAATTACTTTTATAACATATTAGCCGTTTTACAGGAATTCACCCGCTTCCCGGACTCACCTCTTCTTATTCGATGACGACCTTATCGGACCTACACAATGTGGTTTTCTATCGGTCCAAGATTTTTCCTAAAGTTCCTATTTAATTTATAAAATCTATTCTTAATTCTAAATTGGTTACTTACTCTTAAACTGAAAGACTTATGTCTTTCCATGTTATTATACCTATGTAGATTAAGTTTAATGTAACGACTTCTTTATTAAAACCAGTTTCTTCGTGTTGTTTTTCTTTAATTATAAGAATATTATCTGTTATATTGTTTGTACTTTTGGCCTTTTAAGAATTTTTATTCTTTTGCTACATGTTTTGAGGTTTTGCTATCTTGTTTCGTTATTTCATTTTGGAAGTGATTGAGGCTCGAGTGATGAATATCATTACTTGCCTAGCTAGTACATAATGTATCTAGTAACTGATCTGACAAATTTTGTACAAATACTTCAATCTTTCTTTTTCCTTATACTATACATACACACCATGCTTTCTATCTGTTTGTTTTTAGAATTTTTACTACTTCGACAAGACATTGATTAATTATCTTATTTGTGAACATTGTTTGGGTTATATACTATCAAATTGGGATCAATCTTTATTTATATGCCCTATTTAAAGTAGCGGACACAGAGTAATTGGAAAACACATTATAATGTTCACCAGACTTAAATTATGCAACTGCTGTCTACTGCTTGGACGCCTCGATAACCTTAGTGATCTGTCTGACTTTATATTTGTGTCAACTGTCCAGCGTACACACGAAACTGGACTTTATTACGATTACGTAAGAATTGAAAATTATTAGAAAAAAAAGTGGAAAATTCCCTACGACTCCCAACGAATTATATCTGAAACAAAATCCTAAATATATCACGCTACGTAAAATACAATAGCCACTTTTAATGGGGATTTTACATCTAGACACAAATTGTTTCCCCCATTGTCATTAACGTTAAAAATAAAGCAAACCTTACTCATGGTCAGAGCATGGGTACGCATAGCATAGATGCTTAAAAACTTAACTCTACAATGATATATTTCCTCTTCGAACAACAAATAAAAGGAAATCCAGTTGTATTTTGGTTATAAGTCGATAAATAATAATGCCATAAGGCAAATAGTTTCTTAGTAAATTAGAGCCAATTCCATGGAATTGTACTTCATAAAAAAACAGGTATGCACTAATATTATTTGAAGGAAAACATCACGAGGAAACCTTGACTATAAAGTCTGAAATCACCAATCCAAGCGGGTTGCATTAGCAAACGTAGCGATTCACGCTTCATCCGTCTCTGTGTGAAGAGGCCTGTGCCCCGCAGTGGAACGATAAAAAAAGCTATTATAATGAGAATGACGAATGACGATGCAATAATATTACGTATTTTCTTATGAATTACTAAAAAAGAATCGTTAAATTTCTGCTAGTTCAAATAGCTCTCTGTGTTCTGAAAAGCAATAATGTAGATGATGATAAAAGTTAATTAGAGACACGATAACCTGTCACCTGTCATAGCTAGATCCAATGCAGTTTATCTGTGGCGCTTTGCACGAGGTTTTTGCATGATTCTTAGAAAAATACAATTTCTAGAAGTAATAGGCTAAGTGCATAGATAGTGTTGTATGTATTGTCCTAGACTCATTTGACATCGAAAGTAAATTCTTAATCGAATATCAGTATTGTTTTCCTTTTTTTGTCAAGCCTTTTCCAAACTCAGTTGGGGTTGGCTTTCATTCTCACTGAATGCAGATGAGTACCAGTATTTTACCCGGGCTAACCCCTTGGTAAGGCTGGTTGTCAGACTTTCTGGCTTCTGACTACCCATAACGACTGGAAAAAATGTTCGAATGGTAGCCGAGATGTCTTCCGAAAAACTGAGAAGCTCGTCATGAACGACCACGTTGCCTTACTTGATGATTGATCGATTCGCGCTGTTACTTACCCATAAGCTCTCCCTTAGCCACGACAAGATTCCCATAAGCAAAAATAAACAACTTTACGATTAAGTTACTACGGCATAGGATATAAAGCGCTTAAGATTATCTCTCATTTGCATTCGCCTTTATTTCGATGAACTATGTAGTGCTTGCAATCTTCTTTGTGCTAATCACGAGTCACGACACACAGCGCTGACCATTTTGTTAGCCTATCTAATCGGAAACCATTACGGTTTATCTTCATGCAACTGTTTTTACGCTGCAGTTGATACACCCATGCTCTTTTTGCTGGTTGATAAAACTATTTTGTATTTCCGCTACAAAGATCATCAAAAAATTAAAATAAATTGATTTTTAATGTTGGTGTATTTTAATGCTCTGCAGTCATTGCGATATTCAACATCGAATATAAAATGCTAATTCTAAAGCGATTTTAGCGTAAATGTTGACATAGGACCTGCTGAGGCTACGGGTTCTTCACAAGAGTTATCGCGGCCCTGGCACACAAAGTTCTCCAAAAGGAACATAGTGGCTTTAAGTCCTTATGAGTCCGACATTCTCTCCACATGCACCGACAGCGGGAGGAGACGTTTTAAGATTTCCCTTGAAAAAAAAAGGGTTGACATGGGACTTTTATACCTTCTGTCTGCTTTTCTTGTTTGACACAAAAATACAATCAGATTTAAGTAAATTCACTACCTACTAACTTAGATTAGGTACCTAAATCGGGATGGGTTGAGGAAATGTCGTAATCGAGACTACAGTTTTGTGATTTCATAATTTATGATAATAATATAGACGGAGAGAGAATATTATTTAACTTGGCATTTAATTACAATCAGGCAAAAACTAACAGCTCACATGTTTGCGGTTTATCAAAATGCTGTCAGTATTTTAATTAATATGAGGTTTGTTGGCGTGATTCGTGGCCAAAAATAGCCAGTGATTCTATTGGAGTAGGCTATTGGTCAACTAATTGGCCAGATTTGTTCACGTTTCGTAGGCGTGGTGGTCTCTTTGACGGTGAAGAAAAATATAAGTATACAATGAAACGAAATCAGAATACCTTAGTCTGACTGTTTTCAGATACTTACATTTTATTTTACTTAAATCCTTGGATATAACTGCTACCTATAGGTATTATTGTTAATAAATATTTTTATTACTTGTGAGATTGATATGATGAGCAACGAACACTATTTTAGTATTTCCATCTTCTATCAGGTTTCACCTGCATCCCGTAGGAACAACTCCGCGTATCCGGATAAAAAGTAGCCTATAGCCTTCCTTAATAAATGGGCTATCTAACACGGAAAGATTTTTTTAATCGGACCAGTTGTTCCTGACATTACCGCGATTATCAACCAAACAAACAAACTCTTCTGTTTTATAATATGTGTATAAATTACTTATTTTACTAGTCTGTTTTTAATCCAATTAAAATAATCTTGTTCCTTTAATGGCAAACATTAAAATTTCTATGTTCAATGATAAAACACGATTACATACGATCTACATAGCAGTTCCAGTTTAAATCACGGATCGTATGTTAAGCCTATGTAAAGTAGGTGTATTAGCTTAGGTATTAACTGAATTGCCATATCTAGTGTGTACGTGCAATGCGTTTTAATGTACCTCTATGTAGAACAAATCGCGCCCATCGTTTATGAAATACATAAGCCAAGTAAATTAATGATTTTAATAGAAAGCTTTTGTGTAATACGATTTTTCTGCTGTCTATTATTATGTATGTATTCATCAACATTATTCTTTATTTCACTAAATTGAGATGAATGAAACGAAAGATGTAGATAATAAACAAGAGTATACGACATCTACCGGGATTTCGTGAAACACTGCTATCTTCATTTCTCTGCGACATACATAAATATGTACAAACAATTTGAATTGATCTATTTTTAAAGTGTTTCTCCAGTTTTTGCATTAATTCTTTTATAACTGTTCTAATAATCTTACATAGAATAGCTATATAAGAAGGATTTCTTTTTTCAAAGGCATTTTAAGTACAGACGCCAGCACATCAAGCTACCGGAAACTGTAAAGTTTTCCCAATCAACTTTGAACAATACGTTTCAGCGATAAATTATAAAATCTATTAAAGAAATTTGATAGATTGTAGTAGTTTGATGTGCTGGCGTCTGTAACTGTAGTCAGAAAAACAGCGAGCAAAACCAAGTTAAAAGTTGGTAGTGCATGCATACTAGTCTACTGTCATTATTTCACCCATGTTGAACGCTATTTAGCGACGGTAATGCTCCCATAAGAGGTTGTTATCTGAACTTGCCATTATCGAAGCGATTTCTATGCTAAATAGAATCTATTTTGTTGAAATTCTTTAAAGTTTTATTATATTCGTCACCACTGTTATACAAATACATAAATACTTGTGGAATCGTGGTTCTGTACAGACGTCAGCACATAAAGCTATTCGAAACTGTCATGTTTTCCTAATCAGCTTTCAACCGTATGCTACAGAGATAAAGTTGAGAACCCATTTTTTACAGATTGTACTAGCTTGATGTGCTGGCGTCCGTACATTTTCTTTTATTTTTCAATACAATGAAAATAAACATCTTGCCTTTAAATGCCTTAAATGCCAAATTTATAATAATATCCCCGTTGAGTTGCTATTGCTCTTTTCAATGTTAGTTGTTTTTCTAGAGGTACATAATATGTATTTGCTTTGAATAAGCCGTTTTTTTCAAAGATTCCGACAAACGTGAGAATTCGTATAAACAATTTTGGTGCATTTAACGGGAGCTATAGATTATGCAATCGATTATGTCACTGTGATGACGTCACGGTCCCATTTCGTGCGCTTTCACAACTCTCAATTTGAATTGGTTCGCAGCATGGCTATAAATATGCTATTTTCATATCTGTTTATAATGGCTTTGAGATAAGTACTGTTAAAAACAAATTCTTTAGCAGATACAATATTAAATTATTACTAGAAAATGATATTGAGGTTTATTAGAGTTTTTTTTTCATTCAAATACCTATTTCAAAATCTTAAAACAAAGTGCGAAGTTTTATTCACAAAAAAATCTGTATATTGAAAAAGTAGACATCAAAAATATTGCATTAAAAGTTTGATTTTTAAATATTTGCACTCGTATACATTAGCATTGTCATAACCAAAAGCTGCTTTTTTTTTAATGTAAAGATTTAAATTTTGTTGTGTAAATAAAGTGTAAATATACTTCAATAAAAAAAAAGCTGCTAAAACCAAAATAATATATGTATGTACAGACGCCAGCACATCAAGCTACCAAAGATGGTAATTTTTTCCCAATCAACTTTGAACCATATGCTTCAACGATAAAGTTGAAAATATATCAAAGAAATTTTACAGACGTCTGTTCATTTACCCAAAGAGTTTGCCTAGAGAAGTTCGTCATAATTTATTTTACTTTTGACTGACGTACATCCATGTATTGTTCTTCAAGTAATAACATTAGATGTCATCGTCTATGGACGTATTCGTCATTTGCGTCATATTTTTTGCGTTAACTTGATTTAGATTGCTTCCGTATACACAATGGGTAGATGACCTTATTTTAGTTACAAACGAAAACAAAGGTAGTTGAAAATTATTAGGGTCACTGAATCTAATATATTTAGTTACTGAAGATGTATTCTGATTTCCAAATCATATTTCATATTATGAATGTGGAAGATACCATCTTGGATGTCGGTTGCGCAATCACTCAAAAACAGGTCAACGGATTTGAATTATATTTGGAACGTGGACCGTTTATTTCACGATAAACTTGGAGGACAATTTTATCTTTGGAAATGTAAAAAAGTAACAATTTTAAAAGCTTTTATTTAACTTGCCGTGTATGTATGTGGTGGATTATTTGAACTCAATTTTGAAGTAGATATCTTCAACCGATTGAGCTGAAATTTAGTATACACGTTCAGTCTAGATGACAATGCAAGATATGTTATATGACGTTATTCTAAATCCAATATGGCGGACCGACCAAGAAGGCGGAGTAGTTATTTTTTATGAATTTCAACAATATGGGTATCAAATGAAAGGAAAATGGAAAAATGGACCTATCGAGAGTGACTTAAAAATAATTTGACTTTATTCTAAATCCAATATGGCGGACCATAAAAGCTTTTTAAGAAAGAATTTTCTTTTAAGTTATTTGAAAATAAAGTTTTAGAAAACCAAAATTACGATTTATGCAGTTTTATGATACCACTTTATTCAATAGATTTTATTTCTCATACCTACACACATATAGGTACCTATAACTATTGAATTTTACCCAAAAACTGTCGATATTTTTCTTATCCTCTTCGCTGCTTATTTTTGATCGGATATTAAGATAATTTTAATGTCAATCTTTTTTAAACATTATTGCTTGGCATTTAACTGTAGTTTAAACTGGTCGTTTAAATAAACACTTACTTTATTGTTACTTCTTGTGAAGATAATTAGGTATGTGAAATGTCAGGCGTATAAACTGTATTCTTACTGCGAAGCTGAGCATGAAAACAGGTGTATAGTGTCACCCTGAAATAATTTGTGTATGTACATATGTTGAATATTAAATAGTATTTTTAATGATGTCTTTTATGTTAATTTGCATATTTTTGGGGCTCAAATGCTTAAAGAAGTTATTAACATTTTAGTTAGATTTAATACGATTAAGTATATTACATTTACTGTCTTAGTATCCAGCGGAACACAGAAGAAAGAGACAACATAATTTTTAATTTTTTTTTGGCTTTTTGGCACGCTAAGGTCCTTCGAACATACCGCCTAGTCTTGCGGAGGCAACATAATAAAGTTACGTTACTATAGAAATGTCAAACTCAAAATGACATAATAGTTTGCGTTTACAAATTAAGCTTCAACAATACTAATGTATTTATTTTAGGTAGGTATAATGTGTTTTGTTCGCCATTTTAAATTGAAGAGTTTTTTTTATTGTTGTACTCTGTATAATCTATACATAGTAGTTTGTAGAAAACTTTTGCCATTAGCAAAGCATTGTTATGTGATAATTTGTCAAGTATAAAATAAATATGATATCACAAACCTTCGTACAAAGTGTGTAGATATGAAACTGTAAACATAGAGCTTAGCACTGTTACCAAAGATAACTTGTAAGTAACACTCGATATTACAATTAATTTACGTCATTTGCTTGTAATGATATCACATTATCATATATTTATTTATAACCATGTGTTTCTACCTACTCAGTGTCGATTAACGAAGAGAGCATTTTTTGGCCGAATAAAAACTGCGATGTTCTTTTATTTTTAATTCCTATTGCACGCCCTATCTAACTAGATATACTTACTTACACAAAATTACTTTCTTACATTTTTTTTTATTAGAATGTTCTTTATTCATTCTATACATAATTGCAAATTCTTTTGTTTTTCTTCTTTTTTTATAACTTCATCAAAATAATTACTTCGAACAAAATCTTACTACACTCTGTGTGAGTAGGTACGTTGGTCTTTTGATTGAACACAACATGACCTAAGTACCAACATACGCATAAAGCTTAATCGTAATTAAGAGAACCATGTAAGAGCCACTTAGGTTGTTTTGGAACACTGGTCACGTTCTCTTGAGGTTCGCGTATGGGCACGCGACGCGGTGGTCCCTGATATTAGACGAACCATTTTTGTACGCGACTGTACGTGATTTGACGTAATTCTGTACTGTAATTTATAGGTGTGTAGGATTAAAAATAAACTTGTTGTGTGATTAGTACCACACAAATGTATGCAAGTGTTTTGTTTACCAAGAGTATTTGTTTTAGGATTGACTTCGTATTTGTTATTAGTCTTACCAAGGGGTATCGGGTTGCCCAGGTAACTGTGTTGAGGAGGCCAGATAGGCAGTCGCTCCACGCAAAACACTGGTACTCAGCTGCATTGGGTTAAGACTGGAAGCCGACCCCAACATAGCTTAGGAGAAGGCTAGGCAGATGATTGAATTCGTATCTGTGGATTTTTTTCTGTTCATTATATTTTTTTTTTTTTTGTAAAAGTTGAATCTTTTTAATGCTTACACAATTTAGTATTTTTATTCTCGATCGATCTGTGTATGAATGATTAATAGGTACATAGTAAAATTCCGTAGGTATTCCTACTAATCTAAATAGGTATCGTGATGGGGTTTATAAGCAGATTACGTTTAATACCAAAGATATCCGTTAATCTGTTATAAAACCACCAATTTATTGAAAAAAAAAACAAAGACCTGTCTGCACCAAACGGACTTAGTATTAATCTCTTACATAAATACCAATATCTAAAAATAAAGGCATGCAGTCACCGGTATATCTATTAGTTGAATGAGCTGAGGTTGAAGGTATTGAGAACACTAGGTAATTAGTCTAGCCGACCATAAGCCTCAATGAAGTCATTACAAACGTCATAGATAAAAAAAATAAAATAGAAAGTACAAAGTTATCTGGTCAACAATAGAGCGCTGTACTTTGTAGATAATAGGCTCGTAGGATAACAAATGTAAATGACGTCAGACACAATGATTGAAATAATTATAGTACCATTATGCAGTTAGTGTTGATTGGTGACGGTCAGTGTCGGGTGGGGACTATGTGATACGATGTTCTTGAACGGAGTGTTAACTATTAGGAAGATATTTCAATAGAAATAAAAATTATAGAGAAATATAAGTAATTTTTTAATTTTTGTGTATTTTCGTCTCTAATACACATTACTGTGCCCACCAGAGTCTATAATTGTAACAATTGTGGAAGAAAATAAAAAATGAGAATGATAAAAAGTCGAGTTATCGAAAGTCCAAAGGCATTAAAACTGAGGTAACGGGGAAGTTCTAAGAACCATAGTAATATTATATTAAAAGCTGAATGTTTGCGGTCATAAATAACTAAATACTGGTTGACATTTAGAATTCCCCAAAATATCAGTCAATTTCATTCATTATTGATTTGATTATGAATAGATATTAGGTATTATTCGACTAATTCAGCCAAATATGTTCATCCACACTTCATAATTTTAATCTGTCAGCTTTCCATAGGTCCCTAATAGATTTTCAACTTTATACTGCTGAAGCATCCAGTTCAAAGTTGATTGGATTTTTTTTTACAGTTTCGGGTAGCTTGATTTGCTGCACAAACTTATAAATTGCAATTATTGTGCACCATATCAAACCGTTTCCTTCAATTAATATTGCAACCAACATTATTTTCGTATGTCGAACCACACCCTCAAAGTGCGACTGACTGCGACTTCACAACTACTTACGACCAACGAACATAAAATGGCGACCGAAAAAACTTAAATGTGTGCATTTACGGAGTAAGGCATTCAACGTTTAAAGCTAATAAATCGAGTGATTAATTGTATCGCGTTCCAAGCCTTGTTTAGGAAGATAATCGACACCATTGATTTTTTGTTCTTACAGAAGAATAATTGAACGTCGAATATCGATTGCAGATTTGATTGGTATTAACTCGATCGAAAATCGATTTGATTTATGTCTACTTATACGAGTATATCTGAGGTCAACACCCTCTTTTGTGGCGATAGTTAATCGAATACGTTGACGTTATACAAAGCTGGCATGATGCAAGAAGATTGTGACACAAATTCGAATTTTGAATTGATATTTGAAAAAACGTCAGTCGCGAATCTATTCGTCGAAGCATTCAAGTATAGGCGCGTTTATATTGTGCCTACTTATCGCTCTATATTATTGAACAACAATACTATTGGATGATTAAAATAATAATCTATTACCATAAATAAGGGACATGAGGAAAAAAAATACTCTTTTGATTTGCTAGATGTTCGAATAAAAATGCTTTTAAATCTCCTAAATCTTAAGTAAACGTCTCTATTTCTGGATTAACGATGAAATAAATTATGTAGGTGAGGAATGGATTAAAACATTACTAGTTTACTTCACAAGGTACAGCGTCAATAAAATATATTGTGGTCGTCTGGCCTCAGATATGTGACGTTAATGCTGTCCCGTTGAGTTTTAGAACGCAATTTATTTTGCTGAGATACAAAATGGACTCTTTAAACATAAAGTTTTTTACTGACAAGTGATCAAGTATCAAGTAAGGTTAGAAATGTTTTGTGAATAACGCGTACAAATGCAAAGTTTTTTTCCACAGAAAAATATTTTATGAACTAATAGTCTTAAAATCACCGTTCTAAGTTAATTATTCTGAAATATACATAATATGTATGTTTCAGTTATTTGTATCCTCTCGCGTATTCGTAGGTACTACTCTTTATAAGTACATACTTATATTGTTAACAGATATTGGTATTAGACTTGATGAAATATGGCACAATACTCAACCTATCTAAAGTCCTTTAACTTTAGATAGGACTTTTTCTCGAAGTTTGCGAAATAACCTGCTTGATTCTAATCTTTCAATTATCGTAAATAAATTGCACAAAAAACATTAAAAAATCTATATTTATAAGCAATTATGTTTTGAATCAAATATAATAAACTATATTGGTGGGTGTATGTGTTGGAGTAGTTAATAATGTTAATGTTGGTCGGATAATGTGCAACAGTGCATTCGATTTTACGAACGCTAGGGCTCGGTCGGACTGCAATGAATTTCAATTTAACATTTTATTGCTGTATTAAGATGTGTTAATGGTTTTAAAGCAGTTTTAGTTTTGTGGGCTTTTAGAGGTTTTTATCTATTGGCGTGGTTCGTGCCGTGTCGTTTAGTTTTGGTGGCGTTTTTCAAAAATAACTAAGCTTAAAAAAAAAGAATTTTAAAACGGATTAATACAAATTATACACAACACACTGGTCTTATTCGTGATGAAAAATTATAAAAGGCATGTACGCTACCTCTATTTCTTCCGACGTTTCGGCCGAATTACACCGACCGTGGTCAAGGGTGGACTTACCTTTATTACATTATTGCGTACATGCCTTTATACGTATATGTACGTATACGTGTATAAGTCGCGAAAGTCTAAAAACATGGACTAACACAACTTCTAAAACCACAATATTTATTTATATTCTAGGTATTCATCCAAATGATGCCTCGGTCCTGTTTTCTGATGCCATTTACCTGCCATAGATCGCCTTTTGTTTTATTTTAAATTCCTAAGAATATAAAAAGCTATGTAATAATCCTTGACCTTTTAACTCGTTATAAAAATAAAGGCAATCAATAAACTATCGATACATGCTATGTCACAACCCTACGACGGATAATATTATTCTATTATCTTATATTGTATATTGTAATTTATTTTTTGCTTTGGTTCCAATATTAAAATTAAACGCTTTATCTAATGAAAAATCGACAGGCGTGCACATATTTTGTTGATATTCATCTAGCAAGTACCAAGTACACGCCGCCTGCATTCCTGCAGTTGGATATTATGCGTCACATACACAATTAGCTGAGGCAGACCGGAGGTAAAGCAAGCGGTATTTATTGGGAAATAATTTTAGTTATATTGTTTAAGTTATTGTCTGCTAAGATAATGAATTGTTTCAGAATTGGAACTTTTAATAACGTATATCTCAATCATATTTTTATTCATAACTAGCGACCCGCCCCGGCTTCGCACGGGTGCAATGCTGATACTAAAATTATACATATAAACCTTCCTCTTGAATCACTCTATCTATTAAGAAAAACCGCATCAAAATCTGTTGCGTAGTTTCAAAGATTTAAGCATACAAAGGGACATAGGGACAGAGAAAGCGACTTTGTTTTATACTATGTAGTGAAGTTATTGTCTGCTAAGATAATGAATTGTTTCAGAATTGGAACTTTTAATAACGTATATCTCAATCATATTTTTATTCATAATGACACAACGTTATGTTGGTTATGTTTTTGCTTAAAAAATAGTTAGAAATGAGCTTACGGTCCATTATAGGCTTAAGCAACGCTTGACGCAGTCGGTTTTAGTTTAGTCTGCGCGGCATGAGTGGGTCATGACGAATACACTTCATATTAATTGATCGTGACAGTCATTTGGCATCTTTTTCTACGAGTCAATCAGCAAGGCTGTAAAACAGTCTTGTCGGCTTGCTTAGGTATCTAAGCTGAGGAGGTCTGATAGGCAGTCGCTATAGGTAACATACTGATACTCAGCTACATTCGTTAAGACAGAAAGCCGACCCAAGCATAGCTTGGGAAAGGGCTAAGCAGAGGTACCGAGGATATTTAAGGTAGTTAAAGGATATAGGATTTATGATAAATGTCACATCTCAGTTCGGATACCTATATTTAGAAACTTATATAACGTAATGCATACATACTTGCGTCATTACAACACATACGTCAGTGTTCCCCTGCTGCGATAAACGGTGAATGAAAGTGGGGCTACGTTTTGAAACTTAATAACGTCGATTGAAACAAAATAATAGGTAATTTTATTAATACATATTCAAACCACGTAAAAGGTTAATAAACAAATAATATTGCGTAGTTCTTGTGGTTTTAATACGGTTGGACAAACCTTAGTACTCGTAGTACTATCCTGTTGTTAACTTTTTAAAGGAAAAATATTGATTCTACTGTCTTATAGTGACTTCTATCGTAAAAGATTTGCAACGCAATAGTTATTGTAAACCACAATTTTATTATATCATCAGGGTAGTTATATTTCTTATTCCACTGTATTTCCTTTTTGTAATAAAATTTATTGGAAAAACAGGAGGAAACAATGAATTGTCATCCTTGTTTGTTTGAAAAACAAATAATTAGATTGAAGGCATAATGTACGCGTCTCAGGCAATACTACTACAAATACACACTCTACAAATTTCTTGAATAGGTTTCCAACTCTATCGCTGAAGCATGTGGTTCAAAGTTAATTGGGAAAAATTTACAGTTTCAGAAAGCTTGTAAAAATTACAGTGCTTGGCGCTAGAACTACATTCTACCAGTACCTACCTACAATAAGACATGTATTTTTGCTATAAAAGAACAGAAAACTACCAGAGACTGCATCATGCAGTGTTTCATGAACAATCTCTCGCATATTCTGTTTATTCCAAGGTCACGTCTTGTCTACTGCCTCTGGCTATCTTTGCCACCATCTGTCTCTTTGGCGTCAATGATTTTTGATTTCGACAATCCTGTTAATTCTATTCATTTGCAACTCAGTGCAAATTAGTTTAGCAGATTCAAAATGACATATCTTGAGGACGCACACACATATTTTTATAACATCCGCTGATAATATTTATAACTCTTAGGGTTAGTTTCACAGGTTACGCATAGCGACTTTCACAGATTTTAAGCCACTATCTACCAAATTAATTCAGAAATGGAACAGTGTGAAATTATCTACCAGATAAACTATCTGGAACATATCAGCAACCGGTGAAACTAGCTCTTATTATAACATACTTTTAGAGACTTCGATATATTTTCGAGAACCTAAAATTTCATTAAACGGCTATTGAGTACACTCCAATCTATTTTAAGAAATTAATTATTGGAGTACCAATGTCTGAAACCAATCAAGCTTTATTAAAATCAGTTCAAAAGTTTATCTCCAACGTGGTACCAATACACTTTTTGTAGATAACAACTAGTAGTTTTTTATCCAACCTTTGTACTTAAATGATTTGTTTACAATGACAAACGGGTTAAAAAACCTAGTATATTTTTTATTTATTATTTTGCTTACAAAAAAGCCTTGCTATAAAAAAGTGGCTCTTTAACATCGTAGTTATTGAACGCTATTTATTTTCCGAATGGTTCGTTCCTACTGTATTAAATATAATATAATGATACACCTTTTCACTCACGGTCGGTTAGCCCCAAGTGTTGTGTTATGGGTGCTAACACAACTGATAAACTATATATACTTTACACACATATATATTTAGCATGCTCATCACAAAAATGTCGACTGTACCGGGAATCGAACCCGGGACCCTCAGCTCGTCAGTCCGGCGTGGTCACCATTGCGTCAACGGGGTCGCCATAACATTTAAGTTACGCCTATTAAGAAGAGACAAATCTTCCAAACTACTTTTTATACAATGACATAATGTAGTTAATGAAAAGAATATTCATAATACAACTGCATTCTGAATCTTTATAAATAACATCTTTAAACTATAGTTTCGATTACCTAATCGAAAGCACGTCATGTATGGTAGTATTACACCATAGAATTTGACGAATGCCAATGTACTCTCGTCATAAAATGTTATGTCTTTATACATATATACATATGTAGTACGTACTTCTGTACTCGTATCATCAATTCCTTGTTACCTGCTCACCTTGCGCTAGTTGTTAGGTCAACGATCTTTTATTACTTTACAAGTATCGAGTTGTAATTATTTTATTTACTTCTTTATTCGCGATCTGGGTGTAGATTTCAGATTCACTTGTGTTGTTTAAAATTAAGCTTCTTCCACCCGTGACCGCGGTCGGTGTAATTCGGGCGAAACGTCGGGAGAAATACAGGTAGCGTATTTTTCATCGCGAGCAAGACCCGTGTGTTGTGTATAATAAGCTTCTTGTAAAGTGATGTGAAATTAAAAACTTCTTATTAAATTAATTAAAGTTAATTCTACTGTTATAGGCCGTGTCCCCAGTAGGCAAACTGTTAGCGGCCGACTGAGTTAGCCGCAAATTTGTGGCAAACTGATATTTGAGTTAGCTGCAAACTCTAATCAATTTCCGAGCGTCGCAAGCGACTAGAACCGGTTTTGGTGGGAGTCGGCCGCTCGCTGCTATTAGTCAGCGCGCGTAACGCTGCAAACTGCGTATAATGAGCGCAAAACATGCAGATTGTGGACACTCCATTTCAAATATATCTAAGGGCGTACTAAATCGGTACGCCGCAAACTCAGTCGGCCGCTAACAGTTTGCCTACCGGGGACACAGCTGTACTCGTAGAATTATGTAGGTATGTGTTGCAAAAAAAAATTGTTCAACTATTTATGGACATGCAAAACCTCGACTAGACAGTAAGAATGTAGATATTATCTCCCGAAAAACGTTCTACAAAACGTTTTTCAAGTATATAATAATAATGTGCAGTAAAATGTCTTTAATATTTTAAATATTTATAATCTTTATGGGGCATGCTTTGAACTCTAGCGTTTACTTGTTCGTTTGCCAAAATTCTTGCTCCATGAATTATAGCCAATTTTGTTCCATGTGCGACTAGTAATTTAATGTGTCTAATGATTTCTAGATTTATGTTCAGCGGTTCACCTTCACAAATTGTTAGTGGCCTACTTATATTAACAAATGCATTTCTAGCTTCAATTTTATTTTTAATTCTTTCCTCGTATATAATCATCAGCCTTCTTTTATGGTCCCACTGTTGGGCACAGGCCTCCTCTCACACAGAAAGGGATTGAGCGTTAATCACCACGCTTGCTCAATGCGGGTTGGTGATTTCAGACTTTTTATAGTCCAGTCTAAGATATACTTAGAAAGTACATATAACTTAGAAAAGTTGCTTTGGTACCTACCTGACCTGGAATCGAACTCATACTTGAGAAGCTAGTGCTTTAGCCACTAGGCCTCCACGACTTCAGCTAATTTTAAGTCTTTATCTTCCTTTTAAGGTTAAATAATTTCTGTTTCATTGTGTTTAACGAGAATCAGATCTCTCCGCAGGGTTCCAAACCAATGTTATTAACTTTAATTGGAGCAAAAACTCGACCTTGTTTGTAAATGCCAAAAATTGTAACGATGTTAACCGTCGCCTCATTTTCTCTTGGTTTTACGTACTTACTTATTTTAAAGTATATTTTGAATATATTTTTTGACTGCAGAACTTGCATTTTGACGAAAATACAACAATTGAAAATTTAGCAAAAAAAAATTCGAACATATTCTGAACCAAATTTCTATTTATTTAACAGTTTATATACAGACAAGCACATCAAGCTACTACAATATGTCAAATTTCTTTAATAGATTTTTAAATCTAGCGCTGTAGCATATGAATCAAAGTTGACTGAGAAAATTTGACAGGTAGCTTATTATAATAACATTGGGTAGCTTGATGTGGTGGCGTCTATGCATCCTGACATGATCCAAAATGATAGCTATGTTATATTTTTCATTAGAAAAGGGCTTCCTTATTTTCATAGCTCATAACACCGGTATACAATTTTCGCAATACAAAATTCACTCACAAGTAATCGCTCCTGTTAATGAGAATTGACGTCACTAGTAACCTAGTTCTATATAATATGTACGACTACGTTGACTCGGTATTGTTAGCCCAATATCAACAGCGACGTCTGTCTAAACAAAACTATCGAAGTGTAGTAGCTGGTGACAATAGCTGGATTTTGTTTGCTGTTATTTGAAGGTTAGTGTATATTGTTAGGTGTCTGCAGTTTGTTTGTCATCATTCATTGATTACATAACCTATAATCACGATTTACGGTCTGTTTCACCACCTACGAAAAAGTTCCACTTACTTTATTTGGTAGATAATTTCAAACCAATTCTGTTCCATTTTTGAATTTGTTCGGTAGATAGTGGCTAATTCGGACATCGTGAAACTGGCTCTTGATCTTTGACCAGATTCCATATGCGATTATACACGCGTCCCTGGGGACCTCCCTTACAAGGTCGCGTAAAATAAAGACACGCTCATAAATGAGGTGGATTTTTTAAACTGGTTCGATAGGTCCAGAGATTATTCCCTAAAACGCGACAGTCATAAACTCTGCCTCCACTTAGGAATACCAATGCCTAGTGGGGCTCTAGATTTGTTATAAAACAGTAAGCGTGGACCTGAAACTATAAGAGCAATTGAGGTTTTAATTAATTAAGTTCTAAATGGGTAGTTGACTAGGTCAAAAAATAAATCCTTTATGATATTAATTCGGTAAAACATCTTAAAGTAATGTCACTTTCATTGAACGAAAAACGATTTTATGTTTTTTATTGATAATTTAAGCAAAATATAACATACTTTGGTTTGATGTGGAAGAATTGTGACATCATAGTTCTTATTTTCATACAAATTGCATAGAAGGTAGCCCAAAAGGTAAGGTAGGTTCAAGAACAGTTCAAGAACAGTTTTTGACAGTTCAAAGTAATGTATTTGACTAGTTGTTAGCTATCCAATTGTAGTGAGAGAAACGAGAGTGTCTCATGATTTTCCATCGTTATAAAAATGTCGGAAGGTTGTGCTACTGTCAACAACATAGTTATTATATAGTTGAGTGTCAACACAGTTTCAAATGAAGTTGATAAACTTAGCGTGACGTGATTTGTTTTAGTTATGATTTTATATGATATATGTTGTCTGTCTGAAGTTGATAAATAATGTATGTTGTCGATATAATATTGTCACATTCGTTCATTAGATATTAGTGTATTTTGCAATACGCACAAACAGCTTTATATTGTTGAAACTGCAAAGAGGTTATATTCAACACTGTCTCTTTAAATTTCGAACAATCTTGTAGATTGGAACCTTTTCTTTCTGAAACTCTAAAAATTGGGTAGTTGACTAGGTCAAAAATAAAATCCTATATGATGTTATTTTTTTAAAGCATCTTAAAATAATGTCACTTTCATTTATCGTTTTGAAGGAAAATCTATTGGAATTTTTTGATTGATAATTTAAGTAAAATAAGTATATGGCTTGATGTGAAATAAATGTGACGTCATAATTCTAACTTTCATACAAACTGCATAGAAAGTAACCGTTTTTGACAGTTCAATAAAAGTAATGAATTTGACTAGTCGTCCAATACCCAAAAATACTGGCTGGTTATAATAAAATAATGAAGGCCTCTAACCATTAAACTGTTACAGCAATTCTCTTTTCAAATTCTAAAATTAATTCATACTTACACGTGTCGGAATAAAATTAAATATACACCAGAACCATGTAATTATGTAATTACATTTTTATTAAAACTAAAAGTAAGTGTAATGCATTTTAATTATGCAAATTGATTAAATAATGTTATAATCGATTTGCATCTATAGCGGCCAGTACCTTGGCCTACTTTAAAATTACTATGTTAAACTGCATTCTCGAATCGGGTAGATTTGGTAGTTACTGGTAAGACCAACAAAATGCGAAAAAAAGTGTTGGACATAATTTTATTTAAAAGTATATGACAATAATATGATAAGTATTTCTGATTAGTTCAGTGTACTTACAATATTTTATGCTGGCATTTTGAAAATGCTTAAAATAACGAGATTTAATAGAGTAAAATGCAATAACCTAGTAGTAAATAGTAGCCACGTAAAAATACATACAGAACAGACGAACTGGGTATCGCTTTACTAATTGACATTGTCCTATACGGTCGGATGCGCACGAGTGCTTTTCAATAGATTACGCGTTTGACACGCCAATTTCCTGCGCCGATTTGCGTCATCTCAAAATTAAGAACGTTTTTTTTATTCTTTTTTCAAATTAGAAGAGGTATTTCAGTGGAATTAAATTAGTTTTTCTTATATCGAACGAATTGTTTATCGTTAATAGCAGTTTTGATTGAGAACTTCTACGCCGTATTTTGTTTTTTTTACTTATGGTGCTTTTTTAATGGTTTTCTGACTAGTATACATTATCATGATGTTAATTTGAACAATACGGTATGGACGAGCCTATACCGTATTGTTCTTCTCTTCTGTTTGTACGAAAAATGCTTATATATTTTTTTTTGCTTGTTTCATAAGACTGATTGTAGCTTGTTAGTTTTTTCTATTTATGTAATTTTATGGGCTTAATGAACTTTTTCTATCTACACATGATCTACACGCATATTATTTAGCAAGGATAAAGTACGATACATAATATCGTATAAGGTTTAGAATAAGTATTTATGTCATATTATTTACTTATGTTTTTATTTTTGTTTCCAGGTAATACACAACATATCAGTAAGCGAATTCTTCATCGCTCTTCGTCTATGTAAGTGAGACACTACAATACAGTTTATACAATACTTTAAAATAGTTTTTACTTATCGTTTTTACTAGAGTTTACGATTGTAAAAAACTAAATGACTAGCCCCCTGTTCATTAACTGCATCCATTTCGCTCACTTAATTCTTTAATTGACTTCATAAGGGCATTTAAACATTACTTTTACACTGGTCATGACTTGATAGAACATCTATGGACACACGATTACCATGTCACACCCAACTTATTAGGTGAATTACTATAAACAACACATTGTAACCTACTTACTGACATCATCGATATATTCCTTATTGGTACAAATTAGCCAGTATATTTTGGTCCATTAAAAATGTTGGAAATTCTGCACATTCGATTTTTAAAATGTGTCGTGGTAGGAATGAGATTCGTCGGTGTTTGTAATTGCTAAATATTAAAACAAAATTCTCCGAATGTAAGGAACTGATTTTGAAAATTATTTAATCAATAAAAATAACTTATTTGTGAATGTTCTAGGCTAAATTTTGTTTGAATAATGGATCAAGTTCCCCTGGAACGTGGGTGAAACCACGAGAAAAAATTGGTATCAACACCCATAATATCTATACTAATATTAAAAAAAAAACTAATTTTGTATGTTTGTTTGCTTGTAGACACTAAATCTCAGGAAATGCTCAACTGATTTGAAAAAATATTGCAGTGTTACATAGTACATTTATTGAACAATGCCATTGGCTGGTCCCAAGAGTAGTTCCAACGGGACGCGGGTGAAACTACTGATAGTAACTTGTTAATTTATAAGCTTAATATATGTGTTCACTGTTCAGTAAATAGCAATAAACATACCCATGAAATCATAGAAAATTTAAATTATGTAAAGAAAACTGTTCTCGGTCTTTATTATTCGAATAAAGTTAGTCGATGTTCTATAGTTCAAGATACGTTGGTTTATATGCTCGCTTTTATTACTCGCTACAATAAAATGTTGATTTGCCTTACCTAATGAAAGCTATGCAAATAAAGGCTTTATATACCATTTTATTGCTAATTAATTAAAATTCATTAGATAAATTCTTTTTTTTTATTGAATTATTTCATGCGTTTGCGTCAGAGGATAACCTATAAGTGTGTTTAAGTCTGATAATTTGTATAAGTCACAATTAATGTGGTTTAATGTCTGTTTAATTACTCGTTTAATACGATTCGCTTGCGTAGTTTTGTGCAGTTAATAAACTCGGCAATTTGTACTATGCATAGTATATGCTGGAAGATTATTGAAAAAAACTTAATAACTACTAGCTGTACCTATAAATGCCAGCACATCAAGCTACTACAATCTGTCAAATTTCCTTAATAGATCAACTTTATCGCTGAAGAATAGGGTTGAAAATTGGTTGGGAAAATTTATTTAAAGCAATAACATTTACCTGTATTACATAATAATAAATTTCACCCGCACTAGGGGGAACTGTTTTAGTTAATTTGATTAAAGTCTATTGTTTAATCAGTAAATGGCATATACTCGTGTTATGATATATAACATTGAAATAATTATTCAAATCAGATCTGTAGCTCCTGTGAGTAGCGCGTTCAGCCAAACATACGAACAAACTCTTTAGCTATATAATATTAGTATAGGTATTGTATAATAAATACTCAAAGTCTAAAACTCAATCTCTGGGAAACGCAATATTTCGATATTTACACTTAAAGGTATCTACACAAGGCTATCTATACATCTGTCTGGGGTTTTGTACAAAAAATTCACTATTTGTCTGTCTGTCTGTCCATCAATATACGCGATATGTCCCCGAAAGGAGCCGGCGGTATACCAAACTGCTGGCCTGGAGACATTAATATAGATAAGTTTATAGTATATTACTACGATTTATTGCTTAGATATATCTAACTTGATACGTGCGTCTGTTTGTATCAATTTAGAAGTAGCAATGTTGTGTGAGTATTGTTATTTTCAACTCAAAGTTTCAGTACAGTATAATGTACTCTTTGACTCAAAGCCGAACTCAAACGCTACAAAATTTAAATGACAGCTCGAATATCATGCCATCTCTGTCACACTTACGTTAATAGGGAACTTGCATTATTTTATTTTTTTTAGTCTATCTTTAAGATTTAATGATTATTTAAAGATACCAAAAACAATAAATTAAAAGTATACCAAATAATTTACTTAACGCAAATAAAAAAATTGGCAATTCAAAGTTCGCGCGTAAACGCTCACTGGGTTGACGTGACGTCACTCCATATGTCTCACTTTTTATTGCGCGTGAATATCTGTTGTTGTTTTATATTTTCTATTTTACAACAATGGATAACCCTTCAACAAGTGGATATGTCTCACAAAAAAAATGTGCAGTGATATATTGTTATGTACCTATGTGTTTTAACCCAGTTGATTTTCCCTTTTTATCTGAACAAAACCAAATGCGTTATCTCCATAAGACTCTCGTGTCGAGCTGAAAATACAACATAATAGGTAAATAAATTCAGGTTTTGTTAAGAAATGCACTCTAAACAACATAACCTCACATCAACACCTTACCGGAAAAGCTTTCGTCCTTTTATCTCTACACTTGAAAAATCGGAATTCTCCATAAAAAAACCATCGCACCATGTCCATATCAACCTTAGGAAGGTTTCGCGAGTCGACTTTAATAAACCCTTTTTCCATTTTATATATATTTTTCAATGTTTACTTCATAACACTTTGTCAACAGCAGCTGGTCATATGGAGTGACGTCACTTGGCACTGATTGGTGTTTCAAATTCCGTTTCAAGTTACGTAACTTATAATATAAATATTTCGCAAAAAAATAATAATCTTAGAATAAATCGTTTAGTAATACACTTTTAATGAATATTATTATTGAATTATTAATTTAATTACTAAATATAATTTTAGCGCAAGTTTCCCATTGCTGCGATAGAAACTTTTAAATAAGAATTATTACTAGTTTTTACCGGTTACGGATAGCCACTATCTACCAGATAAATTAAAAAATGGAACAGAATTTGTATAAAATTATCTACCAGATAAACTATCTGGAACTTATCCGTAACCGGTGAAACTGGCCGTTAATATTACGTAAAGTTTGAGTATTTCGAGGCAAGCAATTGGATTGATGATGCAATTTAAAATTTATGTACTTAAATAATAATGTATAAATTCAGGTATTGACCTTCCATTGAGTTACTTTTGTAGAAACTTTCCTTCCTGACATCTCATCACAAAATTTGATTAGCTGTCCACCCATAAAATGTACCGTGTCAAAGGTGAGGTTCCATCTATATTTTTGAACTGTATTTTATATTTCACTATTGTTATCATAACACTACGTTTCTATACTTACTGTCAATCATTGCCATTAAATATAAAAAATATCGTAACAATATTAAACGGATATAGCTAGCCAAAAAAATATATTTCACCGAAAATGTCGTGATTTTCTTTTGTACGTGCAACGGACGCACCTACCAAGCTATAAAGTTCCTTGGGTTCATTGCTAAACGTAGATTTATTGACACTTATATTATTTTAGGAACGTCTTTAATGACCTATTGACTATTTGTGTAAATGTATCTGAGCTAGACCATAGCAAAATGTTTGAATTTTTTGTTACGAGATTGCGACCATGTCAGAGGGGATCGAGTTCCGTTTATTTAATTATTGAATTTCTTTCAATCACTTTAGTTGTAAGTCACTGTTTAATATCTTATTAAAAACGTAATTCGTTTGTTTTTGTAGGACATGTCCCCACATTGTTTCTTTCTTAAAGGAAGATTAATACTCAATGGAACACAGAGGTCTTCGAGTTCCCATCGCAATTTATATTCGTAGATTAGAATCTACACAAGCATATTAGCAGCAAAACCACGAAACGGAATTCAATGCCAAATGTTTGGTTTTAGCTATAATGTCAATGTCTCGTCCTCAAGCATTGATGTCAAGTACGATCGATCACGGGGTTCTGTATTGTATAGAATAATTTGCCTTTTTTCCCGTTAGATCCGTTTCATAGTAGGTACCTGCCTACGAAGTCAGATCGGGTATTTTTAAAGTCAGCAGTTTCGGGGTTTCACCCGCGATAGACGCCCTTTTGGTGGCAGTACTCGCAAGCGCCACTGCTATGCTGCGTGTGATTCCTGGGTGGAGACAAAATTGCTTCGTGGATTTAAGAAACTTTATCAAAATAGCAAATTAAAAATGTTGGTAGAGGCTCTTGGCCATTAGACAATTTTCCGTCACTGTCAATTTTTAACCGACTTCCAAAAAAAGGAGGAGGTTCTCAATTCGGCCGGTATGTTTTTTTTTTTTATTATTTTTTTTTTATGTATGTACACCGATTACTCAGAGGTTTCTAGTCCGATTTGTGTAATTCTTTTTTTGTTCGATGCAGTATACTTGCCATTTGGTCCCATAAAAATTTCATCCAATTTGGTTCAGTACTTTTTATTTTATGAGCATTTGTTTGATTTATGTGGACGATGTGTATGTGGATGATGTTATAATGGGCCGGTTAATGAGAATTTCCTACAAACTTGAGTTATGATAGCTATTATAGAAGGTATGGAGTGTATAAATGGATGACGAAAACAGATTTTGGACCTGATACTAAAAAGATAAAAATAAAAATTTTTTACAAAAAAATAAAACCGACTTCAAAAACACTGAAAAGTGAAAAAAAAAGCTTTTAAGTACATCGCTCTAGAAGTCGGTGTCCAAATAAATACAGTATTACAGTTGCAACTTCTTGACACCGACTTCTAGAGCGATGTACTTAAAAGCTTTTTTTTTCACTTTTCAGTGTTTTTGAAGTCGGTTTTATTTTTTTGTAAAAAAATTTTTCCCAATCAACTTTGATTCATGTGCTTCGGCGATAAAGTTGAAAATCTATTACCAAAGGAAATGTGACAGTTTTTAGTAGCTTGATGTTCTCGCTTATGTACCTACCTAATTGTGGTCAGGAGTTCAAACAGACTCCATTGAAAGGATAACCCTACACACAGCTACTTTAATAATTCAGAATAACTAACCACAAGCTTGTTAATAACAACACATGAGAATAAAATACAGTACATTTGATAAACTATGTACGCACAATCATGGGAATCCCTACAAACAGCTTTCATTCTGCGAAATTAAAATTATAAAGCGAGAAAAATGGCTGGACTTATCATCATTATTGTGACGTATATATCATTCCATGTATAGGAAAAATATGTACAGGGAAAATTAGTACTATGTGTATCCGTGACGTCATTAATAATGTTGATATACTTAGTTATAGGAATGCAATATTTGTTCATAGGAATTTAAGAGTTACATATTTTGGTTTCCGGGTTCAAAGTTTGTTGGATCACTGGTCTCTTCCCATAAATGTATGATTATGTACGTTATTCATTCAGCATAAGCTTATTTCTCATTAATTTGAGTTTGGTATATTATGAGGGTATACTTACTTTAAGTTTGTTGTTATTCTGGAGAAATGAAAAACTTAAGGAGCTTCAATTCCTTTGAGACTCGGTAAAATAGGATCCTTATCACTAACAGATAATGAGCTCGAATTGATAATAGTAACATTACTTTGTCAGTAGCAAAGAGAATCAAAGTTTATTCTAGCTTTAATAAAAAAACGGGGACATTTTGCATTGTAGATAGGGACTAGAGTTATTATTTGATTGATCACAGAGAATGAACCTACAGAAGCTTGCCTGCTTTCTCTTTTAGAACTGTGATGGATCGTATTTGATAAAAATAAGATATTTTATATCAATAAGTAAATAGAATGTTTTAATCGTCAATTCATTCAATCGATCTAATATGTACTTGACATTTCAACTACCATAGATAATTCAGTTTCTATTCGTGTCAATTGAATTAAGGCCTAGCCACAAGGCCTTCCCAAATTCATGTAATGGATCAATTTGTGAGTAGCGGCATGCGTATGCGCAGGCTATTGTTTCTATTTATGGACCGGCCACTATATTGGGTTCTGTGGACGTAACGAAGCGGTGATTTAATCCTGTTCAGTACTAAATTTAAATTATTTTGTTATGTGAAAAAAAATTGGACACAAAAACCAGTAGTGTCGCTATTCACAAGTGTAGATTTTTTCCATGCGTAAACGCTGTGTTTTTTAACGCGTGAGGCATTCGGGTGTCTATAAGTTGCTTAGGTTCGCAAATGTCGTGAATACAGGACGCGACTACGCCCGTGTGAACGAAGTGCTGCAGTGCGGCAATCCGGTCGTTTGAAAGTGCTCTTAAATATGCATTATATATTTTGATTCAGAATAAGCATAGAATAGAACTGTATGCATCTTAAATGCAGGGTGTTGATGTGGTGTAGGTACCTACCTGTACAGAGTCCCTTTTTTTCGTTGGAAATCATCAAATGACCCCTCCCGTTAAGGGTGCAGCGAGAGGGAGTGTCAGACTATTACTGACTAAAACCCACTACGTTCCTTCGGGAGTCTCCTTGTGCCAGCAACTCTTGCGAACAACACCTATACAGAGGTCCTTGCTTGGAAAATTATTTTAGGCATTGTAAATTAGCATCGTATTGCTACATAAATCTTTCGTTGGTTTTTAATATTTTAACAAACATAACTTAAAGGTTACGTGACAATGACTGTATAATATTTTTATTTCACAAACACGTACGTAAACACTAGTTTTGTAATGCCCATATTATCTAACATGTGCCATAACATAATATTATGTTTTGCTTTTAATTATTCACTGTACATACACAAGATAGTACAAACTATAATACGTAATAAGTATTTACTTACATGCAGTATCTGAAAGTCACTTAAAACATTAAGCATAAATAAATAATTTTATTATAAAACGTCTTAAAAAGTACCAACTTTAGTGCTAGGAATGTAGGTACAGACCATTAAGTTTTAGTTTCCATGTCACTAAAGGTTCTTTCAAAAAATACGTTTTGTGTCACGGCAAGGATGCGTTTGTCATCCAGCGCACGGACGTTCACTTGTTTTCATCCACAACGCGAGACGTAGCAATTGTGCGGCTTGTCGAACTTATAGGTACCAATGCTGCAAGGCAGCTGCACTGAGACGAAACATCCAAAGTACAAGAACCCTAATACAGACAGATAATGGACATGGCAGTAAAAGACTTTTCAAGAAGAGAAAAAGGTTGAATTGAATGTAGAGAGAAACGATCAGATTGTTGTGATAACAGAAAGGACGATGATTTAGAGGGTAAAATTTTGGGTTGATTAAACTAACTACTTGCCCTGGACCATACCTGCACATTCATACTCGAAGTTTTTATACCAACATTCAAGGCCAACAATTATTAAAATCTACCAGCAAAATATTTCATCCTCTGTTATTATAACCCAGAAAAATAAGACCTTGTATCAGATTCGAATCTTCCTAAAATATAAAAGACTTAATATTTTCTTTAAATCACCTCGCTTCATCTTCAAAGCGTATTAAGAAACAAACAAAAATATACACACGTACTCAAAGGTCCAACTTGTTAGCAGATGCGTTTTGTCAAAGGCAAGCGCGTGCGTCACAAGTGTACTTGACATAATGGCATCTGGCCACTTCCCAGTACATGTGAAACCGCCTTCCGTCTCCCTCTAATGATCAACAATAGTCTAAGAAGGACAGAGAAAGCTAGAGAAAATAAGTAAGGTCCTGAAGTTTAGGTGTTGCGTGTTCTTCCAATTTCGTTAATTAACATCGATTTTTTTGTGGTTTTTTGTTATGGTGTATCAATTATATAACCATAAAGTTGATTAACATCTACAGTTCAAATTGCATTAGGTGTAGTGTTAATTGTTAGATTCAAGTTATCTTAATTTTTATGTTCGCAAAGTTCAACATTTTATAAACACAAATAATACGCATCTAGCTTATTCTTTAGTAGTGCTATTATTCTATTTTTATATCAAGTCATCCTTGTTTTTCACAGATCAACCTTTACCCTTAGATACGTCAACAATAGTAACGAGTTTTACAAGACTGGTTCCGTGTGATTCTGTAGGTTTTGAATTAAAATCTATTTGATAACGATCATATACACATCCGAACCATATTATTGAATTTCACGATTTTTTTTAATAGTCATACCCAGTAATGTACCTTGGGGGACACCCTACTTTTCAATATATAAGATGCTAATGGAAGTAACTAATTGCATCGTTTTCGAATTCTGGTATCTTTTCATAAGGTATCTGAAAAAGTTGAAGAGGACTTTACCATATTAAGGGACTTCGTAGACTCACCTGTAGTCTAGAACAGGTACTCATAGGTACAGTTTGATTGACTAAAGCTTTATATCCTTCAGGCAATACATTACGTATTTTCTGTAAATCTTCGCCTCGGTAATTCTCAATGGAAAAATTGTTATAATAAAAACTATTACAGGAATACATTATTCAAATTTAAATTCATTTTATACAGTTTTTCCCTTTTTGGTATATAATGTGTTTTCCTTATTTTTTTGCTGCGTTTGGCAGGATGCGATTAGGTTAGTACCTATTACATATTTTAATGCATACAAAACGCTTGTGTTTGGTGATCTGTTATCATAACAGGAAAGTTGGTTCACATGACTTACTAATGCACCCAAATATACGACAAAATGTTCCTTAATTTTAAAAGTTTACATAGATCTTGTATAAGACCAGTATGTGTGTACATATTTGTCACTTCTGCATTAGTAATAATCTTTATGGATATCTTCATTATAATCGCTATTCTAGTGATTTAAGTTTAAGTAAGTCTAGAAAATTGTTCTCCTTAATAATACAAAAAAATAAACTTAACTAATTAAAAGTTACATTGGTACTTGCCTAACCTAGAATCGAACCTGCATCCTCATACTCGAAAGGCTGGTTCATGCTGTAATCACTAGGCCACCACGACCTTTACATAGTAAAAAAGATAAATGTATGAGTACAGATGGAACCTCGAAGATCAGTAGTTGGTTACGTCCTCAAAATGCTGATAAACCCGTGGGAAATAGCTTGTTTACTTAATTATGTTTTTATTATCACCTTCAACTTTATCAATCTAATTAATCATTTTAAGTTCGAACAAAAAGATTATCTTTTCAACCTAGATTTTCTAAAGTTATAAATATTTGATTTTATGATGACGTAAAACTATCAATGTTATTTCCTTAAATCGGCAATTTATTGATTAGCCTTCATTAGATTAGAGATAAACTGTAATAAATTTTCTTTGTTTTCGTTATTATGACAGAATATTAAATAAATTTTTAATGAAAATTGACCAAGGTAGTTACCATTTACAAAAACTATCATAAACAGAACTCTTCTATAGCTTAGAGTTTTAATAGAGCCTAAAATTTCCAAATTATAACAAATACTCATTGAAAACTAAGAATTAAAAAAAAAAACAAAACACGAAAAAGCGCTGACGGAAAAATTATAAAAAAGTTTGAGAATAAGTCCTAAAACTCAAACTCTTTCAAAGGTTTTTGGCAATAAATGTTTCTCGACTGCTCCGAAGGGTTATTTTTTCGTGCCTTTATGCCTCATATCTTCGAAACTGTCATACGGATTATAACAATCAGGGTATTGTTGGATTTCTCTCGATCATCTTCATATTCAATCGTCAGATTTTTAAATTATGCAAAAGGATATGACTATAGACCACTTTCAAGGTGATGAGGTGAACAGGAGATAGAAGGATATTGCTTATGACGTCCACAATTTTTTTCTTTTTAATAAAGGAAATGACAAAAGGAAACCGCGCAGGAAAATGAAGAAATATACACCCAAATTATGACCAGTAATTCAAATAAGGTGTTGCCAAATAAGGCTAGTATTACGTAAACCTTCATCGATGACGCTGACTAAGAAAGAATTCCTTTAACACCAATGGGCCAGTGTAACGACGCAGAAAAATTGACGCCACGGTACTACCAAACGTGATAATAACTACATTATCCTCGTGAGTGCGTCTAATGTAGGATGGGAAAGGCCCCCATTCAAGGGACCTATTGTTACACTTACATGGATTTTCGGAAGGAAGTTTTGTATTTTAATTGGTGTTGACGTGCTGATTAGGACGTTACCCGGATGATTGCTATCAAAGAGCTTTGCTTTTAAAGGATTTTCCTTTTCTTTTGATATTTTATCAAATTTTGAATTTGCTACGACTGAATCCGTAAAAAATATGACGTCTGAACTAAACCTTATAGCGTCATTGTTATCGAATCTCGCTCGAGGCTCGAATCGTCGTTGTTTTATTTTGTAGTTTTTTGTAATGTTGACTAGTCGGCGGTCTGACGTAGTTCGTAGTACTATTGCAACAGTTTTCGCTGAAGTAGTTTCCGATTTCGCATCAAATTCCGCTTTATTAGCTCTAAGTTTGATGACCAACAATTTTTGTGACGTAAATACACATCTGTGAAGTGTGATTCAGTTTGATATAATTTAGGTCATGGCGGTTTGTGTGTATTGTTATGAATTTATTGTTTCATATTTTTACTATATCGACTCTTCACTTTTAAAGTTTTTATTTATTATTCTCGTTTAGGCATTTTGATGCACTTTCTTAGTAGGTATTTACATAGATGTTACATTTTCTTTATACAGCTGTTTTTAATGTTGATCAAACAAAATTAGTCCAAAGAAATTATCCATACTGCTGACTCCCTCCACATGGAGTCACAATCATATCACTAAAAGCTTTATGAATCCTGACGATTTGTTTAGAAAGTTCTAGAATAAAGGCGCAGTCTATAAATAGCATTACCATACTCATAAGAATCTAAATAAGCTGTAATTTCGAGAACAATTCTTTTTATTACCACCAAGTAGCCTCATCCTCAATCAAGATAAAAGATCTGATGAAGATAAGTGATGATGGGAATTGCAAAGAAAATCATCAGATGTATACCAGTGACATATAGCACTTCGTAGAAACAATTCATTTAATTGCTCGTTAATTACTTACTAGAATTTGTTCCGGCAGATGTATGAAGAAGCTTTTAGTTACCACAAAATGCAGTTGTACGAACAAAAGTTAAGAGATGAAAATAAATTATGATCAACTTACTGGTATAGAAACCCATGGACAATAAGAAGAAGAACATTAAACACAGAATGATGAACTACATATTATTCAGTCAAACCTGAATAAATAATGTAAAATAAAAATATGTGTAAAAATAACTATATTGTCTTGAATAGGGTAGATGATCGATTTTGTATAACGACCGTGTCAGGGTCAAATAAACAGGCTCGGACGTCTGGGAGCCAAATGTTACCTAAAGACACGATATAGGTCAAAATGGCACGAGGATCTAATTTCGTTTTCTCTCGAGATCCTTGTTTTTGTTTTTTTTTTTATATTTTTTTACTAGCTAAATCCTAAACGTGACCAGGTATTGCTATTAGTAATATAAATATATTGAAGCCCTTTTGCGTTTTTGCAAATTCAATGCGATTTTTTACGCACAAAAATTTATTAACATGTACACATTCATTAGTACATTGAACCTAATTAATTCATCAGACGTGCGTCATAACAAAGAAATTGTCCAGAATTTTTTCCTAGGGACGTTTTAGTTCCATCCGATGAAATATTGAATTTCCGTAAAACTATGAATTTACAGTGACCGCCGATACATTGACGTCATAATATTGGATTCTGCGGTCTGCAGCACCCCCGTGAATCAGTGGATTGATAAATCGTTTATATGTACGAGTAGCGGCATGGTTGTTCAGTCGTGAGTGTGATTCGCACCGTTGCAAACACATTGCTTCACTGTTATCCTTGCGCACGAGTCGTGTTGTGTTGAGCTTTCGATTTTTGAGTATCGGTATTAATAACAATGTATTCGGCAAATATTTGTGTGACCATTGAGGATTTCGTGGATGTTGTTTTCTGTGCTTATGTGCATAACCATAAAAAGGTTCGTTTTAAATAATAATTTATATTATTTATAGAATAAGTTTGCAGTGTTGGTAACCGCTTCTAGTACATATTGTACTACTATTTGTACTACTAGATTTTATGAAATTTACGCATAATTTTCACATAAAAAATCGTGATATATCTAATAAATATACTATTGATTTCAATTTATAAACAAATTGCATTTCTTTAATTAATTTAGAGTTTATGTTCTTCGTTGTTATTCAAACTTAATACACAACGTTATTTGCATAGATAAGATCTTGTTTCCTTGGATTAACTTTATTATCATATAAATAATGCACAAACTAATAATATTTGTGCTGACTTCATTTACATAATTGCTAGATTCTTGTGACGTTTCACTTCTGCATCTACATTTGAATAAATATCTATACTCGGTAATGCAACTTTTGTTTGAAACTATCGCAATTGTTCTATTGGACGTTATATTTTTTTAAGAGTAATAACCTGTCTTAGTTGATCAAAAATATCTTCAATTTTAAGGCTGGGACTAAACCTTTAGATACCTTGATTATATAATATACCCAACCTTCACTTAGCCAGTGACATCATACTCTATCAATCTTTTCATAACTTTACATCTTCGAAGTTGTCTATAGACAACAGTAAACGCATTCAAAATATGTACGTCACTAGATCCACCTATGAAAGCGAGTCATGTATTTATTCATATGTGTAGTTAATTTTATAAATAATTGCAATACGATGAACCCTATATATATCTTTGTTTACAGCAACTAATTGGGTACCTGTTTATCCTTCCTAATTATTTTTAATTAACTAAGGCCCTTTATCCGCATGTACTTCGACATAATAATAATCCATTTAATTGAAACCATTCCAAACGAATACATGCGTTTGTTTCCTTAACATGAACAATTAGAGTGCGTAACGTCAAAACTAATGGCTATATTGATTGACAATACATTTTTACATTATTATTTTTAATATGAATCCTAAAATATTAAGTTTTATTAATGAAAAAATTTAAGGGTATCCCAAGGCACAATATTCGGCCCACTCACATTTAAAACCTCCATAAAATAAAAGTTAGCTAGCAAGGCCATTTGCACCTGTATGCTATCTCAAAACCAACAAGGCAGTCATAAAACAACTTGACGACACAAACGACATTTTTACTCGTATAACGCACGATGTAGCAAAATCGTAAACCACCTTACGTCATACGCAAGCCTACTCAATTCTGCTAAATGTATGACTACAAAACCAGGTCTTAGGATACGTACTAGCGACAGATTAATCATAATTACACATAATAACGTCAACAAATCAGTCAATAATACGTAATGTGGGAAAAATACTTTGAATAGAGGGCCCAACATGAGCATTAGTTTTTCTGATATTCTTAATAGTTCTATTGTTTTCATTAGTTGTTTTTCTTCTACGTTTTTCTGGTGTTCATCGACTAATTTGTCCTCTATGAACTCAGCATTATTTTTAACTGTAATACGAGTTTAATGTTCTTAACTGTCTCTACAGCAAATTGGTTTCATGTATATATGTAAGAACCTCAACTTTTCACTGATATTATTATCTTCATTCAAATTTCTAGTAAAAAACTGTCGCGTTTTTTTTTTACATTATTTTGTCCGATAGCTCAATTTATCTTTTCTCTATTCCAGCAATCGGAAAGATGGCGTAAACTCCGCAACATAGTGCAGTGGACGCCGTTCTTCCAAACCTACAAGAAGCAGAGGTATCCTTGGATCCAACTAGCTGGTCACCAAGGCAACTTTAAGGCAGGACCAGACCAAGGCACCATATTGAAGAAACTTTGTCAACAAGAAGAGAAGTGTTTTCAGGTATATACTTGAATATATTGATTTAGTATTCTGGATTCTTACGTAGATATGCAATATTTATAGAATTGAAAAAAATGGTGTATTAAGTCACTACTGAATATCTACGCAACTTTTGGGGTAAAAGACCTTACTTACGCTTCATTACAATATTTTTGGTGACGTCTTTAGACCATAACTGATGCTTATTTCTTCGTTAAGGATTGATTCCTCTACCTTAGCAAATTGATCTTTCGCCTTCGCATTAATGTTTCATTTCATCCATATTCAAATGGTTTTTATGGCCAACGAGTGTAAGTTTTAAGAAATTCTTCTGAGTCCCGGTCACAAAAATTTATAACGAGGATATCCGCTAGGATGATACCTTACATATTACGTTAAGTGTGTTAGTTGTTTTATAGCTTAAGGTTCTCAGAACTATGAGCATTACTCACTACTACTAGACTTTGGTCTAGTATTTTGCCATGAACACGTGGTGATATTAAGTGAAGTAAATCTTATGTTACTGCTCCTTTTTTTTCTGCATCTACGTCATTCTACGTCCCAGTATGAATTATATCCCTTACTCCAATTACATTACTTTTTTTACGAATCAGGATTTATCCGGTTTATATTGCTATTGCTATTTAGACAATGATTCATGTGAATTTTACGATAGTTATACACCCAAGACAGTAATTTGTGAGTCAGCATTTTTTCTTTAGTTTTTGTGGTTACATCAAGTCAATAACCGTTGGTTATTAAATTGATTGTGCTAGAACCATCGACACCAAATCGTGTGAAAAATCAATGGAAGCTTTTTTCTTTTCAATCTTTGGTGAATTTAGGTTTGAGTCAAAAGTAGCTATGTATAATTTTAATACGGTCAGTATTAAGGGTCATTCAAGAGGCAATTAAGGTCATAATATTAGTATGACGTTTATTGACCACTAAGTTGTATATGATACAATATGTAATGAAGCAATGAGGTCATCAACCTCAAAGACGTCACTGCATAGTTTCACTTAACAATATATGAAGGATCTTTAGTTAACAATACGATTCTTCTTAGTCTGGTATTATTCGCTGTACACTGTTTAAGCCAACTACTTAACGAACTGTAATATATACTACGAATTATTAGTATTTTCATTGCAAAATCAACTTTAAGTATTCCAGAATAAAGTTTCAATTAATAATTTATTGAAACAAAAATCCTATTAGTGACTGAGACTCTCTGCTGTATTATTAATTTATTATTTTTCCTTAACGAGACCGCAAATGCCTGTTGTCTATTTATAATGAAATCCAGCAGATTTATGCGTAGTTTACTAGACTTAACGTCACTGAAATTGTTAATGTAAAAACATGCTTTTTATGTCATAGCTGCTAACACATTGAATTTTAATATTTAATGAATTTGATAATTGCCTAACAATGGCAATGTTACAATTAATATTAGATTTAATAACAATTAAGCAAACTTGCAAAGATACAATAGATTGACGTCATAAGAGCTGCCTAATGTAAGCAATGACAATTTTATGGACGTGCGAATTTCTTTGGAGATAACGTTCGGACAGATAATGACCCTGTATTTTGAGTAACACTACACGTAGGTATAGAATTTGAACATTTGAAGTAGTTGCGTAAAAAGTAGAGTAAAATGTAATTTAAATAATGTTTTTCATGGAATATTTTTATACTCCTAAAATCACAAAGTATGGTCTGTTGTATTTTAAACAAATCACAAAGAAAAATTGTTTGAACTAAGTTTGGTTGGCAGGCGTGTGACGCGCATTATGCTCTTAAAATTTGAATAAAACATACGGCACTATGCGATTGTTACATAAAAATAACATACGTTTGTAAATCGCACGTCAATACAATTTAAATTTCGTCTCTCCGTACCTACTGGTTGTGGACGATAAACTATACATATGATTTTCCTTTTTGGACGTCAAATGCTATAAACTTTTCCTCTGCAACTATAAAATTAGCTTTATTTACAGTTTTTGTTTTATCGAATTTATTAACTACTGCATGCCTTTTTTATTCATTTTGCCATTTTTTATTTGCATTCCTTCTTTTTAAGCAATTTTCCCTTGACTTGCATTTGTTAGGTATTAAGTTTTAATCTTTAGCCTACACGTGCTAGAGCTTGGCGCCTGTCCTGATGATGTTATTGTTAATACTTTTATTGACCTCTTAAAGAAGCTTGAAGATTAGATAATGTTCTCAGAAGTCATCGATCTTTAGCTCGTGCTTTCTATTACTTATTGTTTAGCTTCAACTACATTATTGCTATCTTATGCGTAATTTCTTCCAAAATATACGTCATGTTTGTTACTTGTTATATGTTTAAGTTTAAAATTTTCTTCATCGAAATACAGCGTGTTTTATGTCCTTATATTTGTTTGTTGTTTTTGTGTCGTTAATGTTGTGAATAAATGGTTTTTCTTTCTTTTCTTTCATCGTCTATGATGTTGTTCTACTTATTTTTAACGTTTGATTTCTCTTTACTTCCAGCTGCTGATGAAAGACGTTCTACGGCCATTCGTACCTGAATACAAGGGACAAGTCACATGCGAAGACGGAGAACGTATCCTTTTTTCATATAATGAAATATTGTACTTTTCACTAATTGTAATTCTACTTTTTTTTAATGTTTCAACACTAAAGTTGAATCATTGAATTAAGCCTTTTGAGCATTCAGCACCAATTCCGAAAATTCTATACAAACATTCCGATAAAAAAAAGTAAAAATAACACGCTTTGTATATTTTTTCTAACTAGATATGCATTTATTAAATATATTTTCTTCTCATTTTTATATTGCTATTTTGTTCAAAATATTTTTAATCCTCACTGTTCAAATAATGAATGACTCTAATTTCGTTTGAATTGAAATTTCTCATTGAATGACGTATACAAATATTTCCTTGACCAAATCCACTACAGTGTATTTACAACTACAAGACTTGCTGAGCGATTTCGACAGCCCGTGCGTCATGGACTGCAAGATTGGAGTCAGGACGTATCTTGAAGAAGAGCTCGCTAAAGCTAAGGAAAAGACCAAGTTAAGAAAAGTGAGTATTTTGGATCTGCATTAAAGTTCTAAATATTTGATATATATAACAGGTTCGCTCAAAGTCGTCTAGTTTCAAACTCAGCAGAACATGTACTATGCAAGTGCGTTCCGTGGATAGGTGACCATCTTGTCTTTCATGTTAGGAAGGTCTTTGGTGTTTAGGAAGGCATGTTAAACTGGGTCCCACCTATCACTTGGACATCTTTGCAAGTCGTTACGGGTAGTTAGAAGCCAGAAAGTTTTACAATTAGTATATTTTATAATAAAAGGAATGAGATTCCTTCTTAGATTACTTAAATCTAGAAAATATTAGGGCAAAAAATGCAATTTGGAAGGAATTCGTGTAACAATCACACGAGTAAAGGGTTACTCAGATATAATCAATCAGCAGGTTCCTGCTGATGCAATCGTTTTCCTAGCCACTACGCACCCTGGTCTTAAACATACATATAATGTAAAATTTTGCTCATGTTTCTGCATCCATGCGTCAATAACATTACTATGCACTTACATATCTTCTTACATTGAGCCGTTCACGTTAACGACATCACGTACAACCATACAAACGTGCTCTTTATTCTTTGAGATAACTACGTCACTGTGACGTGCGTTGTTTTTGCTGACTATTGATTCTGTTTAATCAATTTTCAATGAACAATCTTTTTTAAGATTAATTCCATTCGCGGCTTTTCTGGTTGGGTCTAAAAATCCATGAAGATCAGAAAAAATCTTTTTTTTTGGCATTTTATAGCTAAGTTCTAAGGTGATGATATAAAAGAAAGGTGTTAATATATTAATTTTTTGAAATGAACTTTTATTATTCATGTAGTAAAAAGTTGAAACGGGAAAAAACCTTTACATAGAAAGTGTACGAACGATATTCTATCGACCTCCATAATATCACTTAATAGAGTTCATTGCTTATCCGGCAATGTCAGAGAATGTGTACGCATTGATAAACTTGTCTTAATTACCAGTCTCTACGTCAATGATATGTAACTGAACATATACAATAATAATAATGTTGTAAGCAAAACCAGTTATAAAAATAATCTCAGAGTCATAATAATCATTCAAGTGATATTTTTACTTGAAGCTTGTTATTTCAATATATAAATAGCAAGCAATTAATAGACTATGAATAGATTACAGGAAGGATAATGAAAATTGTATCAAGTGAATGTCGAAAGGTCAATAATATTATAGTGTCTTGGATTTGGTTGACGTCATTGCGCAATTTAGTGTTGCTGGAAGTAATTTGGAGTCTTAATGAAAAAATCCTTTGCGAAATAGATTTCTAAAAGACCTTTAAATAATGAATCAAGTTGAAACTAATATATATAAAAATATGTGAATGCTAACGAACCTAACACGAACACATTTTCTAAATACCATTTTTCTTTTCCAGGACATGTACGAGAAGATGATCCAGATAGACCCTAAAGCACCAACTGATGAAGAGCACAGGAGTAAAGGCGTCACGAAGCCAAGGTACATGATCTGGAGGGAAACCATCAGTTCCACTGCGACCCTCGGCTTCAGAATAGATGGCGTTAAGAAAGCTGATGGCACAAGCTCCAAAGACTTTAAGACTACTAAGACTAGGGAACAAATTGTTGAAGCTTTCAAAGATTTCACGAGCAACTTTTCTAATGCTGCGGTAAGTTTTATAAAGAGCTTTTAAATATTTTTCAGTATATTCATATTTTTATCTTTTGACTGAATCTAGGCTAGATTGGCCTCAAAGTTTAAAATTAAGATAATTTTACTTTTCTTAGTGTTAGTGACAGCAATCTTCAATTGCTTTACATTCCAACTAATTTTTGTTAACATTGCTTTAATATAATTTTCTTTCTTTTACAGCCGAGATACTTAGAAAGACTGAAGAGCATCAGGGATACGCTAAAGGAATCACCGTTCTTCAGGTCTCACGAGCTAATCGGCAGCTCCTTACTCTTTGTCCACGATAAAAGGAGGGCTTCCATCTGGATGATCGACTTCGCTAAGACTGTCCCCGTTCCAGACAACGCCAGTATAGACCACAACTCTGTCTGGAAAGTTGGCAACCACGAAGACGGTTACCTCATCGGACTGAATAACCTTATCTCAATCTTCGAATCTCTCATCAAAGACGATAATGGCAACATAGACCAGTGCTACTCTAACGTTAGTTTAGATAAAAATGTACGAAAAGATAGCTTCGATACTTGAAGTATCGTGACCTGAGAGAAATCTCGTGAGAATTGACTGTGCACAGTGATGTTGTACTGTTATGCATTTTCAGTAGTTGTACTGAACTGTACCGATCTGGTGGCTTGTTTATGCGACGCTAAACTTTGAGGGAGCGAAGTTACAGCATAAGGGGTAGACGTTACTCTTTGTAACGCAAGCATCGATTGAGGAGCAGATCAAGTTGGGCATCGCAAAAACATGTCAACTGACACGATCATCATGATCGTACCCATTCACGACTACGTACCTATATTTGTTTATATTTCTTGTAAATAATCTATAGTATTAAATATTAATGTGTATTACTGTTAAGTTTAAAATACTCAATGCTAGTGTTAGGTTTGGGCACCACCAATAGTGTTAATGTTTTTGTTTCAGTAATGATAAAATAAAAATATATTTTAAGGTTATTTCAAGTACCTAATGACTAACTGGACAGATTATGATCAATTTGTAGAACAAATTTATTATTGCTAGTGTAAAAGAACTGAAATACAGTAAACACGTGGAGATAATTTGAATCTCCCGACTTTATACCTTAAGTTTTATAATTAGATGTTCAAAACTGGTATAGTAAATTTCATAAATAGATATTTATTTTGCTTTTAAGTACACTATATTAGTGTAATGACTACCAGTCAATATATAAGGCTAAAACAATCTGAAGGTACTAAATAAAAGTAATATCTTGTCAATTTTGTGTTTTATTCTGCTAGCACTATGGCCTATGCACGACATTTTTGTACGACAGCCACTATTAGTTATATTTTAAGTTTTTCTGCTTATATTTTAACTATTTTTGACTTATCACTTACGCAGGCATTTACTGCCTGAAGCAGAATACTATCAAAAGTGTTATTAAGAAAATTTACAGAATTATAGTATCCCTTAAATAGGTCAAATAATTAAGCCTTCAAAATAATTGCATTATTTAATTGAATGCTATGAATACAATCGAAATTCAATCTAATGATAGAAGATATTGACAAACCATGTCAATAACCCTATTAGAACAAAAATATTATTATTATCTATCCCTATATTACTATTTTAGCCAAATTCTGTCCTGATTCTACTTGGATGATGAAAGTTCTTTTTTACGTTCTTATCATATCCATGTTATGGACTGAAATGCTAAAATCTTTCCTAACTTTGTTGTACTCAGGAATAGTAGCAAGTAGAAGTTATTCGTACACGTGGAATCAGTAAGTTGCTTGAAATACTTTATCATTTTCACCATGGGACACAGTATGAAATAACGTATTAATACAAATTCAGTACAGGATTACCAATTAAAACCACTATAACGTATTGGACGGCTTATATTCATCACTTACTTATACCTAACTTAACTCAAATAAATTATTAAACTGTTATTGTCTAAATTTCTCTAAAAAGGCACTTGGGTTACGTATTGTCTTTGTCTTTTAAGTTGTCCACAACGATATCTGTTAAACTACAACGTCTGGAATCTCCTTCTTCTGCGTTAGCACTTTCTCTTCGAATACGAGAGAAGAGTCTAGGTACGGGACCCGAACTTGATCGTCCAGCGTCTACTGGAGCTGGGGAATATCTTCTCATTCGAGGTTTAGGTGCCTCCTCTTCACTAGCAGTCTCTGAATAAGGAGGCGGAGGTTGCTGCAGCATTGACATTCGACATTCTCTAGCAGCAGTTGCTGTAGGTATTTGCAGCTCCGCGCCAGCAACTACAGTCGCCAGTGTCGGCGTAAATTGAGGAGCTGCAGCCCTTGCAGATACTCTCCTCCGTCGAGGCCCTGAATCGTCTGGCCTTGGTTTATTTTCTTCAAGGCTATCTCTACTTGGAGGTGTAGGAATAGAGAAATCAGGCCTAATTGAACCACGCCTTCTGGACGAAACCGCACTGGGTTCCGTAATAAATTCCAATAACCCTGGTGGATCGTCTGACCCTGCTGCTGTTTCTAAGACTGCTAATGCTCTCAGTAGATCAGCAACACTTGTATTTTCTAAAACTTCTACTTGTTCTGACTCGGGCAGACTAGTGATATTAACATCGGGGTCAAATAAACTTGGACGACCATGTCTCGTTCTGTTTCTATAACGTTCTAAATCACTTGAAAACTCACCAGGTTCTTCAAGGGACAGATTACGACCTTGTCTTTTTTGGCTATTAAACTGTTTGATGGTAGCTTCTAAGTCGTCTGGACCTGCACTAGGCGAGCTATTTTTACGAGATGCTCCAAATGAAGGAAATAAGCTACCGCGTCCTTTACGCGTTTTATTTTTATAATCGACCAGTTCATCAGAGCTCTCCGGCATAACATCGTCATCATTTTTCTTAGATCTTCCAAAAGAAGGAAATAAACTGAGCCGTCCTTTTTTCGTTCGGTTCTGGTATTTTTGTACTTCGTCTTCATCTACAGTATCTTCATCATTACTTGTAAGACCGCTGAAATTAAACTTCGGAAAAATACTTCTTCGTCCTCGTTTCGTACTTTCTTTGTAACGTTCCGCGTCATCGTCAGGATCACTAAAGTCGAATGTAGGAAATATACTATGACGACCAGATCTGGTTCTATCTTTATACGCCTTTGCGTCCTCATCTTCACTGAAGTCAAATGTAGGGAAAATGCTATGTCTTTTGGTCTTTTGCCGATATGCTCTCACAGCTGCTGCATCTTCATCTTCAGAAAAATCGAAACTTGGGAAAATGCTATGACGTCCTCGATTTGTTTTCTCAATATAAGACTTGGCTCCATAATCTTCATCTTCACTGTTAAAATCAAAACTAGGAAAAATACTGTGACGGCCTCTTTTTGTTTTTTCTTTGTACGCTTCTGCTTCTGTCCGTTCTGCAGTTCCACGCCGAGATTTAGAGGTATCTTTAACATTTTCATTAATCGCTTGAGAATTGGGGCTATCGCCTCCACTAGGTTTTCTTAAGAAGAATCTTGTTATTATGTTCTTTGATGGTGCAATTTCTTCTGGGTATACTTTAGATGGCAGTGATAACTTTCCACTTCTAATATTGGCTTCTCTTCTGAACTTTTCAGCTGATTCTCCATTAGTCCATGTGTGCTCATGAATATCTTGAGGAATGTATTCTTTTCTATAATTTGGCACAGCTACACTCAAAGCTCTAGTTCTTTTTGGGTTGTTTGGTAAATAGTCTTGGCCTATACTAAACTTAGGTGGCCTTTCATTGGCCAAAATTTGCTCGTCATCAAATAGATGCACTCCTTTATCAACACGATCTTTTTGAGCTTGTTCTAATCCTCCTAGTACATTAACTACTCGTGCTAACAGTTCAGCTGGTTTTACGATAGCTGAGGCCGTGAATGTCTTTTCTTTGTCGATTCCAAGTAAATCGGTATCTGATTGAATTCGAAGCATATCCTTTGCCGATAGTGTAATATTTTCAGAATTAGCTCGTTTTCTCTTGTAGATAGGGCCTCTCGGTTCAACATCGTAGGTGAAAATAGGGCAGCTGGTACTTCTGTAGAGAGGAGGCAACGTTTCGACGTATACCGGCTGAAAAGATTATGAGAGATAAATATTAGTTTTCACCTACTTTTTATTAAGTAAACAAAATTGCACGATAATTACGAGTTCACGACTATATTAAGTTTTATTTTTTAATCAACGAAAGAAAACTATCTGAATTTGAAACCGTTGACTGTTTTGAACATTTTCTGTATAAACACAATATAAAAAAAAAAAAAACAAAAATTACCTTTATTTTAATAAGATTGGCTTCATTAATGATTTTTCTAAGAGCTGATAAATCCTTCGTAAATCCTTGGAGAATTTTGTTTTGAGTGTTCTTGAATTGGTATGCAAACTTCTGTTCTATTCTATGTATTCTCTCAGATCTCATGCCACTGGTGATGAAACCGAGCAACATAACAATGTATCCAAGACCGAAGGTGATCCAGACGATCAGAAATATCTGGTAAGTGCAGAAGTAGCCATACTTGAACCCATTGTTCACCGTACCTGGAATTGTGAAATAGATTTGTATTATTTTACCAAGCGTTTTACAAGAATTTTTGGCATATTTGGTATGAAAATAAGTGACAGTATTACAGTTGGACATAACTTAATTTCTAGCAATAATTTATACATCATCTGCCTAGGCCTTTTTCTAAGCTATGTTGGGGTTGGCTTGCAGGTTAATAGAATGCAGCTGTACCAGTACCAGTGATTTTAATGGAACGACTTCCTCTCTTACCTCCTTAACCCCGGCAACAAAGCAAAGACTGGCTATTGGACTGTCTGGCTTCTAACTACTCATAGCGACTGCAAATCGTTGCTTAACTTTATATTCGATCTACCCGATATGCAATAATATTATTATTACTGATATTGACAGTCCACGACGGTGTTTGGAGTGGTGTCTCTTCTCTCGACTATTATAAGTGTTGAAGGTAATTTATACTAAATTGTACTTAATATAAGTAAGAGCAAAAGAAACATTTACCTGCAACCAAATCACCAAAACCAATAGTAGTTAGGGTGACGAAGGCATAGTAGATAGCAGCGACGTAGTCCCAGCCTTCGAAGACCACAAAGATGCAGGCGGGCAAGAATATGAAGAATAAGAAACCAGGCACCAGGTACAAGAAGATCTGACCCAACATGCCGAGGTTAGTGAAGTAATAGCCCAAGTTATGAGCTCGTTTCTCATTTCTTCTCTTGTATTTGCGGTAGACTGATATTAACTGTAAAGTATAAATATTTTGCGATTAGAACCATTCTTTTTACACTTATTTCATCTATTTGTGGCAACATTTGAAAACGGTATTAACATACCCATGAGGATATTGTGGAGTTTATAGAACAGAATCTGGATTTATTTTCATAGCCGATTATTGGAATACATGTATACTTTTTAACAACTGGCCAGTCTAACCAAGGGGTATTGGATTGCCCGGGTAACTGGGTTGAGGAAGTCAGATAGGCAATCGCTTCTTGTAAAACACTAAACCGGTTAGACTGGAAGCCGACCCCAACATAGTTGGAAAAAGGCTCGGGAGATGATGATGTATACTTTTTAACTTTGGAAATGGGTTGTTAATATGTAGGGAAGTATTATTATCTTTAAAGTTCTGAAAATTACCTGCATGCCGAAGTATTCGCCAAGGTTTGCAAGTAAGATACCGTTGATGGGTATGCCAAACAACCCGTAGAATATCATGAGGATTCTTCCCAAGTGCGTTGTAGGCGCCAAGTTACCATAACCTGGAATTTTCAGAAAAACATAAAAATTACAAAAGTGCAAAAAACATAAAATGCACAAAGATTTTTTTATGATGCACAAAGGTCTCTTGTCTATTGATTTTTTTAGAAAAACATGTTTCAAAATTCAATTATGGCGTTGGTCTATACGTCGCTATGTATATAGTTTTAGGGGTAATCCTTTGAGTTATATTTAAGTCTGAGCGTGTTACAAGCTAAGAGTAAAATTATATTCTGCAGGCAATCAAACGTAGTTTTGTAGTGAAATAAAATACAATACTTCTTACAATCAATGTTGTATCGTAAAGAATTGATCTTTGAAAATCAACACAATCTAGAATTAAAAATGTTTCTCTTTAAGCTGAACGAAAAGATTCTTTAGGTGTTGTTTCCACAAAGAAATGAAAACAAAGAGACTATAAAGTTGAATACAAAGTAACTAATTAGATGCTTAATGATACAGGAAGAAGTATCATTGGATCGCAAGCAAATCGCACAATAGTGGATAATATCTATAAATTTACTTAGTTTGACTCATAAATATGTGTGATGCATTACGATTATAATAAACGTATTCAGTTTTGAACATAATAAGGTACAGACGGCAACAAATCAAGCTACTACAATCTGTCAAATTTGCTTAATAGATTTTCAACTTTATAGTTTAGGCATATGATTCAAGTTGATTGGAAAAAAAATTCAGTGTCGGGTAGCTTGATGTGCTGGCGTCTGTACATGTATATGAAGAAACTCTATCATTGTGTGTGTATCTGTGTGTTTTCTTGACATTTCTTTTAGAATCGCCACGGTACCACACGGCAGAGTCATCAAGACATGAAAGTAGATACCCAAATGGAGCCACAATTTTTGTGTAATCAGGTTTTTTTCAATAAGTAAGTAAAAGAAATGCTGAATTCAAAATCAGGAATAATAATGGGTGTAACACTTACCGATAGTACTGACGACCGTGTAAGAGAAAAAGAAAGAATGATAGAAGTCCCATTTGAAGGGCGGCTCGGCGTCCTCCGTGGTGTAGTTGAACATAGATTTACCGCAATAGTCGGACAACTTGCGGAGAATCGTGTCTTGTTTTTCTGGATCATCGGGAATGTAGTTTTCGTATAACAAATCTGGAATAAAAAAAAATATAGAATTAGACACATTAAGTCCATTGATGAATGAATTTGAAATACTCGAAGAACAACAAAAAAAAATTGTCCAAGAAGATATTATATTGGTCACAAAGTTTCATGGGCAGTATTCATTTAGGTTGTCATTAGGATATAATACACCAGTACGTCCAAACAGTCGTGATTGTTAACTTTAATTTCTCGCTATAAATAACAAACGATGTTGTTAAAAAGCAACAAAATACTTATATTGTTATCACATATCGTGACATCCTTGTTAATAAACCCAATGATTTCAAACAAAGTAAGACCATAGCCGAAGCATTTAGCATGCACCTCTTAACAAAATGGCCACGGCAATAAGAAAATGTAGGGCTCTAATTAAGCAGTTAACAGAGTTTTTACATTGACAATTTTACGCCCGAATCAACACAAATTAGTTGTTTTTATTCCAAATTGCATGGGATTGATGATTGATTAGAGGTCGTAAAAAGTAAAAGAGCGCCGCCCTGCTGAGTGCAAAAAGTTGTGATTGAATCTCGTATGAATGAGGGAAAAAGTATTGTTGTTAGTGGAACGAATAACTCTTACTATGTAGCTGATGGAGCGCAAAGAAAGGTTGAATTGACATTTTGTCATGGGTTTGGAACAAGTCTTTTCTATGTTACTTGAGATTAACACAAAAACATCTTGATAATGTTAGCTTTTCTGAAGTAAAATACAATGTGTTGAAATTGCATCGACTTAAAAGAAACTAAGCTTTTTACAAAACATTCATTCTGTAATTCCCAATCAAATTTGTTAATGTCGTCCGTTGACCATGCATCAAAGAACCTGATTAATCCGCATCCCGCAGAAATCTACGGAAACCATTTGTGGTTTATCACAGTAGCATCTATTGAGCAGTTTATAATGGGTTTAAAAGAAGGCGCGGTCCTCATTGTTGAGCCACTATCATTAAATGAATATAAAACCGATTTACGATACAGGACTCGATTGAATTGTACCAACTATTGTGGTCTGAAGGTCGATGTCACTGCCAAGACCGGTGCAAAGGACGATTAATAGATTTTTAATATGCACGTGGACGACAGTTATTTGAATAAAGTTTGAATTATGATGTTCGAATTGTATGTAGTGTCGGGATGCTTCTAATCGAAGCAATTTGAACCCTATAACAAACAGATTAAGAATGACATCTAAATGACGAGCGTAACTGATATTGTGGTACCAGAAAATGAGTTCAAGAAACCTGCCAAGTGCGAGTCGAACTCATTCACAATGATTCCGTTATCTATGAAACTAAAAATCATTCATCATTTCTGTTTTATGCCTGTGGGAGCCTTCTAAAATAATATTTTATTCCAGTTTAAAGTTTGCCGTTATAGCGACAAAAGGTTAACGAAATCAAACCTGTTGATAGATGAACGGCAAATTCTTGGAAATATTTGGATGCGGAACCCTAAAATACAATCCTTTTTAATATATTTACAAGAATGCTACATACGATAATTGTTCGTTTCACCTGAGCTCAAATATAATTATGTTAAGAATTTATAATTAACATCCCAATCAGCAAGATTAGTCTACTCACGAAAACGACTCAAGCAATAACCATCGGTATTTGTTACTTAAGCTTTGCAAAACAAGATTGGATTAAGGTGAATGCGAATTAATGAATGCGACGAAACTACATGCAATTTTACTTATACTTCCAGAACTTCTACTTATATTTTCCACTCAAAAAGTAGTAATACCTTTAAAAAAAAAAACTTATCAGTGCGAATGACAAGATCGTGCACCATATTATATCTCATGTTGTATTTTAAATTCTTCTCTACCAGTCACAACTGAATAAGCAACTTCATTCGTTGTTGGTCCTGTAACTTCAGGCTATAGGATAAACATAAATTTCCATTTATGATCTACGTAGTTCTTCATAAAGATAATTGCAACCTTTAATTTTGAAAATATAGATATCATACGTGTAGTATCATCTTAGAGTCGAGCTTCTATCTACGTCAGAAATCTCTATGAAGGTTTTCATTCTTACGTCAAAAACTCCTTGATGATTGTCATAAGTGATACAGTAGCACATGGAATGCTCATGGATTATAACACTTATTATCAAGAGGGTTCGATTGAATCTTTACAAAATAAACAAGCGACAACGGTGTCTAAGTTGATAGGGTTGTCAAGAATAATATTTAAGAGACCTGATAAAAAAAATTAGAATAAAATGGACTTACTAAAATTGGCTACACAAAATATATAAAACAAACTTTAAAACTTAAGCCTATAGATAAATTAATTAACATCGGCAAAGATTCGTGTAATAACCGTGCCTACTGAATCTGAGAAATTTTGTTTTGTCAATTATCCTAACAGTCCTAGTAAGCAGATCTAACATTTCATCCTTGCAGTGTATGTAAATTCATTGCAATTTAATTGATTACCTTTGCTACCTATATGGTCATGATTAATAAAATGTGTCAGCCCTAAGCAATGGGGACAATTAATGCTTACATACTCATTCGATAACAAGATAAGAGAATCGATTCTAAGGTAATGAAGCTGACATAGAATCAACAACTTAGTTGTACATGGTAATCATGTGTATGTAATAGGCTGTGTTTAAACTGTTTTTTGAGTTCCAACTGGAGGTAATAATATCGGAAAACGGTGTTCAAAACTTAAAACAAAGGTTCGTGGGATAGAATATAATTTCATCTTAGGAGACACTGACGCTACATACGCAAATGCTTCAGTAATTTGATTCACGTCGAGACAGCGTATAACAAACTGATAATGAAATTATTGTTTACCGTAAGCAGTTATTCTTGAATGAAAAGGATAAAGGTGTTTATATCACGATGAACAAAATCAAAAGCTTTGACGCTGATAACGAGCGCAATGAAAATTATTTGGTTATAGCAGAACTTGTTATAGTAACGATAGACTGACATATTTCAGTATTGACACTTTCCAATACAGACAATTCAAACGTGAATAATAAAGCTACAGCTACAAAAGGCAGAAAAGCTGATAGTGAAGAACAAATAAAATCAACGCCTGATGTTCTTGATAATATTACAATTTACTGATACGTGATGTGGAAACGCCTTACGTAACAGGCAAAACGTTTTAATTATCACATCAACCATGAATTAACGTGTAAACCGTTTTATTGACGACAATAATACCGTCACTGTTTGCTTACAGCTGTGACTAAACTTGTGAACTACAAAAATCGTGAACGCTTCATAATTCTCATTATGACGTTTAAAAGCTTCAAAAAGAACCATTGTAGGGCCATTTGGTTCTGAAAGGTCTACAGCCTTTTTGAATTCATCAGGGTCTTATACTTTTTGTAATACAATTAACACGTTGATATTAGGCTCGAAGGGATACATATTATCTATGTCAAGTATCAGCTTTATTAGAAGCAAACTAATTGTCTTACTGTTAAATAATTTCGGAAAATGTGTTGCTCTAGAAAATAACGTTGTATAGATTGTGATGCAACCAAGCGTCATCTTGAATGTGAGATTAAATTCAGATTAACCTATGCAGTGTCTCACACAAACAAAAATGCACAGTTTATTTTATAGAGAATGTGTTTATTCTTATTTTATACAGATCAAATGAATATTACTATGTCGTCCAAATTTTACAATCCGAGTGATACCTTTTAATACAGACTGTGTGAGTATGTATGATTTCATTTGGTTGTTGTTGTAAACGTAGAAAATTAATGTTTTCCTTTACATTATATTCGTCATTAATGTAATTGTTATTCTTAAAGCGCGCCGACCTCGTAGTTGAAAATATTGATCACGATCAATTATTCATAGGGGTTTTATTTTCCGCAGACATCCATTTGGCGTCATCTTACTTAAGGTTTCTCAATAACGGACAGACAAACCCAACTTAGTAATACTTAGTGACGTTAGAATCCTGGTTCAAATGAATCTCCCAAAAATTGTCGGCCACTGCGGCCGTTTTCTTTAAGGAAATCACCCAGCTACGGAGAACATATCATAGTGCACAATAATTTGCGCAGATACAGGTGCTTTCTCAGTCCGATCTGATGGAAATCGGACACGAAGAGAGTTCAGGCGCAGGACCAACATTTACGGTCTCTCCAATGCAGATGTGTATCATACACCAACTACCAAACTCCGGGCTGCTTTATAAAGTCTCTTAAAAACTATAAAGCAATTTCGCCCCGATTCGGAAATTGAACCTGAGACCCATTCCCAGCAGACGCGTTATATGACTACTAGACCAACGAAGCAGTCTAATCAAGAGAATACAAGACTAATAGCCAAGTGGAAGACTTTCTGTCGGTTGTTGATAAATCAGTAAGTGGAAGAATAGTATGGTCACGATTGATGACAAAGAACAAGAAGCTTACGAATTTTTTTCGACTCCTCAACATCAGCAAAGGAAATGTACCAAATTTTTGTTTGCGTCAATGTATTTTTTCGAACCCAAGTATAACATACGACGGTACTAATTTAAGGCTAATTTTCCGATCACGATACTTAGTTGACAGAAGCCTTGGTTTGTTTGCTTTAACGATGTCACATGAACGTATTAAAGATATTAGTTCTACTGGCCTGAAGTTATATCGATGTCTGCCTTGTTTCCAAGGAAATGAAGGATGACGAAGGTCAGCCTAGTTTTAAATACGACATTATTTTGTTAGACATTTATTTTCCAATTAAGTTGACATCTCGTTAACCTGATTGTAAAATAAATGTCTTTTGATTAGGCGATCAAAGGAGGTGTGACAGTGATTAAAAAACGATAATTATCATTGTAAATTCTAATTGGGATGACTCGTAATTCTTTGTTGATTTTTATTTATTTTATAGGTATGGTAGGGATATTTATTTGTGGATTTGTATCGGGGTGCCCTGATTACTGGGTTGAAGAGGTTCGATAGGCAGTCGCTTCATGTAAAACACTGGGTACTCAGTTGCATCCAGTTAACACTGGAAGCCGATCCCAACATAACTTGGAAACAAGCTAGGTTCGGAGTGGCTTTAGCCGGTAAGAGTCCGGCACACCCCTCCGCCTCTCCCCAGGTGGAGGATAGTCCATGACGATTTCCCCCCGAAAAAAAAGGTGAGGCAGCTGATGATCGTATGATATGGAATAATCTCAGGACCGGATAGATGAACCTTCTGACTAAGTATATCACCGATGAACAATATGTACATCTCTAGCTATCAAACAAGTAGTAGCCCATTTAGATTCGGCTGGAGTCCTATAAAATACCACAACACTTGACTGGACTTCCAAACTTTTTGAGATTGCCTTATCAACGTCACGTTCGTCACGTCGTAACCGAACCGTCTTGTAGGTATCTATTTTAAGTATGCATGTAGATACGTACATATGTACTCAGATCTAAATCTTTAGAGATCTTAATCACTACTGACATGACAAAAATATTAAAATATGTACACACTAGTTTCATTAACAAAAATAAGTCCCTAATTTCGAACAATAGTAGAAGATATGTTGATTTAAATTGTCACATTAAATTTGAATTACTTATTTCAAGATTGCTACCATGTACCTTTTTATTGAGTTCCCGATATTTCGGCACTGTTGCAGATGCCAAGATCACGAAGTAACTCCGTGATGAAAATGTACATGGTAGCAATCTAGTAGAGGAATATAATAGAATGGGTCTGTTGAAGACAGGTTGGTATGATGATGTAGACGATTAAAATGATCAAAGCTAAAGATGATTATTAGTACAACATATAACAAGAAATGCAAATGTTTATAAGGATAATGATTGAAATGAAATTAATTATTAAGTTACAATGTTTAATAATAAATATTCTCATTGGATTCATTCAGGTAAATAACTCTTATTACGTGGATAAATAAAAAATGATGCTGTCATTTTTGACCCACTTTATCTACCAAAATACGGTAATGTATATCTTAAGTTACTTCATTTTCCTCTTCCATTTATTACTACTAAAGGCGGTCGGGTCATTCGTTTAAACGTACAGACGCCAGCATATCAGGCTACCCGAAACTGACAATTTTGCCCATTCAACCCTGAACTTTACGGTTCAGCGATAAGGTTGAAAATCCATTGGAGGAAATTTGACAGATCGTTGTAGCCTGATGATCTGTACATACAAACTTGACCTGTGACTTTCCAGAATATATTACACAACTAAATAGTGTAATAGATCAAGACGGTTAAGGAAACAATTCGTTAGTAAATCATCAAAGATTCAGGTGCCGCCGCCACACATAAGGACGTCTATATGAGCGGCCTCTTACCGTACTGTTATCCTTATGCCTTCCTCACACTCGGAGAGAATTCTAATGTACCCACATAAAACAGGAGTCTAGCTACTGATTTATGATTCGAATTAGGAAATTGTGGCAAGGAATTTCATTCTAGAAGGTTGAGTGTGCGATTTCTTCAAGGCAAAATGATTTTAAGATTTTACTGTCGGGTTAAAGCTCGGGTTATTTTGCATCCCATACTTATGTAACGGAATCAGGTTTTTGAGGCTAACGTCCTTGTAATTGTCTCTACCTGGGACAGAATTACTTTTGTAATCTCTTCTCTGGATATGGTAATTTTAGAATCCAATTTTACATGACAAATATTCCATAACATATTTCTCAAATTTGCATTCTTACTAAGTCAAGTTAATATTCATTAATGATCCATACATCCTAAACGTGCCTACATATAAAAAAAATAAACAAATCAATAAGTTACATAGACTTGAAAAAGTCGATTGAATAAATCACCACTCTGAGACACATAAAATGTTGCTCCCACCAAATAAGGCAACTCTAAACCTAGGTTATAGGTTAATGCAAAGAAAAACTCGACCCGACAGTTTTTTATTAAAGAACAGAACCAGAGAATACTGAACTTTATTTTAAAGGCTATAAGTTTTAATATTAAATTGATACGATCATCTAGTAAAACGTTGAGGCTTATAAGTAAAACACGATAATTTACAAAATTTATCTGTAGACTTACATGAATATTGTATTTGCTTCTATATGCCCTAATTTTGTCAAAGGATCTATACTAGATATTATAAATCTGAAGAGTTTGTATGTTGCTTGGACATGCTAAACTCAGGGACTACTGGACCGATTAAAAAAAATCTATCAGTGTATTCGGGTGGGTTATGTAGTTCCCACGGGTCAGGGGTAAACCGCTAGTGGAAGCTATTTAAGAAATATGTTAGTTGCAAAAGATAATATCCTATATCGTATCTTTGAAATTGCGATTTTTAACTAATCTGTACAGGATTGCAATTCTGAATTATATGTTCATATCTTATTCAGAAATATACGAATAACAGTATTAAAACAAGAAATACAAGTTATAATTGGGGTATTCCAAGAACCTTTAATTGGAACATGCATTTGATACTGGTGTTATGCAAGAAACTAAAATGACGCGTCTACTCATTCATAATTCTAGGACCTGTTTAGTACAGCGCTGCTCATGACCGAGTTGTAATTTTAAGGCAATCTAGCTTGTTTGGCGGCATAAACATTTGTTTATCCCTACATAATGAGTTTATTGCTAGTTTTAACTAGTAATGCGCGGTCACGCTCGTGAATTTATGATTTTGATGAAGACATGTTAGCACTTGCTTGAAGGTTCTCTTAGGCTTTAAGCAATCAACGTGTCTATCTGTAATCCAAAATTTACATAAGAAAGGAAATAGGGCTAGTGATGAATTAGAAACGACGGTTATGAAATACGATACCTTCTAAAATTTTAATGACAAAAGCGATGAAAAGAATATCTAGAAAGAGACAGCACAATTTCTACAATAGTGGGAATCTATCATCATCTCCCTTTTCCCAACTACATACTGGAGTCATACTACATACGAGTATTGGAGTCGGCTTCCAATCTAACTGTATGCAGCTGAATACCACAGTTCTCCATGGAGCGACTGCCTCCTCTGACATCCTCAACCCAGTTACCCGGGCAACCCGATACCCCTTGATAAGATTGATTCCCAGACTTTCTGGCTATTGACTGTAAGTAACGACGCGTGCCAACAAGTAAGTAATAGTAACAGTAAGTGCCAACGACGTCAAATAACAGCCGGGACCCACCAACTTAACGTGCTTTCCGAAACACGGAGTAACTCGTCATCTACAAATCGACCGCCGCTAGCGTTGCTTAACCTTACGATCTATATACACGTATTACCTGCACGGCTGTTACTTAGCCACGAGCTACTCTGGGGAACTTGAGAAAATATATGTTGAAGTAAAACACACTAACGCAAGTTTTTGCGTCATCAGATCTATCGAATAAAGTAATGAATGATTCATGGCAACACTTTGATAATACAAATGTTCTAATTAATTGTTATTTTGTTGTTGGACGAGCCATTATGTGGTTATAAGCACCGATTAGACGATTACTTGTCTCAGTTCGATCCAAAAAGGTTTGATTTATTTTGTATCGATTTAAAATCGCGGGAGCAGTTTTATTGATGTGGTTATGTTTAGCAAAGCAGGGTTTCGATTACTGTCAATTTAGTTTCTGCATTAATAGTTAAGGAAATGTATGTTTTGTATTATTTTCTTTTGAAATGCTTTCTTTGCTTTGCTATCTTACTTGCTGTTTTTAGAATCTAAATAAAACCCTGTCGGTGCTGTATATAATAATAATAATAAATTAATTTATTTCAAGTATTCAAGACTATCCAAGATATCATGGTTAGTAACAATATTTGCTTACAAACTATATTAGTGATTAACAGTACAGGTATAGGTATATTAAGAGCGCTGAATTCCAGCGTTATACCTAGTCAAGCGCATACCTAGGCCTAAAAAAATATCCAAAAAAATACATCAACCTGTTTATTTTCTAGAAATTAACCAGAAAGAACTAAACGATGTTGAGCGTCAAAATATTTTAATAGAATTCAAGACACATTAGGAACCTACTTATATGTATGTCTTTTATTATTTACCATCAGGAAAATGGCCTAAAAGACAAGTAATTAAAGGTTGTTTGAACGTTCAGTTTAAACGATCGTTAACTCGCACACGTCAGGGTTTTGTCAAACACTACAGAAGTGATTATCGTCAATTTATGAGATGACAACATGACGAGACTATTGCTGAAAAGATCTACATATATGTCACCGTTTTGTACAACACCATTTTGTTGAAAACAAGGGACAGGTTTCTTTAGATACTTACTTAATATTGTTGTGTATAATGTTAATGTCTTGCAATCTGGAGATTAAGTCGACAAACTATCTGGTGCCCATATGTACCCATAAAAGTTTGCTCTATGGTTGTCTAAACCATAGTTGGAAAGCAATTGTGAATTGAAAGAAAAAGAAAGAAAGAAACTTTTATTAATCCATTCTCGTATCTTATATCTTTAATTCCATATGTTGTTTTAATCACCAGATACCTGATCGTTGTAATGTGTACACTATCATACATCTCCATACTTCAGCTCCAGATCAAGCTACCAGCCAAATAAAACTTTGATATCAATCCAATTTATTTGACTTTTTAATATGTATTTAAGAACATTAATTAAAATGAATGTATTGCTTTAAAAAAAATGTTGTACTACTCATTGTATGTGCCACATCATATCGCTAGATTTTCATCTAAGTTTCATACTAACTGTAAATCTTATTCTTAATTCGATTTGACCATCTCCGTTTATTAAAAAAAACTATTCTGAATGACTTATGAATGTATTATATTTAGAGCCAGGTTCACAACGAATAAATTCAAAAATGGAACAGAATTTGTAAGAAATTGTCTACCACATAAACTATCTGGAACTTATTAGTTCGTCATTAAACAGGCCCATAGTCACATTTATTTCATTACGTCGTTCCAACGAATCTAAAACAAAACAATTCACACGATCTACTACGCTAGTTAATTTAACATTCAAATAAGATAAATAAAGAAATTAGAACGTGTTTATTTGTCCTATATCTAAACAGCCGCACTCTTTGATGTGCACTTAATTTCATAATTAAATTAGAACTAGGAAGGAAATGAAATCGGAACATGTATGGAGCAATTAAAAATTATACTTTCGTAACCTCAATCGATAAAACATCTCGATTTATGTAGTTATTCGATTATCTTTATTGTAATTCTATTTTTAACTGGACTGTTTAAATTGTATATTTTATACTTAGCTTCCTCTCTGCTATTTTCGCTACCAAAAATTTAAATATGAAATTACACACGAGACGGTAATAGGCAATTCTGATAGCCAATATTTATCAAGAAAAGCTACTTTTTATCGGATTGCAGACGGATAAAATCTTATAAATATTGTTACCCACAAATCGCCTAAGAGTTAATTATAAATATAAAAAATACAGAAACAACGAGAGAAAATACAGAAAAAACAGATTTATACAAGTAATAAAAATACAATTCATAACTGCATAGAAAAGTCTGAAAACAAACGCTACTTTTTAGCTTACAAGGAAAATAATTTCTATAGTATGTAAGCAAGTACAACGTTTGACATTAAAATATACGTTGGAACAATGAGGCAAATGACAATGGCTGATCACCGTTAATTATGGACCGATATCTATAGCTGGATGTACACATCAGTACCTATAGTAATTGCATCTAAATATATACTGCAGAATATCAATACATTTTTGTTTCTACATTTTAAACTAAAGAGATTCATCATTCCTCCTTTCACACAGAGAAGGATTGAGCGTTAATCTAAAAGCTTATCTCATCTAAAGACTAAAAAGTATACATGGTAGAAAATGTGAAAATCTTGAAATTGTATGTCGCAAATTTCATCAAATGTCAAATTGGGTTGAATTTAATGAAGTTTATAACTTTCATAGTAGGCTAGCAATAAATGGCTCCTATTATATTAGTTTTTGCCATCGTTTTCACCCACGTCCTGAGAGAACTATTCCCGCAACAAAATAAAATATTCTTATATGTTAATTTTATGTATTTTTGGTCAGTTTAATAAACAAATATCACCCAAATCACAGCTACACACAACATAAATTATGTCGCTCAAACTGCCAGTCAAATACATATTAAGAAAACTAACCATAAAATTTGATTGAAAGAATAGAAGTAGCACACAGTTATCCTACTTCAGTGTTTAACGCATAACAGCTAGTTAGGAAATGGTGAATCGGGAACAAAATATCGAGTTCTACGGCATCGTGGTCCATTTTCTATTCCACTACTACATAAGAACGCGTTTAGCTGAAGAGTTTGTTTCCTCGTTTGCTTGTACACACTAATCTCAGGAACTACCGGACCGATCTAAAAAAATAATTCAGTGTTCGAAATTTCATGTACCTACTGAAGAAGGGTATAGGCTACGTTATGCGGGCTCATTTCACCCGCGTCCCCTACGAACACCGCCGTGAAAAAGCTAGTCATATCATAAAGCTTGGTTGGTGAGTTGGTTTGGTAAAACACACTAATCTTAGAAGTAAGTTCGAATAATACTTTTAGTGTTACAAAACCCATTCATTCATTGGAGAAAGGCTCTAGGCTTGTATTTTCCGTGCGTGCGTCTGGATAAATAGAAGTTCGAAATAGGTTACTTAAGCGAACTTATGAAATTAAGAATTGAACTACCAATTATAATCTAGCAATTTCATAATAATGTTTAAATGACTGTTAATTTTCTTATTATTCATAGTTGCGCTTCATAACACTAATGTCCTCAACCTGAAATGCATAATCAGGTAATTAATGTGCATACTTTACCAGCATGTGCACTGTGCAGCTATCTATAGCGAGGCATCTATTAAAAATATTACTTTAGATGGCAGATATGTACTAAATAATAAAACGGATCATATTATGTTTTTGTCATACGTGCAGACCCCAGCACATCAACCTATCCTAATCTGTCAAATTTTACCAAAAATTAACCTACTGGTATTTTGATAAGGTTGAAAATCTAATAAAGAAATTTGACAGATTGAGGTAGGTTGATGTGCTGGCGTCTGTACGTATGACAAAAACATAATATGATCCGTTTTATTATTTAAACTTTTAATATTAATATTGAAAGTACATTAACCTGCTAAACACGCTCTAATTAAACCTTTCCTATAATTTGATAGTCTTTACTGACATAGTTCTGTAATTTGTTCCAGCGGGCACCATCAATATGATTTTAGTCCTAATTGTAACTAAGTGTCTATTGTGGAAATCATGAAACATCACTACATAGTATAAAACAAAGTCGCTTTTTCTGTCCCTATGTCCCTTTGTACGCTTAAATCTTTGAAACTACGCACTGGATTTTAATGCGGTTTTTTTTAATAGATAGAGTGATTCAAGAGGAACGTTTATATGTATAATAACATCCATTTAATAGTAGAGAAGTACTGTTATTTTTGAGTTTGAGTTTTTCTGTAGTGTATTTAGTATCAGCATTGCACCCGTGCGAAGCCGGGGCGGGTCGCTAGTTGAGTATATAATAATGCTAGCCACCATTATGAATATCTACTACCAAACCTACAGGACAAACCCTGTAATACTAGTACCTAGCTTTTTTATGTAAGTAGGTACCTATAAGTATAATATAAGCGATGAAGGTTTGCCACAATATTGTCCTCATGAACCTTATGACAAATAGGGATGGAAGATACCTACATATACTCAGCAGTACCGTAGGTTAGGGAAATATTAGAAACGTGACGTATTGCTTTTTCGCTATAATAAGGTTAAATTAAAAATACTCAATTCCTTGAATTGATATGTTTATCAAACAGTTTATAACTAGGTATGACTACATGACTGGTTTAATTACGAGTGATTTTAGTTGAGAAAAATACTTTTTTACACTAAAAATGTTTACAGACATCTGAATCATGCGTCTTAATTAACTTTTATGATTATTTTTAATACTTTTACGATGTCTCTCTTTCTAAAGAAACATTGTAATGATAAATGTAACAAAAATTCCATGGTTTTGACGGTTAATTTGTTATGAATATGGCAGATTATCTTTATAATTTAGAATATTTTTGACTAGCTTCTGTTAGCGATTTCACCCGCGACCTGTTGGAACTACTCCGCGTAAACGAATAACTTGACGCCTGTAGCCTTCCTCGATATATGGGCTAGCTAACACTGAAATATTTTTTTAAATTGGTCTAGAAGTTCCTGAGATTAGCGCGTTCAAGTTAACAAACTCTTTCAGTTTTATAATGTTAGTGGTATAAATGTAGTTGTTTCGAAAATATCTCTATACTAAACTTACTTAACGGCTTTGTTGGGGAGTTTGTTGCGCCACTTCTTCCCAGCAAAAACACATAAGGAAGTGGTGAAGGGTGGGCGTTTTGGGGGCTGTCTTTTGTAAATTTTGACGTTCAAAAAGTGCTGTTTTGCACCCAAGTTTGAATAAATGATTTTGAGTTTGAGTTTATATACTTGGTACAGACGCCAGCACATCAAGCTACTACAATTTGTCAAATTTCCTTAATGGATTTCCAACTTTATCGCTCAAGCATATGGTTCTAAGATGACAGATAAATTTGACAGTTTCTGGAAGCTTGATTTGCCGGGTAGGTTTGCCAAAAAATATAAGTTTTAAAAAATTGTAAGAATGTTAGGATTAATCAAACATTTGTATGTAGTATATTATATGTGTTATTAGGGTGTTTCTATGTATAAATGTAGTATGTGTTTACAAAAGAAAAGTATATAAGTATGTTTATCAGTGGTCTAGTACCCATAGTACAAGCTCTGGTTAGTTTGGTACTAGATGACGTTGTGTGAATGTGTGAGACATATTATATTATTATATCTATCTTTTAATTATTAGTAGTGGTTTTGCAGCAAACGTTTGTGTTTCATTATTGCAACGTCAATTTTAATTATGTTTAATATTTGTTTACCTTTGTGCTGTCCTAATAAATATTCATTTTTAGCCATAGTCGATAATTATTAGTTTGAAATATAGCTGTTTAGCGTTTACACCTTTAGCGAGGAAAACACGTTTAGCGAAGAATATCATACCTACGTAATACTGGGATTATTTTATTATAGCGCATTAATAAATATATGCATTACTTATTTATTTATTATTTACATAAACAGATTAGAGATTAGACAAACAACAGTTTCAAACGCGTTACGTAGTTTAATTTATAACAGTTATATGTAATTATAATTATTGTAATAATCTTTATTTAATTGTAATTCATATTTTAGAATAAAAAAATCTACTCTTCACGATATGTGGTACATACGCCAGCGCATCACACTATTCGCCAGATGCCAGCACGTCACTGCAATTTGTCAAATTTCCTTAATAGATTTTCAACTTTATCGCTGAAGCATAAAATATGTTTCAAAGTTGATTGGAAAAATTTGTCAGTTTCGGGTACCTTAATGCACTGGCGTCTCGTACATAATTTGTCAGATTCGTTAATGGATATTACATTTAAACAGGACGCACTTTTTAATATACCGTTTTAGCGAGAAAGTACTCTATTATCGAGTCTTTTAGCAAAACATGTATAATAACATAATACAGCAAAATAAAACAAACATAGGACAGGGACAGAATATTATGTCGATAGAAATAGTATGTAAGAGAAAATAAAAAAAAGCCGTAGGTATTCAATAGCAATCCTCTTGTAGGTCATGTAAAACTTTTTTCTGATCACAATCTCTAATAATAGAGTACTACTTATCGATAACCACGAAGGTCTCCATCGATACACAAGTTGAAGCACATGCAACTCCTCTATTTCTCTGAGGCAATTGTCTCAACTTTTTTTATCAGCTCGCGTGATCATAACAATGGAATGACACATTGGCGATTATCGAGAGGTTCCGAAGATAGGCCCGTTTGTATCTGTTGAATAGAAATAGATGATACCGATGTATTTTCTGTTCACTGGGTTTTTCTATAAAATGCCGTTATTGTAGTATGACCTAGCTTGGTAGTTTATCTCTTGTACTACTTATTGTTTTATTTTTTTTTAATGATTTGTCTAGGGATTTATTTTAAAAGCTTTTATTTAACTTGCCGTGTATGTATGTTACGGTGGATTCTTTGAACTCAATTTTGAAGTAGATATCTTCAACCGATTGAGCTGAAATTTTGTCTACACGTTCAGATTGGATGACAATGCAAGATATGTTCTCAATAAGTGCTCTCAATAAGTCCAAGATGGTGGAGTAGTTATTTTTAATGAATTTCAACTATATGGGTATCAAATGAAAGGGCTTATTGAGAGTGACTTAAAAATAATTTGACGTTATTCTAAATCCAATATGGCGGACTACAAAAGCTTTTTAAAAAAAGATTTTTCTTTTAATTTATTTAATATATGCTTATAAGGCTTTATAGTCCAGATTTCCTCGAGATGTTTTTCTTCACCTTTATTAGTCATTGGTGTCTAAGATAGGTATACCCAATCCCTCTCTGTGTGAGAGGAGACCTGTGCAAGGCAATGGGACGATAAGAAAAGGCTGATGATGATGATATGCTTATAAGTAGTTGTCATTGAAAAGAAAAAGGCCAATTTTGATATTACTTATTTTAACCACATTTATTTGTTTGGTGAAACTAAACGTAAGCTCTTCTATTTTATACTGCCGGGCTTTTTATTACTATCGTTTAAAAATTTATAAAAAAAATATTTCATTTTTTAAATATGATCACAATAAACAAAAAATGCACTTTAAGTTTTTTAGATAAACTTCGAACCCTTCACAAATACAGCGTACCTATAAAAATGAGGCATAATTAATATTTTTACATTTATTTCATCCCTATATGAGAGAGAGATTTAAATTGGCCTATAATGATTATCTTTTTAAACACGATACGAATAACGCAGGTATATCAGGTACCAACCGTTTGCAGGAAAAAATATTGATATCCTTAACAACTCACATTGCAGTACAATGACAATTAAATACAGTTTAAATCAATAATAACTACAAGAAAAACTTACGTATTCATTTTCTTTTTCAGTATCACATCACATCACACTATCACATCACATAAATATATAAAGCCGAAAGTTTGTGTGTGTGTATGTTTTTTACGTTTATTTTGAAACTTTAAAACTGCAACGGCTGTTTCTTAATAACCCATGTTAGTGGAAAATTCTCATCAACAGAACAAAAAAGCCCAAACAAGACGTAGATACTATACGCAATGTTAAGGAGTTCCCTGAACTGTACCTCGCTTCCATTATATAGATGTCGCAAAGGCAGTCAAAGTATTTTGGTGTAAAGTGCTTGTTACATACAAATAAAGTTCAAATCCTAGTTTTTCTCATGCATCCTGATTATAGGTAGGTAATCTTACCCCTTTGGCCTAACAAAGATCAGATATTCGGTCAGATATTGTGAAATGTAATAAACCAATGAACAAATTCCATTTTCGATTTTATTTTTCTTTATATATTGAAGGAGCTTCATCAGCCACAAACAGTACGTATTAGTTTTCATTTGTTTTTAATTTTTATCAAGATAACACAGATATTCACAAGTACCGATAGGCTGTAAACATTATGAAGTGTGCTTACTATATTGAACATTGATTTCATACACTTATCAGATATTGTAACCGGTCATCTAATGGTTCTAGTTTATTAATAATCTGAAATTTAATTAATAATCAATCACTGTTTTTTTTATGATGCAAGTTAACTTGTCGAAAATATTTTGAATAGGAAAACCGGAAAAAATAACAGCAGAAATCTGAAGTCTCAATTCTTAGTAACACAAAAATCATTTTCTTCCTTTTCAACGTCAGAAACGTCTGACAAGATGGTATAAACAAATCTGTTTGGTACAAATATTTTTTCTTGTATTTGGTATCTACGTTATTTACTTACTTTGAATCTCAAGTCTTTCTAGTTTGTCTTCAGCTCTTTGCTTCACCTCAAGTGGGCTCTCTATATGATAGAATATGCTAGCTCCCACCAATAAATACATTAAATGCAGCGCAAGCATGCAAGTCAGCTGCTTTGTGGACATCATCTTGACTAGTTTATTTTAAAAATTCTCTTCAAAATCAAAAATATCTTTCACACAACACTTTCTTATCACAGTTGTTTTTAAATACTATTAGTCACAAATTATCACAAATGTTCCATAATCCATATAGTCCCTTGTAAAGGTATTAACAATTGCAGCAACAGGAATCTCAAAATGTCCAATGTCTCTATCAAACGATTTGGGGATGAACTGAGACTTTCCTCGCAAACACACTTCTTTTTGTACCACATGATAATAAGGTCTTCATTGAAGATAATTATTGATACACAGACACTTTAAAAAAATTATATATGGTTCGTATATACATCGTGGTAAATAATTGCTTGAGATGACACTTCCCGATTGACCGACGTTCGACTCGAGCGCTCGATACGTTAGAATGATTTTCCCGGCGCGCGCGCCTGCGAATCGTATGCCGTTTGCTCTTACGTCCTTTTTTTATACGGCAAGCTCTAAATATTTGTATGACAACGACACGAATTAACTCGTCGTAAAGGATAATAAGTAAGGTTATTACCGACATCGTTATACCACTAGTTCTGACGCAGTGATAATGCTAACACTCTGAGGCGAAAGATTTCGTTTACGACCAGGGATTAAAGGGGATTCTGCGTCTGATAATGAGTTACATCACTAACTGATAGCGAATTCTTCCAGCACCTAACTTTGACGTAGCCTAGGGACGATTAATCAGGCTTGCTCGTGTTGACGGTACAAAACTGCTTTTGTGATAAATTGGTAACAGTAAATATACAAAAATGATAACTTGATATTTAATTATATTTTAATTGCGTGTACGATTAGTCATTCATGCACCAGATGTGTAGTTTGATAGTTTCGACTGTATATAACGTTCTTTATTCAAAGATAATTCAGAGTTGAACATGTAAACGGTTGGCCAGTTGCATTCAAACATTTTAATTCACTTCTACGTATGTAGACACTGGATTCGATAGTCTTTAATCGTAAGACTTACGAAATTATAACATATTTTTTTATAACAGACTCGGCTAATGGTAGGGTTTAGTGACTTTGATGAGGCATTATGTGAAACCTTTGGTACTATACAACTTTACCCAATATTGAGATCATCGATTTGTGACGTCACAAGCAAGGCGTTACAGTTGTCCTGTTACGAAGAACGCACTTACGTGGAGTTCAGAGTCTGTGGAAATTACGGCGACGTCGCCTGACTACTGCGGATTAAAAATATGAAATATTCATTTGTCTAATTCTCTTTTTTAATTACCATTCATGACACATTCATGGGTATATAGTGAACATTAGTCATAAGCTTTGGGAATATAAATTAATCGTAACGTTGCGTAGGTTTAAATCAGCGTAATTTGAGCTCGTCATTCTACATCGGTTTCAGCAGGCTTAGCATGGCGATTCTAATTCTATTTTTGTCAAGAAAAGACAAGGCTCTTTCTGTCAATGTCAACATGTCTTCTGCCCGAGCATGGCGCGACATATCAACTCGCATATAATCACTTGTAAACTTATGTCGATCGAAGATAAGAAAAATTTCTTCAAAAAATGTCAAAGGAAATCTTACGTCTATCAGTCACTTTTCTGTCATTATGTCCATTCTCCGGTAAACAAAACTTGTTTCTACGGTTGCCATGCTAAGCCTGCTGGCCTGTTGCGTTAAGACGTCTTTTCCTTTTTAGTTGTATAAGGATACCTAATGCGGTAATTTTAAATAAAAGCATATTGCGTAGTGAAAAGGATTGTAGCTTCATGGCGCGGAAACTAAAAAGGTTTTTACAAATCAAGAGAAAAAATCTTATTTAGGAAAGACTTTGCGTATTGGGAATAAATCGTTTCATTATTACTCGATCTCGGAAGCACGTAGCGAAGACTCATGACGTGCGTCTGACGTTTTTGCCTGCGAATACGAGGATCCTCCGAAACGCACATACCTAATAAATTCACAAGAAACAAAGCTAAATGCTATGTGTCATGGTAGTTGCAAGTTTATTCTAAAACAAAGCCCGTTGGAAAACTCTTTTTTAGGGTTCCGTACCCAAAGGGTAAAACCGGAACCCTATTGTTTTCGCTCCTCTGTCCGTCCGTCCGTCCGTCCGTCCGTCTGTCACCAGGCTGTATCTCATGAACCGTTATAGTTAGAGAGTTGAAATTTTCACAGATGATGTATTTCTGTTGCCGCTATAACAACAAATACTGAAAAGTAGAATAAAATAAATATTTTGGGGGGCTCGGAGGATGGCCGGGAGTAGTCTCCCGACACCAGGTGCCTGTGGTGTCAACCAGCATCAAAGTTTCAAAACCCTTAAGTAATAATTTTTGAATAATATATTAACTGTCTACATTTTATTCTGGAGATGTAACATGGACGGAGATATCGTTAGGTATTACATTCTTCTTCTTTTCTATTTATACATAAATGTACGCCAGTTGTATACAAAGCCATAGTATTTATGCCGCGCCACTGGATATTGGAAAATCACAAAATGCACATCGAAGTATATATTGATAATTTAGGTGACAAGACATTGCTGATGACGTAGGGGAAAGATGCAGTTAGGGACTTTCCTAACGAAGCGTGCGCATTAAGATTTGTGTGTACGAGTGAGGAAGCACATAAGCGGAATAAGTGCGTTTCGTTCAACGTTTTAGAACCTCATAAAATACTGGCGAAGAGATTTTATGTCATAAAATTAAATCTGAAATCGTGGATTCGTTAGTGTGAAACAAAAACCTATAGCTATATATATATACCTATCACTTCATATTATTAATGCCCCGTGCATCGGAGAGCATGTAAATGTCGGTCCTGCGCCTAATCCCTCTCCGGTCGTGTCGGATTGCCGTCCCATCGGACTATGAGAGTTAGGGAATAGAGAGTGCACCTGTATCTGCGCGAATGCTTTTGCACTTTAATATCGCCTGTAAAGGGAATGGCCGCCGTAGCCGACAATCGGCCTGGATGCCATCATCATAATTAATGCCCTAAATAACATACATATACAATAGTCATGTTGACATTTGTTAGCTTCATGGCATCTCCAGGATAAATGAATGGACTGATTTCCGCTGTTTTGTGTCCGGATTTTTGACTGTACATCGATTTATGTAGGTACATCTATTAGATGAGCCAGGTTTCTACGATTGATGATTTACAAAAGATAATAAAGAAAATACAAATCTTCTAGTACGATTCTTATGAATGTTGCAATAGATAAGTGTTTACTTATGAGCAATATAAAATAGTTTAGGAAGCGATTTTTCTGTATTGGTTTTTGTTAAATATGTATTTATTACATCTTTCTATTAACAAAGTTATAAAAATATACATATGATACAAGTATTTACATATAAAAATAAATTAAAACAAAAAAGCGCCGTATTATAATGTGCACAATGCACATCAAGGCTGTAGGACGTAGGTCTGTAGATCTGAGAGTGGATACCCTCCGCGCATTCCAGAAATAAAGGGTCCTGACAGTCGGATCGGACAAACAAATAATATAGAGATATAAATATTCCGGTTTTCCGTTTTGAGATACGACAACCCAATACCCCTTGGTTAGACTGGCGTCAGACTTACTGGCTTCTGACTACCCGTAACGACTGCCAAGGATGTTCAGTGACAGCCGGGACACACAGTCATTGGTGTCCAAGATATACTTAGAAAGTACATACAAACTAAGAAAAGTTGCATTGGTACTTGCCTGAAATGAAATTCTTTTATCAGGCAATGTCGGGATATTCCTTCTATAACTCTTAGTCCTCAGGTTTATCAAGTCATTCATTGAACTTTGCAGGAATCTTTCAGTAATCCAAATTGCTTAAGCTTCTATACTTTGTCACGTGTGATTTCCCCATTCGTCTTAAAAAATCTTTAAGTGGATACGATGTGCGTGATCAAACACAGATTATGAATATGTTTAGAAATTGTAACATTTTTGTGATGAGATAATTACATATAATACTGACAGCTAATAATGATAACATTTATTTTACCGTTGCTAATAAACGTGTTATCTTATAATATATAATCACGCTTTTGCTTAATTAGTAATGAGATGTTTTCCCCGTTTTGTTGAAAAGTACGTCTGACGTATTATGGTAAAATTATTTGCACTTAAAGCAATAGGCACAACACCTAAAGAGATTATTTTGGCTTTATGATTTTTGACGGGCGGGAGTATTGCTTCATTGTTTTTGCTTCTAAGCTTAAAGAATAAGTATTTCTTTAGAAAGGCTTAATGAGTACTCATTTCTATCCTAAAGTTATCCTCCATATTAGTCAGTTCAGGATAATCCTACGCATTGCTTCTACCTAATCATTCATTCAATGGTTTATGAAGTTAAACCAATGACGCCAGTACTAAGGTGAAATATATTTACCTCTTAATGTTACATATAAACGCAATGACAAATTGTAGTAGTGTTTTGTTCTATTGTCAATTCTGGGAATTTAGCAAAGTACAAGAAAAGGGAAGGTAAAGGAAAGATATAGGGAAAATGTGAAAGTGTTCTGTAGGGAAGATGCGCAACATCTCATGAGTTCAGTTGGAGGAAAAGAAGGGGAGTAAATACCTTTTTTATGATTTCTTTCAAAAAGTGCCTAAGTACAGCATGCGAAAACGAATGTTACCGGATAGCTTATAGAATATTAATATTCCATATATCTTTTTATAAGGTAACTTCTGCACAGTATCAATAATACCCGTTACCCCTTGGTAAGACTGGTTGTTAGACTTTCTGGCTTCTGTCTACCCGTAACGACGGGACGCCGGGACCCACTTACTTAACGTGCCTTCTAAAACACGGAGGCATCTTAAAAGGATCTAGAGACCTTATGATCGATCGACCTGTGCGGCTGTTATATGCAAACAAATAAATCTATTACAAACCTAAAGCAGACACGTCAAGCATGCCACGCTACATGATATCTTCACAATCAGCTTCAAAAACGGATTATTCAATGGCTCGTCAACACGGAAATCTTCCAGTCTTTCAAAAAGATGTCAATGCCCTTGAAATGCCGGTCACAGGAGTAAACTCGTCATTCTCATCAGTCACAAATATTTGCTAGCTCGTGCTAATCTTCGCTTTAATCCACCTCTAGGTTTAAAGGCATTAAATGAGAAAGCCCGATCTAGTTCATGCGTCATTCTTATGGCGATCTGAAGGTTATCTGGTGCCTAATTAAGGTTTATTGACTGACATTTGAAAGGATAGCAAATATTCACAAGTGGGACAAGGGTTTGACTGAACTGGTGGGAAGCGGAAAAAACTGAGATGATTCAGAGTCAATTACCTACATAAGCGATTGCACTTTGGTTCCTTATATTTATTATATCTTGATCTTTCTTTCATAGCTTCACTCTTCATAATTTTCTCGTGAACTTTGGTTCCTACAAACTGCGAATAGGACACATAAATAGATTTCACTCTATTTGTTTTTCTCCCATTAGCAAGTACCTATTTTGGCACGAAAATGCCATTCTGAGTATAGATCTCCAGTTAATGTTATTGGTATTCACGATTCATTTGATCCAACATGTCTTTGGATGACAGATTTACTCCTATTTCCTCATCATGCGTTGTCACATATATGTATGTACTTGAATTTTTGGCAATAATTTCAAGGATCCAATATTTTGATTCCAACCTTGTTCAATCATATTTCCTCGCTGCTTCAGGACGAGGTGAATTGGTTCATTGTTTGCAAATTGTATAGTAAAGTGGGCATTTGTGCCTCGAATTTTTGAAGTTTTATCGTTTTATGCGTTGTCTTTAGCATCATAAGCTCTTAATCAGGTAAATGATCACGGCCATTAAACTCAACGTCAGTAACGTTTGTCGAAACAAAAACGACAGTTTTTAAACAAGGCTCGTGGATACAATTTTCTAGTGCATCGGTAAAGCGTTGATCTTTTGTAAAGTGGGACATAAAAGTCTCAACTATAAAAGAGATTGGCTTTACTTAACATTGTTATTTTAAGCAAAACGTGCTAATCATTGATGATTTCTGTCATTTTCTTAATAAACAGTTTATCACTACCATCAGCTAAAGCTACACGTATTATAATTAAGAAGCTTATGCCGCTGCATAAATCTTGCATTACTCTAATTGGTTGTGAGCAGGTGATTAGCGGTAACGAGAGTGTTGTCGTCTCAACTAATTATTTCACTTATTAGTACACCTTCCTGTGTATATTACAAATATCGCTGTACCTGTAAGTATTTAGCATCACTGTTGCAATTATTATCAACTTTTTGTGACCATGTCTACAGAACTAATTTAAATATTGCAATTTACCCGTGCAGGGTTTGCAGAGAAGTTGCCCCTTTTAATACTGAGTGTCTCATGAAACTGTCTTTGCAATGACCTAATATTGAAAATGTTACAACTTATCGGCTATCGTGTAGTTGTAAAATTACTTTTTACAACTACACGATAGCCGTAATGTACGAACAGAACATTCCTTAGCATTCATAGCGAGAAAAGACTGACTTCAGAGGGACAATATTATTTGACGAGTATATCTGAGTTTTAATACAAAAACATACTATGAATTCTAATACCCATAATATTAATAGTACTTTTTTATGAATAGGTAGGTACCTCAACACGCGGGCGGTCATAAGGTCGAGAACAGAAGCCATTCATTTTCCCGGTTCGTGCATAACCGAAAAGCCGGCGCCGGCGCGCGGCAACACCAAAGATTCGTCTCAACAATGACACCAAAGTTCATTGTTCTTCGTAACCACCGTTTAAACTTGTGTTAGCTTACTTGTTTGAAACTAGGTTTTCATACTTAAGCGTCTAGTCCTTTAGGCTTTTAAACATTGTAATTTTGGATGTGCTATACAGCCTATATTGCGTATTTTTGAGTTATTTATTTCGCGACTGACGCTAGCATTATGTTTTGTAGTTTCAAGTTTAGTAGCTTTATCTTTTACATTAACAAGTTCTCTAGATTTAACATACCTATCTAAAAAGATTTGGCTATTTTTATTTAAATGATAAATGATATTTATTTTGCAAGTAGATTGAAATCAACACTTTTACACGTCAACACATTTTTTATGAAAAACGAGATGAGGTCGGTATTTCCTAACTGACTACCTTTTGAAGAAACGCCGAAACAAACTCAAGGGTTTCTTTCATAGCTTAAAGTAAAAGTGTAAAAGAATACAGTGTAAACTTAGAAACCAGCATAGTATTAGTAGCATAGTATTTCTACGACCCATATAGAATACATCAGTAACATAGCCTCCCAGAACTCTCCATGACCTCACCACCGACGCCACCAATGCTAACGTTTCCGATTGTCTCCTGATACGATATTAGTATTCAAGTCGTCTCCTTAATCACTGTGCAATATTGCATTTATTTGTATACTATTTAGCGAATGCTCGGCCGCAGTGAATGCTAGGAGGTGGTACAGGGACTTTTGGAAGCTGGGACTTTTGAAGAGTTTGGGTTAAGTTAGTTTCATATTAACTTACATACATTAGCCAGAACAGACTACTACAATATATCAAATTTCCTTATCAGATTTTTAGCTTCATCACTGAAGCACATGGTTCAAAGTTGATTGGTAGAATTTGATAGTTTCAGGTAGCTTGATGTGCTGGCGTCTGCACATTACTGAGTACTCTGTATGAGAATTTTAATGACAACTTAAGTCCTATAGTCCTCCTTTTGGGGCGTGAGACCTATCGCAATTTGCTCCACTCAAAGACTGATCCCATATTCAAGGGCGTCTATAATTCTTCCAACCACTAGTCTACCGAAGACTGTTCTGATATCATTTTGATCCTATTGCTTCTATGCAGCCGTTTCTCCTCTACGCATTGATTGATTAGTATCTACTTCAATTGACAGACAAGTGTAGTTCAATCCATTATACTTATTGAAATCGTAATCGGCTCGATAAAGATCTATGAGTTCTTGGAAGAGAACATGTTAAACAATATAATTGCAACTTTCCTACGACTATAATTCTACTAATAAACAACGTGACAGTTTATGTCTGAAAGTATGTTTGATATTGATACTCCTTAAAGCTGTATGGTATTTTATGAAACTTGGCTTGGCAGTAGTAAGTGTAGCTTACTTATACGTCAGAATGACATACTATGCGGGTTTGTAAGTAATTCCCTCAGGAAATTGATGAAACCGCTGTCAAAAGCTAGTATCATCATCATTTCCCGAGCCAACTATGTTGGGGTCGGCTTCCAGTCTAACCGGATTCAGCTGAGTACCAGTGTTTTACAAGGAGCGACTGCCTATCTGACCTCCTCAACCCAGTTATCCGGGCAACCCAATACGCCTTGGGTTAGTAGTAGCGTCAGACTTACTGTCGAAAGCTAGTATATAAAGCAAAAAAATACTTTTTTTAAGTCAACTTAAAAGGAAAATCTGTTAAGCAAATTGTGAGCTTTGTTAGGTTAGTTAACGTCCATCTTTAACTATAACGTAACTAAAGCTATAGTGCCTAAAAATTATATATTTGTTTTGTGAATAAAAAGTCTAGCACCTACCTAACTACGAGTTTGTTGCTAGGTATGTATGTAAACCTACATGTTATTTATCAAACAGTTTTCGTATCGCTACTGGGTAGTATTCCAAAATCAAGTGTGCCTTATATTATAAGTGTCGGTATTAGTGACTAAAGATATCTGATGTACAGACGTCAGCACATCAACCTACCTCAATCTGTCAAAATTTCTTTAATACATTTTCAACCTTATCATAATACAGGTTAATATTCGATTGGAAAGATAGATTAGGGTAGGATGACCTGCTGGCGTCTGCACTACAATCTTTCTTTCCATATTGGATTTTCAACTTCATCGCTGAAGCATCGATGAAGTCCAAACCTGATTGGGAAACATTGTCAGTTTCGGGTAGCTTGATGTGCTGGCATCTGTACTACCTACATAATATTTAAACGGCTGTAAGACTAAGGGCCAGTTTCACCGGTTATGGATAGCCACTATCTAAAAATGGAACAGAATTTGTATGAAATTATCTACCAGATAGCCTACCTATCTGGAACTTATCAGTAGCTGGTGAAACTGGCCCTTAATAATTAATGTGAATTTCATGAGTTCTTAAGGCATTTAGGACAACCTTTATAATAAGGACAGCAAAATTGAAATTTTATAAAAGCACTTTTATCCAGAAACTGTTTGACGTCCAACTTAGCAGTGTTAATATGTAAATTGGTGTCTATCGTTGTATTAACACCAATTTACTGTCAAGAAATTACATTCAATGTAATGTAACATTACATAAATGTGACTATTGGCATCCATTGCGCAGTTTTCATGTGGTTATCTTCCAGGTAATCAATAATATACAGCAATGGATGTTGAAATTACGAGACACGTGTTTTCGATAGGTTTTTGATCTCTGAAGCTGAACATTCTTACAGCGTGTGATCGCAACTATGCCTGTGTGTTGGTTAGCACGCTGACGACATTGCTGTTGTCAGCTAATTAGGCTGAATAATATAGTCACGGAGGTTGCAATCGATTTTGCAATAGAAGATTTGTTAAAGGTGCTATTTGGAAGCTTTATCTGCACGTATCTTTCAATATTTTCAAGATCCTTATTAATTTCCTTAGGGTACAGACACCACCACATCAAGCTACCCGAAACTGTCTTTCCCCAATCAACTTTCAACCATATGCATCAGCGATAAAGTTGAAAATCTATTAAGAAACTTTGACATATTGTAGTAGCGTGAAGTGCGGAATTTTGTAATACCTAATCATATGTTTTCATTCGTTTCTATAATTTTAATAGGTACCTACTACTTAATATGGGAATAGAAAACCTTTCTACTACTATGTCAGATAATTCGAGACAATTGGTAGGTACCTACTCCAAATTTTCTTAAGCTGAATAATTTCTGACGCTTTTCTTAGGTACGATCAGAACCAGTTAAGAGTTTATATTGGGCTTCCATAAAACACGCTATAGAAAATCACCGACGACATACAAATGAATGTTTGTTTTATTTGTAATCCTATTCATTATTGTAATTGCAAATAAGGTTAAGTGATCGACAATCTGATCGTTGTAAACCGAGCACGTATTAAAGAAAAACCCATTTTGATAAATAAATCGAATAAGATTATGGCATTGTCACACGTGGAGCAGCCATATAGGTAGTACATTATATGTTTACCTTCATAAATCAATTATTTAATTCAAGAATAATAACTTATTAACTAATGTTATTGCAGCAAATTGCTTTACCTATTTAGCTGGCATTTCTACTTTTTTATCGGGGGAAAATTTAATCCTCATGGACATTCTCCGCCTGGGGAGAGGCGAAGGGGCGTGCCGGACTCTTACGGGCTAAAACCACCCGGTCTGTCCGGGTGTCGCCTCCTGCACGGGGTAGTGAGGTGTTGAAGAACCCCGTGCATCGCCTCCGCCTCGGGTCTCTTGGACCCTTTCAAGGGGGGGCGGATAAGGGCATTGTCCGCCCTTCTCCTGCGCCCGGTGCACCTTCTGTGGCCGGGGAAGGGAGTCGAAATCTAACGTATGTAAGTTTATAACGTACTTATCCATGTAAAGCATAATGGATATGTAGCCGGTCTATATGTTTTCATGAACTGGGAATCGAAGTACCTACTTGCTTAAGTAATGATAAATTGGTTTTTTATGGGTTAGCAATAAGTTTTCAAGTCAACGTGATTTCCAACGGTAAATTGCCAAATGATGTGTTATAATTACTTATAACGTTTGTGTTTCGATTATTTAAATTAAAAATTATAGGAACCATTTATTGAAACAGTATATTTTATTAATATACTACAACAACGAAAAAGCTATTTCTTGGAACCTCAGCTTAGAACACAACAAAACAGTCCAACATTATTATAAAGTTTCTGAATGAAACGGATCGTATTTGTAAACGTTTTATTATCCTGACTGCGATGATTTATGGAACGCTTTATATTATATTTATTTAACAGTAGGCAAAATTATAAAAGTTGAACAAACAAAAAATTACAATGATTGTATCAGGCAGTTATTGGGTTACATTTTTTGTAATTTTAATGAAGCCTAAAATAACTCATCATAAGTTTGACGTATAGACGTATATGCTCAAGTTACCATAAACTAAACGCACATTTGACATAAGCCACCGCGATTGCCTGCACACGTCTTGTAAATTGTACGTTTTTGTCAACGTTTTCACAGTTTTTTAATTAAATATTTCGTTTACAAACACCACCAATATCATGGATCATGAAAGCAGGCAACTGGCTCAAGATTTCTTCCTTCGGGAGCCGGCAGACCCTCGAATACGGTAAATAAAATTCTAGTTATATTTCGCGAGGTTTGTCGTGATTATTTTTTTTAAATAATGTGTTTTTATTTTTAGGAAGGCTAAAGTCGAGCCTCAGGAGGAAGATCCTCACCCTCACCTTCGGGTGGAGATGCAAACTGTCCGTCTAAACTCGGATTCGCAGAAACTTGTATTAGACACATTGCGGTTTATTCATGGCCCTGACTTTAAACTTGGGAGCGCCAGTCTTTATAAAGTAAGTGCTTTTAATTTAATAATGTATATTGACCTACCTCAATCGTTTTGTTATTGATTCTGTATAAATCTTCAATATTTTAATTCATTCATACAATTTAACCATGTTTTTTTATAGTAAAGTGGTGCAATATTTAATGATTCATATTGTTGCAACCTTTTTTGTTGTGTATGTTATATTTGAATCGAAGCCTCAATTATATACTTTACTTCTGAGCAGCAGAACAGCTCAAAAGTATAGTAGACATGCAATGAAATTTCAAATATATTGTTATATCAATATTTTTGCCATAATTTGTGTCCTAGAAATCTTAATATTATTAAAATATATTTTTCCAGGACAAAGGTTCAAATTTAGGCAACAGATACTGGATGGAGCGAGGTAACCTCATAGTACAAGGTGGCTGTGACTACTCACTTACAGTTAAGCCAGAGATAGAGACTTCAGAGGCCAGGCTTCGTGCATTTGCACTAGCTAAGTTGGAAAGGTATGGTGTACCCTCAATAAATAAAAAAAATACAGATAATAGGTACAATCCAATTGTTAGTAAAAATATTTAAACAACTTACAGTAACTCGATAAAAGTCATTTATGTGAAAATTTTAATCAGTCTGTCCTTTTTCTGGCCATGAAATAATTTTTGCTATGCCATGCACCACCTTGTGTGGCTGTGAAATTCCCTTGGGATTTCTGTTAACCATTTTATCATGCAACAATACTCTAGGTACAAGGAATATAGTTTCCAAGTTAGTTCTGAAATGGGTTATCTAATATTGAATTGGTAACACATCAACAATGATTTAATTGTAGTTTCACTACAGTGCATACAAGATTGTGTTGGCAATGTTGCAATTTCTTCAAATTAATTGATAATTAAAATCCAAAAAGTTGATTACACCTGAAAAGTAATACAGTATAACAGCTCAACTAACTGCAAAAAAACATTTGTTAAGTAACATTCTGTTGTTTCATTATGATTTTTCACGATATGTTTTTTTTTTTAATTCTCAGATACAATTTCCACAAAGCCCACTGTGCAGAAGCTTTAGAAGTAGCAGCTGAGAATATAGAAAAAGCACTCGAAATACTATTCCTCAAATATTTCAAAATTGACTTCCAAGACAAACCAGAGAGTGTGCCCACTGGAGCCGAATTGCTAGAAATGAGAAATGATGAAAAGGCCGTTCTGGAATCAATTTACGATACCAGCTTTCAAACGAAAGATCATAATATATGGATAGTCAAATTGAACCTGGATTACCTTACGAAAATGTACGAAAAAGTTGATGTTCCTAAGAAAAAAGTTAACATAAATTACACCAGTAATTCTAAAGCAAAACAGAAAGAAGTGTGTAAACTGTATCTCAAAGGTCCGTGTAGATTTGGGGCTAAATGCAAATTTTTACATGAATCTAAGGAAGAAAAAACTCCAGACCGCTTAGAGACTAAAGAGAATACAAAAATTACTTATGAATTAGAAGTAAGGTTTCCGGAAGATACCGTTTACCCTTACCAATCTCCGTTAATATTTTTCAAAACTGAGAATAAAACAAGTGTAATACCAGAGCTAACTTGTCTAAAAGTGACATCAAGACTCATAGATGAAGCGAAAAACCTAGCACAAGACGGTGTACCGAGTATATACTCATTAGTTGAACTTTTAAACAATGAAGAGGAGATATTAAATTTTATACAATTTGATACAAGAACATTTCCCGCTCCATCAGATGCCTTATTCCCTCAATTAATAGAAAATTCTAGTAAAAGTAAAAAGAACTTACCGTCACATTACAAAAAGGGTGAAAATAAAGATAATAGGTCAAATATTAATTACGATGAGTTGTTCAAGGATGATAAGGAGATTGCTAAACGTTGGTTGGAGAAGAGAGACAATGATAGGTACAATAGAATGATGTCGGGTAGGAGAAAACTGCCGGCTTGGAAAAAGAAGAATGAAATATTGAATACTATAAAGAAATCTCAGGTTTGTACATCTTATTGTTCTAAAATTATTATTTTAATGTAAGTGATTAACTAAAAGGTCTTTAAAAAGGTGACCTTCCCTGAAGGGTAGTAGTTTCACAGTATTTTATTCTAATAATATTATAGGGGAAAGATTTGATCGTTTGTTTGCATTGAATAGTTGCATTAATTCGTTTAGAATTGAAATGGTTGGGATAGTACACTATACAGGATTCACCGGGTTGAATATAGGGTATGTTTAGTCTTGGTATGGGAAGAAGATCACCAGGGATGCGGGAGAAACCAACAAAAATTGCTTTGTTTATATAATGGTGAAGGCAATGCAATAGGAATTTGTAACTGGACACTGCCCATAAACTGGAAAGACACTACGACCGTGTAAATTATAATGATCTCGCATTACCTGCCTGCATAATTATCGGAAGCATAATGCTAGTAATCTTATTACAATCGTAATTGGTAAAACAACACCTGTCAATTATTAACAGATTAACAACTTAAATGACAGTTATAAACTATAAGTAAATGTGTACTTTGTTATAATGAGTAATTAGCATAATCTTGTAATCTGAGTTGTGAGCTCTTGCAAATACGAGTAAATGTTATTATTTTCCTCAATTCTCTGTGAAGGAATTCTCTCCGTAATCTGTTACATGTGTGAAGAGGTTTTTTGAATTGTGAATGGAAATACTTGCTAGTTGAAATGTGTTTTTATGGGTCACCGGAGTTCCAAAATTAAGATACCTTGCTATGTTATAAATAATAATGTACATGTACTTTAATTTAGGAGGTCAGATAGGCAGTCGCTCTTTGTAAAACACTGGTACTCAGCTAAATCCAGTTAGACTGGAAGCCGACCCCAACTAATACAAATAATTGGGAAAAGGCTCGGGAGATGATGATGTACTTTAATTTAGTACCCATTATTACCTAAAAATGAAATAAATACGTGATTTGATACGTTTGACGGACAAAGGCTGTTATCGCACTAAATTGCAAGAAGACAAGATTTGTATAACAGATAAGAAAATTATTGAAAAATTGTAATGAAAATTATTGAAAGATTGCACCTACATATGTCTAAATTAACCCGTGCGAAGCCAGGGCAATTTAGGATGGGTCTTACACCTGAATTAGATACTGAGTTAGTTTCTACATTCCTTTATTGTTTCAGTACCTGTTAATCAGTCTTCCTACAAATTTAAAAAGCCCCTTTTAAAACAAACTTACTCTTCTACTATCTGAACTCTATCTCTTTCAGGTAGTAGTAATAAGCGGAGAAACCGGCTGCGGCAAGAGTACACAAGTACCACAGTACATCTTGGACAACTGGTTGGAGAATTTCGACAAAGATGGCGGAGATCACGTCGAGATCGTGTGCACTCAGCCTAGGAGGATATCGGCTATTGGAGTAGCTGACAGGGTCGCTGAAGAGAGGGTGGAGAAGACTGGACAAGTTGTTGGGTATCAGGTATGTTGTTCTATATTATGTTTATTTGTATAAGCATGTTGAGATCGTGTTCATCATCATCATCATCAGCATTTTTATCGTCCCACCACTGGGCCCAGGCCTCCTCTCACACAGAGAGCGAGAGTGTGAGCATTGATCACCAGCTTGCCCAATGCAGGTTTCCTCGAGATGTTTTCTTTCACCTTTAATCAGTTATTGGTGTCCAAGATATACTTAGAAAGTACATAGAAAAGTTGCATAGGTACTTGTCTGACCCGGAATCGAACCCGCACACTCATACTTGAGAGGCGGGTGCTTTAACAACTAGGTCACCATGACTTCGTTCAGGTCGTATACACTCCAACTTAAACGAATATCGGCTATTTTCTTCGATGACTGGGTAATTAAAGAGAGATTGTAGTAAATTGAACTAGTTGTGTGGTATCAGGTATGGTCTTTCAATGTGTGTTGAGAGTTTTTGATAAAACAAAATTATGACTTTGTCTTACTGCAAAAAAACATCCTTGATATAATAATATTTCTTTCGCCTTTACAGATAAGACTAGAAAGCAAAGTTTCGTCCAAAACCCGTCTAACATTTTGTACAACTGGTATTTTACTAAGGAGGCTAGAATACGACCCGCAATTAAAATCCGTCACCCACATATTAGTAGATGAAGTTCACGAAAGATCTGAAGAGAGTGACTTCTTATTGCTCATTTTGAGAGACCTTATCAAAGTAAGGAAAGATTTGACGGTCATACTTATGAGTGCGACATTGAACGCCGATCTGTTCTCGGATTACTTTGACAAGGTTCCTGTTTTGGAAATACCAGGTAAGTTTTATAAAATAAAACTTAAAAATAAAATAAGAAAAATGGTCAAAAAGCAAAAAGTCAACGTCACGCGGTGTTCCCAGGCGGTCACCCATCCAAGTACTGACCGCGCCCGATGTTGCTTAACTTCGGTGATCGGACGAGAACCGGTGTTTTCAACGTGGTATGGACGTTGACGTTAGAGTATATGAAATTATAGAGTAGTATTTGGATAAATGACGTCATCTTAATCTCGTTTTTTTTAGGTCGAACATTCCCAGTGGAACAACTGTTTCTAGAAGATATCATGGAAATGACGAATTATGTTTTAGAAGAAAATGGTCCATACGCCAGGAAATTAAAGAAAGGTACTGTTTTTTTTAATTTTTATTATTTTTTTTTGGAAGAAAACTGTGTAATTTTGGCCCAAAAAGTATTTTTAAATTAATAGACACCATATAAAAAAAAACTTTAAATATAGTTTTAATATTAACTTGAGAATTTTAATGCCCAGCAGTGGGACAACACAGGCTAAAGAAAAAAATAATGCTTACTCATTTAATTTTACGATAATCCTCCAGGTGATCGCAAACAAGACCTGGAAACGGAACTAGAGACTTGTGACGTCAGAGCCGACGCCAATGAACCACCCAAAGTGTCAATACGGGACGATAATCTGAACATTGGTCAAATGGTGGCGCGGTACCCCAAGTGTAGCAAGACTACCTGCAAGAATATGTACCTCATGGATACTGAGAAGGTACTCATATTATGATGTACAGGATCCAGCACATCAAGCTACTACAATCTGTCAAATATCCTAATTAGATTTCCAACTTTATCGCTGAAGCAAAGTTGATTGGGAAAATTTGACAGTTTCGGATAACTTGATGTGCTGTCCTGTCTGTAAAAATCTAATCTAATATTAAAATGCTGATGAGTTTGTTTGCTTGAGCGCGCTAATCTCGGGAACTACTAAACCAATTAAATGACGACTGGATGGCGTAGTGGTAGGTGCATGTGTCTGCCACGCCGAAGGTCGCGTGTTCTATTCCCGCATAAGTCAAACATTTGTGAGCAACACGGGTATTTGACATAGTCTGGTGTTCCTATGTATAATATAATACGTATCTATTTACAAAAGAAATGTATATAAGTAAGTAAGTTTATCAGTTGTCTAGTACCCATAGTACCAGCTCTCTTTAGTTTGGGACTAGAACACATTGTGTGAACGTGAAAAAAAAATATTGAAAATTTATATTATTGTTTTCCTATCTGGCAATTCAGTCAATGTCTAAGGGACGTGAATCACATGACACCGCTGGCGAAAGCTTTCTAAAGGAATTACCGAAACGTACACATTTTTAATCGCGAACAAATATGCGCCAATAATTTTGGCGGAATCGCGCTTACAATGAAATAGAGCCTAACTTTCTTCTTATTATTTTTTGTACACAGATAAACTTGGAGCTGGTAGAACACGTGCTAACGTACATAGTGAAGGGGGACCACCAGTGGCCGCGAGAGGGCGCCATACTGGTGTTCTTACCCGGCATTGCGGAGATCATGTCGCTGCATGACCAGCTCGCCGAGAGCCATACTTTTAGCCCTAAGTAAGTTGAAATAATAAAAACACGTAAATAGTAGGTACCTTAAACAAATTTGATAAATACCTAATATAATCTCTTCTAGATGTGTTAGTCAAATGTTTTTGAAACCTATGCAGCTGACTTTTTCACTAACTAAAAGTTGTAACGAGACACATTTGTTTAGTTAGTTATGGTTCTAGAGAAGTGCTATTCTGTCAGAGTGTGTTCGGCTATATTGGTGTTTGTTTTTTTGGTTTCAAATACACAGTTACATTTTGGTCATTTCAATCCCATGGAGGGTCGAACCGGTGTATGAAACACTATCGATTTGTAAAGATATAATTTAAAAATCTTCTCTTTTTTTAATAATTGTTCGCATTATTTATTCAAACTTTATTTTTGTCTGCTTCCTCATTTCGCGTCATTCATGAGTCGCGCGTATGTAAGGCTGCGTCCCCACCCAAACCTCTAATACATATTAAAAGCAGTGTGCTATTAGCAGTGAGTAGTTTCACTTGTGTCCCTACGCACCGACTTAACATTACATTATATAAATATTACATAAAACATATAAACATTATTTAAATATTTCCAGAACCGGCAAATATCTCCTAGTACCCCTCCACTCGACGTTGTCGAGCGAGGAACAAGCGCTGGTCTTCAGGAAGCCGAGGCCGGGCGTCCGCAAGATTGTACTCTCTACTAACATAGCTGAAACTTCAGTCACTATCGACGACTGTGTGTTCGTTGTGGATTGTGGCAGGATGAAGGAGAAACGGTGAGTGTTTTTTTTATAGGTATATATCTAATGTTAGGGCTGGTTCCTTACATTAATTAATCTCATAAATAAAAGATGGTGACTTTTAGTGGACTGTATTACACAATTTGTACAAAATTATGACCGACATTACTGCGGGACGTTCTGAGATGGTCTCTCTATCTGAGAATCTTTTTAAAATAATGATTAGCGCTCGTGTGTTTTATAAGTGGATTTGTGCTAGGAAAGAAAAGGACTTAAGAATAGTGCTACTTAAGAATAGTGCAACTCTTGTCTCGTTCACAAATAATAAGAAAACCTCAAACTCATTTATTCAAACTTGGCTGCAAAACAGCGGTTTTTGAACATCAACATTTAAAAAAGATAGCCTCCAAAATGCCCGAAAAAAACGTGGTTTCCGAATTCCTTGCTTACGATTTCTGACAAATCAAATATGGTTTTTATTTTTATATTTCTTATCTCCATTGGGTCTTATTCACGACCTTGAACAATGCTAATCATTTTATATTAATATTAGACAAAACACGTCTTTTGTAAAAGTCGATCGAAAAGCTTGTATCACAATTTTCTTTCTCAAAAAACAAATACAACACTGGTGTTTATGTAAGAATAGTCGTACGTAACTGCTCACAAAACAGGTCTATGAGTATATGTTAGCTATACATAGGTATATCAGGTAGAAGTTTTAAAACAGTGTTTTTAATGTAATAATTTTTAGTCGCTAATACACTTGCAATCGGACAACACGCATTTCCTTTCTACTCCTCTGCTATTCAAGTTGAACCTTGTTACAAACATCATCTGGACTTTATTATTTTTGATTATACTTTATAAACCCAATGGAAAATCCGTATCCAGGTTCGATTCAAACCGTAACATGGAGTCGCTAGACCTGGTGTGGGTGTCCCGCGCTAACGCCAAGCAGCGCAAGGGTCGCGCGGGCCGCGTGATGCCGGGCGTGTGCGTGCACCTGTACACGTCGCACCGCTACCACCACCACATACTGGAGCAGCCCGTGCCTGAGATACACAGGGTGCCTTTGGAACAACTCGTCTTGAAGATCAAGATACTACCACTTTTCCAGGATATGAGCATACATGAGGTTTTGGGTAAGTGGTAAAAAAAATCAAAGTGTTAATCTTTCTGTGATTTATTTATTGTCTTTAGTTAAAGATCTGTTATCACCAACACCGATTTTCTTTTCTGATGTCAATGTACAGACGCCAGCACATCAAGCTACTAAAATTTCCTTTATAGGTTTTCTATTTTATCGCTGAAGTCGGTTCGAAGTTGAATGGGGAAATTCTACAGTTTTGGGTAGCTTGATGTGCTGGGGTCTGTAATAGAATGTCCTGTACATTAGGTACATATAGGTAAATTGTTCTGGATTTCTTTGCCTTTATCAGCATTTAGTCATAAATACATAAGTTTAATCACAAAGAATACACTCAATTTTCAATCTCTCGTACCTGTTGATCTCTGTCCGGTCGTTTCGGATGGCCGACCCGTCGGATTATGAGAGTGAGGGTCTAGAGAGTGCACCTGTAAAATCATACTTGTAAAAGGCGAAAGCGTAAAAATAACACAAACTAACATTTAAACTTTCCTAACTTTCAGGAAAAACAGTAGAACCACCAACAAAACAGAACATAGACGGCGCTCTCTCCCGCCTTCAGGATGTCGGCGCGTTAGACAAGGCATTCAGTCTGACGGCGCTGGGCAAACATCTGGCCGCATTGCCCGTAGACGTCAGGATAGGCAAACTCATGTTGTTCGGAGCTATATTCTGCTGTGTGGACTCTGCACTGACAATGGCGGCGTTTTTGAGCCATAAAAGCCCTTTTGTTGCACCATTTGGGAAGAAGGTTAGCATTTTTTTATAATTTATGTCATGTATACAGCGTCATCTTTCCGTCTTGCCGGTACATGTCAGGAAAACTCTTTGCGCTGTGGAATTTGCTCTTGTATGGCATTTTTGGGCCAATAAGGCTACTCTGTTGTTTAATTCCCTTTTAGGAAAAAGTTAGGTGATTTTTTAAGTTATTTGCAAAAATTGATCTTTAGATCAATTTACTAAATATTCTATCTTGACAAAATTTATTAAAGTCATTATTTTTAATGTTATGTTATATTCACGATAAAGTATCTCTATAGTTTAAGTATCTTTTGCCATTTTCAGACAGAGGCAGACGCGAAGAGACGTGAATTTGCTTGCTCCCAAAGTGATCAGCTTACAACTTTAAGAGCTTATAGGGTAAGTGATAAAACATTAAAGATTGAACCAGATTAGATTTTTTACAGACTCTCACTGCTAGACTGTTTTTTATGTACTTGTTAGTGTAGTGTAAAATTTGTTGTTAAAAAATGCCTTACTTTTAACGATAATTTATTTAAACATTTTTTTTTATTTCAAGCCTATACACTCGTACTTTAATATTAAAAAAAAAACATCTTTTCCGTGGGAAGTCATTAAATGACCCCTCCCGCCGTGGGTGCAGTAGAGGGACTGTCAGGCTCTTACAGACTAATACCCACTATTTATTCACAGTTTTTAGAGGTCCCTGTGTGCCACCCACAGCACAGCCCCAGCAGACCTTAGCCCTACGGGGGCCCACTTTACCCATACTTATATATATATCCACTATCACCCTTCCAGAAATGGCAACAAGCAATGAAAAGCAGTACCCACGCAGCTCTAGTGTTCGCGAACGAAAACTTTCTCTCCCACAAGACTTTGCTCATGTTGGCCGATATAAAACATCAGCTGTTAGGCCTACTGGCTTCCATCGGGTTTGTGCCCGACATGCCCGCGTTACGGAAGAAAATGAGGAAGGATTCGGTGGCTAGCCTGACTGGGGATGAGGTAATGCAACATTTTAAATTGATGATTATTCATATTTATGTCGAGAAAAACTTCAAGTTCCTTTATTAACGAAGAAATATTAGTTCTTATATATTTGTCATATTTTCTTGGTATGTATAAAACTCATGTTTTCTTTTACAGTTAAACACAAATGGGAATAACGACAAATTACTAGCAGCTATTTTGTGTGCAGCACTTTATCCAAACGTCGTCAAGGTAACTTCACAAGTTTATAAAATATAATTACAAAAATATATTTTATATAAAATTATATTTTATAATTTATTTTCTCTCGTAATTTATTTTAAATTATATATTATAATTAAATATAATGTTTATTTTTAGTGAATTAAAGTACTTACAGTCTCATCAAAAATAAAAGTTTTATTTTAAGTGAATATCCCACAATATTATTATATTTTTGGTAACACTTAAAAACGTTAGCAAAAACAATTTGAGATAAAATAGCACTAAATATTAACCCTCTTTTCATTACAGGTACTAACTCCTGAGAAATCCTTCCACATGCAAGCGGGCGGCGCTATCCCCCGCCAACCGACACCAGACGAATTAAAATTCAAAACCAAATCTGATGGCTATGTGGCATTGCACCCATCTTCTGTGAACTCATCTGTGGGGTACTTCACGAGCCCTTACCTAGTGTACCAGGAGAAAGTCAAAACCAGCAGGGTGTTTATAAGGGAATGTTCTATGGTGCCTCAACTGCCGCTTGTTTTGTTTTCTGGTAAGTTTTATTATATTTTTTTTGCTGATTGTACTTTGTTGCTGCGCATGCGCATTGCGCTTAATGCAGAGTTTTTATGACATAATAATTAGTTTTAAGTACTAAGTATATATGATAGATATTACTTTTTAGTATTTTCATATATTTATTTAGAATTTTAACTTGAAATAAAAATATTTAAACAATTAATATAATATGAAAAAAATATATATATACTGGCTATAGCTGGATAGTGATTAAAATTATGTTTAAAATATTTCAGGTTGCAGTTTATCAGTGGAACTCCACAGTGGCACGTTCATAGTATCGCTAGAAGACGGTTGGATTATGTTCCAAGTGGAAAAACACGAAGTGAGTTTAAATTAATAGCATGACTACTTTATAGTTTTAAATACACGCTCATAGCTATTTTGCGTGGTTTACACTTCAGAAACTGCGTTATATTCCAATTTTAAGGTTGTCTTATGTCATCTCTCTTTAAGCTATATCTACAATCAAATCTTTACCTAAATATTACCAAAATCAGCTATTTATAGTAATGTTTCAATCGAATGAGATATTCCATTTATCGAGGAAGGCATTATTAGGCATCATCTATAGGCTAATCTTTATCCGGGTGCGCGGAGTTGTTCGCACGAGATGCGGGTGAAATCGCTGGCGGAAGGAAGCTGGTATATTATATAACTCAAGCAATGATACTACTTAAAACTTACACTTTTACTGACTAAAACCCACTATGTTCCTTCTAGCTTCTAACTATTGAGCTTCTAACTCCCGATTTTATATTTATAGGTTGCAGAAATGCTGAAAACGATACGAGTGGAGTTAATAAACTTATTGGAAGAGAAAATCAACGATCCCAGTTTGAACTTGCTACATTACGAGAAAGGTAACCGAATAATAAAAACTATAGTGCAAATTGTTACTAAGGACTAAGCTATTGAACAAGCCGATCTGTTGTATAACTAATTTATGAATTTAATACAGGTGCAATTAAATTTTGTAAATAGGGTATTTGACTCTTTTTTTTTAATTATTCATATCAAAAGTAACATTTTACAAAACCAAAAACAGAAATAATTTATAGAATCCATTGAGAAATAAGTAATTTATAAACCTTTCAAAACCAGTAGAAAGTCAAACAGTTAAATAACAGAAAAAGGATGCACATACAGGCTTGTGACGTCAACGCTATTTGATCACGCATGTGCAAAAGAGATAGCAAGATGTCCCCACTATGATCCCACTCTTCATCATACGAATATAAAAAATGTTGATTGCTGCTCCATTTATCAACCAATTTTGACGCTGTTTTCAGAAAAATGTTCCTAGTGCATGTGTTTTTTTGTTAATTTTTTTTTACAAAATTTATCACAGTCAAATACCCAATTATTTATTTATTTATTATCGATATATTGTGACAGGTGCTACTATGTATCAGATTTGTGGTTTTATTGTTATTTTGATGTAATTTTTGGGTGACTTTTTAGCTGTAATAATGCACTACTTCACCGCCATGACATAAACAGGTGAAATAAATATTTTATTGAAATGAAGTGAGTCCAGTGAACATAGTAATAAAATTAATCAATTAATATACAAATCTACATTCATCTAACAAATAATGATTATGATAAATTAGTAGGTAATTTACAAATATAAATATTATGATAAAATGCATTACCCTCTTTTACGAGGCGCAGTCGAATATAATTGAAATAATTTAAAAGGTGCAATAGGACGAGTAAACTAGGCGTAAATTTGAAATGGCGTGTTTTTTAATTTTAGTGCTGTTACATTGTAATCGTTACAGAGGTAAAGAATAATAATTGGAATTGCAAGTTCTCTACCAGAAATGGTTAAGAGTACTAAACTTAGAGTAACTTAAATTTCTTTCAGTTTACGTTTCACGTTAACGTTACTTTACGCGATGTTCCAAACATTTTTGTCTGAATCGATTATAGCTTTGACCAACACGTCAAGCGTCATAATGCACTTCATAGATTATTTCAATAACACATTTTTATTACTACATATTTTATTTGTAAACAGCGCCCTCTGTTAATATCTTGCTGAACTAACGAATTAGACCCACGTTGTAAATTTTATAATACGTTACTAGATGGCGCTGAAATGAGTGAGAAGCTTAAAAAGTCTCTTTTCTGTGCAATAGGTTACATGAAATTGTTTTCGAATGTAATGAGTTTTCAAGATGTAAATATTTTTTTACTATTGTATTCTAGTTATGAAATTCATAATTAATATGTGAACATTAACTGCCATCCAAAGTCTGTAACTTTGAGATTGTAATATGAAATTTTTATGTACACAACACAACTGTATTCTTTTTGATATTTGTAATGAATGAAATGCGCCATTTTTGGCTCCTTGAATAGTTAATGCAGTATAGTAGGTACCTGATTTATTTATTTACCTTTGAACAAGATCTCCAATGAATTTGATAAAAGCGCTAGAGTATGTGTTTATAAATTAAGTACTATGATTATCTCGAGAGAGCTTCATATTCAAATTTCATACGAAATAAAATGATACCAAGAAGGAATTAAAATCCACCCTTGTAAGATCACAATAAATATTTCGAAAAATCATACTAAGTATTATCAATATTTATTTCGTATTTTCTTTGAATTCGCAAAACTGCACTAAAATAACTGCACATTTATTGATATTCTGCACCGCTTGCTTGTGATCTTTAAAATGGATGATATTATTACCAATTAGGTTTGTTCTCAACTATTGTCCGTTTTCAGTGGCAAAACTTACCAGACATAGATAAATTTACATATTTTACGGTGAGTTTCATCAGTGAATTGAATCTAATTGTTTTATTAATCCAAAATAATAGTTAATTCATTTAGGGCCTACTACGTATTAATACTGTAGTCTAAATACGGAATACCGTGTTACGTATTAATTGTACTACAGTATTAATACGTAACACGGTACAGTGCCCAATCGTGATCTTCCCATAATAAACACGTGCATTGTCCTAAAGGCACAGGATATGTAAATTATTGTCTAAACAATGATAAGAAATAATGTAACAAAATCACAATGTATTAAAATGGAATCTTATACACCGACAATAACCATTAATTTGTAATATAAGTAGACGAATTGTAATTTATTATCAGAATTGTGTAAATAAATTATTATTTTGTTGAAAACATGTTTTTTCTCTTAAACCTTTTAAATATATTTTTAAAATATTTACGTATTTATAAAGTAGTTTCAAAGTTATTTAAGAATGCAACAAAAAATGATACCTACCAGTCATACATAACAATAACTTTCGCTAGAGGTTTCAAAAGCCCCGACGCAAATGTCCCGATAAATTGGCTATCTAACACTAAAATATTTTTTCAAATCTCTGCTACCCGTCTGCCTTATATACCGCGTTCAAGCGACAAAAATACTCGTCATCTAAATGATACGAGTATCAGGGCTAGTTTCGCAGGATGCTAAGTTCCAGATAGTTTATCTGGCAGATAATTTCATACAAATTCTGTTCCATTTTTTAATTTATCTGGTAGACAGTGGTTATCCGTAACATGTGAAACCGGCCCTTAGTATAGTATAGATTCATAGTTTAACAATATCGTCTATGTAAATAAACGCCCCATAACAAATAACACCTAATCTGAAAAATCACCACCCCCAAAAAATGACGTTCTAATAAACATAAAAAGTTCACATAAAGGATTGAATAACCTGCACCCGACGCCCACAAATCACATAATAGCCGAACAAACCACGATATATTGACACTATCCATCATACCAGTGTCCGACATTTACCTATGTCCCTCGCAAACAGGCCGCCTTTAATATTTCAGACGTAAAAAAATGTTCTATTCGCGAACGATTTCAGTAGTTTGCGTCCCTAGTCGTAAAACGCACGTGTTTTGGTTTGTTACATGTGTACTTTAAAGGGCGAACTTTTGGGTTAGGACCGTCCGAGCTGTTTTAGCGATGACTGATTGTGGATACGTCTTTGAATTTCAAGAAAATTTTATTGCTATTTCAGAGGGAGGCACTTTTTGTAGGTATCTCGAAACCTATTTGCTAAGCCGCCTAGTGAATTTATTGTATTAGGCAATAATTATAATTATAAAATCCTTAATGAGGCAATGTGTGATTAGTCCTTAAGTTTGAAGAATGTGTTAATTGTGCCAAGCGCCATCTATCAGTGAATAGCTGAATTAAAATTTCGATACAACAATAATTTTCGAATATAGATGTCACTACTAGTATTTCTAATTGGATTCCAATTATTATTTTTTCAGTGCGGAGCGCTAAAATGACGCTTCTTCCGAAATTTTGTAAATATGTTAAGCACTTTAAATGACGCTCTAAAATCGTTGCTTGACAGATGCACTTCTTCTAAGAATATTTCCCAAAGCATTAAGCCCTAATAGATGTAGGTTCACTGAATATTTTTACTATCGAACCTTATCCACGTAGGTCCAACAGCCATCCGTCCCGGCATCTTTATTCGCGTCACGTAGCGGCCGGCGTGTAATTGGCGCCATTTAGGTAGCGTCCCGCGGCCGACCCGCTGCACGTCCGCGCCCCCGCAACCTTGCAAACCAATATGTTGTGAGAAACTTTGTAAGCCTAAGTATGTTGAGTTTTAGTTTGTTTGTCAAAATCGAGATAAAATTGTAGTGAAATCAGTCCTTATGTAAATCGAAACAAAGGATTAGTAGAATCATCGTAATTAGGTAGACATATTTAGTAGACTTTAAATACAATTAAGTATTCTGTTTACTACATAAGTTATGAGTACTGGTTAAAATAATAATGTTGAAAAAAAGGGGTTTTTATGAAGCGTTTTTCAGTATCTATGATTTGGGAGTAGGTAGGCTGACGCATCCGATCATTACCTGCTTCAACCTGCTTGAAAATGAAGCTAAATAATTAGTTTCTAAAACAAATTACTAAAACAACATTAAAATCGTTTCAATAGAAACAAAAATCTTTCTGATCAACCACGAAACTGAATCTATAATTCCTAGCCACCAAAAACTCTTCGACGCTGGTTTACTCCCTCACCTATCTACAAATGCTCAGCCGCAAACCGTCACCTACAAAAATCCCTCACCCTCCAATTTATCAGCATTAAACATTTCACATAAACACGGTCTACCTACGCAAAAACGTCGCAGCAAGCGTTATTATCAACCGGTCCGTTGATTCCATTCACCCGAGGCCGAATAAATCAACGCGAAAGCCGAAAGCCGACAATAAATTTCGTCCCAATCCTGGTCATCGCCGACCCAAAAGGCGTTTTAGCGTTAACCCAGGGACGGACCTTTCCGCTAAATAAATCCCTTATCTGCATACGGCAAACCTTTCTAGGGTCCAGCTTAATAAATTCAGGTTGGGCCTTGCGAACTTTTGCGTTGGAGGTTTAGAGAGATGATAGTACGTTGTTTTAGTGTTGGTTATGTTAGGGACATCAGATATTATGAATATTGAGGATAATGACAATGTGTTTTTATTTCTTTCCTATGTTCACACTTTGATTAATTAACACTTTATACAATTTTACAAAATCACGGCAGGCAAGCTAACATTAGTTTTTTTTTTCAGCTAATCAGTACCTTGTAACTTTGTGGAGCTAACTAACAAAAGAATATTATATTATAGATCTCGGTTTTAGCAGCTCTCGCTACTTTGGGCCTGCTCATTTGGAAGGCGGTCGAGCGGGTCCGCTCCCAAATCAATAGTAATTCTGTGGGTAATCCCTTGGCCCACAGCTGAAAAATAGATATAGATAATATAGATATATAGGTACTTATAGAAGAGGCTATGGTTTAGTCATAAATCCATGGTTTTACGACCTAGGCTGAACACACTAATTCAATTTTTTGTAGATTGCGTCCAGTATTTTGATTGTGGTCTCGAAAGGATTTTAAACCGACTTTATGGGAAGTTTTCAAGCTCCTCATAGTCTTTCTTTAGTCTGGGAAAAAATAACATGGAATACTTTCTTTTACAGTTCTATTGTCTGTGCGCTTTGAAGGATGTCTATATTCACAAAAAGAAAGATTAGAATTAGTCTAGTGTTGTCTTTCAGAATAAATAATAAACAAAATTTTTCGTATCACAAAATTTTTCTACTCTCATACCAACTCAATCTCATAGTTCTAAAATAACTAGAAAATTCGCCATATTTTTTTATTACAAACTGGTGTGTGCAAAATCGGCCCCGATATAAAAATGAAAGGGTTGAGATCCCCTCCTAAAACGTTTATCTCTTTCGCACTTATATTTCTATAAATCTTTTGTCTCGCTCTTACGCTGACCGCTTGACCATTGGCTGTTGAGATGGGTTCACGCACGCACGCTCATTTATTTGTCGTACACACATGTATGGTCGCAGGTGATGTGGGCGGAGAAAAAAAGCTTGGGTTTTTAGGTAGGTAACCAATAAATATAATGTGGATTCAATTTTAGGTAAGTAGAAGTCTTCCTCAGGAAGACATATATTTTTTTTATTATTGGATTATTTTGCTTTTTCGTAGTTATTTTCAACAGTACCTAACTGCTGAATCGATTTTAATGAACTTTGGTTCACGAATAGATTTTACCCTCAACCCATACCAGAGTACGAGTGAAACTACATAATACACAATACACACACATAGGTACAATACACAACAACAAAAAAAAAAACAAGAAAACAAATAGTTGCTTAGAGCGAAAATTTACTGAAAATTATTATTAACTTTATAGCGATAATCTAAATAAGCTTACCTTAAGAACAAAGAGGCTATCAATTAGTCCTCTATCACCATACCAATCATAATGAGAGCGACATAACATCCTGCATCATGTAGGTACACCTCAATAAAAACCCTAATGACCCCCGTATCTCATATACTGTTGTTAACGTTTATTCCCACGTTATCAGTAGAGGTCCCAAACCCGGAGGTCCCGAACTGTCCCTAAAGCTAAAACTTTAGGGTGGCGGGTAGTTTAAAGTGATCTAACAGATTTCGACCCACTACCCTAGGAATATAACTGGGTATTTGCTATCGTGGGTTGGGGTACTGGTTGTCGAATTTTATAATGAATTAGTTTCTGTCAAAGCCGCTTTTAGTTTTTTTTAAACATCAGTAGATAGGTCGGTACTGCCGCAAAGAAATCATTCGAAATTTTTTGTAGAATCTTCTATTGGAATTTTACTTAGGTACTTTGTCTTCTAGTAGGAAGATTATTTATCTATCGATATCTCAAACTTCTGCCGATGATCCTAAATAGCATCTCAATGTTATATGTTCTTAATTGAAAATACTACAGACCAAAAAAATCACTAAAAAACCTTTGGTGAAATATATTTTTTTAAATCACTTAGGTAAAGTAAGTACCTAGCATGTATAATAGCTGCACTTTTATAGATGTCCTACAGAAAGGATAATTGTTCATCTAGCTAGAGTGACGATTTATTTAGTAGGAGACGTTGAACCTCTGTGCTTACGATCAGCTTGTTAAATGTGCGGACGAAAGTGTCTATTGGATCAGAAAGAACTATGGAGTAGACAAAATTTAATTAGGGACCTAATTACTTTTAGCTATTGCTTTGTATTAATTTTGAAGAAATATTAGGGCACATAAAACAATGATGGCATCCAGGCCGATTGTCGGCTACGGCGGCCGTTCTCTTTTATGGAGATCAGTCAGCTGCGCAGGACATATTATAGTGCACAAGCATTCGCGCAAAATACAGGTGCACTCTCTATTCCCTCACTGTCATAGTCCGATGGGACGGCAATCCGACACGACTGGAGAGAGATCAGGCGCAGGACCGACATTTACGTGCTCTCCGATGCACGGGTGAATCAATCACCAACTTCCAGACTCCGGGCTGCTTTATGAAAGTTTCTCAAAACCCACAAAGCGATTTCGGCCCGACCCAGGATTCGAACCCGAGACCCCGTGAACAGCAGTCGCACCTTGCGACCACTAGACCAACGAGGCAGTCATTTATTATATATTTCAAATTCCCTTACTTTAATTTTTTATATATTTTTTTATCACAAGCATTTATTTTCCATCCTTTAAACATATTTCTTTCTTTTCACAAACTATAAAATTAGTTCACTTACCAAACTATTAACCAGTGTTCATAACTTTCCGTCTGGCTGTTTTAAAAACAATTGCCGGCTCTATGCATCTCGCTGTGCTATCCATTTCCTTGAGTCCGCGGCACGTGTTTGGTCACTGCCTGAGATATACATATGGCGCGTTTAACTGTTCCTACAGGGCTGCCACAAGATGAAAATCTGAATATTTGTATTCCTATTAAGGATCAACCCTATATTACTTGTGCATCAGAAAAGGGGCCGCTGTATTCAAACAAGACTAAGTAAAAAAGGTATGTACCGTAATTTAGTCATAGATTTGATATTTTTTTTTTATTAAATTCTTTCTTTTTCAATTACCTTTCTACATTTTTCTTCTTGTTCAGAAGCGTTAGTAAATATTTCTTATCACACGTCTTGTATTGGCAGGAAAATACCAAATATCCTGAAAAAATACTGATCATTTAGTCAAAAGTCTTCAAGGTTACTATTAGTAGCTTCATTGTATCAATATAACCTTCACAGGCGCCCCCATCTGACCTACAAATTGACCACAATGCAGGTTGAAGTCCCAACAAAGAGTGTATCGGTACAAGATCAAAAGTATATCAAGGGGATGCTGGAAAGTAAAAAATTAAATTCATCACCGTCAAAAGACCCCATCTGACCTACAAACTGACCACAAAGCAGGTTGAAGTCCCATACACAAAGAGGTTTGTATAGGCACAAGATCAAAAGTGTATCAAGGGGATGCTGTAGAGAAAACCAGTTTAGAATAATGTCCACGTGTTAAAAGGTGAGATTAAAATGAGAACAGGGGATGCTGCGATGTCAAAGGTCAAATGTTTAATTTACATATTGGGGTAATTTTTATAATAGGCTAATTTGAGGTGGGTATTTTTTTTATAAATATTTATTAAGATTACATTTTTAAAGGTACACACGCCAACAGATCAAGCTACCCGAAACGGATCAATTTTCCCTATAAATTTTGAACCATATGCTATAGCGTTAAAGTTGAAAATATATAGAGAAAAAAATTACAGATTGTAGTAGCTTGATGTGCTGGCCTCTGTGCCATAACATACAGGATGTTCTTCAATTAGTGAAAAAAATACAAATTGATTGGGATTAATTCTTCAATACACCAAATGATTAAGAACGTGCATGTAAACTAAAAATAAAGTACTCTGACAGTTTTATTTGATTATCATCATCCTCCATCCATGTCCTACTGTTAAAATGTCCAATAACTAAAATGTACCGTAGGCCTAGTTGAAAACCAGTGTTAGGCACTTTAGTTGTCTGTCATTACTGCTGAACTGGAGTCCATTTAGCAGAACCTTATTTTATAATTCTTTATTTTTAAAGTCTTGTGTCAATACATGTATTTTCTTTATTTCTTTCTATGTAAAAACATGTAATACAATTTATAATGTCGATCCTAAAACGTCTAGAACCAGCCCTACTCCAAAGTGAGGCTAAGATAAGTAACGCGGTCCTCGCCACTGTCTTGATGTAACACATTTGTAACGGCCAGATGTACACACAGATACGGCCGGCTACATTCAACACCCTGTATAGCAATTTCCCTTACCATATGGGCTTGAGTCGACCAGAAATTGTTGCAATTTGTTCTGATTGTGTTTTGTTTATTTATATGTAGTTTTGTGTATTCGCGTGTTAATGCTGTTGTGATATTGATTTTTTACGTGTGTATAGAGATAATGTTTAAAAATGGACATTGGATCCTCCATTTTTTGCAGGTCTTTAGCAGACTTTTACCTAGAACATCTAGAGGGATTAGATCCAAATAATTAATGTGATTATGTTTATATAGATAACAGAAGAAACAACAGAAAATAAAGTTTTTTTTAATTTGGGTAATAATGTATGTACTACTAACAGCAGAAAATATAGAGAAACTAAACAAAAGACCGAAGAACTACCATCTCCAGTCTAGATCAAGCAAATTGATTATGATGACACCCAATAATAAGGACGTCACTTCACTAGTGTTTATTTCGCTGTCCGCTTGGACACGCAAAAATGGAACAAAACACAATCACTTAGCTCAAACATAATTATAACAACCGTGTGGGTACCTACTACAAGTACACCCGAGGTCAAACGCTAGTTATGAAAGTGCTCGCCAAATGACGGGGCGTCGAGGTGGCACTACTGTGCTTGCTAATGAGACCCGAATAGTTCCCCGAGCAAAGCTTTGAACCGGGTAATCGTGCAGTGAACATTAGAAACAAGATGAGTTACAAAACCGGCTATGTCATTCTAATTTAATGTGGGATACTTAGGCATAATTGGGTCAATGCAAAAAATAATACATTGAATGAGAGACACGGTTTAGCACAAACGCTAGAACTCCTTTTTTGTAAGCCTATTTAAATGTTTTCCGACAGTTATGTCTTGATTCAGCATATTTTTTTAAGGCGCCTACCTTTCCAGACCAAAAATACACCGGTCTAGGTGTTGGTCACTATGTGCAATTCTTTTTAAATTTTTTTTTGTGATTAAATACTAAGTTTAAGTATTTTTTTCTAACTTACTCATGACTGACGTTTTTTTTATTTTGTTCCGATTTTTTTTTGGGAAACAAACAGATATCATAGCAAAAACACATTTACAAACAATATAAACCACACATTATCCAACAGTTTCAACTTTACAAAACAAAATCTTCAATATTTTCCTTTCAATTCACACACAACACACAAAATTAAAAATGATAGTACAAAAACTAAATCAAACAACTTATAATAAACAAATCCATTTTAAACCATCAAATTAAAACCGTGAGCTGTAAACGATTCTCGCTCGTAAATTAATGGTTGAATCGCCGTGAGCCGATAGGCGATATTTCAGTACCTCACTAACCCGCCAACCCTGTCCTATATTTACATTGCGCCAATTTAAAGTATTATTTTCATAGTGAATACACCCATAGTGTTATAGTTAAATTAATACCTACCCTGGATACATTTTCGTAGACCATTATCTCTTTTCGAGGTTGGCTAGAGATTAATTAAGACTGTCTTAAAAATTGTGGTACTAAACCTGAGTTAGGAAACCAAGCAGTGCTTACATATTATTCTTTTGGATGAACACTAAAAATTATTCGATAAACTAAACGTTACGTTACGTGTGCATGTTTAAGTTGTTTTTTCTTTAGACTGCACTGTCCCACGGCCTTTACCCAAGGCCTCCCCATTTTGCAGAAGTGTGGGTGTGTTACTTATAGGGATTTGGACCTTGTGTGTCCCACCATGCTGGTCCAGTGCACGGTTGGTGGGTCGCCAGAGCGGGTAGGTGCACCACGAGAGGGAGAGGTTCGCTTGGATCCCGTAAGATGTTCTTTGGAAACACTTAAAATTTTGCACTTCCAAAATTATTTCGTTAAATGACTTATACATCTATCCAAAAGTTTCACGAAATTGCACAATTTTCGGTTAAAAAAAACAAACGAATTGCCTATCAGACCATCGTTGCATCGCTATATTTATTAGTGCTGTCTGTATTCGATACCGGCCGGGTCTCAGATATTTATCGATGTTTTCATAATTCATCCGGAGGACATACGCGACACTTTTTATTTGCCGCCCTAGTTTAAGATTCATGATGTCATGAGATATTGGCAGACCTACGGAACGGTGGATGTGACGGCTGCTTTTTATGATAAACGAATAAATGGTGTATGTGATCGGGGTAGGCAGAAATCTCATCGTTAGTATGTGATTAGTATATGACAATATTTAATTCTAGTTTTAAGTCTGAAAATGTGCAATATTTGGTTGGAACTTTACCATTACCAAAGTATTGATTGTGGTAAGCGAAAGGAGATCTTTATACTCAGTAGGTACCTGTTAGTATATAAATTATTCATTATACTATTTCTCAATTTTGTCTACTAGGTATATTATCAGAACGAGTTACCAAAACTACCAGGATTTAGAGAGGTATAGCTTCCTAGAATAATATTTATTTTAAATCGATACAGCACACAAAATCCAATCTTAACATTTTCGCCACGCAGCGAAATATTAGCTAAGTAGGTACATACACATGTATGTATTGTACGCGCAAGGCATATCATAAAAAATGTTATCTGTACAAGAACATATTATGTCCAAATCTTCTCCACAGACTTAAGGGGGTGGTGGGGTGGTATTGGTGATGTAAGGCCCCGCGTACACGAGACATACGCTTCGACATAAGGACGTATGGAGACTATGGCGATTTTTTTTGTAGGTAACTGAACAAATAGAAAAGCTGAAATGTTACACATCTTCATTTTATTAAACTGTATTTCTTACCGTTCTATTTAATCTTAATCAATAATTTCACATCACCAAAATTCTGTATGAAACTGAACGTGTTTAATATATGAACATATTTTTAAAAATATGAGCAAATAACTGCAAAAAATGCCAAATTGAAAACACCTCTAGGAAACCTGAACTTTAAAAGTCTGTAATCGCCTATTCGCCTTGAGAAAGCATGGTGATTAACGCTCATTCCTTTTCTGTAAGAGAATAGGTCTGTACCTTGCAGTGGGAATATAACAAGGTAGATTTTGAACTGCCAAAATGGCCTCTGAACAATCTTTAATGGTAATATTTACAGTAAGACCAGTATGGGTAGTGCTGCCCTTGACCAATTATTTTTCCACATATTACACTGTCTATAATACTTTTACAGAATTCTATCATACCTCCTTAATAATACTCTAAATAGTATCCAAGCCTAGTGACGTCATCAGCTATGTCCTACTGAAAGGGGCTCTGAATCAAGAGATATTATAGCGGGGCTCTCGCATAGATCTCACCGAGTCGAGCTGCTTCTATTTTTATTTGTACGAGATGTACCGTGAGGTGGGAGAAAGGGTGAGTAAATGGGGTAAGTAGAAATTTGGTAGTTACGGGAGAGTGACTGCATACATACTTATTTCATCCCGTTAAATTTAATTAAATTACTTAGATTCTTCGTACTGTAATATACAGATCTAGTCTGCTAATACTCTCTAATCCCTGACGAGTTTCCGACAATTTCTTTAAATCTTTCTATTCTAAGTGTATATTTTTTTCTAAATACAGTATTTGTGGGTTTTTATTTTAAAACATTGACACCAGCCGCGTGTTAACAGTAAGCAGTGTAAACTATATTTTGTTATCCCATATAGCAGCACAACTTTAAATAGTTTACGTAACTTTCACATAACCGATTTTTTCCTGACACGAACAAAACATGTCCATAAATCGCATATTCCATACTTACACCCTTTCGTTTCCCACCTGGATGGAGAGCGCGCATTATTACCGATAAGTACATGGGGCGGTGTGCTCCACACTGGATTTTGAATAATATATTATTTTCTTATGTAAAATGCCCGATTACTACCATCCCAGAGATTTTTGCGGTGGCACAGACAAAAGCTCCTTTATGGCACTTTATACGTTTTTGTTCTTAAATTTTTGTTATTTCACATACGCTTCGGCCTGGCGAAATGAAAAAACTTTTTGTGTTCGAACTTAATACCTATGGAACACTTATTTTGTTTCAATTTTTTATCAGATACATAATGGCTATGTGATATTCTTTAATGGCAGGTACAGCTTGCGTTCTTTATTCAATAATGCTTCGGGTAGAACATTAGACAATTTGATCCAACCCATTTCTCACGTACGCATGGTCACCGCGACCAAACAAACCCAGACCGTAAAAGAGGTATATTATTTTATTATCTGAAGCCAGCCAGGACGGAGAGACGGCAATATCACCGTATATAGATTCGATTTTCTACGTGAATTCGTTTGACGGCCTTCATAATGCGACATATAAAACTGGGGACTTACGGACCCCGAAACCAATTTCGGGTTATGACCCGACGACTCTCTGATAATATTCTCGGGTTATTAGGTAAGGATAGGAGTTTTTACTATGGCTATTTTTTCCGCCGACGTTGGATTATTGGGAGCGACTTTACGAGCCACTGTTCTCCATACTCTTGGTGGCTTACATTTGTTTTATGACGTCATCCCTCCCGATACTCGCAGGGACACTAGTTTATTTGTTTCTGTACAATTTTACTCATAAACTTTTGTGAGAATTAAACTCTAGTAAGTTTTATTCGGTAAGTTCGGGACGTATTGCTGTTCTGTAAACTTTTGTGAAATGTTTTATGTTAATTTATTGGAATTGTGCTTAGAGTTATATGGGATAATGCTTTTATTTGTGTCAAAAGTAATTAAATTAGCAAAGCGTCTATTTTCTGAACCTTTATTTTTAATTGAAGCTTTGTTTTTGATTTAATTATTAAGCCTTACCAATCAACTGATTTCGTCTGCTTAGCCTTTTTCTCAACTGTTGAGATCGGCTCCCTAAGCTGGATGCAGCTGAGCCAATACCAGTATTGTATCGACATGGATCGACTTATCTGAAACTGGGTTGAGCTCAGTTGCTTGACCAAGCCCTTTGATATCACTGGTTGTCAGACTTCCTGGCTACTAACCCGTAACGACTGCCAAAGATGTTTAAATTATCAATTTAACAAGTCTTCCAATATACGGAGATATGTCGTCATTCTCAAATGTTGACCCATTCACAGATCAACCGCGCCAAGCGATGCTATGATTGAAGGACCTATGCGGCTTAGTATTTTAATTACCTAAGAGAATTACTTTTCTCCTACTAACACAGTAGTTTTCTCAATCCTTCCACAAAACACACAGCATCACCAATTTCGCCAGCATTAATTTCTCACAAGTTTACATCGATACCTTCGGTCTACGTGACGTTTACTAAGACACTCATAACCCTCTCCCCGCCGTATAGTCACGTACATACAACATGAGCTGCAAGTACCTCGTCGTAAAGAATATGACCTTTTACTTATATAACCTGTACGTGAGCTGGCGCTAAACGTTCGATGATTCCGTTTCGATACTTTTACTTATTTGTTTGTACGTTTGAGGGTTATTTGAGATGGGTATTGAGTGGTTTGTTTTTTTTTTGTTTTGTTGTGTTGTATTGTTGTTTTAGGGTTAGGTCTGGTAGTCGCGTGAATTATTCACTGTGTCGTTTAGTTTTGGGAATGCACCGTAGTGGCCACTAAGCATAAATCGAATCTGTTAGCCACAATAATTTACTGTTTATAAAAAAAAGAACATTGCCGAGAATAACCCATAGGTAGCTTCTCCACAAGGTAGACATAAAAATTGACAACACAAAATTACCTATAGACATATCATCTCACGAAATCACTTATTGTAAAGTCAATTTTGATTTTTCTGTCCTATATACTCATAAAATTCAAAAACATCAGCCAATTTTCATCTTCAAATCTGACTTATCAGTGCTACTAAAAGTAAATCACGCCGATAGACACCGTGATGCGGAACAACGCCTACTTTATTAAAACACACTCTGTATTCATAACGCATCAGCTACACTATCACAAATAATATCGCCCCCGAAGATGCATTGGAAAAGAAATGTATCAGAAAATGTATAAAAAAGCTGTATTGTGACTGTGAGGTTCACTGATTTACTTGTTACTGGATGAGGTAGATTAGAAGTGCGCTTGGCTATGTACAGACGCCAGCACAATTTTACCAATCGAATATAAACCTTTCGGTATTGTGATAAGGTTCAAAATCAATTAAGGAAAATTTTAAGATTCTAGTAGCTTGATGTGCTGGCGTCTGTACTTGTAACGATCGATAACCATGACGTGACAAGGTTGTGAGTTTTATAATCACAGTGTATGATTCAATTAGTTTTAGCAGAAGAAATGTGATAAACATACCTATGACAAGAAATTAATTTATGAAATGTTTATCGAATCAAAGGTGAACTTATTGTTTTAATCCAAGGTTTATGCAGATATAGGAAGGAAAATATATTGCAGGCGTAAATCCTACTTGTGTTATTCAAAATAAACGATAGCCACCGAATATTTGTTTGACTTTTTAACCATTTCATTATTGTAAAGCTTTTAATTCAAATTCTGCAAAATATTAAATTCATTTATGAAATAGGAGGGAGCCTTCTATTTAGCTCAGCTATTTAGAGCGTACCAAAAAAATTACAAGATCGCTTCCAGTACTCATAAGAAGTAACAAATATATGAATGTAGGCGTGTGCGGGCGAGCGTATGATTCTTGTAGGGAGATATGGGATTTTTCAAAGATATAAACCGGCCTGACTTTGCTTGTCCGAGAGGGGGAACGAAGATAGTTTGTGGGGGTTTAAAGAAATATACACTGTGGTACGTATCTTTGAAATTTATCGAAGTGCAAATATATCGAGAAAGCTATTTAAAGCAAGCAAAAATATGGCGGTCTTATTTTTTTTCTGTGAGATCAATATTATTATTCATTATGTAATTTTTAATGCCAGAAAAACTAATAATAAAATTGTATACTTTGTGTGTTATAATATAACAAGATTAAATGTATCCTTCATCCACCAACATCAATTCAGCTTAACCTTAACAGCCGTAGGAAATTGCTCTCCAACGTATGGCATCAATAATTTAATATTACAATTACATAGCGGCCCCACGGTGGGCGCCATCGGGCGATTTTTTACATTCAATTAGAATGACCCTCTTTCTTTATATAAATTGGTCTGTCTGCCCCTAATAAATGATATCTGGAGAGCAACATGGTGTGGGAGGTACTAGTGATGGATCGTTTGAACACCAATCGCATTGGCGAATGCATTTTGTAGGAAAATTTTAAACAGTCGTTTAATGGGTTTTACTTTAATTGGTTTTTCACAAATTTTGAAATTTATTCTTGTATCGATTTTTTTCTTTTGCATTTAATTTATCATACAGTAAGTTGTAGAAATTATATAATATATAATGGCGTCCATACCAATTCTCTGGCAAGTCAGCCAACTGCGCAGGACATTTTATTGTGCAGTAAAGCATTAGCGTAGACAAAATTACACTTATTACGATATTGTTCCTTGAATCTCATTCCCCGAACCAACATGACCGGAGAAAGATAAGACGCAGACACGCACGCAACGCACTCCGGTGCACGGGTGTATCAATCGCCAACTTTTTGAAAAGTTTCTGAAAATTCCAAAGCAATTCTAAGGCCTCACTCGAGAATCGATCCTCCCCACTAATCTATCTGATAGTTCTTTCCGGGACAAATAAGCGAATGCTTTGCACGGAGTAAAACTATAGTATTTTACGTTATTCTACTTGACTTACCATATCCAAAACTTTCAAATAACGAACTTTCCTCGCTAACATCATAACCCAAAAGAATATTAACCCTATCACTGCGCCCCGTTTTTATACACCTTCAGCATTTCCAAATCCTCTCTCTAGGGTGGGCTAACTCTATCTCGCGTGAGGGATTATTGGAAGAAAGCGTGGCTACGGACGGGATCCAGTCGCCATTGTCAATGAGATCGCATATGGCGCGAACATATTAAATATTCACCACTGGAGAACTTTGATGTTTGCAGTGTTATTATTTATAGTTCTGATTTTTTTTGGGGGCGGTAAATACATATGTATCGTGGATGTATCAGATGACGCTATCAGTTATGTTCCAGCAACTTTTTAATAGGTACTGACGTATCTACGCCAGCACATCAAGCTACTACAATCTGTCAAATTTTCTTAATAGATTTTTTACTTTATTGCTGATGCGTATGATTCGAAGTTGATTATGGAAATTTGACAGTTTCAGGTAGCTAATTTGTTGGCGTTTGTACTATGATCTTTATAAAAAAATGGTGTATTTGCTAACAGCAAAAGTCTTGATGGCTATATCTAATATGTATCTGATAATAAAACGCATCCATAACCTTCAACCATTTCCCTCGTTTACATTCACCGTTCAACCAGCTCTATTCATGTCAATATGCAAAAGAATAAAAAACCTAGACCCACCTTTTAGCGAAGCTCACGTTCATTACAGACCACACACTTATCCCGCATCCCATCCGCCGGGTGAATGTGGCTCAATGGCGCTTTTTTTTTATTCAAAATAAGTCCTTAAAAAAAACCATGCCACCCCAGAAGCCAAATGGCCCAGAATTTGTTTAAATTGTCACGTACAGACACCGCGCGGTTACACAATCCCCGAACAGTGATTCTCAAACTTTTATTAATGAACCGTTAACTTTTAATTTTCAAACTTTTCGATTTAAGAACTTTTTTGTTATTGAATAATTAAAAACAATTATAAAAAAGACAAAGCTTATATTGGTAACAGTAAGGAATTTAGGTTGGTTTCTTTTTGGTCTTATTAGGTGATTACAAAATGACATTTTTTTATTGTGTATGTTGATGTAAAAAGAGTTCATCTCAGAGAGATCTAAGGGTACTTTGAGAAACTCAAGTCATTCGGTTAAAAAAGTAAGGAGTTGAAAATATATTTTCATTAATGGAGATGAACTAGATAATATTGAACACTTATCCTTTACCCAAACTCATTTACTAATCAAAAACTATTTGACAATCGCTGCAAACAAATAGACATACGTTGAAGGGGTTAAAAATGCATCGTAGTCACATAAAAAATCTCTCTGTACAGATATCGGATTTTAAATTTTAAAATGTGCATTGTATTGTATCGGGGTTCGAAAATCGATTGGTCCCAGCGACAAAGGGTTAACCATTAAAGATAAAAAACCATTGATTTTGGACTCGACAGCTTGCGAGCTCGTCAGTTAATTTTAAAATAAATGGGACGGAAGCTGCATTATAATTTTATGTAAGTAGTCCAAGGGCATTGGGTCTATCTGTTATTTTGAAAGTAGAATGTTAGGTACATTCCTTTGTGTTTTGTTTCATAGGCCTCAAGTTAAATTATGATTGAAAAAAATATACCTACTTGGTAATAGCGTAAGTGATGCAAAATTGGAACACGTCTGTTGATAGACGCTAAAGGAGTTTTAGTAACTTTTACCTGAAACTTTTATGTTATGTTAACTTTAATTTTTGATCAGGTAAATATTGTTATAATTATTGTAAAAAACATATGAAAATATTTTTTAGATGGACAGATAGGTAGAATGATAGATATCTATTTTGCATAGTCACTAGCGTTTTATTTATTTGCGTTACGTGTGTCACTTGAAATAGTTTTGTCTTTTATAGTGTAAATGTAAATACATATTTTAAGTTTTCTGTACATGCATAAAACGCGCACATTATTAAATAATTTTAAAATTACACTTTATTGTCCGTCAGTGCATGGAAAACCACCCACTGTGCAATAATTTTGGCACGCCGCGGGTCGGTGATGGGCTCCCATGGAGAAATACAGGTAAGGGGGTAAACAATTAAACTTATGCAATAGCTACATAAACTTTATGTAGGTTATGTTTATTGAAAAATAATATCAAAACATAGCAAGTTAAATGTGTTTGACTGAATTGTAACCACTATGCATCGTTGCAATAATATGCTTACGGTACCATATTTGGCATTCGTTTTTATTATGACTTTTACTAAGGGCCAGTTTCGCAATGTCCGAATAGCTAAGTCACTACCTACCGGATAAATTCAAAAATGGAATAGAATGTGTATGAAATTATCTACCAAATAAACTAACTGGAATTTATTCGTAGGTGGTGAAACAGGTTATTTATTTAAGAATGGCTTTTCGGTGTATTTTTGTCATAAAAAGTATCGAGAAATTGAAGAAGATTTTATCATTGAAAGCCTTAATCATACAATATTGGAAATTGTACAACATAATATTTGGTTGGCCTAGTAAGATTTATATAAAAAATAAACTCTCCATAACTAAAAATATTAAGTCCACCACAACGGTATATTTTTCGTACGCAACGTAATACACACTACGCAAAATTACAAGTCACCGTTCTGGCGACAACCCTATATTCCAGCTCCTTATTATAATCCTATAACCTTTGAAAGACATATAATAATACAACATACATTGATGCGTCAGTGTATCGTGTTAAAAAAAGCACGCGAGCAAAGCAAGCAATGTACATTTCTGTATTCGATTCGCTCGTTCGTTTTTAGCCCCAAAATGCTCAAGGCTCTGAGTTCTTATTGTATCCAACATTGCGGAACCATTAATCAGTCTGTGCCAGAATCATCAATATAGCATTACAGAGGATACGTCCAAGTATTCGATACGATTTTTTATATATCGATTATGTATCGGTAATTCGATTATGCTAGCATTGTTAAGAGGCTGTTCATCATCTGAAAAATGCTTGTGTCATTTTGTTGTTGATGTTGTTTGGCATACATCAGTCTTCGCATAACAGTAGATGCTAATATACATACGTATATAGTTGCCAACTTTATTAAGAAAGGCTCTGAAGCTGAGTATTTGCTATTAGCCAATATAACAGATTATGTAGACTGTTGTTCTAATTGACATGACTTTGATTATAAATATCTATTTTGTTATTAAATAGTTTAAGATTAATTCTAGCGAAATCTATACTTTGGTACAATCTATACCATAATGTTATAAAGCTTTAGAATTTGTTTGTTTGGTTGTTTGAACGCGCTAATCTCAGAAAAAAGACCAAATTGACCAATTTGTGTGGGTGAATATTTCAGTGTTAGATAGCCCTTTTGTCGGTGAAGGCTACTGTTATTCCTACGGGAAGCGAGTGTAATCGCTGGCGGATGCTTGTATTAAATATACATTTTCCAATATTCAGTACGTTAGGTGGATTAAAACCATATCAATAACGATTCGATGAACCAGGCTTTGAGAGCCCGCCCATAGATACTGTAGCTAATATTACGTACTTAGATAATACACAAAACTTCTGGTAAGTATAAAGTTTTAAAGAATATTTCCGTAGAAGTTGTTTTGTGTAGAAATAATTTTAATGTCTTCGAAAAATCATACTTAAAACTATAAGGGCCTAAGTTAGACAGTCGTTTGACACGTCGTTTTTAAAATAATTTTGCATATATATTTTTTTTAAACAAGCTTCAAACGTCTGTCTAACTTTTTTGTAGTAAGGCCCTAATTGTTCAAGAATAATTTTGAGTGCAATTTCTTCATTTTGAATTTGTGAAAAAGCTTTCATTTAAAACATCGGAATTATTCTAAATTTTAAGACATAATATTAAGATGAAAATTCAATCAATGGAAAACAGTATATAGACATGTAGGTTTAGTTATAATATATTAAACCAATACAAAAAGGGCATTCAAGTGTCGAGCGGTATTCTGGAACAGAGTACCGTCCGGCTGGCATTAGTCATCCTTGTTGAGAGGTATCCTGTGGGAAATTACGTGCGGGGGCCGTTGTGACCCCGCACCAGACGGCGGGTTGATGTTGCGCTTACACGCTAGCGTTGTTGGTATATTGGTTCCTACGAGCTTAGGTGTGAAGTTTTTTGAATATTGATTTCAAATTTTACATACATTAAATAATGTAGGTATTAATGATGTTAGGTCCTCGGTAAAATGTCATGATGATTATGTAAAATCCCTCAGGCAGAATAAGGATTTACTTATAGAAGTCTAAACAGATGAACGGGTGGATTTAAAGATGTCCCTGTATGCTTTTTTTCTCTTTAATTTCCTTAACTTATCTTTCTCCGTTAGTTCGAACCAAACAACACCCATCCTAACACCCGTTAGCCTACGCAAAAGGCGACAGGATGGTGATCCAGTTAACCTAACGGTGCTAACCCTCAACTGCCGCATCAGGTGCTAAAACGCACAACACATTGCTCTTCGCAAGACGTATTCGATGCCGCAATTTTCCCACACGCACAAAGGGGTTAGCTCGTCTCCATTGTGAAAGGATATCTAATTTCCCTTGAAAGCAAAATTGGCGTAACATTGCCAAGGTAGTTTTTTTTATTCTTTTTTTTTTCTTGGCAACCCTTTACGCCGGCACCTTTGTCGTTTTTTGTGAAGCGTAAAGAAAAGGCGGTTAGTTTATATCCGGTCTTTGACGTTTGGAGGGTTGACCGATGTTCTCAATGAGTATTAATTATTTGAAGTGGTTTCGTATTGAACGTTGACGTGAATTGTAGGCGTATTGTGAAGGGCATGTTTCTTTTAATGAAATTAAGATGGGATAGTTTTTTTTTTAGGATTCTGTTTTTGAAAGTTTACTGGCGTGGAATTGTAAATTGAATTAAATTAGTGAGCGGTATAGTGATTTTTGGTATTAAGGTTTGTGATTTTTACTAAAGATATAAATATTAAAGTAACTTTGTCCGTCGGTCTGTTTATCTATGTGTACGTCTATTTGGTATTCACAAAAAAAAATTTGGTAATTTGGAAATTTGGTACCCAGATAGTCTGAACTCTGAAAAAAGACGGGCTTTTTGTCTGAACGTAGGAACAAGGCTTTCGGGATGCCGGTAGAACTGCTGAAAACAGCTAGTACAGCATATATTTCTTCAAGCTAATTTCTGTGTCAAATGAAACGTCTACAGACATGATTATAAATTCTGCAAAAAAATATTAAACGAACCACCATTTCTCAGAATAAAAGGATTATTAATTTTCACACATCATCGTCCAACGTGAGATTGCATCAGCAACATGGCGCTAGTAATTGAAAGAAAAATAATTTCACGCGAATTAGGAAGCATCTGTCGTCACCTGACGTTTGTCTAACCCTTGATTACCCTTTTCTTTCTTAGGGTCCTTTTGACCCGTAGCGGATATCAAAGGGGTCTATTGTCTGCTAACAGTTATTACGGGATACCAGGTGCAAGATTTGGGGTCTTCCGTGTTTCTCACGAGATAGGGATTTGCGAAGGGTTAAGATGCAACTGTTTGCTTTGCACGGTTAACTTTTAAGGGTTAAATGGGAAGTCAATGACATGTTAGATACAGATCTTTATAAGTTTATTATAGTATCCATCAAATCCGTGAAATTGGTGAGTCCCGGTTGTCATTTATACACCTTTGGCAATCAACAACAACTAGTGTTACTAATGTATATCGGGTTGTCCAGGTGACTGGTTTGAGAAGGTCCTATACTCAGTCACTTCGACCGCAACATAGTTGGGAAAAGGCTAGGCAGATGATAAATTACATTCCAATGTAAATCTAAAACGAAATATACATCGCTATAGCAAACATTTTTCAACCTTCCATATTCATATCCATAGATATAAGAAGGATCCATTCCTTCAACGCTAATAATATCATATTATCGTACATCTAAGACATAGATAATAAAATATACAGAAGCGTCTCAGTGTTCAGGTCATGCGGGGCTTTTATTCCGGTAGACGGAGCGAGGCGAAGACGCGACGAGCGTGTGTGATTGACTGTCTGGACTTGGACTGGGGAAATTTAAGGTAAAGTTTTGTGCCTAAGCGTGAGGCGTCGCTGTGCGGTACGGTGCCACTGACGATTGGTAACATAAGTTTATTTTTAATGATTTATAACTTTATATCACGTCACTTGGTAGAAAGTATATATAAGTTACTTTCTTTTATGACTTTTAATCATTAGTCATATTATAAATGCAATATTAAATCTGTCTATCTCTCTTTCAAGCCTACCTCAGGCTTTAAACTTCAATGGTACCTGGTACACAGGTTTTCTGGTACCCGATAAAGGAAATAGGCTACTTTTAACCTAGGTTTGGGTAGTAGTTCTGAGTATCTAGTTACAAAAGTAATTAAATTATTACTGCGGTGTACAGTGCATTTTTTTTAGTTTTATTTTCAAAAATCATTGAATATGTACCAAAGGAAAGAGACGCTTCTGCTTGTTACTCTATAGAGTTAGTTTTGTACATTTGAGGGCGAACAAACACGAACATATTTTTTCTTTCGTTATAACAAGTTATGATAACTTATTTGTGAAGGTTCAACAGACTTGAGCAAATAATATTTTGATATAACCATTTGCCTTATAAATGTTTTCAAATGTATTTACTAATGTACCTAATGTAAAAGATAATATTCTGTATAAAACGTAATGTTTTGATAAAGCTATTGTTGTATAACATTTCTTGTACTTAAAATTTATAGAATATTTTTTAAATCATATTTTTTTTAATATTATATTATAATAAGTATGGCTATTTCGTCGGATATTACCTACTGTATATATTGGCTGTTGGTACTTCCACAGATGTAGACTTCATCTTACTGCGCTGTAAAATAAATTTAGACGATGTAAGTACTATATGCAATTTCGATGAAAATAATTATTTATAATAATTTTTTTCCTTCTTTTAATCCTTAAGAAAATCCAGCCCTTTTGTTAGCGACTTTCGTCATACTCCATGGACTAGATAAGAAACAGGATAGCCGAAGCAAGTTGTTTGTCAAGCCACAAATGCTATTTGCCTTGCCGAATCCGTCGGCCACTGGCGGTGTCACGTTGCTTGGCGGTGGACAAAGATTGTAAACGAATGGAGGTTTAACATTGACGTACGTAAAGTTATATTGCAAAGTATGTTGTGAGTTACACTTTTTGAGCGACAATGTAATAATTAAAGAGGTAGTTGCTTATGTAAGCTAGAAATTTAAAAATGACGTCGTGTGCTGTTTAAAAAAATACTTTGAATGGCTTTAAACTATCACAGTTTAAACTAAAACTTAAGAGCTTTGGTTTCGATGCTTTACTCTTTATAATAAACTTTATATCGAGTTTTGATACTCACGTCGAGTCATGATTTCGTCTGTCGAAATTCTCCATTTAGTATAAAATCCGTGTTCACCAAATAAACCTAAATGTTTGTTTGTGCAACGAAAACCTACGTCTGGCGGTGACGTTTCGATTGCGTACGTTAATAATGTGTTGGAAAAGTAGCTTTTGTTGGTTAATGGCTGTTTGCGTAGCGGCCGACGTTAGATTCTCTTGGCTAACATTTATACATTTACACCATGCTCTCTTAAAAAAAAAATATGTATAAAGAACTTTAATATATGTTAACAAAAAAACTATTTTGTAGTTAATTTTGACCAGCTACATATTTTTTAAATAAAAAATAAGGTAAACAGAAGAGTGACTACAAAAACTTGATCTATGAACGTGCAAATAGAGAAACTTCAAAAACCCAAATATATACGAATAGGAAGCCATATTTTCCACCGGTATCCACCCCGGCAGCCATGCGTCCGAAAAAATAGTAGATAATCTAACTTTTTTCTAACGCCCCTGATCCTAGAAACTAACCAGCATTACTTGACCCCTGCACTGCAACAGCTTGTATGAAATGACGTTTCTATTTAAATTAGTATATTTTTATGGGGGCGTTTGGTAGGGAAACGGCAGCAAATCATTACTGACAGTTGACCAAACGGGGTGGCGTCCCCTAAAATATGTATGAGACTACGAAATGCCTGTTATGGTGTCCGAATGTTGATAAGCCAAGGATCGGGTCGTAAGATTGGATCCCAATAATAGGGGAGCCAGGGGTGAATTAGGATTTGTCGCGATTTTTTTCGGCCCGAAAATTGGTCGGATTCTAAGGGTCGGAATTTTTGATGATCATGAATATTGTATTTCGATTTTCTTTTATTTGTAGGTGTCAGCGTATATCCTGAATATTGCATTTTGTGTAGGTACTCAAAATGATAATATTGTGAGGGCTACGAAAGTCATTATTTGAATCGTAAGTATCAAAAAGAAATGTATTTTTCCTGCCCTGTTGATATTTCCTGTCTAACTAACACTTTAAATATTTAATAAAATGATGGAAGACTAGAAATAACAAAATCAGTCGCAGTTCCGTGGGAAAGTCGCCAAACAATGAGAACACTAAATCAAAACAAATATCGTACTCCGCAAACGCTACTGTTGCCACAACAGTGTCTAAATCCTTTTAAATCCGAGAAATAGGATTTTGTAAAAAAAAGTTCGAAAAAAAATGTACTCGTTGACTCCAGCAAAAAGTTACAATAGGTTACAAAAAAAAAAAATTGTTCGAAGTGTTGGTAGCGGTGTAAGCTGCCAGTGTACAAAATACAATTGATAGTATACTTTTTGTGTAAGTATTATTATAAAAAAAAAATTGGAGTGTTCGAATTTAGAATTGACGTTTTGGTGTAATTATTATTATTAATTTTGGTTGCTCTTGTGTGAACTGTGAAGTTAAAATTATTAAAGGCAGTTTCACAGGTTACGGATAACCACTATCTACTAAATAAATTAAAAAATGGAACAGCATTTGTATGAAATTATCTGCCAGATCACAGAAACTATCTAGAAGGAACTTATCAGCAACCGGTGAAACTGGCCCTAAGCTATGTAATGCTATTAATTATGTCTCAATAGAGACCATAATATTTTAAAATTGTTAACGAAAACACAGATTTTAGCAATATATTTCAATTATGTCGTTACATTTAATAAGTCGTGGTGGCCTAGTGGTTAAAGCCTTTACCGTTACCAGCCTTTCGAGTATGAGGGCGCGGGTTCGATTCAAGGTCAGGCCTGGTCAGGCAGGTACCAATGTAACTTTTCTAAGTTATATGTACTTTCTAAGTTTATCTTGGACACCAATGACTGATTAAAGTTGAAGGAAAACATCTCGAGGAAACCTGGACTATAAAGTCTGAAATCACCAACCCGCATTGAGCAAGCGTGGTGATTAACGCTCAATCCTTCTCCGTGCGAGAAGAGGCCTGTGCCCAGCAGTGGGACGATAAAAAAAGGCTGATGATGATGATGTCGTTTAATAAAACATAATATAATATTTTATGTTTTTCAATAATTCCAAAGTCGCATCTAACATTAGCAAAAATACTTACGTATGCGTCGGTTAAACTTTCCCATAGGTTCGTGACACAGCAATAAATTAACCACCATTATAGCCGAAAAAAACTGTCAAAAACGCCAAAATACTAAACCCTATCAATTTCAAAATACAAAAAAAAAATCCAAATGACCCCATATCTATAAACCTATACAAATATAATTAGTGTTGTTCAAAATAATATATCACAAATCTTTTTTACCCCAAAACACGTAGTTTTGACCCCGTTTCCCCCGTTTATGTGTTTTTTTTTTCCAAATTACTAAATGTTTGTTGTTGTCAAGAGCCGATTGGTGTGAAATTGATCAGAAGCTGAGTGCTCTTATGACCCTCGACCTTTTTTTAATTACAATGTCTGTTATATTATTATGTGTAATTATCACCAATGATTCATTAGGGAATATTGAGATTAATAAGGTTATATTTTTTATTGAGCCAGCAAGTAAGCCAGCAATTGACTGAAGAAATTTCTTTATAACTAATTCTTTATTGTTGTTGTATTTCAGTTTTTTAAGCTTACACAGAAAAAAGTTTGATCATGTTTAAAAAAACTTTTAAGATTTATAGAAACCTACAGGCTTCTTTATACGGATGCAGAACGTTTAGAAATTATGTATATAAAGTATTATTAATAACAACCCTTTAACATTACATATAGATAAATAATCATAATAGTCACGCTAAAACGTATCATAACTAAGTATAATTCGCACAATATGATATCCGAACACCGTTAGAAGATACGCAACAGTCGGACCCCATTCAGCCAACAATACCGACTTAACCCTTCCACCGCTCACGGTCTACTTTTATTATTTTATTAATTTGAATGTTGCAATTTTTGCGTATACCTGATCTATGATAATAGGGTCGTACGCTATTCAATTTTTGCATAGAGGGTTCTATTCTAATTTGCTCATAGAATGTAAAGCCGGGCAGATGCAAGCTTTGAAGTCTTTTATGGTTATAAAATGAGGTACTGGTGATGCGTATACGTATATCCTCATGTTTGTGATGTGGATGAGTGTAGTTAATGCTTAGATTTTTGCTTTAGGCGGAATTTAAGCAAAATATCGCAATATATCGTTATGTAACACTTTTGACGGTAAGGTTAGAAAACACATGCGCTAGGTTATTTTCTCATAAAATAATTTATGTACCTTTAAATTCTACAGATCTCCACGCAAACTATCAATAGTACTAGAAAGCACTCGAATATAATCTATTTTTCGATCGATACAAGTGCTTCTCCACTTTATCAGATCACAAATCTGCATAACAAAAAAAAGTGAATTAGGCGAATAATTCAGCGCAGTCGGTGGCACATGTCAAGTACGAAATTACCTTTCAATCTAATCTAAGATCTATGAGAGCTCTTGACAAATTATAGAATCCTTTTTGTTGTGTATTTAACAATTAAACTGGTCTAATTTGTGGAATAAAGGGTTTGTATAAACGATTTTATATGTGTTGATGTAAATCTTACTTTTTTAATGATAAAAAAATCTATTTGACACTTATAGGTATATAGAGAGTATCTGCGTATTTTTTAAAATCTATGGTAAGTCATTTAACTAGTTACCGATAAATAAAAAAATCTAAAACATCAATTACGCTTCATTTCAAATATCGAACGTATAGCAACGGTTTGTTATTTCAAAACTGATTTATGGCCAGAGACAAAGTTGAAAAGCGAACGCGTTTTTTTTTCTTAAATATTTGTGTTCAGTACGGGTGTTTTATTTGTGTCAAAAATTCGCAAGGGTTCGCATAGACAGCGCGAAAAAGGGTTATTACTATTACTAGAAAAATAAGTTTGTTGTATTGTTTGATAATGAATTATTGGGTCGGGTCGTTTCAGGTACATTGAGTATCATGTGAAGGGTTAGTTTTAGCAATATGACAGTCAGTTCACACGTGAAAGTGTAGTCAGGTAGACTTTATTTGCAAAAAGGTAACGATTTTTAGGCCATGTTATGTGAAGTTGGCTTAGTTTGGTTTCTGTGTTCGATCGTTAACTTAAAGTGTGCGGTATATAGGTATATTTTATGTGTGATACAAATGCAGAATTTTCGGAAATAGTGAACAAGTAAGTAGGTATATAGCAACTCATTAGCATATTTTTTTATTGAGTAACTTATAAGGGAAAAATACATAAAACATATGTATTACATATATTATACATACTACATATATTATACATGTGTATTTTTATGCAAAAAATTTATTGTTTTTTTTCTGTCATAAATATTAAAAAATATATTATCACTAAAATGATTGCACATTAATAAAGAAACTTATTTATAAGAAAACAAGCGCACCAAAACACCGAAAGCTTTCGAAAGTGCACGCGGAACAACACAGTCGAAAGTTTAGCAAGACACTAAGAACTTAGCAAGACATGGAGACTAAAAGCTAAACTAATTTAGCCACACTAACACACATTTCCGACTAACACGCGAGCAACCTCAACGTAACCCTAAGACCGTCTCGTTTCTTTTGTGTACCCCTTAACCCTCTAATAATAATTACACCTTTTGTCAGTTAACCCTTTAACGCGCCGGTAATTCTTATACCCCGCTACCTGACCCGCGGGGTCTACCTTACTTCCTGATTCATTCCTTAACGATGTCGGCTGCGGTGTGCGTGTGCGCAATTGATCGGTTCGGATTTAAAATCGATTTTGTGATGTATCGAGTTGGTTTTGATTTCAAAGAGTGATGTGTTGTGCTTTAGTTTAGAGTAATCAAGGTGAGTTTATTATTGCTTGTTATATTATCACAAAAATATTTGTGTTCAGCCAGCTTCAACAGAACATATTTATGTAATTGCGCGTTTCCAAAACCCTACACATTTTTAATAAGCCATCAAAATTTTCCGAGCGATTTTCCTTATTACTCCTGTCTGTTGTAACGGGGAATAGCATAATTTTATTCATACAAGACGATATAACAAACAAGAAGTCGTTACGTACGTCAGCAGTTCCCCGAGACAATAAAAGGAGGCTGGACTCGTGTGCACGAATGTCCTCATACGGTATCCACGAAGGATGATACGCTGTTATTTCCAACATATTCCAATATATTATTTTTTATTGCCCTCCTTGCCTCCCGGAGGGGGAAGTCGCGTCATGCGTGATATTTGATATAAAGTCGGAACTCAACTTCGTTATGCGATATTCTTTTTTCAAAGGACAATGGCTCGGTACAGACGTAACATATTTTTGAGGAGATGGCTGGTATTTTTCTCGAGTCGCTCAGATAGGTCCAATTATTCCACGACATGAGTCTGCTTGCGATGTTAGTTTGTTAACTTAGTTATTTGTGGCGTAAAGACGACTTTGCTTGTTCGAATAATAATATGCATAATGTTGTTACGTTATTGTAACTTTATTTGTTTTCTATATGCGTTTATTTTATCAATAACCTGATGGAAATACATACTAGTTTTTAGTATTTATTCGTTGGCAATTTATTTGCTGCAGCTAACAGATAATTTTCGAATACTAAAAAGTATGAGTAAAGAATATTTTAATCTACCGTCACTCTATTATTATTTTAAAATAAGATATTTTTATAAGTCTTTTAATTGAATCATTAATTAATGAACTCGACCTACATAAATAGTACTATAAGATATTTTGTGTCGTAAAATGTATGACAGCAAAATACAAAATTTCCCAGCAGTTACTTCAAATAAAATATGCAAAGTAAAGGCAAGTTCGGCCATGTCGTGTGCAAATAAAATCCGTTGTAAATAAGCCGGGGGTGAGGGTGGCGGTCAGTTCCCTGCTCGGACCCGCCCCCTAGGGGGCAGGCGGTCATATGTACCCCCGTCCGCAGTATAGAGTTGAGTGAATGTGCCTCGTTTAATTTGCGTTCCGTGCGAATTTTGGTAATGTGCAGTTTTGCTAAAGTAATATTTTTAGTTTCTTATTAGGTTGCTTACAGAGTAAAACACGCGTGGACATTTTCATAAGTTTACGTTGACACGCTTGAGACTCGGTTATAGAAACCTTTAATGCTCGAACCAATTGCGTAATTTATAATTGGTAAAATAATGTGTTAAGAAAGAATTCCTAGCCTGAGATTCTGGGATTATTCAGAAATTAATTTATGAGATCAAAATCACGCAGGAGTTTTACGGAGATTAAAATATGTTTTGCAATAATCTAATTTAACAAATATCGGATCTTAGTTACATTTCTAAAAGAAGAATTACTCTTTGATTAACTTAAGGTTGGTCCGTATTTTCAGTACAACAATATTTTTTCCGGGAGTTTTACACCCTCCATCCAAACCAAGTTACCTACAAGCTATTCAATAAATTGTCAGGTAAAATCCCCACAACAGATTAATAAAGCCCAATATACACACACTAACGTAATTCACACACGCACATACACAAGTTAAGTACATTAAGTCGGCTATCCGAGACACCCGGGGTGGACGGGCAACAAATGTCGCGGTCAGTAACCCCCCAACCACCCTCCGTAGCAACCCACTACGCCATGAAAGTGTAGCCGCTACAACTGCTACGAGCTACGACCGCTACGAACGAATGTAATATAATTTTATGACGTCACAAATATAGCCGCTGGGTGAATTTTTCAGATGTAATAAATTGAGGTTTTAATATTTCGTTTATATTATCAGATTTGGTTATCCCACGTACATTTCTATTCTTAACTGGTGGGTTTGAGAAAAATACATTACATTTATAGTGAAACAATGCATTTTTTTAACTGTGTAAACATTTCAGGTTAAGCATTTAAAGAGTTAAAAAAGAAATAAGTTATAAAAAATAACATCTAAAAACAAAAACCCTACACTAAACAGGGTAAACCTCTGCAAATAAAATGTAAAAATGATAATTAATTGCAAAGAATTCTGCCAAAAAAAGAAACGGAAAGGGTAAAACATCCGTTAACGTAGATAAATCCCGAAACTCAATTTATTAGAATATGGAAAGGGGAGGAATCAATTAGAGTGAACACAGATTTCAAATTCCGAACTGGCCAAATGGCCAATAAAGGCAAATGGCGCGATAGTACATTCGGATCTTACATCTGGTGTATCTTGACCCCTCACTCCTAAGCAACTTTTTATTAATATGGGTCAAATTAGGTTGGACATTAATATGTATGTTTATGATACCATTAGTATGTTTTCTGTTCTGCTGGGCATCCATTTTTGCTAACACCGTGTTTTGGACGTCTCCTATTGGTTGTCTCGTGTTATGTAAGATTGTATTACAAGCTCTTTCTGTTTTATTGAGAGAATTAAATAGATGGCGCATATTATTTATAGGTGGTACTTACAGTTTCTTGTATCACTTCTATATGTATGGGTTGTACGTGGAATTTTTTACGTCTAAATGGCTTGTCATGTCATTGTGTTGTTGGAAGTTAGGTTTGTATTATATCAGTATTCAAAGGCGTCACTACTGATTTATGGCTAGCCTAACTGTGTTGGGTGTTTTAATTATTCTAATTTTTTTTCGTCATTCTGGTTATGTATTGTACTTCTCAGCGTTTTAGAAACAAACTGTAAACATCGCAAGGTACGTATAAAAATAAAAAAAATATTTTAATGGCTTCGGACATTATCTATTGCACTAGACAATTGGCATATCAAAATAACAGAAGCTAAATTATCAATGAATGATTTTTTTTCTATTAATTCCCGATATTTCCGCAAATGAATATATTTCTATTTATCTATGTAATCAATAAGATTAATAAAATAAACAACGAAACAAAAATAATTTGCTAACTACTGTAGGTAGGTACATCAACGCCAAAAATCTCCCATTAACATCCAACTCGTACAATACAAAAATACAAAATTCCACACACACAAACATAAATCTGTAAGTCCAGCCAATATTGTCTGAACGAACTACAACATCGTTCGAGCCATTGATTTCTCCAAGTTGGTTCACAATGAAATATGAACTGCGTTGCTGTCCGTACGTTCTAGTTTCTAAGAATTTAGATGTAGTTCGTGTGGGTAGAATATTGTTTGTTTGTTTGTGTGGATTTTTATTTAGTACTTACTGTTGTAAAGGTCAGGCTATGTAGATTGGTAATTTTGTGATTATAATAATCCTTGTTAAAAAGATAATTGATTAGTAAACGTTCTATAGTAACTGTACAGCGTTTACTCATTGTATTTATACTCAAAAATCAATTCTTTATTAGCATTTAAGATATTATAAAGGTGGCACATTTTAATAAAGAAACAATATGGAACCCGCTTGGGCACAGCTTAAAGAAGTTAGAGAGCAATGCAATAGCTCCTCATTACTGAAATAAATGCATTTGGCATTTTATTACACTAATTTACATGTTTCAGGGAAACATTTCTTTGGGTATGTAAAAAAAACCTGAAGATTAAATTGGAATCTCAGATAGTATGTGAAAATGCCTCTTTATCAGTTATAGTCTAGCATTCCGTCAATAAAGTTAAAATTTAAAATAAAATTCGAAAATTTAACATACATATATTTTGCAATACCCAGGCTTCAAAGCAGCATTTAAAGATTTAATAGATTTTGTGTCTACCTTTATTTGATATTCTTTATTGCATACACAAATACATACAATTTGGAAGATTATGTGTAAAGGTTAGCGTAAGTCATCAACTATGTGTATAAAATATAGCCAATAATAATTGCACACATAGAGAAATGTCGACAGTTTTGTTTCAAACTGTATTTTTTATCACCCCCAGTTTGATGTAGGTAATTTTGAGTCTTTACAAAGCAACGACTGCTTAGATACACTTAGGTTCCAGGCCACTACTTTGTTACTGAAGCCACACCTAGCTCACTAATAGAAAAACAAATCAATTATATACCTTCTACTCCCACATTTAATACAAAAATTGCACATCAAAAATCCGTTGTACCCCAAACGATACAAGTTACCGTGCTGCTTATATTTACCGTATATATTGGTGTAATCGTCGGTCACCATCGCAACGATAGCCAGGCAACGCCGTATTAGTCTATATAACTGTAGATATAAGGCTTGATTTCCCCTGACAAAAGTACAACGGATACAAATAGCAGACCGTACATTGATATCGTATTACTGGAAGAGTAAGGGACTGTTTCACCACCTACGGATAAGTTACATTTAGTTTATTTGGTAGATAATTTTATAAAAAATCCGTTCCTCCATCAATCATCCAATTCAGTCAATCCAGTTCAATCCATTTTTTAATTTATTCGTTAGATAGTGGCTATTCAGACATCGTGAAACTGGCAATTAATTAAAGGTAGCCTCAAAACCTAATGAAAGTTTTAAATGCTGCTTAAAAGCCTAGCAATAACAAAATATTAGATAACTTTCCGCGATTTTATTGAAGTTTACTTAATTGAAGCTATGTTTGACTATAATTGATAGAGTGGCAATTTTGCAAAGGTGTCCATTAATAGATTTTCAACTTTATTGCTAAAGCATATGGTTCAAAGTTGATTGGGAACATTTTACAGTTTCTGGTGGATGTGCGCCAGTACATACTCAAAGAAATGTTTGCTTGAAACACATGTTAATTAGTGGAATGAAATACCAATAAGTTATTTTTTTGGTGCAAGAACGCATTACAAAAAATTTGCGTGCCATATCCAGCAATATTACTTATCTACGTCATGAAAGGTAGTGGGACAGTTAATATATTTGAAGTAAGGTAGAAAAAGGGTTTCTTGTGCTACCTTTGTGCGGGGTTGCCCTTTAGTGGGATCTAATAAAACCTTGTTACGGCCAGAGGGATACCAATCCCAATATTGAAAGTGTTCTTTTACATGATACGGAATTTAGGGACTTCTTTGGGATATTAAATCGGAAGAATCTTTTTACTATAATGCTTTCAGATAACGTAATATCATGGTTCCTTACTATTATGATTTCGTGGAAAATTCTGTTGCGTAAATATGATTTTTTTTTTGTTATATTGAAATTTTATTTGGAGCTGTATGAAGTGGGTGGTCTATACTTAACAGTATAAGGGCCAGTTTCACAGGTTACGGATAGCCACTATCTACTAAATAAATACAAAAATGAAACAGAATTTGTGTGAAATTATCTGCCAGATATTCTTAGAATTCTCCGTGGGAGAGGAGGCCTGTGCCCGGCAGTGGGACGATGGAAGGATGATGATGATGATCTGCCAGATAAACTATCTGGAACTTATTAGCAATCTGTGAAACTGGCCCTAAAGATTGAATAGGCTCCAAAACCTTGTCACCGATTTCAAAAAATATTTCACTGTTGCTTGAAAAAGTTTCCCGGGAACGCGGGAGATACCGCAAGAAACTAACTAGTTTAGTTAGTGCGTTTTTTTAATAACCGGATGATTATCTGCTGTTCGCTTAAAATTATTTGTTTTGATAAATGCGGTTGGATAGTTATTGACAAAATGTTTATTGGTTTTATGGTTATTGTATTATAAGGTTTATATTATGTTCGTAATCTAATACATAATAGCTACATTAAGGTGGACGCTACAGTCTATAACTTCGAGCTTGGATCAAACAAATGTTAAGCAACATCCAGTCCAGCAGACTACTCATATTATCGGAAAAGAAACCAAAAATACATTTTTAATCAACTTTGTAAATAACCCAACATCATTTCCTAAGAATACAATAAAGTGTGTACAAAGGCTCAAAATACTTAATACATGCGTTCTTTACAGTCAACTTTAATTAGTGATGCAGCATTTTTGTAGGTGCATATCGATATTCGAAGCCTACACTAACACTGGGCAGTACCTGACAAAAAAAGTCCCCACACTATAACCATCAACCCGTAGATGTACATCTACGGGCTAATAAACCTCCCAGCCTACAAGTACATAGTTGCAACAAAGCGTTTAAGGGCAGGTATGACGCATGCGCCGGCCCGTGGCCGACACTACCTGACCGCCGCCGGACACTGATCAATATTAAAGTCCGAGGGAGGATGCCGGGGGATGTCTGTTTGTCTGTTGGATGGATATAGAGTTGATAATACCGTAATTTAATTTCATGGAAAATTTGGTAATGGAATGTTCTATTTAATAATAATGAGTGAATAATATAATATTTATTTAAAGCACTAAAAGTTGTCTGTATTGTCCAAAATTTTTATAATGTTTTAATGTTTTCAGCAGAATACCAAATAAAAATATCATTAAATATCTACAATCATTTCTCAAATTTTACTGTGCAACGTAACTTATTTGTTCAAATCCAATTTAAAGCGAGTAAAAAGTCCATGGGGATTATTCGTAAATCCTTTAAGGTATATCTTGTTCCTAGAAATCCATGGTTATATAGTTTTCTTTTAAATTGACACTAGGAGGATTAAGGAATTTTGAAACATTTTTAAATATTATGAAAGTTAAAAAAGTGGTTTAAGCATCTCTATAGAATTCCGTCTTAACTCACCTTTCTGCGGACACTACGGGGGAGGGTCCAAGAGAAATGACGACCCTTAACTAAAACACACACATATACACGCACGGCGATCTCACCCACACATTTGCACGATCCTTTCACTTTACGTTGTCATCTAATTGTGTAGGCAGCCTGTGTGCGTGAGAAGAGGGTCTTACATCTGTGTGCGTGTCCAGTTTCCGCGCTCCTGGGTTTTGCTAATTTAATTAGAGGTACAAAAAGATTAAGGTTGGAGGACGGAGGCATTAGAAACTGCTTTTGTTGAGGTCTTTGTAATATGTAGTTGTGGGGTAGTTTTGTCTGCGTATGTACTTCTATCTGAATTTGTACTTTTGACAGGTGTTCCCTGATTGATAATATTGATTTTTTGGTTAAAGAGAATACGTGAAGACTTTTCATTGATAAGATTAGTTGCTTAGGGACTGTTTGAAAGGCGGTCTGACTGTTTTTTTCATGAATAAATATTTTGAGGTTTTTTGCTGTATAATCTAGATATTCACTTTTTTTTAAGTCCGATATTTGGAAGAAGAAAAATGGAGAATAAAATGTGTCGATATGGTTTACTTAAACATACTTGTAATCATATTTTCTGTCAAAGAGGTCCATTCAAAATGCTTGGATATTTAATGTTTGTTTATTTTTAATTTTCCTCATAATTCCATATAAGAGAAAAACTTTCCTGATTTTACTGGATCTTGTGTGAAAGGTTATATGGATAGAACCTCTCTTTTCTACTTAGGATTACGAAGCAGGCACTCGAACAAATCATAAAGAAAAACACGTTACATATACATGGTGTAGGCGACATAAGGATTCCAGAAAACGGCTCCACCAGTACACCCTGTTTGTCTTCAAAACAGTGGCCCATTCCCGATACCACGATTCCTTCGAATATAAAAAGTAAGTCGATAGCTTACCGGCGAAATTTATACTTTTGGATATTCGAAATATGTTCTCTTAACCAGCCTACCAAGACCCTCCACCTCCTTCTGACAGCTTCAGAAAACAGGCTATTGAGGAGACGTCGCTTCGCGTATGAGGGATCAAAAAACACTGGCTAACTGAATACAGAGTATATCGTATAAATTCAGCCCACGGGTGAATATAACCGTGGTAGTCTCTGGGTTGTTTTCACATAATAGAGCTATTTTCTTTTGTTTTTGTTACGTTGCTCGCGTCTCGTTATAGGTAAGCAAACAATGAAAACAAAAGGCGGTGTCTTATTTCGGGTTTTTACTTTCGCATGATAGTATATTTTATGATATTATGTGGTGGGTTTTCTGAATGTTAAAGAATAATATTTAGGCTCCTGCTTGGTAAACGTACCATTCAGACGTATAAAGAGTGACTCTGTATGTGAATGTTTGAAAGAGCAGATTTTTTTTTTGTTATAAAATAATTTAACTAGACACAGAATGAAATGAAGGTCGCATATCGCTTCTGCACCCACCCGAAAAAAAATAATGAAATATAGGCCTAATGTATTGCGCATTAGAAATATTTTACATTGGCAACATAAATAATAGAAGACAGCTCGCTGTCAGCGAGTTTACCGCTATCAGACTGTCATACTGCCAATGTAAAATAATATCTAAAACTCAATACTTTAAGTCCATATTGGAATAATATCATTCCATTCTATTTTTAAAGTATTATTTTTATATTTATTTTTCAAATAATATAATTAAGATTCGAATTCGTCAAAATACAATCTTAAAAAAGAAACAGTTCCTAATATAAAAATGCTTGCATTAATTTCGTAGTATATGCGGTGGTTCATTCGCGTCGAGAAGTGCTAACAGCATTCCAACGAGACCGTCCAGTGAAACGGTCGCGTCTGTACCCATTGGAGGCGCCTGGAATTTAGTTCCATTCAGTTACCGTTTCCTCTCTAGCCTTTGCCAGCTGCTTTGGGTAGGGTGACCATAATTTTGTGGTTTAGCAGGACATAGTGTGTAAAGTTCTTTCACCTTGAGATGGTGGATTGATGGAAAAAGTCAAAAAAGACACACAAAAAACTGTAGTTATCCTTCTATTTGATTTTATTTTTATTGCAATTTCTTTGAGTTGTATTTGTTGTTTGATTTCAATTACTATTGAAGGTTAATCATCATTAGCCCTTGGCATAGGACTTGTGAGGCTGATGCCTTAACCACTAGGCCAGTGCACCACTTTCCTTCAAGTGGTCATTGAGGGGTAAATGCAAGTGGTCACTTTTAAACTAGGTACTTGATACTAGTAAAATTGTCCTGCATTGACCAAATCGTGTGGCAACTGTGGCTATCGGCAACTTGCTGAAATACAGTCCAACTTGTTACCGGTCGGTTTCGGCACAAATTCGCAATATTGCACGTTCTACATGCTATGCTTTTACAAATTTTCAACTTTAACCACGGCTAGTAGGTAATTGTTTGTTTCATCTAATGATTTATTCGTTTTTGTCAATTAGTAGAGTCATCTATATTAATATTATTAAGCTATGGAATTCGTTTGTTTGTTAGTTTGAACGCGCTAATATTAGAAATGACTGCACCGATTTGAAAAGTTATTTCAATGTCAAAGAAGGCTGTAGTCTATATACTTTTTATCTCTAGTGCATGGATTAGTTTTCAAGGGACGTGGATATAGATATTTTTTGACACAATAATGATTGGGTTAGCTTACTTATGCAGATTTCATCAGTTCATTCAATGTTCATTCAATAAATTACTTACTGAAAAATTATCTTTTCATTCTTTTTCGGTAAAGTAGATAACTTCGAATGCTAATGGTGGAATCTTAACTAAAAAGTTCATGTCCTCTGTTTGCCTTTTTTTATGTTAGACGAATTCTATCATACTAGTGGTTAGAACTCTAGAATAGAGAATTAATTAAAGCAGTCGCCAGTTTCAATGACTAAACACATTATATTTACCTTATTTATTCAAATTTTTTTCTTCTTCTTCTTCTCTATCCAACCAAAGTACCTCTGCAAAACAAAACACTTTAAATAACAATACCCTTGTCAATGGAAAAAGGTGCCATATTTGGCCAACCAATATTTAAATATAAGGCAAGCATGTACCAGTTACAAATGGGGTACGGCTCCGGTGACCCTCATCAGCGCTATCTGGTGTCCACGGTGACGTCGCCCCGCTCAAGAATCGTGCCTGTCCGACTTATCTGCGGACCTTTTTCAATGTTATATAATCGGGATGTACCTATATAATGGTTTGCAGGTGTTAGTGGTTTGAGAAAACTGATGGGGTTTGGTTGAAGAGTGTTTGTTATGATTCTATAGCACACCTTAAATCTTTATTTTAAGTGACAGTGTCAAAAATTGTAACTAAAAATTGATTAAAATACGTTTTTTGTTGGTTAGTTACTTGAATCTATTATAGAGACTTTAGGGCCAGTTTCACAAGTTGCTGATAAGTTCCAGATAGCTTATCTGGCAGATAAATTCATACAAATTCTGTTCTATTTTTGTATTTATCTGGTAGATAGTCGGATTGACTATAACCGGTGAACCGGTGACTTTTTATTTTATTCACGGAAAGGTAAATTATCGCATAATGCTATGTTTCCGAGTATCTATGGTGAAAGGAAAAAATATGTGCTCTGAATAAAAAATACATGTGAAAAAGTGAGTCCACATAGGAGCGGAATAATTTAAAAGCATACTCGACAACCATGTTCGCGTTAATTACAACAAATAATATTACTTACCTATGCAGTCCAAAACCCTGCACGCGCTCACGCAAAAAATGCAACAAAAAATAACAAAAAAGGGTGTTGGGTGGGCCCCCGTTACTCCCCGCCGCCCACCAATCTTCCCCCTCTCATATCTCTGCACTCGCCACTGCTAATCTGTGTATTTAACAAACGTAATTTGTCCGAAAATTCCTTAAAGCAAAACCAACCTTAATACAGTGCAGTAAAGTTCAACCTGGTGTCGGAATATTCCTGGATTTGTTCGCAAAAGACTTTTCCAAAACAGCAGACAGCTAGGGGAGTGAGGTCTACCCACCTAAAAACGTGGAAACACTGATGAATGTCCCCCATTAGATGTTATTTATTTAGAATGTGGTCGAGAAAGGGACTCGGCCGTTTAAGTTTACCTAAAGTTTACTTAGGACCGAGTGTATTGGGTTAAACTGAAGACGTTTTCAGTGCTTGAGACAAATTACTCTCAGTTATAGGGGTCCAGTTTTTCGGCTTTCGGCTTATGACGGTATTTTATCATGACGATGTGGCAATGACTGGTATGTAGGTGTCGACTGTTCTTTGTTTAGGGTGAAAACCTGCGAGCGTTATTTATTAGTTACCATTATACGTACTTTTAAACTCGCGGGGGTAGTTTGGACCACGCGTTGCATTACAGGGTACATAGATAATGGTTTATACGATTTACGTGCAGTTTTTTAAACAAAAACGAACCCTCCGCTATCTTAGTAAGAGTTTCACTAAAACTGGAGACCACATTAATCTTAGCAACTGTCCGTCTCTTTACTACGAGTTTTCGTAGAGGTCGATTTGGTTTGGACTTTACTAATGTTACGAAGCGCATTCTTTTTTATTCCCCTCTGCATTGTCTTTTAATTACTTTAGTAGACTTTAAATATCAATTAAATACAAAATCACTCTTATGGCATGGCTTGAAATTTCAGTACGTTTGAACTAACATAGATGATATCAGGTAAAGATAAATGTATACAAGGACATGGCTAAATGCCCGATATCAGGGCCGAACAGAAATATATGACATATAGATGTGGCCGAAGTGAGAAAAACATGTGAATTACTTCTTAGTTTTTCAAAACTCACAATATCTAAGACCGTCAACCTCACATTCACAGTCTTAGTGGCTATAGTCGTAACAGCCCAAAATGACAGTTCTATTAATTCACAATTAAAATTCGAGTTAATTTCGAGAATAACATAGTAGCGGGGGTCAGGACAGCGGCACGTAGCGATCTGTCTACGTGTCAATAGGTAACTAATGGTGGTGGACTGATGGCCCGCTTAAATTGTACTTACGGATGGCTAGTTGCACTAATACTGTACGGTATTGGGCTAATGTGGTGGGGATAGCATTAAGTTGTGGAGGAACGCTTTACAGAGTAATTATTAGCTAGTTATTTTCTATGAAGGAGCTTATCAATATCGGAAGAATAAATCTGTCGGGGTTGCTGGTTGTTTGCAAGTTGCAGCATGACCCCGGCACACAAAGACGTCCAGAAGGAATATAGTGGGTTTTAGTCAGTAAGAGTCTGAGACTTTTTCTAGCTGCAATCTGACTTCCCAAGGCGGGAGAGGCATTTTATTATTTCCCACGAAAAAATTAATAAAGAATGTACGAGTATTGCGAATTGAGAAGCTCTTCCTATTTTTAGGATAAGGTTGAAAATCTACGTTGATCATAGCTTACAAAGGTATACCGTCAAACCGCTATAATAGTTAAACATTTGTAAATTATCCTAAAGTTTAACCGTCTTTTTTTATTTTATTATTTCTATAATTTTTCTAATGATTACATTATTGTTAAGTATTGTCTGTAACTTTATAGTAAAACATAATTTACTTTAATACAAGTATTTTCCATTTAATCCTGTCCTGGGAAACTTTTGTAGGGACTCCACAAAGCGCGGCGTAATCTGTCTGTAATACACTTTGCTTATAATACACATATAAAATCATACACATGTATGTCTGTACGTATGTTTATATTATGTCGTATTCGTGTCTAATGTATACTATTTTTAATACATCTACCTATCAACTCGCATTATGGACGACTGAACAGGTATGGTTCGCAAAATAATTATTTGATCAGTTTTCGCTTTATTTTGTTTTTAGTCTTCGTTTGTTTTTTTTTATTATTTTCAAGCTAGATTAATTATAAAGGTTATTTGTAGACAATTCAGTAGTCTTAGCCATTACCAAGTTGGTAGATAGTATGTGTATAAATAAATTGAAGCATGTAACGTTTAGCAAAATTTTTCAGCATTTCAGCTTGATGCGTCTACCATGAGTATATTTTAATAGGTCTATTATGTTAGTACATTGTGGCAGGCATTATTAGTCATTAAAAAGTTTCATTACATAGACAAGATTGAAAAAAGTCTGTAACAAGTGAATATTTATTATTTTGTGTTTTGTTTTATCTGCGAACGCTACAAAACTCGCCGTCCCCAGCAAATGTTGTGGTGAATTTCATATTTTTGTAAGTATCTACTTCGTATGTTTATTCTCCATGTGTTTCGGTTCACATGGAATTTTCTTGATTTTTTATGCTTTCATAGGCATTATGTACGCCATGTTTGAAGAGCTCTCCTCTCTCTGAATATCATATTATACCACTTTAAGCTGAGTCATTTAGTTTTTTCTCTCTGTAGATTTTGTAGCAAGGTTTGTATTTGTATATTTTATTATTTTAATATGGTTGAGTTCACAAGCAGCGCACAAAAAAATTACAATTATATTTATGGATTGAAAATTGGCCAGCTCAGCTAATAACTAATGTAACTTAAATGGCCAGTAAACTGGGCGAAATAAAAACTGTTTGATTATCCTACACTTTATAAAGCCCTTTTCAAAGCGCAGTCCGCCAATAATCCCTTGACTATTACAAACATCCATTGCCGGATTGCTTATTTTGAAAAATGACCTCCAAACTCCTCCAAGTCCCTCGGATTTAGTTATCCCAAATGTCATTTCACCCCTTCTTAAACAAAACCTGGCTCTGAAGAGAACGGATTGCTGGGTACATTGTCTAAACAATTCTAAGTGATCGAACTACTATTGAAAACGACATAAGAATCAGAACTACAATAGCAAATATCAACTCTAAAGCATAAAACTCTTGGCACAATTTAGCAAAGCGACGCAACAATTCTACTTTTAAAATTTCATATTTTTGAAGTCGAAAAGATTTAAAAGAACTTTTATTATTAAATAAAATTTGCACGCTGTGCTAAATGGAAAAGGGTTTAAAATTGCTTGTTTGGCACACTTTAAAACGTCCGATGGAGCACTTTTTTCTCGTCGAACTAAATTGCCTTAAACGGCGGCAAATTGTTAAATAATTTTGGAACTTAGAGGTTGCGAAATAGAATCTATTCTTTATTTAGCATTGCGTGAATATTTATACATTTACTTAGGGCAGCGGCGCCAGTTGTCGGTCCATAACAAAACACATAAATTAAGTGCTCAATAATAAATGGAAATGTCCCTTGCAGAGGACAGGGCATTAGGGCGGGATTATGAGGAATGTGGCCCTCCTTGCTCTTGTTTCTGGACGACCGAACCGTCGTACAATACAAATGAAGAGGTTTTTAGCAATCAATTGTCCTAGCGCTCTGCTTTATAGTAGAATACTTCCTTTAAATTCTTTCATTTTGGTCCCACTAATGGACAATTGTAATAAACGATTTGGAATCAAATTTTGTACATTATTTTAGACTAGAAAAATTAACAAAATTATGAACATCTTGTGAAAATTCAAACTGCATAACTACCAAAACAAAATTGTACTAAGCAATTCGAAAAAAGTTCCCTAAAATAAGTGTAGACATAAAAGCAAATAAATCAACGGATATTTAACATCATCCATTGAACCAACAGAATAAATCTCCGAATATCTGTTTCATCCCATTATTTACAAACACTTCCATTGTACTGTATCATCTGAAAACAGGTCTGTAGCACGCGACTCAAATTTTTATCACCACAAAAACGATTTTAGGGAGACGAATCATTGCCCTCGTGGCCACTAAGTGGTCAAATAAATGGTTCGTGTCAAAACTTTTGTGAGATGAATACCTGTATCTAAATGACACAAGGATTTTTTTCATCCAACACTACTGATTCTGAGGACCATTTGATGCTTATAAATCCTGTATAAACGGTAAATTTGGAGTTGCGTTGACCGAGGGTGATTTGTCCCCTAGTGGACAAACTGGACAGCACGCGACAGGGGTGAAACCGGTCGGCCATTGGTCAGTTAGGGGGTTGTGAAGGGAGAAAATACTGGACAGGCATTGGTTGAACGAATCGCCAGGTGCGATTTTGCAAAAAATAGTTTTAGTTTAGTTGCCGCATGCATGTATTTAATAAAATAAGCTTATTTGCTACGAATTTGTTAAAATGACAATATTTTCCGATTTTTTGGACTTGATCTTATAATTAGCTTAGTTATTATAGCGTGATGTTAAATGATAAGAACAGTCAAGCAGTTTTCTCGTTTTTGCTATTCTAAAGCCCACGCGAACGACGTCGCGGTTAGCAGCTAATTATTAATAAGGACAGTGTTGAAAGTTTTTGTATGTTTGTCTATGTTTTTTAAGATGATGGTATGGTATATTTGTGTAGTGATAGAAATAAACTCATAGATTTCTGCTAATAACTAGTAACTAAACGAAATAAAAAAAGTTTTACTGCCTTTTTATACTAGGTATCTCACTGAAATGTTCTACTTTACATTTTTAAGCCTCATAATTGCCAGAAGTAGCAAACAAAATCTGGTTGATGTTTTTAATATTTTACATACCGTAGCCAGATATGCATCATATGCAATTATGCACGCCTACTTGGTAACTTAGGAATGCTCGACCGAGTTGAGTTCTGAATATTTTATTTAAAATTATTTTTACATTATATTTTGAGAAGTGTTTGGAGTTCATATCTTACTGAAAATCAGATTCCTGTTTCGATTAAATGTGTCACCATGTCACTCTAACTCAGACTAATATAAAAGCGTATAGCTTTTTGTATTCCTCATATTATGACAGTTATAGTCAAGGCATCGATTTTTTTTAAGATACCAATGAATTATTAATAACATTAATGACGAAAATTAACTGAAACTGTACTATACCAAACGGTCAATAAGGCAAGCCTGTTGAACGCATTATATCGACTACGGAAAAAACTATGAAACTAAATAACAAATACTAGAACAAAAATCACGACCAAATATGTCCATAACCCATAGTACAGTGTACATTCAACAACAAAAGACGATCGCAATATCATTTACTTCTATACACATTACAACACATCGATACATTTCATTCGGAATCTTCACTAAATTACAATTTCAAGGGTCGTTTTGGGAACAAAAAACATTTATATCAATGGTAGGCCGGTTCTAAATTTTACTAGTCATTGACAGGCCGTAAGAGGCGGGGCTAGGCCTCAAGAGGCTCGTTTTGCTATAGATGCGCAGTAAGTAGATAAGAATGGCGAAGATACCCCGGACTTGGTGTAGTGGTGGTGGATGTAATATAGAGCTGATAGTTTTGGAAACGTTTTTAAGTAGGTACTGTTAAAAGTATTTCTTTAAGTTGAAGGACTTTTAGAACACTTAGGTACCTCTTTTGACATAGTTGAAATAAGGTTACTTCAGTGTAAAAAGTTACAATGTCAAACTGTCCAAACACGACAAGTTTGCTCAAAACAAGGCCTAGTATAACTAGAATAAGATTCTTTTCTTGAGTTATTGAAGGAACAGTTCATCACATTTCACACGTAGTTATTGAAGGATCTCCACTCTCCACATTCTCATCTTTTAAAAAATATGTCTTAGATAGCAGCTCTATATTTTTCTTCGAAGAGGGTCAAAGGTAAAGTTTTCGGCCGGCGGCCGCAAGGGACGGCTCGGGGTTCGAACCCGGGATAAAACTCCGCGTAATTCTCATATACCTACGACTTTCCCGTTTGGCTGTCGAACAGTATGTTTGTTCTCGTCTCATTATAGTAATGTGTTTTATACAGTGTTTATTGCTTTTATATTTGCAAGGGGATTGTAATAATGTTGTGTTGTTATGGTTGGCGCTGTACTTTACCCTGAGCGCATCATGACTATTTGGTCATAGAAGATACATCATTGTTCCTTAATAAATACTAAATGTGTGGATGCTAAGCTAGGATACGACTCCATCAAAATATCCTTAAATAAGCTCCCAATACCGCAGTGGTTTAGGACTATCAGTGGTTATAGTTTTAAGTCATTTTAGACGTCCAAGCTAAAAAAAAATTAAGCTACCCAATTTTAGAATGGCACAAGGTCATGTCGAAGGGAGTTTTCCCAAAAATAGACGAGTATTGAAAATTGACTTTTTGGCATACGTAAATTGCATGTTAAAAAATATCATGAAAAAGCTGTATATGTAATGTACAGATGGTTATTCTAATACCAAAATCTCCAGTTCGCTTTTGGTGCCGTTAACCCGACTTAAAAAAAGGAGTTTTCCAATCCCGGTGACCTATGATATCTGTAGATAACTTTATTTTTTTAAAACCTTAACTACTTTTGAATTGACTTTTGCTGTTCTTTGTTTTTGACACCTACAATATCGCTATTAATTCACTAAATTAAATTCGCTAAATTTATTCACTCGCTTTAGAGGACCCTATAGCCTATATCAGGTCATATAGGATGATAGATCAAGAGTTAGATCGCACGTGTAAACTTAAAGGGACGTAGGCGTCCAACTAACTGAGCTTGTTAATAAATGCATATTGCATATTTGAATGCACGTGTTGACTGACTGCGTATGTAATGTCTAGTTGTGATAGTACATACTAGCTTCTGCAGGCTTAGCATGGCAACCGTAGAAACAATTTTTGTTTACCGGAGAATGGACATAATGACAGAAAAGTGACAGATTGACGTAAGATTTCATTTGACATTTTTTTAAAGAAATTTTCCTTTTCTTCGATCGACATAAGTCTAGAAGTGATTACATGCGAGTTGACAGGTCGCGCCATGCTCGGGCAGAAGACATGTTGACATTGACAGAAAGAGCTTTGTCTTTTCTTGACAGAATAGATTTAGAATCGCCATGCTAAGCCTGCAGCCAGCGTATCACCCGTGTCTCGTGGAAAGTATCCGCGCATCCGAGTAAAAAGTAGCTTATATTTTTCCTCGGAAAAATGGGCTATCCAACACTGAAATATTTTTTTTAATGAGTCCAGTAGTTTTCGAACAAACAAACTTTTCAGCTTTATTTATAAGAACATACTTAATGACCCTATTTTACTTCCGAGTATTCGAATTCTGGGTCAACTCAAAAAATACTCAAATTCAGAAATCTTCAAAGCTATTGAATTTTGTCTGCACATAGAAGTCGTGTAACATTTTAAGTCAAATTACAAGTAACTTCGTATATTTCTTTCTCAATTCCAGTCAACAGGGATCTGTATTTGTATACGATTGATGGCAGTACCTACGCTTTATGAAACTAGCCAAATGTCAGAACACCTAGACAGCTAACACTTCAGGGAAAATGGGGGTGAAGTTGATTTATTATCAATACTACCTTATTATTTGAATAATAATTGAGATCGATCACATGAGCCATATTTTTCACATCAGAAAGAAATGAATTTCTGAGCATAATTCTTATCTGCCTTATTCTTTATTTTTCTAAAAATATAGGTTAATATTAAAAAAATTAAAAAACGGCTACGACCCAACAAACTTAACCCTACAAAAGCTACAAATGTCAACCTTTAAAACAACACTGATACTGTACGTTACACAAGCGTATATCACTCAAATATTTACGTTGACTTAGGTTAACCCTTGCGCGGCGAGGTCCGTCCATCAGGCCCCTTGGCCTCGCGGGACCGGCCAGGTAACCGACATAGTAGTAAGAAGATTAGATAAGTTACTTTGTATCGATTTGTTCTTACAAAATTGCAATTAGTGGGTTGATTTTATTTGAGCCTATTGCGACATGATACCGGCCGCCGCGGCTGTGGGTTTGTTCACAGTTATCGCGGCCCTGGAATGAAAAGGGCTCCAAAAGAAATAAGAGTGAGTTGTAGTCAAAGAAAGTCTGACATTTTCTCCAGCTGCACCCATAGCGGGAAGGGGGTCATTTTGGGGGTCATTTGATGATTTCCAACTAATTCCCCTGATAATGAAAGTCGTGACCTTATTCTATTACGACTTGTTTACTAAGTAGCTGTATTTTAATCGTCTGTTAAAAAAATAAAACATAATGTAATTTTGACTGTTCTTGTTACAGATATAACAAATAATGAAGGAAGACGAAGGCCCTATGAAGAAGATGATAGATATCTATGAAATAACCTGAATAGGCAAACATTTACATTTTGACCAGTAAGTATTACATCCTTCCTTATTATGTATTACTTCTGTTTTATTTTATTGATGTGTTAAAATTACAATAGACAAAAAAATATTCCTTAGCCTCCTCTATACTTTCTAAGTCTACACAGTCCGATGTGGGGGTCATCCCAGCAACCCGCAATAAAATATGCGCCGCAGGACCGTAGGATGTAAAAATGTTGTTTTTAAGGCTCTCCTCAATAATGTATCCTTTAGGATACGTTAAGTGCTGTTTGCCTTTACCTATGTATGTTTATAGGCGGACCCGAGCACCTCGCTTATAAGTTATGCGTTTCTTTATAGTATTATGAAATGTTTAATAGTGGACCGTAATTTTTACCGGTCATGGAATATATATATGTATACGTAGTAAGGTTATGCGTTCAGTATGGCATCGCGTTAATGTAATATATTTTCGCGTATAGTTAGCTTTTAAGTGTTTTTTTTTTAAGTGATATGGCATTTTGGAAATGGGCATGTTTAGGCTCTGAACATGTTACAAACAAAGAAAAACACAGTTCACATGATAAACCTGCAAGTATAAACAGCTATAGGAACGGATACGGCAGTCTATCCAACATCAACCCTCAATCGCGCGTAAAATAGGTTCAGAGGCACAAATAAACCCGACCAAAAATACATGTGCCGTTCAGCGTAACTCACTGAACTATCGGTTAACATTCACTATCAATAAAGTACGAGCCGATGGGCAAAGGGCGTCGGTGATCGATGGAACTTCTAATTTATACCCAAAACCCTAAGGCCGTATCGATTACACCCGCTAACTTTGTCGGGCCCGATGTACCGAGGCGCGTTGCTTTTTGCAAAATTTGCCCGTTGTCTCTTGAGGGTTAAGTTCGCGTATTAGTTGATATTTGGTGAATTAAATTTTTAGACGCGTGGGAATGATTTAATGGATACATTCGACTTTGATATCTTTGAGGAGAAGCTGAGCAACTGTTGCAGTTGTGAGGCTAATGGTTACCAACAATTTATGCTTATAATTAAGTATAGCTTGCTTTTCTTAAAGTTGGTTCTAAACTAGAAATAAAAAGAATAAGTTTCCGTGGTTCAGGCCAAGTCTTATAAAGACAAAAAACTACGAATTAAACTTTTTCTTCACTGAACATAAAGGCAGTAACTTGTAGGTACTCAATTAATAAAACCGAAGACAATTATGAATCTAAAACAAAACACAATCAAATGTATTTTTTTTCCTTTATGGTTGAT